>BQMI01000426.1:1200000-2400000 GCA_026005395.1 Asobara japonica
AAGATGTACGCAATTCTTCTTGCGGCCCTTCGTTAATAGTTGATTCAAGTATGGATTTGTTAACTTTTGACGAGTCATTTTGTCTTTTGTTAACTGTGAACGCATATTTTTGGCAGTATTCAAGTGCGCCATTCAATGACAGATAATGAGTTATTAATAACAGCTACATTCCTCTATCCGGAGATATCTCGAATAGAGAACAAGTTACTGCCCAGGTGACAATTGAGCATGCGATGAAGCTTGATCAAAGCTTGGACGAGGCTTCACTAAGCTTCGCCAAAGCTGTGTTTTGAAACCTCGGTCAATCTGTGCAGAACATGCGAATGTATCTTGATACAAGCCTCGAAATTAATTTTCGCCCAAATTCCAGAGTTTCTCGTGGTCGAAGCATCAAAATTTATCTTGGTTCAAACTTGGAAGATAGGAATATTTAGGTTGGATTAAGCTTAGGTGAACATTCGTTTCCAAGCTTGGGTTTAGGTGGTGCAGCAATCCTGGTTTTATATATGACTCCAATATTAAGCAAGTTTCGCTGAAGCCGGTGAATCCGAACTAGGAAAAATATGCTTCAATCCAGCTTAGTTCAACCTTAGTTCAGAAGCTTAGATTTAGATGGTATGAGCAATCGGGGATTCATGCTTGTTAAAGCTAAGATTCAAACCCGAGATGGAATTTTCCAGTCTCTGGAGACGGCCAGAGACTGCAATTAGTCATTTTCAGTCTGAGTGGAATTAGAGGTCTCTCCTAGTCTCTGGCAGTCTTCGCTGCGCGACTCGAGTTTTTGATAGTTTATTTCATTTTCTAAATCTCTGATTGAAACACGCGGGCTTAGAGAAAACGCTCATCACGTATTGATAACTTTTACTTAATTCTCAATATATGATAAAGTAAAATATTCATATCATTATTTTTGTCCAATTAACAATGAGAAAACAACTGTTCTAAAAATAAAATTGTCGCGTTGTTTAGTAATGATGAAAATAATAATGAAAATAATGATAATAATAATAATAAATCATACTTTTCGTCGCATACTTCTCGTTTGCGATAACCAAGCTTCTTCAGGCAACGAAGCCTGACATCGTTCTCTTCGACTTCGACGATAAAATTATCTACGTCATCGAGTTCTCAGCCCCGGCTGAGACGAATATCGCCACGAAAGAGGAGGAAAAACGGCTCAAGTACCAACCATTCCTGTTCGAGTTATGTCAGCTGAACCGAGGATTCGCAATCAAAATCGTCATTCTCATCATCGGTTCTCTTGGGGGCATGAAACAGTCTTTCGTATCTGAGCTTGAAACCATCCCAGCATGCAGGCGTAAGGCCTACATATTAGCCGGCCAGATGCAGAAAGCTGTCATCCTTGGGTCCCTTCGTCTTAGACAACACGATTCGAGACTGCAATAGAGCTCACCCTCTGGTTAGAGGGAGCACTATTGCAGAGCGATTAGGAAAAGTTTGCATCGCTTCGCTTACTGGGTGGCCTCCGAGGTGAAGTCCGAACCCTCGAAGACCATTCAGTGATCTTATTTAGGAACAATATAAATCATATATTTAAATATCAAAATTCAATGGCTTAATAATTAATTAGCTATCTGAATAACGCTAATCTGCGAAGTGTCTAGTCTAAAGACTCAGGGGAGCGGTCTTTCAGCTAGAGATTCAGAAGACTCTCCTTCCGGCGATGATCGTCTCTCCGCTGAAGACTACGAGCGTTGGGTTCCGCGTCTCGCGAATAGTCTCTGCGGTGGCGCAGAGAGAGACGGAGACGAAGAGTATTGCGTACTAAGAAAGACTCTAGATTTTTCAACTCGGGTACGCTAAGATTGAGCTGAGGTTGGCACAAGCTGGGTCAACAACGCTTGGATATCTTTGATATAACTAAGCTTGATTTAATCTAGGCTTAAACATGGAATGAAGCTATGTCGAAGCTATCAAGTCCAAGCTTCCACATCGAAGGTCGGACTAAGATTGATCTCATCGTTCCAGCTTCGAATTCCCCACCTGGGTGCTTCACATGAAACTCATGGCACTCCTTCCTCAATATTCTCAAATCAATCATCGACTATTCGTCCATTTGTGACCGCAAAATTTGTCGTTGGTGATGTCACAAGCGTCGCGCTAGCATTACTATACTTCCTATTGAATGCTTCCGCTGGAGTCATATTAAAGACGTCCTGCAATTAGCTGTCATGGACAAAGACACTTTCGTGATGCCAGCGCTGTTCTGAGCTAGTTTGAAAAACACTCGTTTTGCATATTCGATAGTGGAAAAAAAATGAATAAAAAAACTCCTTACGAGTATTTTTCCTCATTGTAGACTATACTTTCCCGAAAAACCAGCTTGAAAAAACGCCCTACTGCGTGTGCTAATATACCCGAACCAAATGGTTTCTTCCCTGTAACGGCAACGAGCTTTGTGCTCGAGTCGTTCTATTTACCCGCTAAATAATACACTCCAAACCTAAACATTTACTTTAGGGGCTGTGAAATTCTGTTTACACGACTTCTAATCTGCGAGAAGCTGCCTGATATTACGTCATCAGCGCTCCGTCTGATTATTCATTCTGGTGCGATCGGATCGTAGGACCCTTGAGCTCATATTAAGATTCACTATTTCTTATACAGATATCCAAATAAATACACCCACCCACACACCCACTCTATAGAAATCTGATGTTTAAAATGACTCAGGTCAAGTCAAGACAATCCTCATCCGAGGAGCTTGTTGCGTGGTCCACATTTGGCTAACAGCATTACCAGTGCCGTCACGCTACATCTCTTAAACTAAGCTTACTCTACACACACCCATGCACACACACACACACACATGCGCAGACTAACACACAGATTCACACACTATCATACATATGCACCCACTAACTCGCATTGCACCCACTAACACACATATGCACACTCACATACACATACACACACACACACACACACACACACATAGACACGCATTGGGTAGGTAGTAATATTGGGTAGGTTACCGTAGTATTGCCATCAAGCATGGCTTGTAAGTAAATTCGAATAGAAAAGGAGTGCAAAGACATAAACACACACATACACGTACACACACACTTTTAAAAAATCACATACACAATACTATAACTATAACTGTGGAAATACTATAACTTCAATGCTTTATTTTCAGAATCATTGCAATAGTATCCAAGAATTGAAAAGGCTACGATTATACAATATTTTCGACTAAAAAACTATATTCCTGGCCTCAGTTTTGTAAGACTCCACAAATTTTTAAGTTAAAAGAAAGGGTGTATTCCACCTGGAAATGCGCAAAGGAGTCTTAATTAATAGACGGCCAAATATTAGTTTTAAGTTTTATTTATTTACAATTTCAAAACACTTCATAAAGTTATCATTATCCGTGGATGTATTTCACGGATTCTGCAGTGGCCTTGAATTTATAAAAAAATTTTATTATTGAATTAATGTTGGTAGTTTCTCATTTCACGTATCAAGTATGACTTGTGTTTTATCTTCAAAAATATTAAAAGTGCGACTGAAGGCCCCGGACAAAATGATTTCTCGCAATGAATACCGTTAATAATTGTCAAAACTGGCGACATGAATTCTGGTCAAACTGTGCGAATAATTGTATTATTAATTAATTAATTACTTAATAATTGAATAATTCATTCATTAAACAAGAACTTCCCTAGATCGGGAAGTTAAAAAGCCTGAGCTCTCTCTACTAACCGATTATTAACCATTCAAAATCATAATACAATATTATATCTATAGCGAAGGGGCGAATCTTCGGATTTAGTTTTTCTTCAAAAATTGGAAAATCTGAAGCAGTTTAAAAATTTTGATGGTTACTTTTTTGTAGATCTACCTTTTCCGGACAAACTTCTCCTTATAACTTATTCACCACCTCTCTCCATTTTCGAGATATACATAAAAGATGTGGGCCAGCTTCCCTACAGATCTACCGGATTATATTGTTATCTATGTACCTTTTGAAATATTAAATTTCAGTTTTTATCTAATTTTGTAATGTCGTAGATTAAACAGTTTCATTAAGCTAATAAAATGTTGTTCAGTGGCTAAAAAAAGGGGGTAAACTTGTAAATGTTGCAAGGATAGGATAGCCTCGAGGACCAATTAAAAGTTTCTCTGTTGTATTTCGCATTTACAGGATCTTTACTGGCCCTGAAGAGCTGTTGAAACTCCACCAAGTTGTTGTGACAACTTTTCAAGTTTAAAAATAGATGGAAAGAGAGTCTGAATTTTCTTTCTTTTTTGGTAATTCGTGGAACTTACGGCTTCTTGTGCTTTAAGAGTGTTCTAGGGAGGTTGAGAGCACTCAGCAAATGCAACCAGAAATTCCAAATTTGTCTACTTCACTATTTAATGCCTTCAGAAAGAGTATGACGAAGAAGATATGAGGATGGACATCATATTCTAATATCGACATTAGCATTGTAAACAGAATCACTTCGCCCTTCAGCTGTGAGCGAATGGTCTGCATCAATGACGAAGAGGCCTATTGAGTTGAATCTTTTCCGGTCCGAAGTTTTCAGTGAATATCTCAAAATCTAAGAAACATAGCGGCAACTCTGTAAAGACTTTTTTTGTAGAGCACAGCAAGATCTACAATTTTATGATTACACAATTTACTCTATCTTTCTTAGATTTTGAGATATTCACCAGAAACGTACAGGCCGAAAGATGGTTGACTCCATTGACCGCTTCTCTACTGATATACACTTTGTGTCCACAGATAAGTGGTACCATGCTTCCATTCACAATCCTACAGTCAATACACACTTGGATCAATGATAGGCTAGTTTTCATTGGGGCGAACCGGGATTTTTGAAAATAATGTAGAATGCAAAAACGAAGGAAATGAACCCAAAGCATGAATCAAAAACATATCAAGTAGGGTAACAGCACCAGTAGATGAACACCCCCAGTAGATGGACGATTCCACCTTTGATTAAAGATTGTGTAGATTGCAGCAAAACTAAGATAGTTTGGGTTCGCAATTATCAAGAATGGCACCGATTTAAAATAATGCAATGACAGTTTTAGTTGAATCCATTGAGATTTTGAGTGTTAAAGCACCGTCCATCTACTGGTCTTAACCGTCCATCTATGGGTGTGGTTACCCTATCATGTAAAGATAATAACTGAGTAACATACCAAAAACCTCGTCATTACCCGTCCTTGGTCGGGTCATGCGGTCCTGCGGCTTCGGTCACATAATGAGGACCGCGTATTATTCATATATCTATATATAGAAAAACGTTGGCGAATGTACTCTGCATCGTCCGAGCGACGTTTTTTGGAAAGAAAAACGATTTGCAAAACGGAAATTTCCGTTGCAGAATTTAAATTTGAAAAAGTTTCATGAATAATTGAAAGTCACCCACTTTGTGCCCTCATATTTTCGCGTATGAGAGTTCAGAACCAAACCTCAAATGTTATAGCGCCTTTACTTTATATTAATTATCAAGATAATTTAAGAAAAACCCTAACTACTATAACCGTTCCACTATGACTCCCCTATCGAAAAGTTAATAACTAATTATTGACTTCCCGATCTTGAGGAGAGTTATTGTTATGGGTCAGAAAATCGAAATGGGAAATTTCACCTGATCTCCACGTTTCATGACCCTTAGAAACGTTTCCGACCATTTTCAGCGAGATGTTTGTCTGTGTGTGTGGGTGTGTGTATGTGTGTGTGCGTATGCGAGCGAAATTTTGTCGAACGATTTCTCTTGAACAAATTATCCGATTTGGGTTTCCTGATACTCATTTGATACCTTTCCGCCTAACTTAGAACTGATTAGATTTTGAACATAATCGACCCAGTGTTTTTTTAGTTATCAACACATTGAATCGTTTTCATCGCTGCATCGTGAGAACGGTTAAAGATACGAAACAAGTTAGTCACCGAAAGTTGTTCCACACACAAAAATAGATATTTGATGTTGTATAACTGTTTTTGCTAACACCGATAGTTAATTGTTATTAACAAATTCAATTGTTTAGATCGCTCTATGGCAAGAAATGTTATATTTTGGAAAATCTTTTTGCATTTTAAGAATTATAAAATTTTATATTCATTCATTGAGACATGAAGCGAAATTTTGGATATAACATATACGGGGGAACGATCGGGTATTGGTTCGACCTGTAGAGGGTCAAGCCCACATCCCGTTTATTTTGCCATTATATGAGGATGTAACCATGATTTATGGTCATCGGACATATCAATTAATGAGGTTCTGAATCCTCGATGCAAAATCAATGATACTTTAAGATTTATCCTGAAAATAAAAGAACTAACGGTGGCTACTCGCGACTGGGAGGGATGAAGGATAAAGACATGAACGCTCAAGTTGAGCATTTGAACCTTTCAAAATGGTATTGGTACTTATTTCAAGAGTATTTAAGCCTCGGAATCCAAGTTCCTGGAGTGTCGCGATCATTGCTTTACATTAAACCTATTACAAAGTGCGATAATTCCGAAGCAAGGTGCGGTCAATAATCCGTAATTTTGGTGCTCAGGTGGTCAAGGGAAAAGTGACAACCCGATGTCTTTGGCACGCCTGTAAAGCCCTGGGAATTGGACTGCTACTGATGCTGTTGGGCGCCTGCATGGCCACGATAGGTAAACCATTTATCTCATTATAACCGACGAACCTATGATCAATTTCCCCTGCATCAATTCCAATCCCAAGATAATCGAAATTCGAACCAGACAATTAACCGTGGGTATTGCATTATCGTGCCACTTGATGCGATTATTCCAGGCTACTACGCTGACCAGTTGTCCGTGGCTCAAGAGATTAGAGGGAATCTGACTGTCAAGGTGAAGAATGAATCACGGGGATTTCATCTTAATAATTTGAGCTACGCTGGACCGATTGTCATGGGTGTCGGAGGTGAGTATTGTTTATATTATTAGCATTTAATAAACCAATATCCCACTGCGAATACCATTAACCCAAATAAAATTGGGTCTAGCCGCGATTAAAGCGAACCTGTGTATCTCCAATTAAATTGCATTGGCTACCATCAATGGTACACTTGAAGAATTATTTGAGACATCACCAAAGTTCCATTAGAGTATTAAATTAAATTGAGTTGCCAGTTTCACTCTCCGCGAAATGTCAAAAATCCAGAGAACGAGAAAATGAGCCATAGAGCAAGGACGCTCGTGAAAGTGGGACGCGGGGAAATAATCGATCCCCCCCCCCCCCCCTCCCACCCATTTGCCAGCAGCTAACTGGCATCGGCACGATCGTGTCATAGGTAGGAACTAGTAAAAAAATTTGTTTGAGAGCCATTTGGAGGCGGATTGGTCCTTGGCTATATCCGAATGTTGACAATGTAGAGTAGGTCGAGAGAGGCATAGGTGCAGAAAAAAAAAAAATTGCCCCCAGAGAGATTTGAACTCTCGACCCCTGGTTTACAAGACCAGTGCTCTAACCCCTGAGCTATGGAGGCGCGCGTCTCTCGGGTCTGCGGGAAATGACTAAATGAGTCGCGCGCTCCATAATTCACGCCGGGAACTTTCATAAAACAGTTCAATATATAATAAACGAGCTGAGTGAGTGTGACACATTAGGATAACATAAAAAATTCCTCGATTTAACATTTTTGATCCGGCATTATGGTTCATCCCGGAATTTTCTCGAAAACTGCAATATCAACCGTGCACACGTGGTGTTACAAAAAATGTTATGAAACATTCTTCTTAGGGAAGTTTATTTGCAAAAAGGTATCTTATCATTTTTGTGCAAAAAATTAAAAATTGTTGTTGCTCCCGTCCTCAAAAATGTTGAAGAATACCGGACCGATTTTTTGAAAACATCCAATCAGTTCTGAAGTCCGTGGATAGCAGTCACGTGGTACATCAGCGCCTAGAGTGATTCGGTCGTTGGTGAAACAATTGGAGGTTAGAAACATTCAGTTTGAATTGACGCGCATACGCTGCTGTACCACGACCACACATACTTACACAATACATACATACACAGTAGGGTACCAATTAGGACCACTTTTCCAATTTTTAAGTTCCCGATAGGGAAGTTATTATAAGCATACTGAAAATGGAAACTGAAATTTTATTTTCACTTTTCTCGATGTTTCACATCATCCTGAGTCGTTTTCCGAAAAGTGTGTGTGTGTGTGTGTGTGGACAAAAAATTTTGTCCAACGTTTCCGGCTGAGCCACTGGAGAGATTTCCCTTTTTTTTCAACCGACACGTTTTGCTGATCTCCAGGTCCGAAAGAAGCGATTTGTCGAAAAACTGATTCTTTCCATTGTTTCTATGGTAAAAAGGAGAGACCAAAGAAACTATCGATATATATCGAAATTATCAAAAACCGTAAGACCGAAACTAACGCCACACCAGTCAGTGTGGCGGAAACAGGAAATGCACGTGCGAAGCACGCGCCACTGGTCTCGTATTAATAAATTGAATTGTTTATATCGCTCTGTCGCAAGAACAGGTTGAGATACAAAAAAAATGTTTAATGAAAGTTGTTCCCCGCGGACAAATACACATTTGATGTTTTACGACTTTTTTTTTTAACACGCATAATGAATTATCTCGGACGGAAAATCGCACTTGAACTTTTCATTTTTTTTATCGATGCCTCTCCATGGTGACCAGGCCGAAGAGGAGTGTCAAAGTGGAATGACAATTAGTTCTATTTTTATTAACAATTGCAATTGTTTATGACGCTGTATCTCACGAAATATTGGAGATACGCTAAAACATGTTCCATAAATGTTAGTCCATAGTAAAAAATACATATTTTGTGTCTCTTGACTTTTTTCGTGTCTCTAAGTGTTTCGGCGTTAGAGCGTTATAAACAACTGACATCATTTAGAACACTCTATTGGTCAGAAAAATGAGAGATCGGAAGGAAAGTATCTAATAAATGTTGTTCCTTACTTTAAAAGATATGTTTAATGTGAGATTTTTTTTCATATCTCAAACTGTTTAGGAGATAAAGTGTTGCTACAGTAAAAAGAAGAGACGAAAGAAACTATCGATATATATCGAAATTATCGAAAACCGTAAGATCGAAACTAACGCGACACCAGTCAGTGCGGCGCGAAAAGAAAATGCGCGTGCAAGGCACGCGCCACCGGACTCGTGAATTTCAAAAAGGGACGTTTAAGAGAGAAAGTATTAGTTTCACACACACATACACACAGGTCGATTTTGGCAGTTATAATTTTAGCCCGCGCAAAGTCAACCCCACATTCCTTTTTTTCGGTCTAGATTGACTCCAAATAATTGAAAAATAATCTCCTTCAAATTTGAGTTCTTAACCTCAACTCTAAGACGCGCCCTATATACAGAGCTTCTTCTTTCCCATATAAGAAACACACGAGTCTTCATCAAATTAGCATATTTCATTTTTTTCTTTTTACAGTTTTATCGGTAACAATTCTGCTACCATTGGAAATTGGCATATAAATATAATACTTTGAAGATAATATTATTGATTTTGTGTACATAATACTACTGCGAGATGCAAACGCACACACACCACTGTTACAAACATGCACCTACACACATAGTTTTATCTTATATTGAAAATAGCCTCAAAACATGAGAAATAACTGATCGTGGGGACTTTTGTCTGATTGAAAATTAATTCTCCATTTTCGAAGTCAAAACCATAACTTTCCCTATGGTGAAGTTAACCTTTGAAAAGCGCCGTTCACTCGCCCCATGCCTGTGCTCTCACGCCCATCAGATCCACCGACCGTATATTTTTCAATGTCCGAGAAATAGAAATTGTGCATTTACCCCATTTTTTTCATCATTACAATGGGACACAGTAAATTTCGTTGACCTGTAGAATTGCATATGTGGATATTTATATATATATATAGAGTAGCACTGTCAGAAGAATCATGCGAAACCATGTCCGCGTTGTAATTGGTAGAAATAAATGACAAAAAAACTGTTCAGCTACCGAAATTGGGGTATAGAAACTAGGGCATCGGAGAGCTAGCTCGCTTGTTTTCAACAAACTTTGTTGCCTGAACCATTCGAATATGCCATCACTCAATATACTAGTATTTCCTTCCATCACCTTCGGATACCTAGACCCCGTAAATTCTTAAATAAAGTGAATAACTCAGTTGCTTCTCCCCGACTTAAAATACTCCACACCCATAAATAATTACACACTGTAGCAGATAACTCGGAAAATTCCGAAAATGCATTAATAAAAAATTCCACAGGTTTCATCGTAGTAGCAGCATGCGTGATGACCTTCGAGGCGCGCGACAGCGCAGCTAAGGTGGTGCCCGCACGATTTCGTTTCAATCAGAGTTCAACGCTGAAGTACGCGCGCCACCAACGGCCGCGTCGGTCAACCTCAAGTCAAACGGCAAAGTGGGATCATCAATTGGGCTTATTTCGCGTTAATAGAACACCGAGTCCAAGTGCTCATGAGATATCACGGAAGGCACTTACAGCGGAATTCGTTAGGTTCTCGAAGAATCTTGGGGAAAAGGGACCGCCGGAGCATCCAATGAAGAAAAGTCCCTCTGCCCCGTCATTGGTCATGAAAAAATCACCATCGAGACGGAAAACATCGAAATTCGCTGGATGCGCATTGCTTAACCCGGAACTCCTACAAAGACATGCCGTATCCGTTGACAATCCTGGTTATAGTCCACCCCAAGCTAGTCGTGAAAGCATAGACACCAGAATCAATGGAAGCCAAGTGTCCATGGCCATGGATCTGTATATTCCGAATAAGGGACCCGTCACACTCAAAATTAAGGACAGGTCAGACACTGCTAAACGTCATCAATTATTAAGGCAGGGGAAAGTCGATGATATCGAGGATGAGGAGGCGCGGAGAATAGCTTCCCGCAGACTGCAGCATTCGGGTAAGGAATTATTTCTTCGTCTTCGGGAAAGATCAATGATACTCACTTAATTATTAAGAACTCGTGAGTATTCAGATTTATTATGGTGCAGACGAAATTACCGAGATTATCGATCTTTCCGACCTGGCAGAAGACCAATTGACGTCTTTCATAATGAAGACGTTTTAAATTATTGGTTGAACACTTGACATGGTCCCTTGAGAAGTATTCGTGGACTTTTGCTCCTCCGATATATCCGTTAAGTTCTTAAGAAAGATATTGATCTCTCTTTTTTAATAACTTCTTTAACAAACCTTTTTTGGGAAGTGCCTCCTAAAACCAGCAGCCCATGGTTGAATTTATCAAATTTTCTGATGGAAAATTCACTCAATATTGTTCAAATGTTGCTCTTTCATAAGCTCAAAAGTTGGAACAAATCAATTCATTGGTTGTTTGGAGAAAAATTGTTGAGAATACCCCGTTTCTTGTGGAAACCCATGTGCCCCCTTAACGTAAGGCAATTCGGGGGATATTTAATCCTCATATCGCAATCTCTTCTGTATGCCAAATTCATTTCACCCATTTTTTCAAAGTTAAATCTAGAACTAACAAACAAATTAGATTTCCATTAATGTTTAAAGTGCATCGTTGAAAAACCGATCATTCTGACACCCAAGCGACTTTGAAGGTTGATTACTCAGCCGCTATTGAATATTTCGTTACAAAAATATTATCTTACATAGTTCAATATATCTATTTTAGTATGCGAGTAATATTTCAATGATTTATTTATTTTCATTATATGAAAAAAAAATCCCGCATTTTTCAAATTAAGTAATGTTTTCGAGAGCTCGAAAATTGGGGTGGGTGTCAAACACCCACCGTGCACTTACAAGGTTAGTTATATCCCCTCGTGAAAAAATATATATGATGATTATTATAGTATATTCAGCGTATCTGAGATTATAAGTATTATTTTTAAGCTAACCTTTATCAAGACCCAGCAATGATTTTCTAATTTCAACATCTCACGCTGATTTGCTCGTCCTGTTCGAAAACTTAAAAGCATAAAAGAAACCGATGAAAAAAGATCGAAATATACATTGTCCACCGGATATTTCGACGGGAATCACCTTCCACGTTGCAATCTCTCCCCCTCTCGAAATACGTTGAACGAAATATCTACTATACATACTAACTTGTATCTATAATTCACCTAGATTCAATAGCCTGCCCAATGGGAGCATACAGTCGCTACCCAACCGAATTCGTCCCCCGTAAAAGAGCTTCAATAGATCTACGATTGACGGATGAATACGGTGCAGTAGGTAGCATCAGTCGTGGCAGTTCACCAAGGGACTTCCGCAAAACATCATCACCAAATTTCCGTAACATGTCGTTTGACAGGTCATCAAGTCGTAAAGCCAGTCTAGAGTTTCGTAGGAGCCCGGACTTCCGTAGGGCTGACTGCAGGCTAGTTTTCACCTTCCATTTCATCATAAATCAATCATCATAAAGTTGACTGCCATTAAATTACCCAATGTCAAAATTTACAGGTACGTAGATGATGCCGAGATGAGATCCAGGGCGAATACCGGTGAGAGCCGGCGGCAACGGCATAAGCTAAATCACTCAAAGTCCGATGATAACCGGAGGAGATCTTTTGATCGCCATAGAAGGGACTCTCAGCAAGCTAGTAGACACTCACTCAACACACCCGTTGTTGTTGAAGGCTGCGGACCTGAATATGAATTGAAGTACTTCACTAGTTTATCATTAGAGAAGGACGATGCAAGATCGAGTGTTACGGATGATAGTCATATTGTAGAGATTGAAGAAACTCAAGTTCATGCTGTTAATGTTTCTGTTGAAGAGCGAATTGACGATGATGCATTACTGGAGGAGCCTGAGTTAGAAACATTGAACGATATTGATGGAGCGACAGTTGAAGAAACGATAGACAAACTGGAAAATTATGAAGAAGACATTTTAATGAACGACGGAGATTCCACAGACGTTCTATTGAAAGTTGAAGAGTGAAAATCAGAGCAGCTTTTGGAGTGTTCTAATGTTTGATATCAAACTGTGAGGCGATATTTCTCTTTAATGTGCTCTAGGGAGCCTGGAGACATTGTCTCGAAGGCCAGCTCTTTTGAAAAAATCGAGGCCTTTGAGGAGAGCACATTTCAGTGAAAACAGTACTTTAGCGTAGCTTACAGGAGATGAATTGCAAATTTTGTGCAGTATGCTAGAGCAAGTGTGAAACTATTTCACGGTGGAACGCAGTTCTCCGCGGTTCTCGTTAGAAGAATTGATATACCTGGAGATAGCTATTGTAATGAATGCACTCGGGAAATGACTTTGATCATAATTTATGAAGAGAGAGTTGTGTGTCAACTCTAACGTCACGAATTGCGTTTTTGTGATGTGACAATCAATTTTTGAGAGGATCGATTTTTCCGATCGTTATTATTGCCTCGTAACTAATCTTTTCTTTCAATTAATTTCTTTTGATCTCGAGAGAAGCTCTGACTGCCGTGAGCAGAAAATACCGGTTTTTTTAGGATAAAAAGAAAATGAAGACACTGTTGCATACCGTCACCTATTACACTTGGTTCATGAGGAAGGTGAGCTCATCAGGAATTGAAAATTTACTACGGAAATGACGGAACGAAACATCAACCCTATTTCACTCTATTGAAATTTCGAGGGTTCGATCAGGAACTCGAGCACTCGAAGGAAGTGCGAACTTCACCAGGTAACCGAGTCAAGGTTGTTGTTGCATCCTCCCTCTTTCCTCAAATTTCATTTAGACCCTTGCGTCTAACAAGTTAATACTATTAGCTGTCAAATGAGGAGGATTTTACATGTGCTCAAATGCCATTTCACTTTTTAAAATTTGTAAAAATCAACGGCTCGGCATTGTTTTTAAAGAGAAAAGTTTCAGGTAGGACCTGTGATAATGAATACCGGCAGAAAAAAATGAATGGATTGAACCGTTTCTATTCAAGGGATAATCTTCGAAGAATGATTCCGCTGAGGAGTGGGAGAGACTTTGGGATTGGTGTATCCGTTTACGTTGCATCTGTCTATATGAACACACTGAGGGTTAGTTTTTCGTAAAATCTACTGTAATTAGCTATTCAAGTGAAGTTTACGACCAGATTGGTTGGGGTTGGAACTCCAATCAATCAAAGCCTTAAATTGAAGATTGAATATGGTGCTAACTAACGAACAACTGATCCTGAGAATATCACCCAACGTTTGGCTTCAGTCAGAGCATCAAGTTTCTACAGAGACTGTCCTTCAACAACACTCTTAAGGTACTCCCTGAGTATTCGCTTCATGATGAAATATTCGGGATACTTCACAATGACTCATAGTCACCGAATTTGGAGTAGACATCCTTGGGCATGTCTCCAAACAATTCTCAAATTTTGAAGACGGCTCTCCAACCATTTTCGGAGATACACAACGTTCCAATCTTTGATAATGTATATCTGACAAATAAGCTCAGAAAACTGCTCTGAAATTTTTAAAATTATTTTGAGTCATGCCCAACAATATATTCACTCAAAATGCCACTTTGAGCCATTGTGAAATCTTTTATATATTTTTTCATGAAGACAACGATGAAAAAGCTCTTTAACGCTTCGAGCTACTCATACTAGATTCTCGTTCGCAAGTGTACCTCTGAATGATAAGATAACGAATCAGAAAAACGTCAACGATGATATTGTGAAAATGATGATTATTTCAAATAGTTTCCCAGATCTTGTTTTCAATCAATTAACTATCAAACTTGCCTTCCACGCCAAGTTCAGATGTCCTGAATGAGTCCGATAAATTTTTTGACATTTTATTTTCTTTCTCTTTACGAAGATGCTATCTTTATACTTGCTTCCGGACTTCCAGGGTTTTCAAATGAATATAAAAATTGTTTTTTACAAGTTCAATTATCAGTCTGTTTGACGGCCTCCATGAATAAAAAACAAATTGCAGCAGGAAGGTGCATCTGTAGAGGAAGAAATGTGATAATGTTTAACGCTAATGTAATGAGACATTTTCACTGTCGTGTTATGGTTTTAGCTGTTGTGTAAATATATTTTTGTACCCTATGGCAATGCGACATCTGTTGAAAATTTACATGTTGAGCCGTACTGTACAATCATCGAAAATTGCAGACTCAATCTGCATTTTTTAAAAATACATATATCAATTGTTGGAATCTACTTTTTTATTATGTGACTCACTAAACTTTTCATATTATAAATGTAAATCTTGCCAGTTTGTACTGTCAACCTCAAACTCTTAACATTAAATACGTAAAAAGTATAGTACTCGTAAAGTAGTCCATGCGCTAGATAATATATATATATATGTCGAGTCCATTGTAGAGTCATTTTGGATTCTAGTTTAATGTTTTAATGGACGATTGGGATGCAGAAGATATAATCGAATTCTGTTCTGCAGATGAATAGTACAAACTGAAATCATCCTGATAATTCACATATAAGACATTACATGTTAACTCGAAGACACCCTTAAGGGCAGAGTCTGTCTGTGGTATTGAATGTGGTGATTGAACTTTTCCCCCGCCAAGAGCTCCCCCCGTAAGAACATTCTCGCTCAATTTTATCCCCTTAAACAATCTTGTTCCTGTTGAACCAAATCCCTTGGTTAAAACGCGAAGCGTTTCAAAAATATAATTTCAAATTAATATTTTGCGATCTGAATTTTTCAATTGCGAGTTGAAGATTGATATTAATCAATCCCCTCTCACGTCATTCTATACAATCCACAATTGTGAATGAGACACCTGCCCGATTTTTTTATCATTTATTTCATGAGTACCTGATCCACATAATCTACTTTGCATCGAAAGAAAATTTTTGTGACGCCCCAGTAATTGAGTAGGAATTTTCGAAAATTTCTAAGTTTGAAACGCGCTGAAAACCCTCGTGACGCCGTTAACCCTTAGCGGCCACAAGGGGTGACTAATTACCCCAGGCTCCGCAGAAGTGGAATTAAAGGTCTTAAACTTTCAAAATTATGTGACGAATTTTTACAACACCATCTATGAATTAGCTAGATTAATTCATCGGAAAAATTGAAAAAACTGTCGTGCGAGCATGACCTAATTGAAAAAATTGAAAAAATTTTAAAAATGTGGACAACTTGTTCGATTGCATTTTCCCTTGCGTAAAAAAAACAGTAGTGTATTACTTTTTTTTCGATTTTTTCTGTACATTTTGTGCTGGAAAGTTCCTCGTACCGGCAAACCTGACGAAGAGAACAGAAAAACCAACAAAAATACATATTTTCTCACCACAAAAACATTTTCTGTGGATTAAAATTTTTGTTATCTCTGTAACTAGTGAAGGTACGAAAAGAATGATAAGACAATTTATTCAGTGATAAGGTACTCGTACAGCGAGTCATCAAGCACGACGATTCGAAATGAAAATCAATACTTGAAAACCATGATATTGGAATGATATGTCGATAGAAATGCTATAAAACGAATCACAAAATGTTAAATACTTGGTAACTGCCATTTCTAAAATTTTAAATGCGAGAATTTAATTTAATTTTTTAATTTCTCGATAGAGATATACTATCACCCCGAAAAGGAAGTATGGCAGAATCATGAAATTTTCACTTTTCTCGACAGTCCACATGTTTGGGTATGTGTGTGTGTGGGTGGGTGGGTGTGCCTTAGTACCTGACCGATGAAAAGATACAATTCATAGAAAAGATACAAGCTTACTGAAAAAAGTTTATTTTTTTTTTACTTTTTATGATTATTTATGTGTGTGTTTATTATGATTATGATTATTTTAACGTGGTGATTTTCCTTAGTATTCGTAAAATGGTAATTGAATTTAGTAATTTTAATCGGAACGTTATGTGTATGACCCGAATGATGGTCTCAGTTTGTCCACTTCTTGTTGAGTTCTTTCTCAAATTGCATAAGAAAGAATGGGGTAAATGTGTTGTAACACTTGCGATTTGGTTCTGAACCCTCATACAAGCAAATATTCCGCAAATTGTGTGTCCTTCAATTCTTCATCAACTCTTTTCAAACCTATGCTCATAGAGTAGCCGCCTGTACCGACATAAATTTTCTGTGGTTTCCTGTGTATTATCATGCGAATGCGGTGTAGTGTATGGTCCACAAGCCCACATATCCATAATGGATCGACGGCGTTAAAGATAAAACGAATAAAACGAAATCTATACGCTTGGCAACCGTTATTTCTGATACATTGTTTGCCTCACTGCGAATTTTCATTGTAGGGATTTGCATCAAACAAAACTCCATACAGTCGACTCTCCCCTAAGTGTAGCGCTCGGGACCGAGCCACTTTTCAGCGCTCCGTTTAGGTTGAGCCCCCTACTACCCCCATTCCCCCACTGTCACGTGAGTCTTCGCGCAAGCAGTTTCGTATCTCATATAATGCGCAATGAGGTGGCAATTATGCGCAATGTGGTCTCAAAATAAGACGCGAGAATTTTCGATGTGGGGGGGACAGAGCGTTTGAGGGGGCTCAACATAGAAGGAGCGCGAGTCAGTGAACTAATGGGATCGTCAACTCACGGGGTGTCCCGACTTATGGGAGACCCGACTGTTTTCATTTTGAACCCTATGATTTCTCTCAGAGTACTTCCTCAGTGAAATGTAAGGCGAAAAAAAAGGAAACAATGCGTTTTGTGTCATTGACATATAATGTGAATTATACGTGGATGTTTGTACGATTCTAAATAATTCTCAAAATTTCGGAAAAAATGCATTGTCATGTCGAAAAAACTTCATCTAAAACATGTTATTCAGGTTTTACAATTTTGAGAATGAGTTGTAATCCTCGAATGCAATTTTTATAATTTGTGTAATTCCCATACTTCATAAATCAAGTAGTATGGCATTCAGGTGGAACAAGTGATTTTCTCCTCTCTCATATCATAAGTAAAGGAATATTTTCTTCCTCGCTTCCCGGCGATCGTGGAGGGGAGAAAGGACGAACTTTCCAATGAGTGTGTGGACAATGATAGTATTTTTCTAACCGGGGCGCGTAAAATGAATAATCCTCAGCCGCGGGTGCAATTAACGCCGCGGGTAAAGAAAGATTTGTCTTCCGCGCAGGTATAACTAAACCTCCACGTCATATAATGATGGTCCGTAGGTGTTAAAGTGTTGTTAAGGATGTTCGACTGCTATTTCTCACTTTTGTCAATTTTTTGCTAATTTATCTCAAATTTCTGGTTTGATACGCGGGAAAAAAATGTACAATTTTTCTGTAGCATTATTCTCTATCGACTCCTAAAATTTCATTGTCACAGACCCATTTTTCAGCGTTTTGTCTAAAGTTTTATGAATTTCCATACAAGCGTAGAGAAAAAATTCAAAAATAAGTTTACGGTGATAAAATTTTGAGAGTCCATAAATAATAATGTTATGCACAAATGGTACATTTTTTCCCGCCAGGAAACAAAAAAAATGGAGTAAATCGTCAAAAGATTGAAAAAAATGACGAATAGCGGTCGAACATCCTTAATTCTTGAGAGGTCACATTTGCTCGCCGCAGGACTGTAATCGCGCCTATCGCAGTTCACCGGCCCTTCCGGAGTAATAAAAATTTACTTACTATTAACATAATTAAGGTTTTTTCCATATTTCTTCCTGAAATTTTACTGAGAAAATACGCCAAAACAATATATTCTCATCGAAATAAAGATAAAATTACGGCTGGTGTGTGGACTATAACTGAAGTGATGATTGAAAGAGGGAAATAATACTACATGTTGTACTCGTTGTTATAGATCTAAGGAAAACCATAAATAATAAATAGATGTTAAGTAACAATGAAAACATAATCGAGCTGTGATGTATACGTTTGTTCGTTATAGTAATTGACATATGTGAAATAAGAAAATCCTAAATAATGAATTACGAACATATTTCCAACAACTTGGCAATACTTGTTAATCTTATTTTTCACTCGTCTGAGGATTTATCATTGATAACGTCGATAGTGACTGAATCAATAAAAGATATTACGTATGACAAGGGGTGATATGAGAGAATATGCAAACCAATAGTTTGTTGTGAAAACCCGAATTGTAGTTCGATAATTCTTTGCATGTTTATTGTTGTGGTATATCAATAAATGAATGATGAATTAAATATATCATGTTATTGTACATGTGTACCTAGTGGTCCACGGAAGGAAAATACTTGCGAACCTTATGTTCCTCTTGAATTTGTCCCCCCCCCCCCCCAACCCACCCAATGACATTATTGAAGTTTGACGTTGAACAGTTACAGCCGATCTGCAGCGATACATTTGCATAAAATTAGAAGATTTTATGCAAAGCTAAAAAAAAAGTGTACTGCGAGTAACTTCCTGCGCTATTTTTTTAACAATTCTGAAATTCTCATAATTTTGCGAAATTATATTTTTTTTTTATTTCCAAACTTTTGTAGACCATACTTTTTCGCAATTTTTTATATCATTGAATTTTATGAAACTCTGGAATTCGCTCAAATCTTGAATTTTTTTTTTGTAAATTCCGTAATCGAAGTTCAGGAAGCTCTGAATCGTTGTCAATTCCAGAAGATTTTTGTTAGATTTTTGAAATTGCGCAATTCTCTTCATTTGTGGAATTGAAAATGATTTCATTTGTCAATTTCTATAATTATTGAGTTTTAAAGGATTTTATTGTCAGGAAGCTTGCAAATGGCCATTGCCCAAGGGTCTTCAGTCATGAAGTTGCAATATTGAACTTTTGAAATAATAATTACTTATGTGAGATACAACCAAAAATAAAATCTACACATAAACACACATACACACTTATAGTTTCACACCGCTATGAATAAATCTTTCGTTACTTTGCGATAGAACCTCCATAATGGTTCAGTTATTTGAAACGATTCATATTTTTCAAGTTATTTTGAAATTTTGAAATTTTGTAAATTCCTTGAATTTTTCTAACATTTGTAGTGAGACAGGTGTCAGCACGCGCTGGGCTCGTAGATCTCAATTGATCCGCGAGTGGGGAATCAACGAAATCCCGGAATTAAGAGAGGCATTAGCGTTTGTTGCTCTCTTGAATTTCGGCAGCCTTACAAGATAGACCTGTGGGCCGACCGCTCGAGCACCTCTTATTTTATTTCGTACATTAGACCACGTTTTCGACCTATTTCGGCAAAACGCATATTTCTCTTTAATTTGTAAATAACCATACATCGATCATTGCTTACCGATTCGCTTATTTGGGAGTAAATATAAACTAGTATTAACGCGGATAATTCGAGAAATTCCACGGGAATTGTGGTTGGTATAATTTCGCTATTGTATATTGTTTGACGACACACGAGGTAAGTCACATTGAGCATGATTATATAATGACCCTGATAATTACACAATAAATCGTACTTTATTTACATAAATTAATATTTTGGTTTAGACTTACTCTGCCCTCCATATCATAGAGTATATTTCCACTACTAATAACAATGAAAATATAACACATTTTCCTCTAATATATCATAAAATTGCAATTCTCAAAATTCTGCTAGAACTTTATATAAATATATCTCATTCCTTATGTAATTTTCGCATAGGAAGCGCGAGATTGTTGCAGACACATTGCGGAAACTTTGTAAAGGCGATAAGTACGCATAAGAAGTACGAGGTTTCGGTAATACTTATGCAAAGTCGTCATCGTATAACGGGTTTCACATGAGCAGCGCGAATGTCTTTAAGGGGCAACCTAACTTTGGTAGTAGTTACTATCAGAATCGTAAATTTCAATCCCCTTATTTTTGAGGATCAAATGATTACTTCGTGAAAATACAAATTCATTCACTCTGTATAACACGATCGGAAGAGACTGTGAATGCCCTTTTTCAAAATTATCGTATCCCTGCAAAATTATAGCATTGAAAATTTCAACTCTGATGGTAATTCGACTTGAAGTTGCATGGCCTCTGAAGCCTGCAACTTTATCAGATAACTGTTCGAAATCTTCGCTAAGTGTATATAGTAACTCCGGACATTAATGAATTCAATACTGAGCAATGTTCTGCAGGCTCATAATGGAGAGTGGCGTTCAAATACCCATCAGTATGCCTTGGACACACTTGCGATACACTGGGTGACGATACGAAACATCCTCTTTATGCGTACAAGTGCATGTAGTAGCGGGAGACATCTATTGCACTTAATCTCCATCGTGAACTTGATACTCGAGTGTTCACTATTCAGCAAGAATTGGGTCGAAGCATCTCTCCCATACCGTCTTACCATAAAGATATCATGATCATGCCTAAACCAAACGGACGGATTATGGATCTTTCCCATCCTGTAACAATCAGAAATTCACATTTCCACCTTATTGTTGATCGGAATGACTGAAAACTATCATATTTTTCAATAAAAAAAATTGTAGAAAATTCAATAGCTATAGTGAAAACGAGAGGCGCATTAAAAAAGTTATGTATATACAGTCGGGCTCCCCTTACAGTCGCTCCCGTTTTGTAACCACGTCCCTTACGGAAAAACAAAAATGTCCCCTATAGTCACTGTCTTTCCCCTCTTGCGTCCCCACCACTATAGAATTCGAATTCAAATACTTGCACGCTGAGTTACACACAGGCAGCGTACGTACCCTATATCAAATAGTGGGGGAAGAGGAATAAAGACGCCGCCGGTCCCGGCCGTGTTCTGTAAAGGAGGTCCGACTGTATATCGAAATCCTCGAAAACCGTAAGATCGGTACTGACCCGACACCAGCCACCGCGGCGGAAAAAGGAAATGCGCGTGTGAACCACGCGCCACCGGCTTCTTTTTGATAAATAGTGCAGCATTCAATAAGATCCAGCAGATTATGAGTGCAGCTTATCAGGAGGGTTACACTTCTCTTCATTACGGCACACTTTATTACAGACAATTCATCATAATAAAACTAATAAAATTATTTAAGCTCTTCCTGTCACCATCTTTGCCTTCTAATGTCCTATTCCACATTCTAATATGCTGATAAATTGAACCTACGTAAGTTATTTGGTCTATAACGTCACTAGACATGTGTCACACTGTCCCAGGTACAATTCACAGGGACAAGTCCTCAGACGTCACAGTTATCCTAATATTGTACCCCATCCCTACGATGTCCCATCCAATGCTAATAAGAATTTTAAATTCAATTATTTATGAATGCTTCTTAGGTTGCTTTGAACTCAGAACATGCCAGGCAAAGAGATATTAAACCGCACCAGCACTGAACGTGACCCAGGACTCGGAACCAGGACCTGTTTATCACCCTGGCCAAAAGATTCCATGTAAATTGGTATATTTGTCATCTCGATGGGTACAGAACTATGATTGAGTCGGAATAACGTGCATATCATTAACTTCCCGACTCTTGGGAAGTTATGGTCATCACCCCGATTTCCAATTTTTTCCATTCCCACCTGTGACTAGGGTTTTAAGTATACAGAAATGGTTCCTAACAAGTTTTGAGTCGATCTCTGTGTGTGCGTGTGTATTCATGTAGCCAAATGGTGAGCCTACGATTTCTCACGAACAGAAAACACGATTAAGATTATGGATATCGGAATCGAAGCGCCTCCATGCAACTTAGAGGTGAGTAGATTTTGAATGAATTTTGCCCAGTACATTCATTATCAATAATTTCAATTGTTCATAACGTTCTACCACTTAAACTATCACAGCTACTGAAAACTCCATTCAAGAATAGTGGTTCTACATGCAAAAATCCAGATTTTATGTTCAATGACTTTAGTCCTTCATTTGCTTAATTAAGGAAGTATGGTCGTTTAAACAAACACTTATACATCAAGTGAACGAATGAAGTCATCGCGCGTTATTAACGTTGCCATCGAAGTATTTCCATGCAAAATAGAGGGCCAAGTATTTTAGATAAAGTTGAAGCAGTATATGCATTGTCGTTAACAATTGAAGTGTTCACAACGCTCTATTGCCTAAACAGTGAGAGATACGGCAGGAAGTGTTAAACGGAACTTGTTCTGTAAGTAGCAATGCACATTTAATTTTTAATTGCTTTTTCTTATAATTGTCATAATTAAGGAGCCATGCCAGATTTAACGCTCGAGCCGTCAGACCGCTATTGGCGTCTCACTCCCACTCAAGTAACGCGCATAACGCTGTCTCTCAAAATGAAAAATCAATTTCCCATAAGATCTCCACGTTTCATGGTATTTCTGACCTTTCTAGACTATTTAAAACAAAATGTCTGTTTACCGGTGTACGTATGTAACCAAAAAAGGCCCTGTATGACGCAATCGAAGCGTCTTGCCGTAACTTAAAGCTGATTAGTTTTTGGTCCATATATGTCTGCTGCTTTCTATTGTTATTAACAATTTCAGTCATTTATATCTCACGAAATATTATAGATACACAAAAATGTGTCCAATAAATGTTGTTCCTTATAAAAAAATACATATTTTGTGTCCTTTGACTTTTTTCGTATCTTTAGCCGTTTCGGTGTTAGAGCGTTACAAACACTTGAAATCATTAGAGAGCTCTATGGTGAGAAAAATGAGATTGGAAAGAAAGTATACACACACACACACACAGACATCGGGAGGTTATAATTTTGGCCCTTGGAGGGTCAAACCCACATTCCATTTATTTATTTTGTAGTGTATTCGAAAGATGGTTCCCACTAAAAACCATTCGGTAGAAGTTCGTAAGAGGACCGCAAATATCACATTCCCCGTAAGTAAAATTATTTCATCGATAAAACTTTTCAAACACACAAGGCAATAACAATTTCGTCGTTCAGTGGATAAAACAGAGTCTTTCCAGGAACGCTCAACCAGTCAAACAACAACAGGTGCAAACAGAGGGGAAATTGATGAAAAAGAACAAAAAAACAAAAGCATTCGTTTGAGCGAGAAAAGAGGTGGGGAGAAGATAGCCAAGGTGAGCAAAGAGGCGAAGAACGCTCGGGGCATCGATGGTTCAGTTGTGTTTTAGTACTACAGCGCGCGCTATACAACAAGTATCAACTTTCATTTAAGGTACATCCTGCTGTCAGTCCTTCCACGAAGAAAGATTTTAAAAACTTGGCAATGATTCAAACTCACCAAATTTGAATATTGTTTTGGGCATTTCTCAAAATTATTGTCAAAATTTCGAATTTGGTTTCTACATTATTTTTGGCGATATATAAAAATAAACGTGGAAAAGGGGTTTGAAATTTTGGGAACTGTTTCTGATCATGTCCAACAAGCTATACTCAAAATTTCGTAATTTCAAGTCATTGCGAATTTTGTGCTAAAGTCTTCTTAAAGTCCTTAAGGTGCTCTCCGCGGTAGGCTTCATGGAAAAATGAACAAAAAATTTGACAATGATTTGAAGTTATGCAATTTTGAGTATGGCGGGGGACATAAGTGAAATGACGTTTCAAAATTGCAAAACACTTGCGTCCTGTTTTTATATATATATAGCATCACTCAAGAGCGATGAAACGCGGTTTTGACTTACATCTCGGAAAACGACGTGGAAGCCCACTTGGAAATTCTGAAATAATTTGAGACATGTCCAAGGATATGCATTCCAAAATTTCATCATTTTAAATCATTGTAAAGTTATTCAAATATTTTTCATGAAGGAAACACCTCAACTCAAACATAAGTGTTTTTAAAACTTGTGTAAAAAAGTGTTCAGATGACTGTCCCCAATCGCTTTTAACTCGTTTTTTTTTTAATTCACTCGCAAAGTTGTTAAAACACTGAGTTAATTAATCAGTGAACGAAACTTAATCTGCAAGTTCTGTGTTTCACTATAGTCAATGTAATTATTGGGCGCTGGAAAGTGTGGATAACATGTCGTCCGAGAGATTTCACAAGTAAGTTAACGAATTCATCTTAATTTTATTTCACACGCACTACGTACAAATCGTGTGCCAAGCACACACACACACACAAAATATACTAACTCCTCAAAAACCGAAAAACTAAAAATACTGACTGTGCATTGAAAATAAATAAACCAGCGCAAACAGCTTCATTGAAAAATAATAATGTTGACGTCATTGTGATATCATTTATCTACCCAAAAAGCCCTTGTACATTCCAGGAAAATTATTGGATAAAACATTGTATCTCAGCGCCTGATAAATCTTATCAATGTGCGAGAAATTGCCGATCGATTGAGTGCACAGAAAGTATCGGCATTCAATTTCTCATCTGTGTTTTCCACAGAGAGTGATTCACAGATGGGTTATGCCTTATTTGATTAATTCGAAAAGAGAAAATGTGCTATTATTCCTTGTTTAGTTAAGAGAACAGACTATCCAAACAAGAGGTACGAGGGAAATAACGTGACAGCGGTCATCGCACTTGTGATTTTCCTATCCAATTAAGATGTTTATCATTATCACGTGTTCGGCAAGTTGACAGGATTGTTTTGTGCCATAAAAATGTTGAAGAATGTTGAATCAGAGCAGAAAAGAGAATCAAATGCTCAATTTCTTCAACTTTTTTTTGACTAATCTCGATTCCTTCAGTATATACAATATAATTAATTCAAAATCTAAATTAATAAGTATTAGAATTTTTTTTTAAATGTTGAATTTTTTTTCTAAAGTATGTGGTATACAATGAGGACAAATACTAACAAACAATTTTTTTCTTTTTTATTTTAATTGTTGAATATTCACAACGACTATTTTTTCACTATAAAGTGCCTCCGCCCGCGACAGCCAATTGAGGGATGTCTTCTTTAACCTGACTTGAGCTTAGGCCAATAGAAAGTATGGCGACGCTAGCGCGCCTCTTCTCGCGTAACGAGCGGCAATAGCACATACGCTGTGACAGTTTCCGTGACCGAAAATTACTTTTAAAACGGTAAGAAATTTGAGTGTTGGAATTTATGGTTTCGAGGGTGCTGAACACGAATCCGATATCCATTAATGCAAAATATGGTAACTTTTTTGTTAATAACAATTTAATTGTTTATACGGCGATTGCATGAAAACGGCGCAAGTTATGAAAAAATGTTTGAAACAAAAAATGTTCCTTTTTTAATAATAAATCAATTTTGATTTTTGACTTTTTTTCCTATCTCTCATATTTATCCGAGAAATGTCACTTGACACTGTGCGCGACACGGTTTTGCGCTTGGATGCTGTCCGCGCTGCGCTGCAGCCAGCATACGAGGAAAACCGTTGAAGATACAGAAACATGATTTCATAATGAAATGTTCCTAAGGAAATGAGCTATCAGCTTTATCTAAGTATATTTTTCTATAACTCTAACGGTTTACGAGATATTTTCGTGAGAAAGGGAGACAAGTACGCGAATTTGCGGGTTACGCCGTATAAAACCTCAAATTTGAACAATATAAATTCGGTTGAGGCAATTTTACTATGGCTCAATGTTTAGAGCGTGTTTTGGTGAATATTTTTCATCTAAAACTATTTCCTCTAAATATGATAGGTGTGGAGAAATTCAAGCGGGCAGTTTGCCGAACTTTCAGACCGTGCGCTGTACCTCGCTCTACACTTGAAACAATATTTTCGGCCACGAATCGGATTCGTGTTTAGCACCCTCGAAAACATAAATTCCACCACTCAAATTTCTTGCCGTTTCAAAAATCATTTTTGGCCACGGAAACTGTCACAGCGTATGGACTATAATTCGCGGTCTGCAATTGACGAAGTTTCTATTGTTAATTGAAAAATAGTGAGGATATATATAGATTTGTTCGAATATAAGATGTTGAACGTTTCTTTCAATCGCCAGTTTCAAATTTTCCGACAAAATTTCATTAATTCGCAAGGTTCTAACACTCGATTTATTTCCTCTTCCCTCTGACTAGTCCTCATATAATTCCATAGATACAAAACAATTTAACAGCCTCAAATTGCCGATTAAAAGGGACTAGCGCCCGTTGGCCCCCCCGAGCGAAACACGTCCCTGAGGTGGTCAGGAGTGGGGGAACACATGCGCGCACAGTGGCGGACGCAGCGCGCTAACACACTTGTGTCTGCCGCTGTGATTGGCTGTTCCCTCCTCGCTCACACATACGTTTCGGGGTCTCAGTGCCTGAGATGGTTACCCTCCAAATAGTCATGTTCTCAGATCGGGATAGTTTATTGGTCGAATCTACTCAAGTTCTACTGAACTTGACTATTACATAATGATGCCGAAAAGGTATAATATCACCGATTGACAATTGGCAATTATCTAGCGCGGCGCAGCGCTCGTCATGCCACCGATGACGTCGGGTGGACCAATGCGCCTACTGAAAGGTCAATAGCCTTGGTTCATTCGTATAAAAAACTATACACGATCATACGTCGTAATTTAACGTATAATTTCAATAAATACCTTTTTTTTAATAAAGAGTTTGAATAAAAAAGTCGCAACCAAATTGCATTGATCCATAAAAAGAAAAAAATCGTTGTAGATAAAAGGAAAAGTGGAATTGTTTAACTGAGGATAAAAATTATTTACAGAGCTGCGAGAGACGGAGCTCTTGAGATACTGAAAGAGGCTACTAAAAAGGATGGCAATACCCGAGATGACGGTGGAATGACCCCTACACTGTGGGCAGCCTTTGAAGGTCATGTTGATGCACTGCGATTGCTGGTCGCTAGGGGGTTTGTCTTCATCTTATTCATACAACTTGCTAAAACTTATATAAAACGGAATTACTTAAAGCCTCACCCGCCCCCAAACATTCAGTACGACATTATTCTTCAAGAAAAAAATTTTGTTCGTGGTTTTTGCACCATTGACAGGTGGTAAAAAATGCAAGCAGGATTTCCCAATTGTTCCAATGCACTATTCAATAACTTCTCCATTCATAATTTGTATTCCAAATTTTGCTGAGAAGACTCCAACAAGGATTTAACAAAAAATTCATAGATAAGATCCGTATGGGTAGAGAATACGCAGAAATAAAAGCCTCTATTGGGGAAGAGTCCAATTCCCTCATTCATAATAATACTGTCACCGATGAGGTTCCGGGGCTTTCTTTTGTTGGCATGAAAAAAAAACGTATGCTTTTCACATACACAGCAAATACCAAAGCGAGAACAAGTGACTCTGACATATGAATAGTTCCTTGTGCATCTGACGCTGCACTTTATTAACCACAATATGAAATTTCTCCCATTTCTACCATCAGTCATCAACGTACAATGGCATTCTAACGAAAGTTAACCACAATATTCTTCATTTTCGATTTGCGGTTAGCGTGCAAGCGACATATTTCTTGTTTTTGAAAGAGAAAAGCACTCTTAATCTATCTCATTAACCACATCTTCAAGGTTGCGGCCATCATCATGTCTGAGAATCATTCATCCATCAATTGCGTCTTTACCAACATCCTGTGGTAGTTTCACCAAATCACTACGCTGTTACTACTACTTACATTCACAAGTCTTACGACGTTTACATCATTGTGCCTAGCTGAAAGTGCCCCAGCATCGAGTATCGAATAACCTCTAATGCCATGGAAGATCTAATTAGCCCTCAAAAAATACAAATCACATTTGTGTGTGTGTGTCTGAACCGTTTTTGGCCATCGCCGATAATGGACCCCCCCCCCCCCCCCCCTCTCTCCTGATCTCATGTTATGGGTACCTTCGATAGTACTCACGGAACGTTCCTACTATCGGTCAGAATCCATGAGAAAATATTTTTAAAAATATTCCCCGGTGGACGGACCCGGACCATGGGTCATACTCAGAATCCATTTATTGATTATTATTTTTTTGGCGCGAAATTGCAGAAGTCATTTCCCATTAGATACTTTTACTAAATCACCACGTTGTCTTACACTGACAATATTGATGATGTATACATCGTTATAGTTGACTGAAAGTACCTGACCATTGACTATCAAATCAATCAATACCAATTACATTTTTGAAAGGAAACCCTCTACCACTACTGACATTGACACAATTTCTCGACGCACAATTCCAATTTCCTTGAAAACTAAACATTGTGATTGGGCAATGTGTATGTGTTGAAGCGTATCTGGTCATTTTTATTAACTTTCAAGAAGGTAAGAGGTACTGCAATCGTTCCTAAGAACACACATGCATCGCACGCTGTATGTGTCTTCCGCCGTCCCTCTCTGTTCTACTGCCCGCCGTAGCAGCTGTTCAGCATTTCTCCGATAGGGAATGCTGGACACCCATCCGTGTGGCTGGAACCCACTTCCGCCATTTCAGCCATCGTATTTCTAGTCGCAGAGTAAACCTCCAGATGGCGGGCACCCAGGGTGGATCCACTTCCCCCCCCCCCGCAATGGGTTAGGTTCCTGCCCGGCCTTGCGGTCTCATTTTATCTCTACCGTCGATAGCACACATGGAATAGTCCGGCTATTGGTCGGAATCCATGAGCAAATATTTCATCATGCCCCAGGTGGGAATTGACCATGCGATGAAGCTTGATCAAAGCTTGGACGAGGCTTAACTAAGCTTCGTCAAAGGTGTGTTTTGAAGCCTCGGTCAATCTGTGCAGAACATGCGAATGCAACACCAATCCCTGCTTAGAGAATAAGCTTCGTCCTAGCTTGGTTACGTAGGTTAATACAAGCTTCGAACTTTATCTTCATTCAAGCTTCAGACTTTATCTTGGTACCAGCCTCGAAATTCATTTTCATCCAAGTTTCAAAGTTTCTCGTGGTCGAAGCGTCGAAATTAATCTTGGTCCAAGCTACAAAATTTATCTTTGTTCAAACTTCGAAGATAGGAACATTGAGGTTGAACCAAGCTTAGTAAAACATTCATTTCCAAGCTTGGGTTTAGCTGGTGCAGCAATCTTGGATTTATATATGTATCCAATATTAAGGAGAGTGTCGCTGAAGCCGGTAAATCGAAACTAGGAAAAATATGCTTCACTCCAGCTTAACTCAACCTTAGTTCAGAAGCTTGGGTTTAAATGGTATTGGCAATCCGGGATTCATGCTTCTTAGATCTAAGATTCAAAGCTAACGAAGCTGAGCTCAGACCAAGCTTAGCACAACATGGTTTCTGAGGCTTGGGTTTGGATGTTTCTAGTAAGCTTCGATGTATCTATGGATCCAAAATTGGGCGTAGGTTGGATACTGCCAGTGGACCAACTGCTAGGGATGCTAAAATTGAACCAAGCTTGGCACAAGCTGGGCTGACAAAGCTGGGATATCTTTGATATAACTAAGCTTGATTTGATCTATAGACTATAGGCTTATACATGGGATAAAGCTATGTCAAATCTATCAAGTCCAAACTTCGGCATCGAAGGCCGGACCAAGATTAATCTCATCGTTCAAGCCTCGAATTCCCCATCTGGGTGTGAGAGATTCTCAGGAGGCCGGTCGCCAACCTAGGATGTTTAAGGTAGTAGGCAGATATAACCTGCTATACCACGGCCCTGACTCTGTGTGCTTCCCGCGAGTGCAAGTGTGTGTGTGTGTGTGTCTCATTTCGAATGGCTCAGAAGCCAATGATCAATTGGTATAAGAACTCCATCGAACTGTGTTCCTGTCACTTGGAACTTCTCAACTTATTGTTATAAGTCATATACTCATGTTCACCATACACTTGATGTTACTCAAAGGGAAATAAGATTAGATTTTTGGGTCGGAAATAAAATTCGTGCGGAAACTATGGGAAGTTTAGTGTAACCCCAATGGGTCAGTCACTTTACCACTAATTGTTTTATGTTATTTCCGGTTTTACTTTTTATTTCAATGAGATTCAACGGCCATGGCTAATGATAGAGTAACAGACTAACATACATTAGATGTTGACGAAACTAACAATTGCATAGCTGTCGACGGAAATAGTAGATTATGTCATTGAGACTCAAACATTATATTTCGATAAATATCAATATGAACAAGTTGAATGTGATGTATATAGTTATATACGGCAGGAAGTTAGTGTCGAGAGAATGACACCATATTTACCATCAATCCGAAAAATCACGAAACTAAGCTAGATTAATTGGATTTTTTTAACATACACACACACACACACACTATGAACACGTTGTTGACTTTCTTTCGTATAGATCCCTTTTGGACGCATCTTTCGTTCAGTTTCCTTTGCTTCAAAGCATTTACTTTCGGATGCAAGGGCATAAGAATCAAATCAATAAATATTCGGTTGATTTCCAGGATTCTACCTTGTGTCGCCACTACTCCATAACTCCACCAATTTTTTTCTCTCCATGTTTTCTTCTCCCGCGTACATGAATTGAGCTTGTTACGAGTTCCCTGCTGCATTCACGACTATAGTAGAGTAATCAGAGAGTCGCAGCGTTGAATCAACTGTCAAACCTCCCAAACGAAATATCTCGTTTGTTTTATATCGTGCAGGCACTGAAAAAAAAAACATTATACGACACATCCGGACGAACTGACAATTCCCAAACCCCCAGGACATTGAAACAGGTAAAAATATCGATCGTATACATATGGAACGACAGGTGGCCCCCGCAGACCGGATGTGGGTGCAAACCCCCGCAAAAAGTTGGAAAAAAAAATTTATAGAAAATCGAATGAACTGAATACATGCGTGTTGGCCCCATTCATTGCATCAACTGCATGGCCATGCGTATAGGCAATCATCGGCGGTCTCCTCCCCATTTGCAATCGACGGGAAATGGGCAGGAGGGGGCGGGAAGGGGGGCGCAAAAGTTCTAAAGACAATCGAGCGTGTACGAAACAAAACCGGAGCGTACGTAACGAAACGGAACGCACCGGAATGGGAAGTGATGGTGTTGGAGTACCTGAGGACTATTCCTTTCTCCCCTTGACCCCCCGCTATGATGCTCACTCAGTTATTGTATGCGTGTTATGTTATAAATCGGCCGACAGAACGAATGGTGTTATCCAACGCTTTCTATAATCCGCACACGACTAATTTTTTTAATGCGAAAAAATGGGATCTTGCTTTTCCTAATGAACTACATTTCATAGTTTCTATGATATTTTCCGGTATTTAGGAAATCAACGCATTTGGAAATAATCACACAATCGTTATGCTGGGTATCCAAAGGACCCACCGTAGACATTTTGCTGTCATTTGACTTCTACTTGAAGCAATGACTTAAAACTTGAACAGAAGTTACTTCAAGGTCTTTTTTGTAATCCAATGAGTATTATAGGTGGATTGTTAAATTCTAATAGCAAAAAGTCTCCACAATTTTTTTTTTTGCAATTCTTTACTTTCTACGACAGAAATATTCACAGTGTAATGATTTTTTTTTTAAATTTGAATACAACGGAATTGTACTCACAAAGTATGATACTTGTAAGAACAAAATCGTTTTGTCATGCGCTTTTCAAAACGTATATTTATTCCGAAGTTTGAAGTTCGATAAATGTTCAGGGTGTTTGTCTGGTATAGGAAAAAACATACAGTAGATAGTGGAGAAAAATTGTGAAAAAATCCACAGGGTTTCTATTTTGGACTTTAACGAAAATCAAGCGGTGAACAATATCTCCCCATCAGTACAGTACACAATTCGCGAAGGGAGCTACTTTCGTTGGTGGAATGGGATTCGTTAAGATCGCAAATAGGGCCAGAGGAAACAAGCTTGACTAGTCTACACGATAAAAATTGGCGGAGATAACCAAAATCGCGGGCCCACGTGAGGTAACCAGCCGAGGTTCAGACCGCCAAAAGAACACATGTTGCTTCCTGCAATAACCTGTGAGGTTATTTCCACCTTGAAATTCCAAACAACATCGCAAACCTTCCAAACCTATGGAAAACGAGCGGAGTGTACGTGCGCCATATTCAAACACTGTAGCAACATCCGCAGATTCTACCGGTGGTTATGCCCTAATTATCCACATTAGCTGAAAATACCATTGAACATAAAAGCTGTATTTTCACATGAGCAACGTTTTTCGTTTCAATATTTTTTCCCTATCTGCAACCGTTTTGCATACTGAAGCAATTTTATCCGAAACCTAATCACTTCGATTTCAACCTACATAATTCATCGCATGCAAAACTATAGCACACACCCACACACACACACACACACACACACAGAGAGGTTTTAAGGGGTTGGCGTAGTTGATAGAGTATCTAAGAGTAAGGAAGAGGGATGGAGGAAACACACATACACGCACACATAAGCATCGTCACAAAATTTATTGGATCATTTAAGTGCATCTGGAAGACCACTTACATACCAACAACCCAACTTCCCAAATCGGGGTCACTAATGGAACACCATTTCCATAATCGGCAAGTTGAAAATCCGTGATGAATATGCCACACGCAATTTTTTTACAATGGTAATCTCTTTACAATTTATGTCTGTTTAATCTTTTCTCTCTCAGAATTATTTTCTTCCACACATTTTTTTAATTCAGTAAATACCATTCCCGAAAAGTCATGCATTTGACTGCATCCATCAAATCTGGAAATTCACGCCTGAAATACCTTAATACTGAATGAATTTATGAACAAAAAGTGGGACGATATTAAACTCGCGTGTCAAATGTGGATGAATATGAACAATGAGGGAGAGTCAGCATTAGATGCAAAAGAGATAAACGCAAAGAATGCAAACAGGGAGAATGCTTTCTACGGAGAAGAAAAATAATCATATCAACAAAAACAACTTATTTGTTAATTAATAGAATGAAAATCCTCAATCAATTTTTTTAACGTGGAATCATATGTTTTTGAAAACGCGTATTAGTTGCAAAACAAAATGGTAATAATTTTGTGAAGTCGTTCACCGAAGTTTTGCGATATTTTCCTCTGAAATCATTCATCAATGAGTTCAAAATTATATTTTGAGTTCAAAAAATTATATTGATCAAACATTCATATTGTCAAAACCAATTCTCTGCACGAGCTTCCAGCGATAGGAACATCCCCGGTATCAGAAACTTCGAAGATATTACCTCGTAATCTCCTATAAGCAACAACTTTGAACAGCACATTTCGTAATTCGTGAGTCATATGCAAATGTGGGCGGGTGGGGCAAAATGGGCAATGAATGCAGAATGTCACGGAGATTGTACCATTGTGCACCACCTGCTACTTTGAGGATGCCCCGTGTCCATAATGCTCCATCATCTATATATATATATATATAACTTTCAAAAGGGAATATAAAATGTTCAATCAATGTGCTAAATTCAAGTCACACATTCTCTAATCCAGTTAGATCCCAGGTAATAAACACGTGGGCGATCACGGGAAAAAAGCTTGAATTATCTCTAGGCCGATAATCTTGATCAGTTTCCTTATCTTTTAAATTCCCGAATACGAGCAGGTATTGTGACGACCCCGATTTGCTCCTTCGATTATACTGAAATGAATGCCGACAAATTTTCAGATAATGTGTATGTGTGTACGTATATGGGTATTTTCTCCCCTCCGGAAAACCATCCCCTAAGAAACTTACGAATACATTTCATCTACTTTCCAATCTCGATATGGTCATATCAATTTATCACTGGGCTAAACTGAAAATAGCCGAACCTGCTTTGTTCGTTCAATAAACATCACAAATAGATTGTCATTTTCTCACCCTCAATTAATATTTCAGGGGAGATCCAGATAAAACAGATTACTTCGGCAACACAGCGCTGCACTTGGCAGCAGCTAGAGGTCATGAATTTTGTGTGAAATTCTTAGTCAAATTTGGTTGTAACATATGGGCCCTGGACATCGACAGGCATTCTGCGCGAGAATTAGCTGCGATTAATGGACGTGAGAGCATTCTCCAATTTTTGGATGTTGCTCAAGCGGAACAGGAGGCTGCAAATAGAAAGAAGAGTAAACTTATGAGAGAGAAAGCAGAAAAGGATGCTGAAAAACGGTAACTATATGTAACTATATACATATATACACGTGTATGTAACGTTATTACAGTATCCATTGACATTACAAGAAGACATATTATATATATATATAATATATTATTTATATATATATGATTATATTATCTATATATATATATATATATATATATATATATATATTCACTGGAGACCCTCTCTAGCCACTACACTAGCCAAAGCGCCGTCCGACTCTGCGTATGTGTGTGTGTTTGCACACCTTTCGAATACATTCAACTGATTAGTATATTTAAAAACAGGTCAAAAATCAAATAACCAATTTTAATAGTTCAAACACCTTTCAGTCTGAAGGAATACGTAAAACGGCAAAAAATGGCAGACATCAGAGCAGAAAAGGAGCAAAAAAAACTGTTGAAGGACAGAGCGAAAATGGACATCGAGACAATCAAGGAAAATAATATTCTCCCCCACAGGCCTAGTATTTTAACGTTCAAAGGCAGAGTTAAGCCGTCACAAACATTCAGTGATATCGTTGGAACAATTTCCACAAGTACGACTACTAGGAGAAGAGGCAGCGGCGCTGTTGGTAGAAAAGTTCAGGCGAGAAAAGCTGTGGACGATTTTAAAGTTGTGGAGGTAAATTTGCATCCCACCGAATTAGTTAAAGTGCAGGTGTTAGTTAAAGTTTGCATGCAGGTGTTGACATTAACTTTATGAATTTTAACCATTTAAAAAAATTATTAAATTTTTTCAAGGCTTTTACAATTATTTCAAATCTTTATATTTGAAAATTTGTTAATATTTTGTTGGCAATTTCAATTTTTTAATATGCAAATTCCCTATTGGATGCTAAAAGCCAGAACGTATTGCAAAGCTACTGCAGACATTCACTGTGCACACAGTCAATCAGACAGTGTTCTGCACTGTGTCACACAAACCCAATGATCTAAGTCTTGATACATTCTTTACATTTTGGACCTTTTTCCTCACTACACTTCCATCGCAAATGGGTGCAAATTGATGAATAACTTGGAGAAATGCGATTCCATATAGTTACCGTATTAAACCGCAATTACAGTGTGGCGACTGGAGCGCTCCCACGCTCTCGGGTAAAAGTGAAAGCTCGTGCTCTGTTTTATCCACAACAATATTATACCCGCACATTCCTATTTATTGTAATTACTAATCAGTTTTCCCTAATCTACACGTGAAAATAAATGATAAAACGAGAAAAATGGCAAAGTGTCATAAAAGCAGGGTGACCATATTTCATAGAGTATTCTTTTAGTTTGCATTTCGACCAATAAAATTCCCCAATTTCATATATTCTTCTGGGCAAAAAATAACATCCGTTCCACCCTCGCTTTATGAGACTTTTCATTTTCATCATCACAATAGGTTTCCTAGATTGGAATGTTAATTATCAAAATTGATGTTCACTAATTGGATATGTTAATTTCACAATGCAGTTATTAATGTACTCAACTTTCAGATTGAAAACGACGGAAAGAGATCAGTGCGAAGCCTCACTGGGCTTCGTAGAGACTCCGAAGTCATGTACGTAGGAACTTACGAGACCCAGGCTCAACAGATAGGTAAAAGGGGTAGAATATCAGATGTGTGGGGTACTCTCAGTAAAGCCCAAAGTACTCCAGATCTTCTCGGCGATAGGGATTATGATGAGGAGGGAGAGGTGGAGCTGGATGGGCCACTGAAGAACGTTGTCGAGGAGGCAGTATTGTTTCAAGAGCCCGCCAGCATTTTTAATAGGCCTGGGTTTGGCTCTGTTGCCTTCAGGAGATCGGTAACTATCAATTTGCTGCTATAGGGGTGGCGGGGGGGGGGGGGGGGGGTGTACCGGACACGTAAGGGACCTACGGCTATTTTTCAATTTACATATACAGAAGCATTATTAAACCGATGGAATATATATTTTGAACATTCCTCTACAATATATTGTGAACAAAAATTGGGGTCTCTCAAAATATTTAACTATGAACTTCATACAAAATCGACGAGTTACCGGTCCTGCGTCCTAGTGCATGTAATACCGGTTCCGGCGTCGCTAGTACCGGAACCACGTGACTCTTTATGTTCTGCGCAGTCTCAAGTAAATTTGTACATACGAAATTCTAAAAATTTACAAATTGATGTCAGTGCCAAGACGTCCCCTTTACTATAATATGTAGAATTATTCAAATTTCCTGTTAAAATTGTCAATTTTCTATGATTTTCAATTTTTATAAATTATAAAAAAATGTAACCTAAAAATGTTTCTTTTTTGCTATGGGATTTTGAGTCAAATACATCATAAATAAAATCCCTTTTCTTCATTATGAAATATTTTAACTTGTTGGGTCATCAGCTGTCCTGCGTCTGAAGATTATAACCGTCAAATATACTGGCACTGTAAGCAATGTTTTGTCGAACCAACCCGCAAACGCAGGCTGTTACAAAATTATTAATAATAATATCCGTGGTGGCTTTTTGATTATCAACTATGCACCACGTTATTAAAAAATATTCAGGCAGCCGATATTTCATAACATGTTCGAGTTTTTAAGTAAGTAAACATACGTAAAACCCTAAACTGTGTAAGAAAACTCTTACATCAAAACCATCGCAAATAATTCGAGTGATTTTTTTTCAATTCCTACAATAGGCACTGGAAACATGATATGAACATTAAATGTGATCTAATAATAGTTGAATTTGGAAGTAAAAAAAAAAAATCCACACCATTAATTGTGAATATTAGAAACCGGTATTACATGCTTACCGGTACAGACCCCGCCTCCCCTACCTCAGCTTTTTTTGGACAACTGAAATTTTGAAGTTTGAATTTGTTTAGAATATTCAAACACTTAGACTTTTTCAAAGTAAGTTTCATGACATTTTATACGTGGTTCTAATACACATAGTTCAATCGGATTGATTATTTTCCCTTAATATATTATAGACGAAAAATAGACGTTTTTTCTTAGTGGGATAAGAAAACCCTATACTAAACGACTTCTCCCGTTCCTCATATTCGATTTCATTTTCTTCTCAACTAACAACAGTGGAATCGATATTTGGATAAAACAAATTTTTTGCTCAGTGCATATGATCTGTCAGTTGAACTGCGGTCGCACCACGTGCCGCCCAATGATGCAATTGCTTTAGTCGGAAATCGAATGCAAACTATAATCTTAAGAAATTGTTCCCTGAGGATCGAGCTTAGAGCTCATTTTCCATAAAAATGAACAATGTTACTGAAATGCTGAATCGTCAACCTTGCATGTTGGTAGATTACGGCAACGTTGGATACCTTACCTATATCCCAAGTGGAATTAAATCCCAAATTACACACAAAAGGCTATGCAAATGGCACGGAAGTCTTGATAAATGGAAGACGCGGAAGTGTTAATGGATACCACAACGAAGAAATAAGTATTGGAAGCGCTGGAAGCCTCGCAAGACGTCAGAGTATGTGGGATGACGATCGATTATCAGGTGAATATGACGAAAATAGTACTTTGCAATGCGGAACTACATCGCAAATCCTCCCTCAATATTTTCTAATCAATCGCCAAATTTGTCAATTTTAAAACACAATATTTGTGGTTCGTGAGGTCACAAGAGTGGCGCTAGCGTTTCTAGACTTTCTATTGGTTGCTTCTAGTTGAGTTATCCTAAAGACGGCCGGTGATTGGCTGTCTCGGACAGATACACTTTCGCGATGCCACAGTTGTTCAACGTGATTTGAAAAATGATCCTTTTGAATATTTGATAATTAAAAAACAAAACAACGAAGAATGACGTTCACCAGTCTTTTGGCCATTGGAGTTCCTTTTTTCGGAACTATTGTTTGACCCTAAAAAAATGATTAGATCGCAAATTTCATGGTCACTCGAACAAAAGTCACATGGCCTCTTAAGAGACTATGACGGTGGTAGCAGTTACCATCAGAGTCGGAAATTTCAATCCCATAATTTTTTAGCATGAAATGATTATTTTGTGAAATAAAAATTTATATATTCTGTATAACACAAATATGAAGAGATTATGAATTTTCTGTTGTCAGCCTACAAAATAATTAAATTGAAAATTTTACCTCTGATGGTAACTGAAATCGAGATTGCATGCCCTCTTTAGGAAAACCTAATTCAACCCAGTTGTGCCCATTCAAAATGGCGTGCATAGAGGAGGCACTTATGGTGAGGTAAAATAGATACGTGGGAAATATGGACACCTTTAAAATAGAAACTGTTTTCCATTATTTCAGTTAGATAATCAGATAACAAGCTTTTTTGTAAAGCGAACTGAGATGTACATTGATCATGAATACTTTCCTTAATTTTCAAGACATTCATCAAAAAATTATAATTGCAATGAATTATGGTTTGTTAATTTCCTTTTGAATCTCTTTTCAAATCACCGTTTCTCAATTCTTGGATGTTTTATTATTAATAAACATTAATGAAGAAATTGATTTACAATAACAAACGTTGAAATCCATCCCTTATCCGGAAATACTTGTTAGTACTTGTTAGGATGCTTCGAAGAAATAGAAAAATGTGTTTTTGACGCAAATTATCAATACAAAATTTCCTTTCGATCTGTGAATATTTTTCCATCCCATTCCTTCGATATAAAAATTTGCATAAATTTTTGTTATAATTTTTCTGCAATTTTGACAAATTGTAAAAAAAAAGTATAGCGAAAAACCAACAGTTGAATTAAATGAGACTCATTAATGAAAATTTTACTTCAATGAATTCGTTCTCATTTTTTCAATTGCGGAATTTATAACTTAATTTTTCTAAATCTGAAATATGAACTAAATTTTGAAAAAACAACTCGAATTCAATCGAAATGCTAAGTATTTGCACCGATTAATTAACTTAGTTCCAACTCACTGATCTTTTTCAACGTTCCACAGGTCATTGACCCTAGCTCGAGGGTAAATATTTTCTCGTTAACAAGATAATTGTCTTTTCAGCTGGCGACGAAACTGATGAGACCGACGAAGAATGGAGTCCCCTCCAGAGATTCTTAGTTGCAAACAATTTGACCTCCCTTCAATCGACCCTCGAGGCAGAACAAATCGACCTTGAAGCACTGATGCTGCTCACAGATACAGACATTGCAGCTCTTAAATTGCCCCTCGGTCCCAAAAGAAAGCTCACAAATGCTATCGCCAACAGAAAATTCGCCTTAGGCGCACCTGAAAATATCATGAAAGACAGTAAATTGTAAATTTAAAAAAAATAATAAAAATAGAAAAAAAACAAAATTAATATTAAACTTGTACATTGGAATTGACAGATGAAATATAACTTAAAATAAAATTCATAGTTGTTTTATCCTCTTTTATGTTCATACAGAAATTTTACAAAGTGATTTTACAGATTATTCCGCACAATGCGCCAGAAACAAGTTCTCCGATGTAGACACTCTTTTTTTCCAATTCTTTATTATTTTTACATCTCCTATTGTTAATTTATTAATCCTTGTATTTTTTCATTATTAATTTTCTTCGTTTTGTGGTTCGCGAAAAAATATATATACTTCTTTCTAGGCAATGGAGAACAAAAATAACCAGCACCATTGTCGCTTTATTCATTTGCTCACAGTTTTAATTCGACATTTTGCTTGTTCTGACCAAAAACAGGGGAAAATTTAACGGGCAAAAAATGAAATATTGTCGAGTGAATACTTAATGAAATAATGGAGAAATTAATTTTTGACAAGTTCTCATGCATGTAGAGACAAATTTGGTTCTGTACCCGTAGGATAACAATTAATTAAAGCAAATTCAGTTGAATGTGAAAATTTCAGTAAATATTAATACCTAAAATTCACTCACATTTTTAAAATTACACTTTTTTCGTTTTTTGTAATGAAACTTGGATTTTGATCATCATTACGTACTGAAAATTGTTCAACAATTTCATCAACTCAACTCGTTAATGAATATTCTTAGATCCAAGAGAAACCAAGATTTTTCCCCCCCTTTGATTTTTATAAATGTGAATTTCAATTTAATTTCGAAATATTGACAAATTCGTTTCTGCAATTTTATCGTTTCAACGAATTGAAATATTTTGTTCCACATCAATACAGCCACCCATTTCCTTCATAGTACTGGAAATTTATTGAAGAAATTGTAGATTTTTTCGATAACCGAAAAATTGTATCATCCTTTTTTGTAGATTTTCATTTGAAATTTGATATAAATAAATATTCGATCGATAATAATGCTTTTTAGATTTTGCGAAAAATTCAATATAGATTTTATGATGTTATATGATGGAATGCACAAAATAAATTTGGGGTATGATGGAATAGCTCAAATTTATGTGTTTTCTAAATTCTACAGTATATTTGTGAATTCTTAAAACCATTTTTGGGCCATTTTTCTCAAAAGATTGAGAAAATTTCCAGAACACTTCAAAGTCTAAAAATTTTCTACGACTTTTCCAGAATTCTCTGGTATCGGGTTTTGAAAAAATGTAAACTGTAATCACATTCATATCCACATTAATAATTAAATGCAATATGAGAGGTCCAGTGTACCAATCGAGAGTGAAATGTGAACATTAACAAGGTAATTATTTCACATCTATGAAGCTCCATGTTTAATACTTTTCTCGTATATATAACATTTTAATTTTGTTTTATAAAAACGGAAATTGCCTGACCACCTGAAGGCACGAATTCAGTACCATTATTTATGTTCTTTTGCACTGAAAAAGACCCACAAATTATTTCGAAAACTGCAAAAACAATTTTGATTTGAATACTTTGAAGAAAAAAAAACACAAATTTTAAGTATAAAATACATATTCAATTCTTCGCAGAATTTCAAAACCTTAATTTTCACAATATACTTCCATATTTGTACCAAAATACTCGAAAAATATTTGTAAAAAATATTGAGACAATTTTTCAAGTACGTCAACTACCTGGAATTTTTTAAAACCATAGGGAACATAGTTGGCCGTATTCAGGGGAATCCCCCGTATTCAAGTGAATTTGCTCCTCATATATTGCCACCATTGAAAAACAAAATTCTGAGAACAATGCAACATAAAACAAGCGCTCCTGTCTCTCACACATTAAATCTGCTATTCAAGTTCACTCGGGCCAGATATATTAAATAAGAAAAAAAACAAGTGATTTATAAATAATCAAATTCAGCGCATAAATTGTCTTGCGCACTCACAATTCATTAATTATCAATTTTGTAATTCTAATCCCTTTTTTGTTCATTTTTTTATATATATATAATTAAAATTAAAACGAAAGGGAAAATGCAATGAGTGATTGTTATAACGGTGAAAATTATTTTGAATTAATGTCATTTGTGAACTGCTGAAAAATCGATTTTTTTCCTTTTATAAATATATTACGGTTAAAGCTATCGAATAGTAGTCAATGAATTATCATTAATTTCTTATTCATTACCTATCAATTAATTGTATACCGTTATTATTTAATGAATTACTTGAATCGTTAACTAGCTCTCCTCATTGATTTCGTTTATCTCAATTTATCTTTTTCTTTTTTTTCATTTTCGAAAGTTATTTGATTAGTAAGCACTATATTTACAATCGAAATAACAACACTCGCTCCAGCTCAGTATATATTTTTTTCCAATTTTTCTCACTCTTTTTCTTCATCTTTATTAGTTTAGAGGGAGGAGTGGGTCTCAGCCGATGAAAAAAAAGAACAAAAATGCAAGTGGCACTTGACGATTAATGCCAAATATTAACGATTAATTTTCCCATCACAAGTGTCACTTGCGTTTATTTAAAATTGTCACAATTAATTCAAGTAAAAAAAAAAAGACAAAAATCAAACATAAACAATATTACCAAGGTGAATGGCAAATTCAAATTAACTAATTCACAAATTTATATTATTTCCTATCGATCATGAGACCCAAACAATAAGCGAAACGAGGCACAGTGCGTTTTGCAAATTTCTTTTTTTTCCATGTACAATAATAATTCAATATTGAATTATTGGTGCGAATTTTTTCATAAAAATTCACGTGTATTTTTCTTTTCAAATTGAATACTTACACATGTACATCAACATAAGGGGAATATGAAACGGCTATCTGAAACTTTAAGCATGAATTTAATTTATTTATTTAATTATTTATACAATGTTTAAAACTGAATTGCTGAGTTTCAGATAGCTGTTATCAATGCTCCCTAATATGTGCCTGTAGATATGTATAAATATCGTTACTACATTAATTTTACATACATCCATTGTTTATATATATATATAAATACATGTATGCGTTTAATAGCTGTGTCACTGTTTGAAATTTCACAACTGAAATTCCCATAAATTTTGCCCTCTCGAAAATACCTTACGAAATTAAATGGCAACTGAGTTTCCTTCTCGATACGTTTTTATGGTATTGTTATTTTATTACAGATTCATAACATTTTACGTAGTTAATCGCTAAAGAGAATCAGGCATAATTGATTGGCATTCTGCTTCTCGTAGTACAATTAATGATGAATTTTTTTTTTCATCGATTAATTTTCATTAGTACGAGGAGGAGAGGTCCAGTGGTTCTTTCGTAGTGTTTTTTTTCTCGATTTTGCCTTTTTTTCATCTACTTTGGGAAAACAATGACACGATTCGTTACATGAAACGCGAACGTTTGTGCGTAGGTGAGCCCATGTCGACGTCGTGCGAGGCGGGTCTTTTATGGTGTCGTGCAAATTCACTACTTATAAAAGCTGATAATTCCGACTGTCTGCCAGTGCGCCGAGACATTTGTGAGCCTAGAACAATTTAATAATGATAATTAATTTTGGCCGATCACATTAAAATTCACAATCGTTTCATAATTTTATTATGTGTTATAGCAGTTCATAACTATTATTATTGTGACTCGAAAGATGGGCACTGAGGTTTAAAACGAACATCTTATAAAGTTCCAAGAGGGGTGACAAATGGATAGCGATCCTACTTTTTAGTTTTTCAAATCCACTTTGTTTCCCATAAAACAACCGCCATTAAAAAATGTTTAAATTTCAAATGGATAAACTTCAGGGTCAGTCGAAAATATATGATAAACACAATACAACATAATCAGATAATCAGTCCTTGATCCCAATTTTTGTTCATCTTCACCTCAACATCAAACTACATGTTTATTTGTCTTCTAATTTTACTGAATAATTACGAAAATTTATCATAATTTCAAGATGGAGTGCAGAACGTTTGAGTAATATTACAAAAATATTTTACCATATGTCTAATTACGAAAACATCAAAAAAATTGCATAACTTACAACGTTGTTCTTCATATAACTTTTAAAAATATTTTTTATCTTATTAAAATAAAATATATTTTATGCATATTTATATATAATGATATGTAATTCATGTCGTTTTAAGACGTTCAATCTCATTCAAAAAATTGAATAATTGAAAGTCTGAATACCAAAATTACTACTCTAACCAAAATTATTAATTGCAATTAGGATCGAAGTGATAAACTAGGATAAATGCATTCGGACTTTCCCGCAATCACCGGAGGATGACTCGAAGCCAATGGAATATGTTGCATGATCTATAACAATCTTTTTTATAAACTGTATTTTCCCGTAAAACAAAAGTGCTTAGAAAATATATGCTATTTTCCGTTGACTTCGTTATCTTGGTAAGAGTTATCCTGGTAAAGTCCAAATCTACCTATGCCGCTTCACCACTTCTCTACACAAATATAGGTGTTTTAGGCATCAACGGATCATTGGATTGATGTATTAATTGATCGATGGACGAGAAGAGGAACATTCTTTAATGCAAACATGTGTTTAGTAGTTCAAACATTACATGTTGAGAAATATTTGGAAAACCGAAGCAAAATTGCACTAAGAAAACACGCCAGTTTGGGTGGAATAGAAATGTGCTAAAAAATGAGAAAACAAAAATAAAACGTAGCCCACGTTGTGCTACCGGGATTTATGGCATGTAAAATGCGTGGATGATAAGTTATATACTAAAAGACAACTGGCATGAAGCTCAGTTCAATGTCCTCCATAAATAGGTTTTTTATAGAAAAATGAATGCCGCAAAGTGGTTCGAATAAGTTACTATCAATAATTAAAAACGCATAAGTTTTAACGGCATTTTTCGGGCTGTGATGTCATCGCATCCATGACTGGTTCTTGTAGCGGCCACAGTAAGCGCTCCAGTCTCCCAGTGAGTGGAATATTCCAACAAAATAAATAATCAGGGTATGGGTAGACTTCGTTCATAAACACATGAAATAAAATGTGCGAATATATGAAGTTCATACCTGAGACCAGTTTTAGCAAAGCCTCCTCGCAAAATATACGAAACGCCGAAGCGATATTATAACCTTAGTTGAAGGATTGATTTAGTTCGAACCTTTCGTCAAAGTGAAACGAGTGCAGCACCATCAGATGGGAATGCTCAATTTGGATAATGCCATTCTTAATTTCGAATTATTAGGCCAAAGTTCTGGACCACTTTCGACGTTTTTTTAAATGAAATCTGTCTTGTCCACATCATATACTTTGAACTCTTTTTTTAATCATTTTGTTTAACCCTTTACTGTCTCATATTCTTTTGCATGCATATTTATTCCATATTTTTGTCGTCTCATCTTACCCGATAAGGCAATAGCTTCCCTGAAGGTGTGTAGTTCTGGGTCTTGATCTGGTGGTGGAGGTGTTGGGGACACTACCATACTTGGTGCTGGACTCTGCGATGGTGGAGAACCGCAGACCATCATTCGTGGTTTTGGTGAGCTTCTGTGAAACGAAACCAAATAATTTTGAAATATATTCGCTGAAGCTCTGTAATGGAATGGTAGACTAAGATAAGTACAATGCTAATTGATCATCATTTCTGGAAGATATTTGCGAATTAACTATTTTACAAGAATGGTTCGGTCTGAAAATTTCCCCTGAACCTACGAATGAATATATCTGAATGATATATATTTTTTATCTCATTTTCCATTGATTTCATTTCATCAAGCCGATCTGTAGTCTCTGATATGGTTTTCCTTCAAACTACACGTGTATTCAATGTGTTACAGTCAAGGCTATATCGACGAAACAGTTCTCGACGACTCTCCATGCATAAGAACATCAAACTGAATATATCCTCTACCATAATACAGTAGACTTCCATTAGTTTGCCGTGTTTAGGGATCTACATTCTTCGAACGACTAACTAGCGGGTGCCCCCTCCATCCACTAAAGGTGCATACGGAAGAGATGCGCAGCTATCCTAAGCTCCTAATTTTCCCTTGTAGGGGACCCGTGAAGCATGCCGCTTATGGAGCATGCAGCTCATTTTTATGAAATTAAATAATCCCTAAGGTCTTCATAGGCTGTTGATATCTACTAAATCTTAAACCCATCGATTTCAAACTCAATTGCTTGCGTGGATGACGTCACAGAAGAGTCTACTTAATTCCCAATAGGTCCGGTAGGAGCGCTACCTACAATTTTCCCTGCACCTTCCGACAATAGCAAACCGCGCTGGTAATGTATTGCATTCTGTCAGTTGAATAAAGAAATATAAAGCAGGAAATGCAGATCCGACTCAAATGATGAAGAGCATCTGCCAACATCTGCCTCGAGTAACTTTTACTACATTGTGTGACTTTTTAAGTTCACGTATATGCCTGAGCGTCGCCGGACGAGGAGTCAAAGCCAACAGTTACGCTAGTTTTTTTTTAATGTATATTTCTTTGCAACTTTTTCTCTTGCTTTTAGGTTTTAAATCCTGAGAGATGTCAAAGTAGATAAAATTCGAGAACAATGAGACAAAGTTTAGAATATTGCCATTACGAAAAAAAATGACCTGATTCTTTGAAAGAAATGATTAAAGGATGTATTACGCACCATAATTTAATTAGATAATTGAAACCAGTAATGAAGTAATAAAACGTGTAATTGGAAAACATTCCCGAGCTCGTCTTCTGCTGCATATTTTAAGGATAAGCAGAGATGGAGAAAATTCGATGAAAAACTTATTATAGAGTCCATTTTCTTCTCCAAGAAAGTTCCTACAGATATTATTCCAATTGCGATACATTTTGAGATATTGGTTGAAATGCAAAGCGACCGGTAAATGCACTAACCTCACTCCCCCAGTAATAGATTTGTCATGTTTAATCAAAACTTGTGTCGAAGTAATGAAGTAATGAAGAAACCCCTTCATAAAGCTTCTCAGAAAAGCAGAAGATTAGGTTCCATCATCAGCATTTTGGCTCGCATTACTGATAAAAAAACTCAATGGGAAACACCCCAGCACCCGATTGGATGACGATATTGGACAACTCCGATTATTCCTCCAATTGTAAACCGAAGAATATGGAACTGGATATATATACAAGTTAAATCGTACTATTTCCAATGATACATTTCAAATAAAAAATTTGCAAAGAAAATGGTAGAGTTCGGTACCGACAGAGCTTGCAGCCATTCAGACGTTTATTTTTCGGTTATTATCCAAAAGATTAAACTTTTGCAAGGTCAATTGATCGAATTTTCCTTCTGCAATGCATTCCACTTTCCCTTTACAGTTTTCCCATATTTTCGATTTCTTCACCGTTTTAACGAATATGGGAATCAATGATCGATGTGCGTAATAGTCCCTTGTGAATATTATAGAGTATGTTGGTTTAATTTCTATGAGTTGTTTATCACGGACAGTTCAATACTAATGTTATGGTATCAGCATAAACTGAAAAAATCAAATCAATAATTTCGATGTGAATCATAAAGTACTGTTTTGCCAACACAATTTCAGTGCTATCTAGCGGAGAAGGGGGTACCCGCTTTTCTGGAGGTTCCGTGTCCCCTTAAGGGCTATGGAACTTACCATCGGTGTATAAAATTTCAAGTTTTCTCAAGGGTGAAATGAGTATTCGCTAAAATACGAATCAGTAAATTATCTATAACATGTATAGGAATAGGCTAAGAATTTGCATTTTTTCAATTAACAATTTTACCCTCGACAAAAACTTGATCCAATGTTATACTCCGATGGTAAGCCCCTTAAGCGGCCACCCCATTTCCCCCCTTTATTTCATTGCACTTACCCCCTTCATAGCTTTACTATACACGATGTAACATTTTACATCTTCCAAAATGAAAACCCTGATTTCACCCTATAAAAACTTAATTGGAGTTTTTCACTCCTTCTTTCGTTTAGTCTACTTCATCTGATGCTATACGTTGATTGTTCAATTTCTCGAGACTCAAATTTTGGATTGGCCATGTTAAAAAAATTTTTACATGAAAAACTCTGATTGCTGGTGGAAACCCATACAAGGAACAGTTCTACAATTTTTTCCCCGCAATACTGAAATTATTTTTCTTTTTTGTAACATGTCCTTAAATGAATTGAGAGAGTTCTTTGAGATATGAAAAAAACTTTCACTCACATGTTCAGCAATATGAAAATACCTCGGAATGTCTTACGATGCTACTGGCGGGTTAAAACCTACAGAAAAAAAATTATATTTTTCACCTGTGTGTGTGTGGCCTTGGTGGTGGTGGTTTCCCTGCAAGATATGCGAGCAAATCTTCTCGCCGTATCATGCGCCTCTTCTTACGTGCCCAGTTCATAATTTCTTTACTACGTTTTTGTCTTCCCATTTCCATTCCCAGTTCGCTGCATCTCCGCATACCATCCAGTGAATCTTTATAAACCACAAAGGCAATAAATGAATAACAAATAACTTCATATTGAGGTAGTTATCGGTGTAATGACGAAGTTTATCATCGACAATGAAGGATTTTCTTTTTTAACCCATAATAATCAATTGTAAGATAAAATAAAACCAACTACTAACAACAATAAATTAACTGATGTCCACTCAATATTGATAAGAATAATAATGAATCATACTATGAAAAACACTGGAAATCATCTCTGATTAGTTGAACAATGAGCATTGATATATTTCTTATTGAAGATATATTTTTTATATATTTTTGCGCGAAGGAAAAAAATTTAGAAAAATCAAAACTCCTTAAAAAAAATAAGATAAAATTGCAAATGATAGAACTTATATCCGATAATCTTAATAATTAAATGAAATAAATAGAAAATGAATAAATACAAACAAAATAAATATAAATAAATAAAAATAGAATGAAATGAAAGAATAAAAAGAAAATAAATAAATAAAAAATTGAATTAGCACAAATTATTTATTAAAAAATTAAATGAACGCTCTTCGATTTTGACACATTGAAAGAGTATTTCCACAACATCAATTAAAAATGAAGTCTGCAATTTCCTAGTTTCTGTCCTTTCCCCTCATAATATGGGGAAAATTGTGCAAAAGTTTCTGAATTGAATTGAAGTTTTGTGCGAATGTTTCTTCAACTTCAAAATGAATATTTTTTCTTTCATATTTTTTGTTTGCCACTGAAATACAAAAAAAGATTATATGATAATCTGTCAAAAGTATATAAATACACTACGAACTATTCAGATGAATGAAACATATCGACAAGATGAATGAGTTGCTGCCAAACACATTCCAATGTTATTTTCGTCTGATCAGAAAAGGAACACAACTGATTTGCAACACTACGCTTTAAAATTCCAGCTCTTTCCTTGACTATGAAGCATCATTAAAAATTATCAGAAAGATTTTTAATGTCTACAAAAAACCTCCAAAAACTAAAAATAAATAGTCATGAGAGAGCTTAATACGTGAAGAAATAAAAAATGAAAAGCTCAAAACTTTTCTAAAATACTCCAACAACATTCAAAATGTTCAAAAAACCTATACATCCCTCCCAAACGTGTAATAACACTTTGACAAATCTAGTGAAAAAAATTCATTCTATTTGCCCCTCAACAAACTTATTCCTATTCAACTTTTTGAAACAGCTCCAAAAATGTGACATCTACACGTAAATACAGATAAATGACACGACTAAAATATATTTGGTATAGTACGAACTTTGGAAATATGCATCTGCACAAGATGAACAGTTCCTCTAATTACGCAATTTTTATCTAAAAAAAAGCTACATATTTCTAAATGAATGTCTAACAAGCACTCGGTCACTCATATACTCTACCTTTTATTCCCCTTCCTATAAAACAGTTATTTTATTGCTACCAATTATTCTGTACTTCCAAAAAACCATTTACTATCGCTCTTTTGATGACTTCGATCATTATAACGAGTTGTGTGTGTGTGTGTGTGTGTGTGTGTTCTGGATACGATTGAAAAAACGCTTTTGGAGAAAAAAAATGTCATATCAATTTTAAAAATGCAATACAATTGTGTCTTCAATGGTTTTTTGGAAAACTTAAAGCGTTTCAATATCAAGAGAGATATTTGGCGAAACCAAAAACACGCAAAAATGAATCGAGATTTCTTGAGATCGTACGATTCGATCAAGCAACAATTCAGCAAAGAATAAGCTATACTTTATACCAATTAATGGTGAAAATTTCTGACTTTACCCGATCATTTTACCCCTGACTGAAAGTCCTCGATCAATGGCCGATTGTGAGGTGTTTCTTGCCATAAAGACCATTAAAAATTGAAAAGTTTTACCCCTTCATTTTTTAAAATCAATAAAATAAAATACCGAAAGTGTCCCAATCACATACAGACACCATGTTGAAAATTTGCATTTTTACGCTTCACACCATTGCGGATGATTTCCAGATGAAATGAGAAAATATGAAAATAAATCTGGGATACAGCTTCCATTTGGAAATAAAAACCTACCTTTGTACAGTGACGTCACCGTCCCAGCGGCTGTTTGAAAGGGCAGCCACAGAGATGCTCCTTGTGCGCGATCTACAAAAAAAATGACAAATATTTCCATTAGAAACAATTACGAAATTATTGGAAAATCATTAGATGGCGGCATTACCGTCAACTTTTAAAAACGACATATAGGGGCTTTCATCTTCAACACAACCCGCTAACTCTCTTTTAATTTGGAAACGTGAATTGATACATTCAAGATCTAGCACTATACTGCCAATGATGTCGACCAGTAGCTACCAGTCTCGGCAATCTTTAGTGAACATCATCGTAATATTTCAAATAGTTGAAGTTGATTGATTCAATGCAAAGAAGGTGTTGACCACCACCATGCGAAATCGAATCCCAGGTGGGACATATCAATACAACCTCTGACGACCCCGAGTGGAAATTGCCTGACGTCTGGCCAGGACTTGATCAGTTTGTGGTCAGTCTTGATGATCTGATCAATTTCCGATGTGGTGAATCTGACTTCAACCTGTTATCCTGTCACCTGCAATCAATTCGATCAAGTTCCGATTGAGACTTGATCCGTACCTGAGCTGAATTTCCACTCGGGATGGGTGCGAGCCTAACCTGGGTTGAACAAGCTTGATCCCCTGATCACACCAAGGTAACTTCAAACTTGGGTGTGCTCAGAAATCCAAAGGTTGGCATCCAAGCTTGTAACAGTCATGGTCCAAGCATCGGGCCACCAATTTCGAGACAACAGCATAAGAAATTTTTCGGCCGACCGGAAGGGTGGAAAACGAGCCGAAGGCGAGTTTTGTAACACAAGAGGCAGAAAAGTTACTTCTGTCCATATATCAAACAATATTTTTTGCTACGATGCGCGTTGACATGGCTAGGCAGACGCCAGGCGCGCGTAAAGCGCCACTTCACGCACAGTGTATCCGAAAAGCCTGTTCAGGGACTCAATAGCAAACTATATCGTTCGTAATTATGGTTGTATCAATAACAATGTTTGTATAAACTCGTAATCGCAATAAAATGTCATTTAGGCTTAGTGACCAGATCTACTAGTTCGACCTATGGACATAAGTAACTTTTCTACCTTCTATACCGAAAAATGCGCCTTCGGATCGTTTTGCGAACTTACAGTCAGCAGAAAAGTCTCTTATGCCGTCATAGGGTCGAACTGTACTACGTGTATGTCACAAATGCCGAGCAATGTAGATACAATCGCCAGAAATTTACTTTTCGGCCGGACGAAATTTTTTGGTAAACCGTCCCTAAGGAAGGTTTAGTGCACTACGCTCATCGCTGCTTTAGAGACACAATGGCAAAAAACCTCGCAAAAAACTATTCTGGTTGTTCTTGAAAATTCGTTTGAAATAAAAATAGTGCAATACCGTAGCTGATTTCGTTCGTTATTATAGCTTTGTTATATCAAACCTGCCAATGTTAATATCTAAGTGAATAAGAAAGCAGAATGTAAACATTGACATTATAAAGCTGTTGGTTTTAATTATTTTCTCAAGAATGAATAAAAAAGTGAATGTTTTAATTAGTTGAACAATAAGGAAAACAGAGCAGCTGCTATTAACGCATTAATCGGTATTTCAGTTCTCGAAATACAATTTTTACAAAGACTAGTTCATGAACAAATTATTTTCACACGCAATGCAATCAAAAAATATATATGAAAGTATATATGAAAATGCATTTGTACATGAAAATATATATAAAAATGCATATGTACATGAAACAGTGAAAAAATAGTCAAAGCTCTTGAGGTACAATTTTTTTCTAATGACCTACTTTCTTACAATTTTACCTGTTTAATTATATTGAACTGTTAATACGTATCGATTTAATTTACAGAGAAAAAAAAAATGTTTTCGCCTTCTACCACGAGTCAATGACTCACAGACTGCACAACTTTTCATATTTATTAAACATAATTTCCTCAACATAACTTACCATCCGAGTTAACATTTCAATTCAATTTTTAAAAATAAAATTAATAGAACATTGGATTAGCATGAAGTATCTGATTGGTAATAAAACAAAGAGTAATTCAACTAATGAAATACGACAGTGATAATTAAATTTGAATTGCCACTTTTTCGGAAAGTTACCTAGGCCCTCAACGTTTCCAAATTTGTGCCACAAACTGCATAATAGAAAGCGTAAAGAAAAACGGAATGCCAACCCAAATATGCACGTACATAAATGAAGAAAAACTCGAGAGTTAGAGTACCCCATAACCGAATAAATAATAACAATAACTAAATTTCAATTTTAGTATTTACCAAAGTTACCGGCTCTCTCAACAATTGCAAAGAATAGAGAAAAAACATAATATCAAACCAAATATGCAAATACATTTCTATGATGCATTGCATTGATATTTTATAGTTCAAAGATGAATGTAGGCTAAATATAAGCTCAAAATCATCTTCTATCTTCATTCATTCTTATCATTATTATTGAGGGGTTTAGACTGTAAAAGGGAAGTTGAGCAAAATGTAAAAAGCCAAAACGATACACATCTCGGGTGACAAAATAAATATGCAAATACATTGAAAAAATATGCAAATAAATTGTGGCAATAGACAATAATAATCATAATTAAATTTGAAATTTTTCTTTGACAAAAAGGTTCTCCCTCATATTTACAAATCTATTCGGCAAAATGGAACTAATGAAAAATAGGATAATGTGAAAACAAACTTGCAAATACATAAATTGAGAAAAACGAAAGGTGAGAGAGTATAAAGTAATTGAATCTGTTATTAACAGTAATAAGAAGACGAAGAAGAATACTGATAATTCTAATTGAATTAAAATATGTCTATGAAATATGTCTATCTACAAAAAATTACCAATCTCGTTAACATTTGCGCATTTATCTGACAAGACGAATGGTAGAAAGAGTAAGGAAAAGTCCAATATTAATCCAAAACTCAATCAATAAATAATAATAGATATAACTGTTTGAATTAATCATGAATTTTTACGATTACAGAAAGTTTCCTACCCTTCCAACATTCCAAAATCTGTTCGACAAAATGGACGATGGAAAGAGCGTAGTGAAGCATGATTGGCATTTACCAATATATAACTACATAAATAAAGAAAAGCTGAAGGAAAGTGTAAATTAATTGAGGCAATTAACAATTGATCTAATCTCTCAACAAATTTGTCCAAAAAAAATGGGACACTAAAGAGTAATATACGTATATACACTATCCAAATATGTACAAATATATACAGGTATACAAAATATACAAATGTATAAATACACAGATAAAAAGAATACATAAATAGGAAACGTGTAAATTAATTAGGAGAATAACAGCAAATAATCGAACCAATAAATAATAACAATAATAAAATTCCAATTTGAATTTTACAAAGTGACCAATCCTCACAACATTTACAAAGTGTCTGACAAAATGGATGATAACAAGACTAAAAAGAACGCATAATATCAATACAAATAGTACGTAAATAAAAGCGAGCAAAAGTGAGTGTAAAATGACTGAGCCAATAACTCCCAACAATCATAACTAATTAAATCAACTAGAAGTGTTCCTTTTACGAAGTTTTCCTAGTCTCCCAACTGGGCAAATCTATCCAACAAATATTCAAAATAACCCATCCAACAAAATAGAATTAAAAGAAGGACAATATCAATATACAAACATGTAAATACATGAATGAAGAAATCGAAAGTGGTGTGAGTGTAAAATACTATGCCAATACATCAACAAAAGCCACGAATGACATGAGATTTTCACTCTTACAAAAAAATGATCCTGCCAACATTCGCAAAATTTGTCCAACAAAGTGGATAATGGAAAGAGTGCATGAAAGTGTAATGTCAATGCAAATACATAAATAAAGGAAAGCAAAAGGGGGGAGGGAGGGCGGGGGGGGGTCGAGAAAGAGAGTGTAAATGGCCTTAAGGACGAGGACGACGTGCGATTGGAGGTGGGGCAGTTTGTGGAATGAAAATGAACCTGAAAAAAATTGAAACATTAATGTTTTTTCGCCCCCTCTTGCCTATTTGCCCACTTGCCTTTGTAAAGCTGGGCAATGGCTGATGCCGTTGTCTGAAAACCCGTCCATATTTGTTGAGAATAAATTTCCTTTTCATTGTGCAACTGGCTCTCATAATCGGGCTCCGATTCAATCGCCTCAACACATTGCTGCTCCCAATTACTATACCATAGATCCATTATGGGATCATCATCGCTTCTGTCGTCGCTCATTGCACTTTCTATATTAAATATGCCCCCCCAAAAAAAAAAAACACAAAAAAAAATATTCCAGCCTCGGACACTACTGTTGTTTTTTTTTTCACGCTCTTGGAGCAATTTTTTTCAACTCTCTTGGCAACACCCACACGATATTACACGATCGATGGTGGTGGGGGGGAAGGGGACGGGGGAGGGGGATTGAGCGCAATAGAATTTAGGACAATTTATTGCGTTTATTATGGGGTTATTTTCACCGGGGGCCAATATGTGCACAATATCGCGTAAACAAAACTCAACCCTACACTGGATTCACAACGAAGGTCAGGTTGCGGCCATTACGAACGATTCCCGTTTGTCTCTTGCACTTTTACGCCACGAACTATGTGTGAGTGGAAACCATCTGGGGGATTAGTGGGGGTTGATTAAGGATTCTTAAGGATTGTTGGTTGGAGTTTAAAGTGCACTTTTAAGAAGTTGGAAATTGTTTTAAGGTGATTTTTACAATACTTTGCATTCGATGGTTTTTGGGGGATACACTTTTGATAGCTCACACACTGATCAGGCTACCACCTGAATACCATTTGAGACGATTTTTTCGTTTTTGTGCACTACACGAGTTTTTCACGAGTCCCCCCCCACTCTACGGTATATTGATGCGCATGGGGCTCTTTAAGGCGCGCACGCAACTCGCGGTCTGTGGATGCACTGAAACTGCGATGTTCAGTTACCATAGGAGTATCGTAATCTCTGATTTTTACCAACATTTTTGATTTTATGGACGCATATCCCATAATTTGCCCATTCGTAAAATTCCAATAAATTCCCCGACGATATATATGTAAAATTGCATGCCCTTAGCTTATTGTGCAATTATTCAACTAATTTAAACATTTTATCAAATTAAAAAAAATATCGAGGTATTCGACGCTTTTCAGTAATCACAATCGAAGAAGTACAGTTTTTTCATGGTTGGGAACAATCATATATACTAAGTTTATCTATAACGAAACGTGTAGATAAAATTTCATAATAAATATGAAAGACAGAAATTTGAATCAGTTGATTTCCTTAAATATCCATCTTTATTTTCCCCTTTGAGTACAGCGTAGAAGGTCTTTCGTGGCCATTTGAGATCGCCTGAATCAGGTCCAGGCATACCCTATAGTTTTTCCGATTACATATATATATATATGTAGTATATACACATAATCCATTCCAATAAATAAATTGTATATTGTGATATTAGTAAATTATTTCTTCTAAGATTTTCAATAGCGTTTACATTTTCAAAATTTTTACAATTAAAAAAATACAGATGTGCCGAAGGATTTGCAACTTTTGAAGTTCATGAAGATCTTGAAACTGTTGCCTTTCTGACATCATTTGCGTTGCCTAGCCGTCTGGGTTTTATGATTCAGACTCTCCAACCATGTATTTGTAAAACTACTTCTTGGCATCATAATTTGCTATTCGAATTTCATTTCCATTCAAATTCAATTACTACGTGATGTTTCATGTTACCCGCACATGATTTTTTTTACATTATTGTTGTTATGGAACTTTTCTTCAAAAAATATGAAAAAAAAACATGCGCGGTTCTCGCCTTCAGTTTTGTTTAGAGCTTAAAACTGCACACCAGCCTGCATGGCGTTACTGTCCGTAAAATCCTTTTTTACGGACGCTTCGCGTCCGTACAACGGGCTTCTACGCCCGGTATGAGGAAAAATTCAGTTCGTTACACGGCCGTAAAAACTTTTCTGGTTCGTATGTTGACCTACCTCGGCTTCGTCTCGGTCTGTAAATACACACTCGCCAGAAACTTTTTCAGGCCCTACCGAAAATAGCTATTGTAACCCATAGGGACGTAAAATGAAGGCAAGACCGGGCCGAAGGCGAGGTTGATATGTACACTGTGCTGAGGGTATTTCACTTTACCTCCCGTGGTTAGAACATGGTTTTCCGTTCCTAAGTAGACGTAGAAATGATGTTCCTTCGCAATATACTTGCGTCTTCCATTTCACCACACACATACACACACATCAACTTCAGCGAGCTCATTGAATAACCCCGAAACTGGATATTTAGCTTGGCCGCTCACATAGACAAGTCAATTACTTTCAGCAACATAAGGAATTAGGGATTCTTATCAACTATTACTGGGAGGACTATATTTCATTATAGCACAGGCATAAATTATCATAAAGCATCGAGACATAGTTTATTAACTTCCCCAATTGATCAAAAATCTTTAACATCATAAAATACATCAAAGTATGCCAATTAATTTACAATTTTGTTAACTCACCGGTCAACAACTTTCACGGTATATACAAATCTTGATTATGTACAAATACAATTTTATACAATTAGCATTCATAAACTATATATTAAGTACAAAAAGAGATTCTATTCGACCTAACGTTGGATACAGCTTATCACATTTTGAGACAATAAATTTCGATGATCTACGAATATCTTCAGTTATAGGAAAATAGAGGGAAATTAATGACTTGATGTGTCCTTTCCCGTATAGCGCATCATTTATAGAGAATTAGTTCTATTGCACAGATAAGAGTCTCATTATTTCATCTGACGGCCTTTGCTAAAATTGACGCATGTACGCACCATCTAAATTGAGGATGTTTTTCCAGAATGAGAAAAGTGATAATTTTGAAAGATAAAAACACAGTGAACAAGTTAGCAACTTGAATATATACCTCCAGAATGTCAAATGGATTAAAAAGCTTGGTGCGAGATAATCTTATTACAATTTACAAAAATCAGCGTTCACTGATAGAAATATTTTCTGAGCTCACACCTATAGTCTCTTGAGAAACGTATCTCATTTCCAAAAACGCTTGTCCAATTTTCCTGTCTATAATCTTGAGTGGACAATTTTCATGATGGATACAAACCAAGCCGGCCAAATAATTAAAAAGATTAATAATAAGTGATGGAGTTCATTGTAGATAAAAAGTAACACACTGATTGTGTCAGAAACGGAACTCGTAGAACCTCACTTTAACGTGCAAAAGACACCTGTTGAGATTTCATGACATTCTAATCATCAGTTCGCGAGTTATTGTGCTAAGAGTGATGCTTCCATCCAGAAAAAACAGACATTCTTAAGCATAGATGCAGCCAGTTTCCCATTGCACGTAACATGATAAACTTGTCAAGCCAATTATTGTCCTACTCTCCCCTGCAATGTCATCGCATTGACATAATTTTTTTCTCATGAGTCCACTTGAATTATTCTTTCCCCGCAGATTTCAGTTAATTGGAGGTGGCGACCTATCTATTTGCTCAACACAACTAAATATTTTCAATATTCTGTGTGCAAAACTCATTATCTCATCAGTCACGCGATTAGTTTTTTTTCATGACAAATAAGATAACATGTGATCAGCAACTAATCACTCCAGAAAAGCGAGAAAATGAAGAAGCCATCCGACGTTTTCTTTATTTTTCCGCAAAATAATTTAAATTACACAATTTCGTAGGCTGGGATTCAGTCTAAAATGCTCCGCAAACGGACTTACCAGTCTACATTTTTACTGAGTTTAAAATATTGTATGTACGACACTCCAATCAACTTAAACCAGCAAAAAATATGGCTTCGGGGTAGATATTTTTTTCAAATTTCCCTTGCATGGGGTCAAGTTTTGCAGAATTTTTTGTCATTTCTGTGAGGAGAAATGCGGATAAAATTTCTGATTATAGTGAAGCTCATGTGTTTTTTTTATTGAGTATCATGCTTTCCCTCTACATGAAACGGTTCCAAATTCTGAATATCAGGATATTGTTGGTGATTAACGAAGTATGTCACATGAGTCCTGCGTCGTTATTAACCGTACCATTGGTTCCCACTGATGATTTTTCTGGTAGACACTTCATTATCGTTGGCTCTATCAGCTTCCATACCTCGGCTAACTGCAGCACATATAGAAATTTCATTTATCGTTCTTACAGGAATACAAAATTCTCTAATCTGATAATTGTGAAGTAATATTGCAATATACAGTACAGTGTTCTAGTTTGGAAACTTTTTTCCAATCAATTAAATAATATACATAGAACCCTCCATGCCGAATCAGGCATTTTGGTCATCAACAAATTCCATTTTGAAATTATGTATAACAAACGTATTTTTTTCATTTTATTTGTTTTAGTGTTTCACAAATTTGAAAATGTTATCTAAAATTTCAAATTTTTATCAATATATGTACCTCAGTATTCCCCCTAATTTGCACCTTCACAAGACTTTGCAAAACTGTAGCTAGTATCTCCAAATGTGCGTGCACGAGTTGTGTCTCCATGTGAAGACAATGAAGTGAAAATGAATTTCTCAATTCAACATTAGCTATGACGGATTCTTGTGCCACCATTTTATTCTCGAGGTATTCCACAGTATCAGCCTGTAATGAAACAAAAATAAAATCCATTACAACATTCTGCTATTAAAACGAATAATTGTACAAATTTCACCCTGATTAACTGTTCCTTGGTTTTGAATTTGGCAAGACACAATTCCGAAGAGAAAAAAAGTCGAATTGAGGGAATATTTAACAGACACACATACAGAAGCGCACACATAGAGCTCACCAAAAGGTGTGAGGAGGTCATGAAACGTCAATAAAACTGCAAATTTCAGGAAAGGTTTCTGGATAAATATCTGTGACATTCTCGGTTGTCTTCTTTCAAAGCACTCAACAATATAGAATCCCAATTTAGTGTTTTTACCACATTTCTAAACCTTTCACAACCATCAATACGCAGAAAGTATCACAAGTCGTATAAAAAAATTGAAAGTCCTTACGTCAGTGCCGCGAATCACGCCCTGCATCTGCCTCTTCTTCAGCGCTAGCATCGAGGACAGTGCTCTTTGATGATCAGCACTCACTCCCCTTTCGTGCCTTTCACATAATGTCCTGTGAGCTACCAACACATCTAATAAAAGATTTAGCCTCTCACAAATCATAGTTTCCTCCCGCACTGCTTGTTGAAGTGCTCGCGTTGAAAGTAAATTGAATTCCCTGAAAATAAGAGAATATATCCTCTTAATGTATAGCTTAGACTTTAAAGTAATATTGATGAAGACCTGTTTTATTCCGAAGAAATATAGTTTTACTTCGAACGGATTTGAGAATAAAATATAGAATGATTCATCGGATTTGTACTGAGAATTTCCACTTCAGATATCTTTCCAATAATTTTCTGCATAGGTAAATCATCACCGACGTTTTTACCCTCAGATAAATAGGTATTTTAAATTTACATGAGCTAAAGTTATAAAATTAATTCAGTGTTCACTGTCAGATTTGCATTGTGCAATCCATCAATGCTATTTTGCAAATACTACCTATTCGCAAATATCTGCATGTTTATTTTTTCGTTGTTTCGAATCATGAAAAAATGAGTATAAGAAGAAAAAAATAATACAGAATATATGATCATTTATAATATATATGAATAACCTACAAGTAGAATCTAATAGATTATATATAATTTTGTATTATTTTTTATACATTAATGTTACTTCAGAGATTTAATACCTGAACAAAAGAATTTATTTTCCGCAAATTTAATCTCATCAGATTTAATTTATTTGGTCTGAGCTGATTGGTACCTAACTAATGACAATTCAAAAAAATTTTTTGCAAGTTTCTGACAATCTTTTAATATTTCATATCTCGAAAAATAAGGCGTTTTTTTATCTAAATAAAATTATCTCATAAAGTTATCTATGTATATGTATAATTTTATGTAGATCAGTGGGCTGAATTGATGAAGAGTGCCCCATATACTACCTACTGGTTTTAGATACAAGATGATGAAAAACGTGGAACTTACTTGGCAATAACATGAAATCCTTTTTTCATGTCTTGCCATATAGTTGAACCGCCACTGGCCCAACCGCTATTACCGTGCGGCTCCGACGCTAGATTACTCAATTGTGTTCCCAATTCCGCCATGTCAACGGCACACGAGTGAGACCTTATTGCCAGGCAGTCAGCAATATTTTTGAGCCTTGATATGCCGAAGAGTATTACGCGTATTTGATCACGACTATTGGCGAATTCCGTGAGGGTCTCAGGTGGTACCAGCTCTTTAGCTCTTGAGGATAACTCCGAAGTGGCGAATTCATCAGGTACTCTTCTGAAGGCCTCGCGAATTTTGTGCTGAGTCTCCTCACCCGTATAAGTGAAGAAAAATTGTACTATTGGATCCTTACGGACTATCGGATGACGGGCTATCAAGATTAGGAAGCGCAAGAGGGAACGTCTTCTTTCTTCGAGGAATTGAGAATCCGCTGGAATAGAACAAAATGCTTAAATATAGTTTTCTTAATTTTTTGACGGAATTCCCCGGCGAAAAATCGGGGAATTTTTCAAAGCTCCAATCCAAGAATATTTAGTGATGAATAGAAATTTTTGTTCACGAAATTATCCATGAAATTTGCATCTATTTGACTTACCTCCAACGATTCTCTTTGGCGGTAACTTTGGTATCAAGCGGTAAGGGAATCTCGCTAAGAGCAGTTCGTGAAGCGACACAAAGTCATTATAGCGCCTATGAACAATGGAATTGAATGCCTGAAAAATCCACACCTCCGTTGAGCATCAGCACCAAGATATTTTCCTACTTATCAATTTGCAGTTTAGGTAGAAATTGAATGACTCACTTTGCTGGTGACTTGGTACTCCACGTGCTTCAGGAATATTCCCTTTCTCTCCGGTACGAGATTGACTTCGATGGTGTCCAATTTACATATATCTGTGTATAATAGGTTGAGCTTGGCTGGATTTGTTCCACGGTAGAGCCTCTGAGCAAGCAGTACCACCTCGGATAAATCTCCAAGAGAAGGTATTGGCAATTCTGCATATGAGAACAAATCATTGATTGAGTTGTAACATCTACATAATTTAACCACCATTTTTTTTGCTTTTCCCATTGACAATCATTATTGCAGAATTTAATTTTCTTCGGGATATAATTTACAGAATCAAAGTCAGCACCGAACGGAAGTCTCGTAGAATAGACGGCTGTACAAATTGAGGTTTTCCGTAGGTTCCCTTCAATTTCAGCTTACAATTGCAATCAATTGAAAACTGGCAAATACCGCTGAGGAAAAATTTAAATATGGGTGCTACCGAAATATTCATCAGGCACAAAATATGTATTTTCGGGTGAGTAACTTTTTTTATGTATCTCTAGATGCATATAAAAAATGTTGCAATTATTTGAAGAAATGTTTTGCCCAAAGAAATATAGTTTTTAAAGAGAAGTCTGACCTTGAGATTCAACATTTTCCAACAGTTTGTCACTGGGTTGTTTACCCTGCTGAGAAAATGCCACTAGGGCTAGTCCTTTATACAGTCCAGTCCTACTTAAATAGCCGGTTTTACTGTCCACGAGCTCCCATATCTGCAAATAAAAAAACCGCGCAAATAGTTATCGATTTCGTCTTGACAATGAATATTCCTAGGATTTTGAAATCGCATTTGCTCATAAATCTGACTGCTTTGCAACCAGCTGTGACGTCACAAAAGCGCTCCGGCCTACGACGGCGAATGACAGGCTGTCTTCATAATAACACCAGCCGATACCTCAACTGACGATTTTTTCTTTCTCTTTTAACTGACGAATTTGATGTTTGAAAATGACCAATTGCCTATTGCTCATACAAAAATACAGAGGAAAAATTACCATGGATATAAGTATAATATGAGTATATATCTCAAGAAATGCAAAGATATTTTAAATTTTAAGATGAGTATTGCAATATGCTCAGCTATAGATCGTAACAATTAGGTGTCAGTAGCATATTGCAATATGTTTTTTTATTTTCACCTCCGCGTTTTCCGGCAAGTTTTTGCATAATAACCCCGAAGCCGAAATTGTTGTTACTGCCAGCAATTAGGATTTTAAGCATAAATTCTGAAACAACATGTGGGCTCCGCGTTTACCAAGCGACCTCTTAAGAGGCAGCTAATAGGAACCTACATATCCAAAGTTGGGTTACCGATACTAGCAATGAGGTCCAGCATTGCAGGACCACATGCATTTGGTCCTGTGGGGCTTTGCGGCTCGAAGGATACCTAGCTTCAGGTAAAGACAATGTATGTTGGGTACCATTGACCGGGTGGCCAGAATAGCCAAGAGAGCAAAGGAGGGCATGCGATGAAAAGGAGGTACGAACGAGTATTGTCTGGACAGTGTCTAACGACGCGGTATGTGTCATTGCTGGCACGCTGCCTATTGAAGTTTTAGCGAAAGGGCGTAGGTGCCTCTACACCCGCAGAAGATCAAGCACCCTGAGCTCGGTAGGATCGTCGGGAAGAACGTAACCGCAGCATTGAGCGATGACAGCTACAATCAGCTACAATGGAACGCCTTGAGCAAAGGCCGGCGGACAAATCATCGACAAATACCGAAACTGGATGCTTGGCAAGCCCGCCCACATAGACAACTCCATCGCTATATATTTGACCGAGATGCTCTCAATATCTTGACAAATTCCTCGAATTGCCCAACATGTCCCAGTATTGATGGAAACGCGGAACCTGTGTTCTTTTTATGTCCGTTCTTCGAAGTGCAATTTTGCACATGGGAAACCAACGAAGGCAAACCCATTGACGCTGAAACCCTTCTATAGAAGTCCTGCTGTCATTCGGGGCGTCATAGGAGGTAACAAGAGCTTCTGTGATGGAGGCTCTTAGGGAGCTGCGCCAGGAAGAACAACTCAGGAAAAATCCAGAGTGAATGCAGAATGTTCTTGCTGGGGATGGGCCGAAGGAAGAGCTGCTTCCATGATCCCCTTCGGAACGAAGTGACGCTTCGCCGGAGTTCCGTTGTGTCTTGGGGACAGTGGAACATAGAAGAGCTCTTTTTCCTTTGCACAATGTAGGCCATCGTAGGCTCGATCGTTTGCAATTTCTTTTGTTATTTTTTCTGGCATTTTGTTTACAATAAAGATATGTGGAAAAGGAGGAAAGAGAACGAAGGAAGCACCATCAAGTTACGTAATGAAATGAGTTTTCTAAATTAGGGACTTAATTTCCAGGAATTTCCCATTATTTCTTTATAATAAAACAATCATATAATGAAGGATGTTAATACGCAACATGACAATTGTTGTATAACGATAAACCTAACTTTTCACATCAATCTCAAAAAGCCCATTAAGAGCTGCAAGCGTGTAAACCTCCTTAATACAAGTCAAGAATTCAATTTCAAGTCTGGGCTAGCTTGCGAAGATTGGCAGAAATGTCATTGTAAACATAATACGAGAGGAAAAATTTTCAGTGCTGCATGCGAATGTGGATGTATCAATAAAAATAACATTAATGCACGCCGTTATCTCCTTCCAGCCACACAAACAACTCACTCTGTGCAGTCCACTGAGTTACTGAGATATTTTAGATTAAGCAGGAAGGCTCTAACCACACTCCCTGTAATTTTTTCATTACTCATCATCTTCCTAATTATCAGTCCTCTCCTCGCATACTGAGTCATTTCGACGTAAAATCCCATGCTAGTACTTCGGAAGAAATTGATAGTAGGGTTGGAGGGGGGGGGGGGGGGGCTTATAGCGCTCAGCAGATAATACGGGCCACCCATGTTTCTAATGAGTGATCAGGGCAACAAATTTGTTCTGTTTCTGAAGGAGCGTATCGACCATTAGTATTTAATTATCATGTCAATTTTAAATTTCATATTCTGAATAGTTGATAAAAAATTCCCAGTCTCAATATAAAAAATCGGTTAAGCTGTTAACATCGCCTGAACAACTCTCATCGACTTCAAAATTTCCCCGCGATCTCCCCTTACCAGTGTAATTATTAACGAACCGACATTTGTGATATCTTGTTTGACTTCTTTTCAACTTCTAGACTGTGCCATTTGTCAATTATGAATGAATATTCAGGGATCTTTATTTAACTGCACCTCTGTGAAATAGTTACGAAACGCTTAAAATGGGAAACGACGAGGCTTATGACAATTCTAATTATTCTGGGTAATAACATTCAAAGGGAAAAGAACACTTCGTGGTCATGTCTCGTTATAATTAGCTTGTTTCAAGGTTATCATACTCGTGGAATATTTGTGAAATATTTGCGGAAATAGCTGAGACTGGCTAAATTAAATGACCCTCAAGCGTGACTGTCGTACACCTAATTATCGTGTGGCACGCAAAAAAAATCAACTTTTTCCACACAATTCCTGGTTAATTACTGTTATCTTCAACGATCCACTTTGGGTACTCCTAAATTTTCTCCAGATTTTTGCACATCTCAATTGATTTCCAAAGCAATTTGCAAAATTTGATTGAAATGAATTAATGAGCCAACGAGATTGGATGGGGATTCAAATAAAAAGAATATGGAAAATTAATTGAAACATGCCAGAGCTTCCGTATTATCGTGTGCCGCTTGTGTGCATTGATAACATATGTGATAGCACGGGGAACGTCCCCCCAATGACAGAGACAGACAGTTTGATGATTTGCTTCGACTTTTTCCCTTTGCAAGTGGAACTCAAGGCGAGACATTGTGCGAATAAATTGCCATCAATTTTATTGATAAAATGTAAAAGTCGTGAGCAGAATTTGTGTGACCCAACGAGCCACACAACAAACTTAGCGATTTATCATTGCTGTTAGTGACGAATCAAATATCGCGTTAACACATGGTCTCGAAGAAATCTTAAAGAAAAAAGTTATCAAAGATTTTCTGTTCAGCATTCAATTTTAGATAAAACATGTAGGGTCTCATTTAGGTCTGTGCTGACTCATTCTTGAGATAAATCCAAAATTTCTATTCGGGGTTTTTCTGAAAAAGTCAAAAACCTATTTGGTCAATTTTCAGCGAAATCTAAATGGGCCAAATTGACCTCAGTCACACACACACACACACAATCGGGGAACGTTTCACATGATGAAATTTTTTCTCACGGATTCCCATCGATACTGGGAACATTCCATGTATCCTATCGGCGGTACCCGTAAAATGAGACCGCAAGGCCGGGCAGGAACCTAACCCGATCCAAGGGAGAGGGTCCATCAGAGGTGTCCACCATGGTATCACAGGGGTTTCTGGAGGTTTACCCTGTGTTTAGAAATACAATGGCCTAAATGACGAAAGTTGGCCTCAGCCGCACGGATGGGTGTCCAGTATTCCCTATCGAAAAATGCTGGGCAACTACCGTGGGGAATACAAGAAAGAGGTATGGAGGAGAAAAATACACACACACACAGTGTTTAGCAGTCTCTGAGAACGCTGCAAATACCAAGAAATTTTGAAACTTGAGAAAGCAAAAGTTGTATTTCAAAAACTCATTTTCCCTTCTTGGTGCAATTTCAGTAGACGTAAAAAAACCAACAACGAATTTGCGATTTGAAATCGACGAACCTTCTATTATTGATTCAAAAATGCTTGATAGGTTGTAGTAAATATATGAATGGAGTTATTTCGTAAATCGGGGCTGCATGCAAGGTCCCTAGTCTAGTGGAAAAAATTATCCCCCAACGCCGCTGGAACTTCCAAATTGATTTCCGGAGATAAGCAGTTCCTAAGGGGGCCCTGCGGAGACACTCGCTCAAGTTCCCAGAAAGATCATTCGCTTCACCTTCCTTTTTAAACCTAAGTTTTTAACCTGGAAAACTTGGCGCACTTATTTGCTGGAAATAAATTGTTAAGATCTCATGCTTCACGAGTACGTGTTAACATATGAGTCATGCCTAATATTTGTGGTGAACAAATATTGAAAAGAGCTTTACCACACCTGGAATCCTTGAGTATTTGATATCAGCTTAACAAGTTGCACGAGATGAATTTGAATGATGAAAATGCAGCCACATGGAATAAATGTAAACTTTCTTTGAGACCTTTTACCAAAAACTTTATTTATCGATAATTCTTCAGTTGTTGAAGTCTTTTGCAATTCCTTGAAGACTTGAAGATGATCTTCTCAGCCAGTTTTTTTTACAAATTGCAAAGATTTCAGAAGTTTTAAAGAGTGCATTTTTTACCTTTCAAAATTTTCAAACTTGGATAAAATCTCGGAAATTCCAAAAAGTTCTCCGCCTAAGACCGTCTGCAGAGTGAAAGAAATTGAAATTGTTTTCTTCGCCCCCAAATCCTTAATATCAATAATTGAGACTTCCCATCTTATGGAATACTCCAGAAATGACCAAAATTGTATTTTTATTTTACAATACCAGCACATAATCGTTAATATATACATTTTTAAGAAACTTGTAGGAAACCACTCATCCTTTTTACAACTGTCCACATGTCTCCCTCCTTATGTGTCCATGTAAATATATTTCATTAAGTTCCAAGCATTCCACCAAATATATATATATTTTTTTTTTAATTTCTCCAACACCGGGAGAATTATAGTCGTCATTACTCGAATTTTATTTAATGCAATGTTTCACTCTATCAATTTTCAATGATCATACGATTACATTTTCCCGAACATCGATTATTACAACAGAGAAAAATGCAAAATTCCATCAACGAAGGTCACTGACGCAATCCGTGTGAACGTGCGACTTTTTTCGTCTCATACATAAAACACCCACAATTGCAATAATAAAATCTTCGCATCGACACGAATTCACGTTTTCGCGATCCGCTGAGATATCGTAAGGATATTTGTTCACTAGGAGGGGAAAAAAATATATAAAAAAAACAATACAGTAGGAACAAGTTTGCACCTTATGCCTCTAAAAATTGAACTCGATTAAAACTCTTTTTTTCCGACATAATGCAATTCCTTTTTCCCAAAAATTGTTATCGAAATAAACTGATAAAACGGAAAAACGGAGATAAATTTCTTCCACAAATATTGCTTCTTGGATTTCACTTACGGAATTTTCCCGTATACTCCGAAAACTTTTGCATGAAACAACACAATTGTAATCTTACAAAATATCGGTCTGCCACAAAAACAATAAAAAAGTGATGGAAATTCGGAACTCTGTAATCCGTCATTTCTATATGTTATACACATACCATTCAGATATCAACAAATTTTGTTTTTTTTTTTTTTAATTAATTGATAAAGAATTGTTCACAACAAATCGAAATATTTGATCGAGTTGTATTATAAAATTTTGTGGTTTCAAAAACTGGCGCATAAAAACTGAATTTTAAACGTGGACCTCCTTCCCCCCCCCCCCCCCCCCCCCCCCCCCGCCCAACCACCTTAATCAGCTAACAACTATGAACATTGAAAAAAGAATTATCGGGAAAGTTGATAACATTGAAACGCTGTTGTTTTCCGTTTTTAATCATTCCAGTTTCGTAAACAGGAGAGTTTACAAAAACGTTTCAATACGTGAATGTTATAGGTGTTAGGATTACTTTGTACCGTGGAATCCCAGTGACCGTAATCCATTATATTTAACCTAACTCCACTGTTAACTTATTTCTTGGGCGCTAAGTAGATGTTTGATGCCCTAGTACCCAGTAGGACCTGACTAGGCGCCGGTATCACCTGGGGGTGGGTAAGGAACTTTGCTCCATACTCCCACTCTACGTGAATCAGCTTTGATTCAGTTGGCCCACCACTGCAACCTAAGACCATTCTTTTCTGGCGAGAATTTATAGTATCGTATTAACGATGTTTCAATCACGGTATCTGATGGCCAGATCCGTCACTGGGGTGGCTTAACTAATCCTATACTTGAGCACAACGGGAAAGGGTCGCGGCTAATCGGTATGTATAGGTTTTTCTTCAGAAGAGATGCACGGGACACCCATCCATGCGGCTCGGACCGACTTTCGCTATTCAAGCCAGCGTAGTTAGAAACACAGGGTAAACCTCTAGAAACTCGTATGCTACACCCCCTCTCCCGCCCCTTCCGGGCGCGATCAGGGTAGGGTCCGGCCTAGCGATCTCTTTTTGGACGCACACCGCCTAGGGCACATACGCAATGTTAAAGGTATTTTGAATAGATTTTCTGACACATCTTCAGCACAATTAAAAATTTTCCGAAAAAAATTCTGAAAGTTACAAAATTTGAGGGATTACAAATATCTCAAAAGTGTCAAAACCTGCTAAATGACGAAGATCTTCAAAATTAACGATTCCAAAACCAGGATATCAAGAAGTAACAAAAATGTCGAACACATTAGATATGTCAAAAAAAATTGAAAATGTAAAAAACGGTGAAATAACACCGAATTGAAAAAAATTAAAGAGCATGAAGGTTTAAGAAATATTCAAATCTCAATTTTGTGTCAATGTTTCGGATCACACAAACACAGGCAAACAGACTTCTGTACTTGAAATCTCTTTGACAAACACCGTTAAATACTTAGGCAAACTCACCTGACTGAGAATAGGACTGCTCAGCTGTGATTTGACGAGTAGCGATTTGAAGACCTCGCGCTCAACATTGCCACTAGTTGGTGAGCAGATTTTCCCATGGAGTTCACGATAGAAAGGTGGTATAGAGCCTGAAGGTGGAAAAAGGAAAAGGAGTTACTCATGGTAATGCAATTGACAAAGTGAGGGGACACAACCGGATAGCACGTGAGACCGAGAACAAAGCGCAAGTGAAAACAGGAGAAAGAAGGACACCAATATTCATTTCGTGCAGTCCATATTCATAGGAAAACTAACGGTAAATCAACAGTCTCACCACAGTCAAGTCAATTTAAACTGAAGAAGAAAAAAGACTGAAAATTATTGTGTAGCACTAGGAGAAATCTTATAATTTGTGTCTTTCACGAAGTAAACAAAATTCTTCACTATAAAAAAAACATTGATACGTTTGACTAAGTACGGGAAGCTATTTACCGATAAACCGTCGTCCTGAATAAGCAAATGCTTCCCGAAATCATCACACTAAATTCATTAAAAACCAATACAAGAAATCGATCATCCTGCAATTTTTGACCACGATTTCCCCCTTTTATTTTCAGATATATCCAAGTGACAGTTTGAATAATGTATTGAGAAATTCCTCAGTAATTGCCTAAAGTAATTGCTTCAATATTAAAATGCATGAGGATGAGATCATAAGGCGATAACAATTTACCCGAAGACAGATCAGTTGACGCCATATTGAATCAGCTTTGTAAATGCACAACCGGTTGTTGGCCTCGAGCTATTAAATTTCTATCACTGGTGTTTTACAAAAACAATAATAGTGACAAGTGATGTAAAAATAAATTGTCAGTTCTCCTTGGTGGCACAAGTTCCAGTAGTCCCTGACACTCAAATGATAACGGCAACGCGCAACGTGCTTCCGCCGAATTCTTTCACACCCGTTGAAATTGCAATAAACATTAGCAACGTAGAATATTGATAATCGGCACGTCGTACGCCATCGCCGTGCGGCGTGTAACTGGTTGGTTAACTCGAGAAAAACCTCACGGGTATATAGTAGCGGTTAACTGACAAGCCACCACTATGCTCCTGCCCACTCCAAACCAGTTTTCGCCGATCCGGATCCACTGTCTCCTCTTCCCTACCTTTCAACTCTGCGTTATCGCTCACTTGAATAAAACCCGCCAGACTACGCCCTCTGGCGGCGCCCGCAATAAGCTCGCTCGTTGTGAAGAGTTTCGCAAAATCGTGGATCCTTGGAACTATGATATTTTTAATATCTTTGAATCTTGGGGAAATTTTTTTCCCTAGTCTTGGAAAAATTTCGGAAGTTTAGATTTTTTACGTTTGTAAGTTTTTTGGAAATTTTTATCTTCTTTCACTTTGGAACTTGTACGTGGGGCCTCGTGGTCCCAATCTGAACTTTTGATATTTTCTACATTTTTGAAAAACTGGGAATTTTGGAATTTTCATCTTCTCAATAGGGGAAGTTATTGTTCAGTCACCAAAAATAAAAATTCCATTTTTCCTCATACCTCTTCGTTTCAAGCCAACTCCAACATCTGTAGACCATTTTTCACAAAAAATGTAGCTATGATATAAATCTAAGTGTGTGTGTGTGTGTGTGTGTGCGTGTGTGTGTGGTTTCAGATCCATAGTCCTTCGAAATATCGTATATCTATGAAACGTATCAAATTCATAGTATTGAAAATTTTCAGATTGTAAAGAGTTTTTGAAATTTGAAAATGAGCAAAAAATATTCGAAAACAAAAGTTTTAAAAAAAAATTGAAAAATTCCTTTTTGTGAATTTTCTCAAATCTCAACACCATATGAAATTTACACTCCTTCTAACATTTCAAAACATTAATAAAATTGACAATCTGAGGCATTTTAATAGTTACCACAAAATTCAAAATTTTTTAAAGCATTTTCAAAAATCTCAAAAATGGTAAAAAAAAACGCATCATTATTCAGTTGTACTATGACGTCGCCGTAGAACTAGTCGTTATGTATTTCCAGAGGGCATTTGAATCATAATTGGGTGGGAATTGTTTCATTGAAGGGAATTGAGGTATAAATAGAATGTAATGGGGCTTTGAGGCATTTTTCGAATGTGATTAGGGTAAGCAGGCCAATTCTTAGACTTTAACTTGCACATATTCAATTATAACTTCAATTCAATATTATATTAATCATGACATGAAACATATATTTTTTGTCCATAATAAACCCATAGCCATGTCATTAGAATTAATTGAGAATTTTAGTGTTATAAAGTGGCCTAGGTGCTATTTTCAACCTCTTAACTGATCTGTGATTCTATCAATTTTTAATCAGTTATTTCCGGTTCATTTCTTCTTCCAAATTTTCTCATTATTGAAAATATGTTCGAAAATTCAAATATTCCAGCAGAAAGTACTTATTGCCTCAAATATGCGTCTCTGTGCCAATGGCTTTGGCATTTGGATTACAGTTAAGGGACAAAGTTGATCTCAATTTAAATTTCGGGTTGAAGCTTCTGATTAGTATTTAGTCGGAACCAATCACGGGACTTGAAGTTATAGTTCTTCGTAAATTTAACCTTGCTTCATTCTTGGTTACAGTTTTACCCTCTCACAACACAGATTAACCATCCCGACTAGAAACCCAAGACTGGATCATATCCGGGCCGGACCCGTTTTGCGGGATTCCGGACGTCCGGTCCTCGCCAGGACACCTTGCACGGCCCGGATCCGACATGAACCGCATTGGCGGTTTGTACCGCATTGGTGCGGATGGACAGGGCAACCGCATTCGGGCCTGATAAGTATCCGGTCCTTGGCTGGTCTTCTAGAGTCGTCATCAGGAATGTAACGAATGCGGGTACCGTCCACAAGCCCTAAACTATTAGGAGGGGTTGATAAGGGCGATTGCATGCGGCCCGGATTAAGCTAACTGGACAAGCCCCTTGGTCGGGCAACTTGTTCAACGCCATAGTTACGCTACTCGCTCATAGTCCAGCTACTCGAGCTCAGGCGAGCTACTTGACACTCATCCCAGTGGCAAATTACGAATAGTTATAAATAGGTCAGACATTCGGTTTCAACTATCAAGGGTGTCCAGATGTCAACGAAGAGAGACAATATGAGGTCTTAAATCCATGATCAGTGGAAGGAGCTATAATAGAATAGATAATAAATATACTTTTCGTACTTTTATTTCGATGTTCATAACTTATTCACTTATTGGTGAAATGCGATAGTTTGAAATGATTACATCAGTCTCGTAGGCGTACGTTTTTGGGAAAATACGCAAAGGTAAATGCTGAAAAGATTTGAATATTTGAGTCATATGGTATAGTCAGTGGGCCCTTTTTATGTAGACAACCACAGGTGATTACATATTGAGATTACGTTTTTATTTTTTTCCTTTGCAGAGTGGCTAGACTAATGAAAATATGTCACAAAAATTCAGGAATCCTAGGAATCGAATTCCTCGCAACAAAATGAATATAACCATTGTAAAGGTTTGATATCAGTCGAAGTCTATTCGATATAATGATATTTGAAAAAGGGCGAGGACCCTTGCAAGATCAACAATCCTTTCTTTCCATTTTTTATCTCTTAACCATTACAACAAAATTAATTCTTTTGTTATGCAAGTTTCATATCGTTTTCGTAGAGATGATAGCTTGGAAAGTCCAATAGTGACATTAAAAATCATTGCACATAATTTGTGTTGAAGCACTTTACGCACCTATTTAAGCAAATAATAACGCAGCTTAAGATTCACCATGAATTACTGGCAGTTTATTAATTTCCATTTTCAGTCATAAGCAATTTTCCAAATATTCTGTATATCTAGATGAGTTGAGGAAGAAAAACTGATCATGAATGTGCATTCGTTCCCTTGGATAACACGTGTCTCAGACTTGTTTGGGTCTCTCAATTTTCCAAGCTCCAATGGCGTACCTTAGCCAGATAAGTCCCAAATCTCGACCCATCTGCAGCCAGCTCCAGAAGGGAACGACTTTGGAGCCCTCGATTTCCGTCCAATTGACGCAAACCTCTCTGATTGGAATGTTGAGTGTTTGAGCAAGATACAGCATCTCCACATCGAAAGCCCATCGCTCAACGTGTAGAGCTCGGAATAAAGTCTTTGCAGATGCGCGTGTTAGCAGCTTAAATCCGCATTGAGTATCACGAATACCTCGCACACATAATGCCCACACAAGAAAGTGAAAACCGTGCATCAGAATCAATCGGAAAATCGACCTTGTTGCTGTTGCTTCTTCCTCCAAATGCGCGCGAGAACCGCAGATCACCGCATTGCATTTTGAAACTTCGCTCGTTTTTTCTGTGTAGTCGACTGAAAAAGGTAAATGTGCCAGATACCATATTACATACTGTCATTGGTATTTCGTCCGAAAATGTCTTGCTTGTTTCCGTTAGGGTCTTCAAAAGAATGAGATATTGTTCCTATATTCGACACAAATGCCAAAACATATATAATCATAAACTACTTTTAATTATTAAAAAGCCGAGTAATGTTGGATAAATAAAATGTAAGAGTCACTTGTTTCTTTTCGTTAATAATTTCTCAAAAATATTATGTACTCAGAAAGGGGTATCTTCAATGGAATGATTCCAATGCGTTTTTAGCGAAAATCGACGAAACAAACTAACTTTTGGGCATGTATTTTCCAAAATTCGTCATAATTAATTAGTTGAATAAATTATATTAGATGAATCATTTACTGAGCACATTTTGGTGAATATGTCCCTGTCTTATTCATGTGTTCTATGCTTTTTTTTATGTATTCTATGTGGTCTGTGCTAATTCATTTGTTCTATGCTGAATTTCTTAGGTTGAGATGCTCATGAATATATATACGTTATTGAAGAAAATTGAAGAAGAATATTTCTTACGTTTTAATACATCTCTCATACTCTCCTCAAGTTTTTCAATATCACAAAATTTCGTAGCACCATCAGCGTCAGCAAACAACAATAAACATCCTCTAGCACTTTGCATTCCCTGAAAGGAACAAAATGCATATTATACCAATGATGTTGGGCTTGATATTGATAACAATATTCTCAAGATTTATGATAAGATATTCTTATGAATAGTTCATTTATTGTTATCAATTGAAAATGCTTAATATAATGTCCATTCTATTAGCTTTACTTCTGTTACACCATCAAGTGAATAGAACAATTCCAATAATTTTGCATAATTGTTATTTTGACAAGCAATTACAAATCTTAACAGAAAAAGAAAAACCATTGAAAAATTTCAAGAAAATGGAAAATTTTGGATTTTTGTAAAATTTTATGAATTGTAAAAATGCAAAACATTGCGAGATTTAAATAATCGTCAGAATTCCCATAAATTCAAAATTTGTAAAACAATCCTTCACAATAAAAAAATGCACCTTAAAAAAGATGGAAGATTTGTAAAATTGTCATTTTTTTCAGAATTCTGAAAGCTTTACATTTTTAGATAGTCTGGAATTAGTCAGATTACAAAAATGGTGAAATTGCCTGAAGTTTTGTAAATAAAGAAAGACAAAGTCATAAATTTCACCAATTTCGGAGAATTCCCCAATTTCAAGAATTCCAAAAGAGGAACAATGTTCAAAAAATGAAAAATAAGAAAACAGTGGAATTAGAAGAATCGAAAAATGTTGAAATTCCCAACAAATTTAAAAATAAAAATTTTAACTTAAAGCTCATATTGACTTATCCTTTGCACCTACTCTGAATTCATTGTTGAATTTAATTTTCCTTCAATTAACTTTTAGATCTAGAGAGATATGGAATTAAAATACTAACTAATCTCACAGCTCCACCTTTTCCCCGATTTTCCACCAGATCTAATACTCTCACTGTGTCGTATTTTTCTGCATAAGTTTGAGCTACTTGCACAGTTTTGTCCGTACTTCCATCACTTACTACAATCACTTCATAAGTGAGTCCAAATTTTTTTCTGTTTTCTAGATATTCTAGACATTCATCTAGCATAGGAATCACTGAAAAAAAAAATATTCATTATTAATCTCTATGCGTCGTAAAAGCTATGCGTTACAAAACAAATTTAACAGAAAGTAAACTCATCGCATGATGATTCAATACTAATAAGAAATGTATTCATGAAGTACCTTGAAGTATGGATGGCTCATAAAAAATGGCAAATTTCAAAACTTATCGTTTCAATTTTCAAAATTGAATACTTCCTCCAAAATGTAAAGATTTTCTCTTCCTTCGAAATTACAATAATTTATACAGAATTTTTCAAAACTTCCGAATTCCCAAAGTTTCCAATTATTTTTTGGTCTTGAAAGTAGACATTTGAAATTAGAATACCCCCAAAACTTCAAAGTTTGAATGTCTTTTAAAAATTGGAAAATCTGACTCGCACGTTGAAGTTGAATTTTTCTATAAGGCAATTCTGAATTTCAAAATTTTCACTTACAAAAAAATAAAACGACTCAAAAGTTCCCAAATTTTTTAAGAATTTCATTTTCAATCAGAAACAGATGTAACTTGACTTGAAGTAATATTCAGTTGAATTCAAATAGACAGATTTCGAGGAGCAAATAATGCATTTCATTAGTTTTAATTTCATCTATCTGAATAATACTAATCCAACTATTATTATACCTGCAAAAAATGACAGGAATAAACCAAATAAGTGTCCTCCAACAATATATATATATATAGTAAAATTATATTACAATGCGTCAATGATACTTGCGTCGTTCTTGTTCGTTGTACGCCGGAACGATAACACTCAGTTTAATTGTAAATTCATTTTCAATAGATGGAAATGCAACTTGCTTCCCAGTTTTTCCATCAATAAAAAATTTCTCCTCTTCGTGCCTGAAAATCTTGGGATATGCCGACGTAAATACGTAGAGAAAAATACAAAACTGAAACCAAAAACATTACCAATTAATATTAAAATATTAAGTACTATATAATATAAACTGATACCATAGATAATTAATTGATGTTTCGTCATTTTTTAAGGGTATTCCACGTGTGTCAACAATGGAGCATAACCTCTTGAATCAAGTAAACTCACCGCAATACTGGTACAAAATATAAATATAAGTAGGCTGACGATTAAATAATATAGGGAAATCATCGTACAATCTACGATACAATGCGGAATGTCAAAAATTTTCGGGGAGAGTAAAAAAGCACCCAGAAATTCATTCCACGTCACTTGGAGCTGTTGATTAATACAAAGGGAGTAGCCATATGTCAGTGTACGTCAGTTCATGAAAACACAGATGAGAGCGCAAGATATCGTGGCCAAGTTGGGAACACTATACCGTCCTAGCACCACGTCCCGGCGGCCGGCGTGTCAGCTGTGTTTCAAATCGGTTGGCAGAACATGGGGTTCGACTCCGACTTGCGGTGAAGATCTAGTCCTCCCTGATTCCAGGAAGATGTTGACAGACACCGATTGCGAAAATTATATTTACCCGTAAATTGTCGAAGTTTTGCCGATCTTACATGAGAACTTTCTATGGTATCGGCAAAAATTGTTACCTGGGTGCCCTTTCCGAACTTCGATTAATGTCTTCAGAATTAAATACTATGGAGAAACGCGTGTAGATTTGTATGGCCTTATAATCTCTCGTTCGTCTAATGTTCTTAATGATCGCTTAAATTTTCCGAATTCAATGGCTAAATGGCAGATATTGTCACTAGGCCGATATGCCATTCACCTGCGATTATGATTATAATCCTCGGTTGCGCCTCGGACTATAAACTCTCAGTCCCAAGAATAGATATTTTTGATACACTGTGCGCAAAGCAGCATTTCCCGCATGCTGCGCGTGCGTGGAGCCCTGCCCACGCACATTCTATCAACAAATAGTGTTCGACACACGGGCAGAAATAACTGTTCTGTCTCCTGTGTTGCAAAATTCACATTTGGCTCGTCTTGCAAACTCACCTAATGTAATAGCACATTTCGACATAAGGGCGGAAAGAACTTTTCTGGCGACTGTGAGTTCGCAAGACGAGCCGAAGGCGAGTTTTGCAACACAGGAAACACAAAAGTTACTTCTGCCCGTATGTCGAACATTATTTTTTGATACAACGTGCGTGGGCAGGGTTTCACGCACGCGCAGCGTGCGGCAAACGTTGCTTTGCACACACTGTGCCCGAACTAGAAGGAATTTTACGGACAATACATAATGAAAAGGACTTTTCAGCCGAGTGACGAACGCAATTTTTTGTTACTGTGTCCCGAAACAGGGTTTTATGGCCGCGAAGGCGGATTTTGAAAAAGAAATTGGCAAAGGACTTGAAAATTATGATGGGAAATTCTTTGATACATTACTTGACGATACATACACAAATTATAATAATTATCCAAGCGCTTAGTTTTAACATCCATAACAGTTTCTTTATTCGTTGTACACGAAGTTTCCAATAAAAGTTTTAGTTGTTATTAGTATACGGAATCGTCACTCATTATCCAATTCGCCCATGGGGAACGGTTTGGATGGTGGCCTCTGATACTTCAATCCTTCCAACTCCATCTCAACTTCAGCCGATTTCTTGCTATCGAATGAGTCAATCGTCCGAATTTTCTGAGCTATCTCTTGCTGAATTATAGGCCGGTATTTTTTACCCAAACCCAGAGACTCCATCTCCCGGAGGAAATCCATCCGCTCTCTAATTCCTTGAACAACTGACGTAGACAATAATGAGTAAAGGAAGTGATGACGATAATAATTTCAGTTGCACACGGAAGAAGAAACCTGATTCGGGTATATACAAATTTGGGCTCAGGCTCTAATTTAAAAATTGCTTCCCTTGGCAATTATCGGGAAACAAATTTGTTGTCAGAAGAAAAATCTACTTAACGAAATCTTTCTTCGCCCACCAATGCTGATACTTCATTCCCAAATATGCCAAATTTTTTGGGGATGTTTGTATCCCTAAATGAAGGACACGTCATTCCCGAATTTGCGCTAACTATATCTCTGAATTGCGAATATTCATATAACTTAGTCTGGTATTTGTTCTGTGCATTTGAATAATTACTGTCATCCAGGGGATCTATGTCTTCTGGTGTCTCCGTTTGTCTTCTTGGACGATGACGCATGAGGGGTCCATGGGGGGTTTCTGGTAGGTCTTTTCCGTAGGCCATCATGCAAGCCAGATGTCTTTTCTGATTATCTTTATTCACTGGAGTATTAGAAAGACACTGATTATTACTGGTCTCAGGTACAATTCTCTATATTATTACAATTGTGCAATAATTAGAATATTTTTTCTCAGTGTGGATTATTATTCTTACATAATGGAGTGGTCCTTCGGTATTGCTCTCGTTCATAGGCTCCGCTGCTCAGAATAGCTTCCTGTGATCTTTTCTTCCAGTAACAGGGATAGCTGGCCTAACAGGAACCACGAGAAAATATCTAAATATAGGGTAACCACACCAGTAGATAGACGGTTAAGACCAGTAGATGGACGGTGCTTTAACACTCAAAATCTCAATGAATTCTTGATAATTTCGAAACAAAACTATCTTAATTTTGCTGCAATCTACACAATCTTTAATTAAAGCTGGAATCGTCCATCTACTGGTGCTGTTACCCTACTTTACAATGTGGAGATTTTTCCATTTTTGGATTCAAAACAATAACTTCCCCTATAGGAAACTTGAATCCTATACATTTGCTGTGATTAAATGTTCTTTCATTGTAAATGTTTAGGAGTTACACATTTTAGTCATTAATCTAATTGAGTTTCAATGGTAGAAATTCCAATTTCTTCCCCTTCATGTAGGTATTAAGTGTTGGCTAAAAATCATTTGACCCGATCCTTTTGAACGCAATCGAATTTACGATTTTGACAAAACTGACAACCTGCTTTCCTTCATTTTTTGGTGTAGCTTTCAAGGGAGATGGTAGCGGCTCTCCCCTATCCACAGCCCCCTGGATTGACTTTCTCTGGATCATAGACAGTTTGGATTCCTCCATGAGAACTGAAAATTAAAACCGGTCTGAGCCGATTTGCATCTTGCGTCACTTCCCAGCAGATATCCCGAAATTGAACCAAGATAGTCCCATTTTCATACAAACCTTTTTGGTAGAGCAAAATGAGAGCTGTAATTTTCGATATAAGAAAATTTCGATACCACTTTTCGATTTTTTTTTGAGATATGTCGTGGAAAAGTGACGTCAGGCTGACACAGACTTGACTCAATTGACACACCCCAATGTGTCTATATTTTTTGTCTGTACTCTGGGTTACGAATTTTGAGACATCTTGTATATACCAACTTAAATAGAAGATTAAGGAATTTTTTTTTTTATTCAACGTCGCTATATTTATGCTCTCTAATTAAGTACTAATCAGCGACAGAGGTCTACGATGTGGTTGAGGAAAGAAAAAAAAAGCAACCGTAAATTTGAGAAAAAAAAATTCTGCTGGGAAAGGTTTCCTATCTCTTGACCTAAAATGATGAATAAACCAATGTATTGAAACGAACGAAGAAAATGTTGGTACACGAGAGGCAAAGGTGCTGAAAAGTCCGACTTAAATACTTCATTAGTTATCTTGTGATGAATAGGGGTGTAACTAACTTTTTATAAGATTCCTCGTTTCCTCGCTGTATTGAGCACGTGGCGGATTGTGAACTGTCCCCACCCCCATTCCCACCCGCTGCACCCGTCGCTCCATTCCTATTAACTGGTTCTATATGAATATCTTCATCAAGTTTATTTTTCAGAACTTTAACGAAGCTTTAACTTCCATAACAGCAGAAAAACAACTGTCGCTCATGTGCCAAGGGGAGGATCGAAGGTGGAAGTAATGTGTTTCTATGACTACTCGAAATATGACGCATCGTGATCGAACCAACTTATCAATTTGAATTAAATCTGGTACGTTTGGGGAATTTGCAAAATATTCGAATCTTGCAAATTTTTTATATCATCGAGAATTCAAAACAAACTAGTGGTGTGTGCATGTGTGTGCCCCACTCAGGGCACAAACAAAACTTCCCGATTTGGTTTTTCAGCACAACTTACTAAATTTATTCCTCTCCAATATACTACGGTTAATCAGTGTGACCTCTGTTATTATCATAACGAAAACATGCCGATTTGAGAATTCCAAACTGACTCATTTATGAAGCAGATAATTATGAATACTTGAGTAGACGCATGGTGAGCATGAGGATGAGACTTATGCGAGTTACTTGAGTGAGAGTGAGACACCAATAAGGATGCGGCTGCAAAACAAAAACTTTAATATTTTACCCAGTGGAACAGTATAAACAATTGCAATTGCTAATAACATTGAATATACTGCACAAATGCCATCCAAAATGTGATCTGCTCGATTTTGCATGACAACGCTTCGATTGGGACCGTCATGACAGTGCTGGGTCCATTCGTTCGCTTATTACATACATAATTGTGGAGACTGCTATACCTCCTTAATTATGCAAATTATCGAAAAAAGGCATTCTACATAAAATACGTGTTTTTATATGGCGAACGACTTTTCTTATATGAATTTTGCGCTAACTCTGATAGTTTATGCAGTAGAACATTATAAACAATTGACATTGTTAATAACAATATAAGTACTGGACCACTTTTACTCAAAATTTAATCAGTTATAAAATATGCTTATATCTTTCAACTGTGACATTGAGTACCTGGATTACAACATTTTTGTGTGAATGAACGTTCATTATCACTATTTTCGATTTTTGCTCAACATGAATTTCTCAAAAATAGGGGAACTACTCGATGGATTCGATCAAAAATCTAATCAGCTCTAAGTTACACGGAGACGCAACGATTGAAAAAGAAATTAATCGAATCGCACGATCCGTTTCCGAGAAAACGTAAACGAAAAATTTGGCCACATACGGACGAACACACACACACACACACATACAGACACTTCTATGAAAATTTCATCGATCTGGCACTTTTCATTTTCCGCGTCATTACAATAACTTCGAAAACAAAATGTTCGAACTTGGATTTTTAAATTTAAGGAAGCGTAGTTTAGTGTATTGAGAGGTTTGTTGAATAAAAATCATCTTCTGAATAAGTATTACAATCCTTCAAGTCATAGCTTACGTAGTTATTGAAAATCATATACACAGAATATTTTCTAACGTTCTGTGAATTTGTTAAGTTTCGAGTGTTTTACATATTCTGTCCACTGTTGACAAATTTCATATGTACGCGATAATTACAGAAAAAACAAAAGATGCTTGCACCAAATTGAAAAATGAGAGCTCTCTCATTTTTTCGGAGTCAATGATTAACAATATCTTCAACTTCGGAAAACATATTGTTACTTCAAATATCAAATTGTAATTCAGCGCGCATTCGGGCTTCTATATTCAATAACATGACATATATGTCAGACATATCTTCGCATATACTTTCTTTCCATGCGGGTATATGCTTGCAAAAAAAACCTGCGAATTCCCTATTCTGCATGATATTTAGAATCCCCGGAGATTTCTCGTATCAAATTCAAGTTCTCTCCTGGAAATTACCGTGTAATTATGCACGCAATTACCGTGCGCCGAAATGATTGGACACTGCAATTGGTCTGGGCCGTTGGACCTTCAAATGAGGATAAATTCAATTACCGCCTATGAGGCAGTAGTAAGGTACAATCTACAATTCCTCGGCGATTTATTTGCTGTGATCGATTTATTTTCTCAAGTAATGACAGATCGATCGAGTGTGGTGTAAGAAAATTGGCAAATACCCCCTGAAAATACTTGAAATTCTAGTTTATGAAGTTAACTCCCGTGCTTGGTGGTAATCAGCGCGCATGACCAGACGGAGCCTTTTCTGGGGATGTTTCCAAGGGGGTTGTACACTAATATACAGTGCCATCCGCCGAGCTTATTCTATCGCACGGTAGAAAATTCATCCCTCGTTTCACTGCCGATACAGCACCTTATTACAGTGATTCGTCTGTTTTTTCATACTTCTCAATTGGTGGACTTTAACAAATAGGCAACGATTATTAATCGCGTGTTTTTCAGTTCGACTACTAGTGAACGGTAGCATAGTTATTGATTGCCGACGGTCGCCTAGACGAACACATAAAGTGCTATCGTTTACATAGCAAAAACTGAACATTTTATTACTGTTTATTGTCCCACAAGTATAAATTGGAGAATTCGACGGGAGAATAACGCTCCCAAAAACGTCTGGACAGTGAAACAATATTTCAGTGAAGTAAAACCCTTTTTTCCCAGTGAAAAACGATAGAAAAATGAAGGTCGGACTGTTGAAAAATTTCCTACACTGCTTCAGCCTGAAGCAGGGGACGATTTTGATTGCAATTTTGCAACTAGTAAGTTGATTAAATTTTATTGCAGATGAAGCCCGTGGGATTTTGGTGTACAAGATAGCTCCATAGTACGGAACACAAAAAATGCCAACCCAATACAATTGCCGTTTTCCAATTCGTCGATTTCAAAAGCATTCCCCCATTAATAATTAATACATTTTTCAAAGTCCGTACTTTCCCTCATACTTGGGTGATTTTTCAATTTTTATTTTTAAAAATTGTATTTACTTTACCCTTTAAAAATCCATTCGGCAACTCTCGACTTTATCTTAGTTTTCAAAGCGCTGGGAGACTATACGATGTTTGACCTACCTTAATTCACAATTTTGCTCGTTGTAAGTTATTTTTTTTCGTGTACCAATATTGCGGTAACAATTCCATGAGATTCGGTGAGAGCATCAAAAGTCTTTATTTGCAGTACACAGACCAAGAGCGTGTTCCTGGGCAGGGGATTCCCCTGCCCGAGGTGCAATAGTGATCTATACCCGGGTGCCCGCTAGCTGGAGTAAGAGGACACTACTCTCAATTTTCAAAATCACAGTCACATATGAAACCAAACGCAATTTTTGTAGCCTTAAATCCATGATTCGTTTGATTTCCAAATAAATTGAGTCAGCTGAAAGTCGATCGCGTGTCAACTACTCCGCTGAATGTTTTTGCAATCGGCTAAAGTTTCTTCTGATCAGTTCTTGATTTGATTGTCAGAGGATTCGCTGAATCGCAATTCAGTGGAATAAGTTGGGAATCGATCGTTTCACATAATCGACTGACAGTCGACCATATAGTTAACTATAGAAATATTCTGACGATCGACTCATGATCGACAAAACTTCTGCTCGACAGTCACTCGATTCCCTGAAATTATGCGAGATCCGCCCCACGATCGAAGTCTACGTAGTTCATTAGGGTTTCAATTGGAAGAATTGGAAAAAGTTCCTTCACAAATTGTTGTTCTGTATTAAAGTAAGTGATCGGGCAAAACCTTAATTCAATAAGGTGAAATTTGAATAAGTGGATTTTTTCGCGGAATCCTAGTCCCAAAAAATGGGCTCGGCGTCAGCGTCTGGTGGGGGTAAAAGGTAACATCCCGTTCTCCGAAGCGGCTTCCCCTATTCCCCTGTGAGCGCGATGTTGATGCACTTCCGCAGTAACTCTTGAAGAAGGAAGCTGTGGCTGATTTCGCAAATGTGGAAAAGTTCTCAAATTTGGGTACTGTTTGGTTGAGTATACTAAAAAACTAATATCAAAATTCGAAGTGCCCCTACCCTGCCATTTCCTAATTATAAAATATCACAAAGTGTGAAAACGCCATAATTTGAGTTTTTGAAATTTCATATCTGAAGAATGGAATGGTAGGGACACTTGAAATTTTGAGATTCGATTTATGATGAGATCCAACTCTACAGTACCAGCCTTTTAGGATTTTTGTGTATTGCCAAATTTTTCTTATCATTCTTCATGAGGAGTTACTGCAGAAGCATCTTCAGAAGGTTCCACTGTAAATGATGAATTGATAGATTGATACTTTCATCTTTTTTTATTTGCATTAGTTCATATCTGGAATCGTCATGACATTCTTCCTGCTCGCGTTGACACATGCCATGGACATTCAAGAAATGGTTGCTCGAGACTCTGAGGATGCACTAGAGCGCGAGGCCCTGGAGGAGATATCATCGATGCATCTTAATACGAGACGCATGGACATCGCTCATCACAATGCAACAGGTACGATATCGTAATTGTTACCTCTGCCCCTGGCCAAAAACTCGTATCAATAGAAGTCAAGAATATAAAAAAAAAAAACATAAAATATTCGCAAACAAACCGAATTGAAAAAAAAAATCAAAAATCACTAAAATAAAATCTCATTTTTATACTCATGGAATAAAATCCGTTGAGGTGAGTTTGAGAACGATAAATACTCGAAAGATCTCTTCCAAGATCTTACGTGACAGATTTCAGTGATATATGGCGCCATTTTGTGAGAGGGGGAGGAGCGACCTGAAGAAAATGGCGGCGCGCAGATCTATCGAATGGCTCTTCTGCCTAAATCTTTTGTTCCATAAAGAATTACGATGAATTGTCACTTTTTGATAAAGTATTCAACATCAAAGGGAATAACGGTGTTCAAATTCTGTAATGCTGTCTGCAAACGAAATCTGAGAAATTTATTATTATACAAAATCATTATCGTTATATAAAATTATGAAGTTTTCCAGGAAAACAGTCAGCCACTAATTATTTCTATTTTTTAAAAGATTATTCGATCATTTTGGTAATCGCAACATTTTGTTTCGGTGCTTACTTTGAAATAGGTCCCTCATTTGAGCCTAATTTTTTACTACAATTTTTTTAAACTTGAATGCACAAATATGTTAAAATTGTTTAGATTCTCGACGATTGATACGGACTTTTGACAGAATGCAAATATTTCTTTCTTTCATTAAAAATACTAAATGGTAATTATATTGTAGAGAGAGTTTACTCCATGTACTGTGGACTTGTTATCTCGGTTCTGCATTTTATCTCCACGGTTTTACTACTCTATGGAGTTTTAATTGTGAGTTGAATTATTGTGATTAATGCGACCACTATTTGTTTGCAATTATACAAGAAACACGTCTAATTGAATTTCCTGAATTTTGCAGAATAATCGACATTTCATGGCCCCATGGTTGATGATCATGATGACAACTATAATCACCCTTATATTGTCTCTATTTCTTGTACAACAAGACTGTCCCTTTATTGCAATTCTGGGAGGCAAAGCTGACATGACTGATCGTATGTATCTTTTTTACAAGTGACTGCGGAAGTACATTAAGGATGTTCAACCGCTATTTCTCACTTTTGTCAATTTTTTGCTAATTTATCCCAAATTTTTGGCTTGATAGGCGGGAAAAAACTACGATTTTTCTGTAGCTTTATTCTCTATCGACTCCTAAAATTTCATTGTCGCAGACCCATTTTTCGCAATTTTGTCTAAAGTTTTATGAATTTTTGACTCAAAAATATGTTTACGGTGATAAAATTTCGAGAGTCCATAAATAATAATGTTATGCACAAATCGTACATTTTTTCCCGCCAACGAAACGCAAAAGTTAGGGTAAATCGTCAAACGATTATAAAATGACGAATAGCGATCGAACATCCTTAAGTACGTTTTGGCGGAATTGAGAGTGATAAGAAGGGCAGACAGGCACTCACTTTTTTAAATAGACGAGTGCGGTGACGCGTGCTGCGCACGCACCTTTCCTTTTCCCGCCGCGCTGGCTGGTGGCGCGTCGGTTTCGCTCTTACGGTTTTCGATAATTTCGATATATATTGATAGTTTCCTTCGTCTCTCAATGAAAAAATATGGTGCGAGAAATTGTCTTATCACCTCCAATCACGCCATCCATAATTATATCTACCTAAAAAATGGACGATTTTAGTAGAACGTCAGAGAACACTTGCGGTTGAAATTCTGAATTTTGTTATCACCGACGCATTTGATATTCATATTCAATTATCAATTCTAGGTTTACTCGTATTATTTATGGTCAACATAAGCCTGTACATATGGCTGGTGGTGTACAGTACGTACAAGAGTCTGGAGTCTAAGAAGACCGGTTTGATCCATGAAATAAATCCCATAAAGAAACAAAAATACGCCCTAACACCTGGAGAAGGTACGAGCAATGGAAAAGTTAGGCTTCACCAAGGCACGCAGATCCCTTACGAAGTTTAAGTTTCTCGATTACATGATTAATTAAGTATCATCAATTACACCAATGCCTCTTCTGAGCATTCACTTGTGAGATAGCCTCACATATCTCATCTCAATATTTTACAAGCAAATGTGTACTTTAATTTTCTCATTAAGAGGCTGTGGATTTTTGAGGAAAGTTACCATCAAAGCCCAATGTTTCTATTCAATTTTTTTCGGGTAAAACTTCTTAACTACATTCTGCAAAATGTATGATTTACAATATTTTGGAAATACTCAGTTCACCCCAGACAATAAATTGCTAGGTAGCTTATAGGAAAGGCACGATCACATCTGAAAATGTCAATCCACTTTCGGGTGAATCAACTATTTCCAAACAAATAAATTATGCATTTTGGATAGCGTGGTGGTGAAGTTGCATTGTTTTTAAATAATAGCTCGACCCTAAAAAATAACTGAATTAAAATATTTGGCTTTGATCCGAACTTCCCTCGAAGTTACATAGCCACTTAAGGTATATTGATAGCTTGAAAGTGTTATTAGGGTCCCAAATTTGTCGATAAACTTCAGAAGTGATAAAGTAATCGATAGCACTTAGATGATCTCGTCATTGTATCTTGATGCCATTTGAACTATTTTCGATAATTAATTGTGATCGACAACGATAATTCTTAACATGGCTAGATGTAATGAAGGATTAACATGTTACACAAGGTGGAGACAAGGACCGATGCAAAATAGTCTTCGCCAGTGATGTTCTATAATTAATCTACACTATCAATCGAATGAAATTCGTTGAAAGCATGCTCGCGATGTTAATTGACTGTGAGATGGCACTGAAGCAGCTAAAAATAAAATCAAAACCCCAATCCTTTTCGTTCGCATCGACGCCTAACGTTCAACTAACATCGCGAGTAGCCAGAGGATCATTTTATAACATGAGATTGTTTTTTCCTATTACACCGTGTACATTTTTAATCGATTATCTCTGTTATATTAAATGAACATAATTTGCTAAAAAAATTGGTTATACAGAACAATTCACACTGGTTTAAATGAATTTAGTAGTGTGGATCGAAGTTTATGGACTCTCCATCTATCAATATACCTTAACGCGTCAGGGAGTATTAACTTTCCGATAGGGGAAGTTATTGTTTTCAGTTTGGGCCTGGATGGGAGTGAAAAAATGTGCGCATAACTGAGAAACTTAGAAGAGGAAACAAAGTTTTTTTTTGGGCACGTTTTTTTTGGAAACGATAATAAATATTTGATACGCAAAGCAAGACTTGTAATCACGCACGTAGGCATATTTAAAGGAACGATAGTATTTCTAAAAAACGAAGTGTGTCATTGCGAATTAGCTACTGAACAATCATGTACACTAAGACAAATTATTTATTAATTATTTTTTTAATCAGATAATGTGTTCTTTCAGTATTTTATATGATTAAAAACACCTAGATTTAAGGTTCATTTCACGTGATAAAATGAATTTTGTAACACAGTTTATGGTACATTCGTAACGTTTAATAGATTTTAATTGTTTATCTTTTGTATATATTTTTTTCATAATGAATAGTCTAGGCAAGTTGGCTGATAGTGATCTTGTTAAGTTGATAGATTACGAAAATTTTGTTTTCCCTTGGAAACACCTTAAATTTTCTCGCTAAAGTAATTTTATCCCACAAAACTAATGAAAATCCCCGCATTCATAGAGTAGTCATTTCATTCTATGTATGTGTATTATGAGTGTGCGACTAAACTGATAATAAAGCTTGGATGAGTCTATGATGATTTTTTTTTCTGTCAAGTCATTATCGTTCCTAGTTTGTGAATTATAGGCAAGGGGGAACGTGAATTAATTCTAACAGAAGCATTTCAGAAATCAATTGATTAGTCGAACTCAAAAATTGTTTCGTACTATTGTTGATTTTATTTCGATCTTAAAAATAAAAATTCACTCACTAACCAAAGTTTCTATTAATAATAAAAGAGCATTAATTCGGGAGAACTGATCTGTCCTTTTGGTAATATTTTTCTTTGCAAATCGTCTGCTTTTAAGCATTGGTTGGCGAAGAATTAGTGCAAAAAATATCTGTTGATTGCCCATTCCTCCATCTCATGTTATGTTATTTTACAATTACTGTTTTTTTCAATTGACTTCTATATAGCAAATTTTGAATTTTTTGCAATCGTATCATTGAAAATCGTATGCAGAATATCTAGAGAATATAGGTAGAGAATAGAGAGAGAATTCGAACCTCGCCAATCTGCGATATGTTGATTTTTCGATTTTCAAAAATTCAAGTATTGGAGTTACGATGGTCCAAAAAATCAGAAGATAAAACTTGCATAAAATAAATCGATTTGTTATTTAAATATTGAATTATTTTTCATTTTTTGGCGTGTAGAGGTCAAATGAACAATCAAAAATATTCATTTACAGCAATTCTTCGTTTTTAGATATATGAGACATGTTACACAACTTGCAATACGATTTCGGTGTCCATTTTTCCATTTTCTCAATTTTTTTCTATAAGCATAATTGAGGCAGTAGAACGAAATAATTGTTAAAAAAAAATTAGAATAAATTTGAATAAGGGAGCATTTTTCGGAAAGAATTACGAATACATTTTTTGCCGAGAATTGATCAAATTTTCAGAGGGCAAGTATAAATTCTGTAGAATCATTTTCTCATCTTTAAATTCTGTTCAATTATAAATAAAATATTGTTTCTCAGCATTCTGTCAATGTAACTGTTTAAAATTCTTAATTTCCGACATTTCCGAAACTTTTTAAACTGTTGATATTTCTGTTATTTCTAAAACTTAAATTTCTAAAATTTTTGAGCATTTTTAAATTTGCATAAAATCCCCAATAGTTGGAATTTTGAGAAATTCTGAAACTGTTTATGGCTAAATTGATTTTCTATTTTCTTATATTTTTCTGATCAGTGGCATTATCGATATTGTTGTACCTGACACTTTTCAAATTGATTTTCGCCTCGATTGCCATTTTGAAATTTTCCTTTTTCCACTTACTTTTCTGCTAAAGTCACAATGCAAGATTTATGCAAATGATACGAAACAATAATTTAATTCCAGATTTGATGAGGAGAAACGTTCATAATAGAGAAATTGTATTTTTTGTGATAATTTAGTAAACACTAAACGGATATTTCAAATTTTCGATAACTGGATCCTTCATCATCAAAGGTTTACTCAAATTTGTTCCCAGAAAATAATTGTCGTTCTCGTTATCAGATGGACACATGGAGCCCTAAAAATAGATAAACAAACGTTTCATGTAGTGACAAAATTTCCTACCACAAACGAAGAAAATCAAAAAATAGGAACCAGTTAGTGCTGCAAGTTTCAGTGGAAGGCCTCATATTTAATCCAGTTCCAATTCATGATGGCTGTCATTCACATATTTCGCGGCTTTTAAAATTGACAGTTGTCGTCCCTCAATGGATGCTCTGGTACGATTGAGTGAAACAAAAATGTAGCCAGGGCATCCATCTTTTTTGCACAATATTCAAGTCACTTAGAAACAATGAACATTACAAGCATCGAGACTTAATTAAAAATCTGCTACTTATACATGAGGTGTGAATTTCTGAGGTTTGAAAAAATCTAAAAATCTTAACAATTTGCATAATTTTGAATATTCTAAATAGCTCACACAATAAATTCCGAAAAAATCTAGAAAATGAAAATTCTCCTGAAAATATACAAACGGATATTTTCATCGAATTTTCATTAAAGTATAAACAAAGTGAAACAAAAAGGATGTCCTGGCTGATTTTTATCACTCGAAAAGCATCTCAGAAAAACCATATTAGCACTCATCTGAAATTCTTTTATAATTATCCGATTAGAATTATCCGAAAACAGAAGAACTGTTTAAAAATTCAAATATTGAAATTTGAAATCCCTGAAGAAATTAAACATATGCACTGCTTCCAAAGCAATAAGATCTAATAACATTCACTGGTTTAAATTAAATTAATTATGCACTTGATTACTTGATTACTTATTCTGATGAAAATGAATTTGGTAATAATGATGACTATCTTATAAACTTTGGGTGGGGCTCATACCCCTAATAATTTATGCCTAACGGGCAATGTTACCATCCCACAATTTGCGGGCATCTGGCAAGAGCTTCTTTGTTTTTCTCAACAAAATTTGTTTTGCCAGCCAGAATACTGGCGTAAAGTGTCCACAAATATTTTTTTATCGTCAATTAATATGCCTTAAATCACTGTGTGTAAATGTTTCAGCGTTCTTTCGACTAAATCACTTCAAACACCACTGTCCTTGTATAGCAATTGACGCACTGCACATAGTCTTCCAAAATTAAACATCAATAACTCAATATCAGGTTTCATCTAGTCGCTTTGTGTCTCGATATCTGGTCACGGTTTTTCATCGGCCATGTCCAGAAATTGTGCGTAAAAATCACGAGTGCACTCGCCTTTATTGTTGAATACAAATTTGTAATAGCTGCCGTCTGCACAGATAACTGAAACGAGAATAACAATAATAGAATATGTTCAAGGTACTCCTTAAGGAGTGAGGAGACGGGACAAAATAGATTTCGAGGACTGAATGGACATTTAAAACTTTTACACCAATGTAATTAATTTCAATGTTTTTCTCCATCTAATTTCAAAATCATGAAATCCTTTAAATGTTGTAACGACCTTAAAGTTACCAAAAATTTTATCAACTTTTTCAAAGTTCTTGAGAAAATCGTAAACTGTGCAATTTCTAAAATGTCTACAAAATTCAATCTTGGAAATTAATTGACAACAATTCTACATTTTTCGAATTTTTCAAATCTGGGGAATGTTTGAAATTTCGTAATTTTTTAAACGTGTTAAATTTGATTAACTTCTGTCGGTTATAATTTCACAAGTTACTTTTATAAATATTAGAATATGAAATTAAAATTAGAAAAATGAAATTTTATAAATATAACTAACAGCATTTCATAATTGATTGCACTTTTTTTTTCTTTTTTTTTTACAAAGAACTGTAAACGTCAACTGTAAAAAGTCAACTAAATTGGCCAAAGGAAAGAAAGGTATCAACTGAGCATGCGAATCAAATGCAATAATTTCGGTAAATTTAACCACTCACCTATAATACTATTATTTGTGCCAAATGCGCACATACACTGGCAGCCACCTGGCACTTGAAACTTGCAGAAACTCCAGCTCGAGCTGAAATACTTTGGCAGAAATGTGGCAGAGGCAAGACTCGATTGACGATTTAGCTTCTGATCTTCAACAGCGAATACATGGCCCGTTCCATGATCACTGGCTACACAGAGCCATGTCGAGTCATGATTAAAGTTTATACTGAAAAACCCAGATTGGTCATTCCAGAGAATAATGATCAGCTGATTCATTTGAGAGGAAACATCTGTGACTTTTGAATGTGAAAACCATGGACAGACAAATGAATTATACCCCATACTTCGACGAAAAATGGTGTTTTTTATAAACATCAACACAAACAATAACAAAACCCAAAAGAAAGACAATTTTGGACTTATCTTAATGATAAGTCGGTTTTCAGGGAAATGGCAAAACTCTTTTTTTTTATCTGAAAAAAATTTTCCCTAGAAAACCTCTGAAAAAAAACAATCTGTCAGATTTCCTCCAAATCTTTACAAATCGTCAGAAATCGTTCATCTGTTATTAATTTTTTAATGTTTTAATTTTTTGACAGCTTTTGGACACAATGTGACATGCCCATTTCCACGAGAGAATTACGAACTATAATTTATATTTACCAATAAATATTTGCGTGATTAGCACCGCGTCTCAATTCGTTGATCATGTTTCCACTTTGTGTATCAAAAACACGAATGAGAGTACCTTTTTCCGAAGCCGTAGCTAGCCTAGTCCCCTGGAGATTCAATGCAATACAAGACAGGGACGTTTCATGGGCTTCAATATTCAACGGTTGCTTCTCAGTATTTGCCAAGTCAATTACTAAAGTGACAACAACAATAAAACATTTAGTTATATTACAATAACGAGCGTAAATAGCTTTGGCATCATAATAGGACAAGTATCACGTTCACGAAAATTCGGAAGGAAAATTTTACCAAAAACTTTTTTTATATATATTAATGAAAGTGGACATCAAATTCAAACTTCATTTTTTATGTAAAATTTCGAAATGGGCTCCATTGATGGGCAAGGTCGCTGATTGTTATGGAATATCCCATATATTATGTCAGACTCTATACATTATAAAATACATAATATAGGTTATAAATTAGTATTTTCCTTGTAACGTGAAGGTACATAATTTCATAGGGAATGTGAGTCATTCATTATTTCGACAATCAGCTTTTATTCAATAACTTACTCTGTACGTGGCCATTTTTTCTGCCAGGAAAAGCAAGAAGTGAATTATCACTGTTTGGACACAGAACACATAATCCTCGTGGATTTGGATTAGTCTCAAAAACATGTAGTTGTACTGGCTTTTGGGTGAACGTATAAACTTTAATAACACCTTCTAAAATAGCCACTATCCTGTCCCTCCTTAATTTAACACCCTTCACGGGTGCATTTAATTCTAGATTAATGGCTGGCAATTTCTTCAGGTCGTCCCATATTATCACTATAAAAAGTAAAAATTTGCGGTCTGATAAAAAGATTTTTGTGTAAGTTTTGTGATAATGAAAATAAATAAAAATGGTTTTCTGTTAACTTTTACAAAATTACAAACAATTTAGACAAAATGTGTTTTTAAAATTTCAATCTAAACAATTGACACAATTGCATGCTACTGTTATGTAGTGAACAAAATGCGCTTTCTCATAAAACCAAGAATCCATGTCAATTATAAATTATAACTATCACATAATATTTCAATGAATGTTTGAAAAGACGTTTTTTTCCGTTCCATTTTTTTTTTATTATTTATTTATGAACGCCAAACTAGAAGTGTGTAACTAGAAGTTAAAGAACAATAATAACAATAATAGTGAAGAGACTTTTTCTATTGGTCTCTGTTCATTTCTATCAAATCAAACAATAATACTAATCAAGTGCATTGCTTTGATATAGATGTAAGCACTTGGGCAAGTCCCATATTATTAAATATACGATTTATATGAATCAAACGAGACAATTAATTGCACTTAGAATTTCCTCTTGTATTTACCTCTATTTGTGGGATAAATGGGGTTGTCACCCCCGCCAACAAGTGCTAGGTAATTACACCTAAAAAGCATTTCTACGTATCCCAGTCCCCCCTCGTTGAAGTCATGTCTCTCCTTTTCCTTCAGTGGATCACAGTTATAAACTCTGTAACCATTTTCCATTCCACAAGCAAAACATCCTGGAATAATTGAAAACCATTTTTCAGTCTTAGAACATTATCAATTAATATGAACTATAAATGAGAAAAATAGAAATGGGTTCTACGAAAATAGGAATGATCAATTTTTTCATCCTATTGTATATTTACTTCTGAACTTATAGTTATTACTTTGTCAATTCCAATATGTTTTTTTTTTGCAAGAAAAAAAAATTATCGGAGGTTATCAATTGACAGCAGCATTGACGAACATTTTTGTAAATATATTTTAAACATTCAACGTAATCAAGTACAATTATGTAAATCTTAAATGGATCATTTTTTCGGGAAAATCATGGAGCCATAAGAATTTTTTTGAACTCAATAACAAACATAAAATTAATGATTACAATTCCAAAATTTTATCGTACTCATCGAGAAATTATTATTATCGGCCATTCCAAAAACGTCGACATTGCATCGGGATTAATTACTGGGATTCTCGAGTTCAATTTTTGCAGCAAGACTTGAGTGTAGACAAAAATTGGAATTTAACAAACCATAAAAGAAAGTGATTATGAAGAAGAGGAACAAATTTGGTAACATACCTTGATCCTGATTGAAACCGGCGTAAATTAGGCCGTTGGCGTGCGGATTGCCCGCATTGAGATTCATCCTTTCAATACATAAACAATATAATCAAACCAACTTTCTAGAAACTGATGGTGAGCCACTGAACTTAGACAATTGATTATAAATACACCGGTTGTACCAGATGCTGTGTTATCAAACTTGTTGTTTTTTATCGACACGATTGGGCACCATTGCTCGTATATGATGGCAATTCAAGAGGATGAGCAGAGGGACAAATGAAAAACCCAACAAAACGGCGTCCATTTAATCAGCTGACAGGCCATTGGATATACTGACTCGACGATTACTGACTGTATTTATAGCCATGCGCATGTCAACAAGAATACGCGGGAAAATATAAAAGTTCGTATCTTATTCATGAATTCAAGATGTCATAATTATATGATTATTATCAATTAATATATTTCTATTATGATATAGAAACTCTGTCGTCATCTTCCATTTCACAAGCGAAAGATCCTGAAGTACTAAAATAACGATATTTTGTATTAACACTTGTTAACATACTGATAATGATTATGAATGCGAAAACAGTCGAACGATAAAAATCAAAATTCGTGAACTATATTATGACTTCTGAAAATCATTCCCAAGGCCCCCGACTTTCACAGTATTTGTATTTATTTACTCACTATTAATTATCATTGAATTCGTGCATGTATAGGGATAATAGTAGGTACTTATATGTTTTTCTGCTTTAAACACACATATATATATGAGCGTTGAAGTTGTAAGAAACCAGTAGTTAATTTGTTGTAATTATTGAAATTTGAATATAATGTTAGCGAAAATGACGGAACGCCATGTCACGTGGGTCGCTGACGGTATATATAGATATATTGATGTTGTAATTCGTACTATTTCTACGTCACTGTGCGCCATATCCGTTCAAATAGTGATAGAAATGGTAAAACCTAATTCGCAAGAGTGTGCACAGAAGTTAATTACGGCATTGACGGTTAACAAACTTATTTGGGACACGCCGGTAACCAACATTGCAAAATCTTGATGACCGAAAGTTATTTGCCATAGCTAAAATTCGTATATTTTTTTTATTTATCGTGCTTGAATTCTGAATATATTAATTGAAGGTGATAAAATTAAAATAATATAGAGGGGATATGAAACGACCCTTATAACACTTTTAGCTTATATATGTATATATAACCTTGTGCCCAGTTCAATTCATTTAAATATGTCGAATAATTTTTCGAAAATTCAAAAATTTCATACATTTCTCAAAAGTGTAGACAAATAATTGAACCTTTGAACATCTTGATATTCAGTTCAAATACAAGTGAAGTATAGGCGGATTTACTATATATACCATTAGCTGATAAAAGCGGAAACCATTTTCAAGATGGCCGCCGCCATGTGTTGGGCCATTTGAACCGATCATGTTATTTACCTCAAAAAAATGTTCTAAACATGGAATAATTGCTGAAACTATTAATGAGCTGACAACAATCTGTCTAAGAACATAGATGTGCATTATTTTGTTATCATTATGAAAGGTAAATATAGAAACTATCGAATTTGACCTTAGAACAATCACAGTATGAAATAACGAACATGAAACTGCAAATTGGATTCAATTTTGAGTTTTAAATGAATGATTTTTTGGATTAAAAGATTCCAATATATCTGCACAAATTTATCTTAATTTTGCAGGATTCGTAATGATTATAAAAATGGACAACGATGAGATAAGAAATTGAGAAAAAACCTGCAGAAAAGAAATTGGTTTCTCCCAAAATAAAATTCAAATATCGACAAAGTTCAACATACTATTCCAAAACAAGATGTAAGAGATTTTCTTAACGCGCGTCTAAAGAACACTGGGATAATCCCGTGAAGACTGAATAAGCTTCCCAAATGTTTTATGAAAGTTACAATGTTAACCGTTTTCCCTTATTTTGACTATTAACTTGATTACACTTTGCAGTTGGAGATTCGATTATGGAGGTCTACAAGCAGGTACTCACAGTACGACATATTCACACATGTAACTCTTTACTAAAAAAAATGCCGAGCAATTTGAAGGGTAAGACACACAGTTCTCAAAGATGGCTCGTTAGACAACTCCAGGATCCTTACGTTGAGAAGGCACGCCAGGAAAATTATCGATGCAGAAGTGCATTTAAACTTTTGGAGATAAATCAGAGATTCAATATTCTCACTCCAGGATTGACTGTAGTAGATTGTGGAGCTGCGCCCGGTAGTTGGACACAGGTACATGGAGAGAGAAAGTATCAGATAATCTATCAACAAAAATTTGAATTCAAAGATCACAGTATGAATCGTAAAATAGTGTGATACCAGCAAGTACTATGGAAATACAAAAATCTCAATTGTCTAATGTTCTTGATGAAAGGTGAAATTTTGAAAAATTTATCTCGTGAACAAGTAGAACGTTGACTATTTTTATGCGAGGGCCGGTTGAGAATTGAACATTTTCATTCTTGTCTGAAATTCAATTACAAAATGTATTTCTGTGTGGAATTTCAAAATGGAATTCTTTGATAGCCAATGTGGTTTTTCAGTATGGAATAGTGCATATGTTTTAAAAATGAAAAGAAGAAATTATTCCATTATGCTAGCACTCTGTTTTTTAAAAATAGTTTTGAACCCCATTGACGATGCGTACAGGGACACTCTTACTGTTTTTAAAAAAATGTAGGGCGAATGGGAGAAATATCGTGTAGGATATGATCTGAAAACTGATTCGGTGGAATTTACCCATTGGAATGAAAAAAAAACAGAACTTTGTTTGCTGTTTTGTAATTGAGTACAAGAAACGCATTTTGTGATTGAATTTCATACAAAAATAGAAATTTTCCATTTTCGACCAGGCCTGGCGTAATAAAGCCAATACCAAGAATTGAAAAATTCGACGCCACGATACTGAAATATTTTGATTTGAAAAAGCTAAGAAAATCATTTTCTAGTCATTTAATTCACTTTATTTATTCACCAGATATATTTTTGAAAATTTGAGCTTTCATCAAGAACAGTAAACCAATGATTATAATTATAAGACCGGATAGTACTTAATTTCCATAGTACTTAATTCTGAACGTCAATTAACGTTTGTAAAATAAAAGAATAATTATTGCGGCTAAGTTAACTTGGTACGCCCCATATGTAGGAATACTGTGTAACATTTTTCATGAAATTACCTTAAAAAATGGTAAATAGAATTAGTTAAAATATGTGATAAGAGATAACTCAATCATGTATCATATATAATGTAAATTTCATTGCGCAATTTTCTACATTTTCTTACCGAGTAAAAACCTAGATAGAAAGGGAGGCTGCGTTGGAATTGGAAAGTCATCCTGGTTTGTAAAGATGATTCTTAGAACTCGCGATATCAGTAACATGTGGTAATATAGTTGCGAATTAGCGGAATGAGAATCAGAATCTACAAAATTTTTGAAGCATGAAAGTTAACAAAATGTTTGCTGATTTTATCTACGTAAACTAAGAAAAAATATTCCGAATTTCATTAATTGTTTTGACGTGAAGGCTCTTTTTGCTCTTGGTCAATGATAATTAGTTGGGGTTTTCCTTAGATAAGAAATCAGTAAATCGACATTATAACACAAGTATTTGGAATTCTGGGCCATTCTTGACAGTTTTAAATTACGTTTTATTCAATCAAAATGCTTCTTAATGACATTTCAACACATGCTAAACGTTTTGGATGCCCTTCTTCAGGTGATCTTCTGTTTTAAAATGCATTACAATGTCATAGTCAATAACATACATATATGTGTTTGTGTGTATGTTGAAGATTGGGGGAGTAAGTACGTAAGTGGTCGGGTGGGTGAATGGGTTGATGAGTGGGTGGGTGGGTGGAAAGGGGGGTGAGTGGGTGGGACGGCGGGTGAGTGGGTGGGTGAGAGGGTGGGTGGGTGAGAGGGTGGGTGGGTGGGAGGGTGGGCGAATGTAGTCAAAATTTTTGGTAAACGCTTTTTCATGCACAAAGTATGTCATAAAGCTCAATGATGATACAATCAAAACGTCTTAACGTCTTCTACATCTGACTGGATTCTGGTTGTAATGCATCCAGTGATTTTTTTTTTCGCAACAATTGTTTTGTTTCTTTTATCAAATTGAATCGCGTCAGAATTACGAATCTGGAACTTTTTCAAGTGACACACTCACAATCTACGTGTTCATGGTTGTTCACAAAGTTTAATATGAATTTTGTTCAAAAATCTATTTTTCATAATTTTATTCCTTTTTTTTTATAGCAAAATCATTTTTTTCATGTCACCAGAGAACACATGTTACTTTACTGGATTTTTTGTTACCATTTTATGATTTTCTACAATTATATCTTCTTTTCAGTGATTTTTTTAGATACTCACTGTAATCATATATTGATTACACTCACAACCATCATTACAGTAACCCACTTTCCAACGTACTAATACCTATAATCGATGAATTATGTCACACATGGATGATGCTGTTTTACACATAATGAGCAGAAACACATTCTGCTGTCGGTAGATGGTTTTTTCATCTCTGATTGAAATTCTTAGTTCCGAAAATTATCTCTGCGAACCAAGAGTGCTCACATTTTACGAGGATAGAAAATGAAAAACTTAAGTTAACTAAATAATTCCAAATTTCATCTTGAATCGATGAAGACAGTCTTTTGAACCTAAGAAAATTGCAAAATACAAGAGTAACTAATTAAGTAGCTCCTAGACTCTATGTAATGGGTTAGCATTACTCGGATTAAATGACATAGGGATTTGATTGTATCGTGGATAACATTTTGTTTGGTTGATTTCTTCTTCAGCTTCTTATCATTGCCGTTTTATTTATATTTTTTTCTCTTTCAATTATTGAATCAGACTGATAATTCTTTCGAAATGCGGATTGGTTTTATAGACAATTTAATACAGTCGAACATGAGCTGGTATCTTCGAGATAGCAATGACAATAATATGTTTTTTTTCTTGCTCAGGTAGCAGTGAAAGCGACCAATTCTCATGGCAGAGATGAGGAAAAGTCGATAGGTAAAGTAATTGCCATCGACAGACACCCAATTCACCCTGTGGAAGGTGCAATGATCTTCGGAAGTCTCGATTTTACCAGTGTCAAAGCTCAGACACGACTGCTGGATGCTCTGAATGGAGATAAAGTTGATGTTGTTCTATCTGATATGGCGCCAAATGCCACTGGAGTTAGGGATATTGATCACGAACTGATCACAGAGCTCGCTTATGCAGCCTTGAAGTTCGCCCTTCAGGTATCACATACTGATGCAACATTTGTCACTAAAATGTGGGATGGAGGAAGATCACCGCAGTTGGAGAAGGACACTGAAAGATTTTATAAATCTGTTAAAATTGTTCGACCTGCAGCAACTAGGGACGAATCCACTGAAAAATTTATCCTAGCCAGGGGATTCAGAGGGCTCAAATCGTGATCATTGTGGCTTTAATGATGTTTTATTGGTTATCAATGTACAGAGTTTTCGTATTGTTTTCAATGATTAAGTAAATCACTAGGCTTAATAAATTCATGAGGATTTGTGGAGTAATCAGAGACTTTTTAGTGCACTTAGGCGGGATGGTTCTGATTGGAGGGAAATTTATACGTACAACGACGATAGAGAGATACAGTCGTTTCTCACTTCGAGATGTCTTATAGGAGGAAAAAACCTCTGGAATAGGTAAACAAAATCTTATAAAAATATAGAAAGCTACTGATTAATTTTTAACTTCCCGATCTTGAGGGAAGTTATTGTTATGGATCCGAAAATCGAAATCGGGAATTTCACCTGATCTCCACGTTTCATGACCCTTAGACACGTTTCTGACCATTTTCAGCGAGATGTCTGTCTGTGTGTGTATGTGTGTGCGTATGAGAGGAAAATTTTGACGAATGATTCCTCTTGAACACATTATCCGATTTGGGTTTTCTTATACTCATTCGATAGGTTTCCGCCTAAATTAGACCTGATTAGATTTTGAATTATAAATTATATAAATCATATATAAATTATGAATTATGAATTATAAATTGAATTGTTTATATCGCTGCATCGTGAGAATGGTTAAAGATACGAAACAAATTAGTCAATGAAAGTTGTTCCACACACAAAAGTACATATTTGATGTATAACTTTTTTTGCTAACACCGATGGTTAATTGTTATTAAAAAATTCAATTGTTCAGATCACAATATCGCAAGAACAGTGGGAGATACGAAACAAAGTGTCGAATAAAAGGCGTGCCACACACAAAAATACACATTTCATGTCTTACGACCTTTTTTACTAACACCTATAGTTCATTATTATTAGCAAATGGCATTGTTTATCTAACTCTATCGCAAGAAAGGTTATATTTTTTAAAAATATTTTGACATTTTAAAGATTATAAAAATTTTTAATATTTGGAAATTTTGAAAAGTTTAAAAAGTTCATAGTTTGAGAACTGAAGCGAAATTTTGGATATAACATATACGGGGGAACGATCGGGAAGTTGTTGGTTCGGCCCGTAGCGGGTCAGACCCATGGCCCGTTTATATTAGTATCGATGATATTTCATTTTTGGTTAAAACTGGGCATACTGCCAGGAACCAGGAAACTGGAGCACGTGCGTCAAAAATTAGTGGACCGATCTCCAAGAACTACCCAGTGATCGAAAGTACGTTCCGGGACTAATCTCAGAAACGTTCGAGTGAAGACGTTGCATGTAAACATCGTCTAAATGTTCTGGAAATGTTCTCCTGAGACTCAATCAATGAGAACTTGAATTATACATGATATGAACGTCCTGCACGTAAGGTTCCGGATATGTTCCCTGGGAACATTTCCTGTACGTTGTGGCAAAGTTTTCCCAAAACGGATTAATAAAAACTTGAGTTATACATAATACGATCATTTGTAACATATAGAAATTTTTCGGTGGGCTATTTCATTTTTTGAACTTTTCTCTTTATTTTTTCGATCACCCGATATGTCCCGACATTACGGAAAAGGGGCACTCATTCTTTATGGTCTTGGATCCCCGTGTAGGAACCACAGGGAAGAGAACTTGATGTGCCAGATGTCGAACATAAGATCCTCATTTAATATATTTTCGCGGCGAAGTGGTAAACGAGGTAAGTTCACTTACCTCCGAGCTCGATATGGGGATATCTTGAAGGTAGGAAGATATGGGGAGAACTCCTTGTAGAACTTTTCATTTTGCAACAATTAATAATGGGGTCGATAATGGACTTTACTCGTTCTGTCACTTCGCTACAGAGTTTGTTTGATGAATCAATCGACATAATCGCGTTATGAGACTTTCACCCGAAATTTTTTTTAAGCCGCAAGTAATTTTTTCCGTTTAATTAGGGCGAGAACAAAATCATTCATATCGCGCTGTTAGATTGATGCGAATTATATTCTTGTTTCGGGTCTACGCATACCATTGGAACCCCACATTTTACCAAACAATTCTGTTGAAAAAAGGGTGTTTTTGGCGGATATCTCGAAAACTAAGAGAATTAACGAAAGTTTGTATGAGGACTTATTGCAGCTTCCAGTATGCACTACAAAAACTGTTTTATGAAAATTGGGCTAGGGCCTCAACATTGCGACATATGATCTCAAAACGACATAGATTCTCTCAATGCGCGCTTAAAGAACTTTGGGAGAGTAGAGTGAATGCCGACGGGCTAATAGGCTTCTCCTATATTTTATACAAGTTACGATATTGAACGATTATCTACTTCACAGTTTAACATTTTTACAGAAACGCCATGGAGATATTCCCTTCCATGCGGGTCTAACGGCCGTCGAGAGAATGGCGTGACTACTCACGGGTTAATTCGGGTTTGAATAATCCTATGGCTAAGTTTTTGCTTTTATCAAATTTATAGTTAAGAAAAAGATTTTGAAAATTTTCAGGAAAACCTGCATTTTGTGAAATTTCTAATCATTATGAAATTAAAAAAAGAATTGAAAACATTCAACATGGGAGAAATTGTGAAGAGTTTCTAAAATTTTTGGAAAATGTCTCTGAATACGATTGTGTCCATTCAATAATAACCATTTTCAGAGAATGTCAATCAACAGCAATTAATAGGACATTTCACTAAGTTAATTTAGCTTCGTCAAGTTCTGTAAGGACCAAACAAATTAATCACATCCAGAAACTTTCAGAAACTATGAAAGTTGCTCACATAAAAAATGCTACACAAAAATTGGAGATCAAAACAAAAGTGATAATCCAAGTATCACATTTAGAGTTACAGTGGACCCCAATAAATCCTTTACGTAAAATCACTCATTGACGAAATATTTGTGTTTTCTAGAAACCTTCTTGGGTCCCGCTCCCTTGGCCCGATCATTCATCCTTCAATGAATATGATCTTGAGTGCTCCACAACTAGACTGATAGAAAAACCTTTTCCTTGTGACGACAAATTCATTTCTTGATAATTTTCAAGTGTGAAATTCTTTATGCTGAATATTAGAGGAGTGAAGTGCATATAGAAAGATCTTCCCTCAGGAAATGGTGGAATTACACTGGGCGCGAACGTTCTTCGATTGAATGATATGCCACTCATGCCAAAACAGAAAATAATGGAACTAATAAAACGAGACTGGTGACAAATATTTGACGTTTTGACGGTAGTAACTACTAATTAGATCTGATACCTCAGATAGCCAATTAAGATATTTTCTTCTCAAGTAAGATAGATGACCCAGCAATCTTGTAATTCATCAAAGTAAGAATTCAGATGCTATGTGAAGTAATGATATAATCGACTACAGAAAATCAGTAGTTGAACATAAAATATTTTGTTTTTTAACCGGCTATAAACTGAGCCGGAACAAGTACTTTGTTACTGACTACAAAGTAGCAAGTTACTTCCGCTGATTCCAATTTTCTATCAAACAAGATTTAAATTGGATCCATTCAGAAGAAAATTTCGGATGAGGTTTCTGTTTCTTGGGATAAGTAAATAGTGTTTCCTTTGAATCTGTCTTTTTGAGGTATCTTATCGAGGGATTCGATTGTAATTTTATTTTCAATTTCTAAAATGAAATAACACAATGGCTTCAAGTGAGAAGCATTTTAGTACTGGTCATAGTAGCTGACATAATTGTTATCTCGAAAGTGAATGGTTAATTAAAAAATTAAAAGTGTATCAAAGGACTGGACACAAAGTTATTAGTGCAGTTAAAATTTATTTGTACATGTAGACATTAAAGGGAATTGCTAATTCGTTCAGGATTGCATTTTCTGGTATAATGAAGTAACCAAAAGCGTGATAAAAAACACTGGTTCAGATTTACTATCATCGGTATATCTTTTGATTTATCAATTTTTCACGTTTTTTTCTTTTTATACCACAAAAAAGTGTGTCTATCTACACACAATTACATGATTAATATATATATATAAATTTTCGGCTGTTTTTTTCTTTCACAATTTTTCTTTTTAGTTTCTATATAAATAATACAATAATTCGACACAGTTACAATTTAGTATAATATTTGATTAAATTCTTTTTTGTTTGTTTTGACACTCGATTTAATTATCTACGGTTTCGGTCATACGCGGTATATACAATTAATTCTACAAGTAATTAAACAATGAATTATGTACACAAAAATTAATGACATACAAATTTGGATATGTATTGTGGACATACTGAGATATTTTTTTTTTTTTCTTGTAAATTTTCTAGAATTTTTTCTTTTGGGGAAGATAAATTTTGAGGACTCTATTGAGTATATTTCGCGGGTGTGAATGAGCTTCAATGAGATTTAAGACGGTAACAGTTACTGGCCGCAACGTCAATATATTCGAACGAATTGTAAATTTTTTCATCCTAATTTATCTCGTTTACTAAACATCGACACATTCAATTCACACAGATGTTCATGATTTATCTATCTTTTTTTTGTTTTAAAAAAAGAAGCATCTTCCGCGAACTCGGATAGAGAATGAGATCGACTTCTACAAGCTGACACCAACATTTACACATTTAGTACGTGTATTTTAACCCTAAAACAAAATTATTGCGTATCTAAGCGCATCAATTGCTCGCCACGAGCGTATTATTATTATTATTTTTTGTTCCACCTATTTTCATTCTACTATTACAAAAAGAAACACGCGCCCTCGAATCGTCAGTCCTTAGCGTGTATGTGAAAATTTCGATGACACTCATGATAAATAAATAAATCCACCTTCACGGATCACCAGTGCAGTTCAACCATGTCGTTAAAAGTTGATTCATACATAAGGACTATTTGGTTGCTGGTGTTTATCTCGATCCACAAAATGTCCACCCAACACTTCCGTAATTTTCGATCTAAATATAACATTAATAATTTTCTTATGCAAAATGTTCTCTGATGAATCAGTCTTTAAATGTGCGTTGGATGAACGTATGTTTGTGCAGCACTAGGGCAGATGGTTATCCAACGATTAGAACATTTGTATTTCGTTCGATCATGCTAATCTAACATGTGTTGGATTGCCAATTGGCCACTAGGCGCTATATCTCCAATTGTTCGTCAACAAAAGAGAGAATTTCAAAGTTTCAAGCTAGAATTTATGAGTATTTCTTTAGCCTTCCAGGGCGGAACTTCTGGCGAATGATCTTGGAGCATCGTTCGACGATATTTTCTGGTAGTAATTTATCCTTCGTGCATTCTCCACTCGCCTTTCCGCTTTTTCATTGCTACCAAGTGACTCTGCAGGATGCTGAAGTCGGGGCAGAGTTGGATCCTTTCGCAATGGCATTCTATTCCAAAACCAAATTGGAGAACGATCTTTGGGCTTGTCGTTCGCACCCGATCGCGAGCGAACGCTGCCCTGACGATCGGTTCGCCCGCTTGGCCAGGAGATCTGCTTGTGAGAAGTAGATGGACTCTTCGCTGGATTACGATAACCTGGTAGGTTGTAGGTTCGATGGTGAAGACTGTTCTTGATGTCATTGGACGTGTGAATGCTATTGGCTTCGTCCCTTGGGAACTTCACGTGCCCTACCTGAAGACGGTTCTTATCCGAAGTTGGAAATCTCACGATATCTTTCGTAGAAGGTCCTCTTCGTTGATCTGGAAAAAAATTGTTGACCTCCGGGCGTCGCAAGTTCACTGGATCATCAAATTTTTTGATCTCCGTGACGACCTCGGGATTCTCGGAGATTGTCGAAGTCATGTACTTGTCGGCTGTGTCCGGAAGAACGGAAAGTAAACCCATTTGTTTCCTGCTATTTGCACCTGGCAAGGCGAACTGAATGCGCTCGAATTTGTTTTGATGGAGAAGTGCTTCTGCGTTGTTAGATGACGAAGCCGTCATCATTTCAGAGCTCTCAGATTCCTCGGGATCCTCACTGGATGTTAATGGAAGCATTGTTGGGGTGTTCTCCGTTCGTGGTACATCTTCCTTCACGCTTTCGTCAATGGCACTTTCATCGATTTTTATCACCGGATTCAATTCGCGCTGGTCGGTGGAAAATACTTCGTAGACGCTCGTTGTTTCCGGAAAATCTTGATGCTTTGGAATGACTTCGGTCGACGTTGTGAATTCCCTTTGGCCTTCTGCATCTTCAGTTGTTTCTTCATCCGGGCGGACAGTAGCAGATGATACATCGTCGGGGAGGGTTGTCGATTCCTGATCGGGAGCCATTTCCGGTGTGACTGTAAGCAGTTTTTCATCAGCCAATATTGTGGAGAGCTTGTCCTCGGGTTGTGAGGAATTGACGGTTCCATTTGAATCTTTTAGACTTAGTCCAAGCAGTATGGTTTCTCGGATGAAATCATTGGTGATGCTGATTTCGCTGGATATTTTACTTGCTGTCGTCTCTTCATTATCAATTGTCGATGATTCTGGAATACGCGGTGGCATCGTTACCATCATTCCCGCCTCACTGTGGACAAAAAGCTCGTCCTCACTCTCGGTCGATTCGTCAACGCTGTCCAAGTCCTCATCTTCACCAGGAAGTTCAGTGTCAAAACTCTCGGGCTCGTCGGTTTCCGCATAAACAAGCCCTTCCGTAGTCGAAGGTGGATACTGTGAAGTACTTGAAACGCTATCGTCCGTTGTGGAAGCATTGAAGACATATTGAACTGCTGTAGATGATATCAATTGTTGCGGAAGGTCAACACCAAGGATCTCTTCCGCTTCAGATACTTTCTCATCATTATTTCTCCTCACACCCAATTCATCAGTGGTAGTATTATGTGCAACGATCAAATCGTCATTCGTAGCCGGCTGTTTCGTTGGAGTTAATAAAAGAACGACAGTCGGAGCCAACGATGAGTCAGTCGATGGCCTCTTGTCCTTCGAATGTTCTCGTTTGTCATCACCATCCAATTGCAATTTCTTCACATCAAGTGACATTGCCGGATTATGAAGCTTGTCATCAGACTCTACCTTGTAATCAATGACCTCGGGGTAACTTGAATTAGCATCATCAACAAAATCAACTACTGGAATAACGCCTTCAAAACTGTTAGAATTGCTCTCATCATTCTCCCTACCATCCTTGGTAGATTGAGGCCCATCAAAAAACTGTTTTTCAGATTCCTCGTCCTCATTCACATCGTCATCATCATCTGCTGATCCAACAGCTGGAGGATTCACGTCTTTCTTCGTGGTCGTACCTTCTTCTTGTGAAGAGGGTATAGAAGTCAAAGATTCGTCATCAGGGTCTTTCCCATCATCCTCATCTTCAAGCTCCTCAACAGGAATGTTTAGAAGATCAAGATGAAGAGGTCCAGTGGAAAGTGAGTCTTGTACGGGTTCGGCGTTATTTCCCAAATTACCGTACATGGCGTTTAACCGCTGGACCAAAAAATCTAGATGAGCTTCATGATTGATGTTGACGTTTTTGACACATCGGTTCATTGGGTCGGCTTGATAGCCCTCCGCGCAGTCAGGCAACGCTTCTAATGACGGAGCGATGAAGATGCTTTTTGGTGTGATCTTACGCATGACACTTGCTGAGTCAAGCTCACTACCCATATTGCCCCCGCCGTGTCCCACTTTTCTCCACGCTTGCCAAGCAAGCTCCTGGGGATCTCCAACTTCCAATAATACTGAATCATCACTTTGCGACGCCAGCGATTTACTTCGGGCCTGACGCCTTAGCGTCTCTCCAGGCGGCGCTGACATCGACATTGCGACTAAGTTTAAACTTATGGAGATAATGAGTAATCGGCGTGGTCTCTCCATCGACGCCATGGTCATTGTTGATCGCACTGAAGATGATGCTTTAACTCTTCAGGGGATTGCGATGAATTAGTCGACGCATTGAGGAGCTGCCTGGAACATAAGGGATTAATGGGAGATTAGTCATTGAATAGTGACAATCATTCGTAGATCTTAACTGTCAATAGAAAAAAAATAGGTTGCGTAGAAATACTGGTTGAATGAATTTGACTAATACAAATCAAGCGATCGACAATAATTTATTATGATATTTGTAAACTGTGGGCGGCCTTGACATTATTCCACAAAATTTCCATTCGCTGACGGAATATTTTTTTGGTAATGTAAGATGATTTCTTTGGTGCACTTTTCGCTGAAAATTCTGTGAATTAAATGGTTCCATGACTAAAATAATTTTCAAAATTTCAAAACTAAATTGCAAAATTTTCTACGTATTCTGTCATGGAGCCGATGAAGTACCTCAAATGCTGCGTCGACAAGTGTAGAACGTGCAAAATCGATGAAGTCAGAGTTATGTTTGCACAATGTGTTTTTTATCGTTGAGTTTTACTGCTGAATACATTTTAGCTTGATTGGGCGATAAGAATTATCGATACGTGTTCAATTATTGTTTGCTAGTTGTTTCAGACACTTGGCAATCGATTGTGATGTTGATAGCTATATGAGGGATTCTCTGTTAATTAGTCCATTAATTTGTGTTATGGTTTCAAAAAAAATGTGAAAAAATTCCAGGTGGTTCTCACACTTTAAAAAGTGTCTCATGTTTTTTTTCAATTTTTTCGAGTAATTGCGTACAGACAAATTGACAATTTTTCAGTCCTTTAGAAGGTAAAAAATCTGGAATTCCTTCCAGAAGCAATCTCAACTTATCTCCTTATAGTAAACAGGTAAAACGAAAGAAACTATCGACATATATCGAAATGATCGAAAACCGTAAGACCGGAACCGACGCGACACCAGTCACCGCGGCGGAAAGAGGAAATGCGCGTGCGAAGCATGCGCGGCCGAACTCGTCTAAGAATAAAGCTCTAATCTTTCCCAAAAATTTCCGCAATTACGATTGATAACGTAATTGATCCAGAATCCTCTACAGGTGTCCTGAATAAATCGGAACATTGCTCAGTGAAAGTTGAAGAGTTACTGAATTTTGAGGTAATTTTGCAAAGCTCATTGCAATGATGACCTTTTCCATTATTGCTAATTGGCAGATACAATTGGACTTGTGCAATGGCCACTTCTCTCCATTATTGTAATTCACCTTTTGCCTTTCGTCATGTAGACTTTATGTAAGCTATATGTGACATTTACTACTGGTGTAGAGTCGACCTTCATAATCACGGGATGTCATATTAAATGGCAAGTTTATAAGTTTTATTTTAAAGAGTTCAGGTTTAATAAATCAATTGGTAAGATAATATCGCGTATGAAGGAGAGAAACCTGTTATGGCTTTTCACACACGTATGGGGTGGGTGTTCAAGTATACTTAATCGCTTTATCTTGGACATTTATTCTTTCGTTTACATTCTGTGATAACAATTTTTATTAATTAATTGCTCCACATTTTTCCACATTGCGGCGTGTCAATATTTAGTTTTAGTTCAAGAGCAATTTTGTGGTATGATTGAGAAATTGAAGAATTATGACTATAAGTCTTGGAAAATTAAATGCTCGTTTATAATTTTTTTTAATATTGGAATTATTGAAGAAATATTGTCTATTAATGTGTTATGCATGTTATATTCCTAATTATATTTTTTTGAGAAATATCAAAAATCGGTTTCAATAATGTGTCGAATGAAAATATTTGTGTGTGTCGCGCCAAGGCGGAGGACGAAAAGGGGTTGAAAATTGGACAAGTGTCTATTTGTTCATTGACAATTTCAATCTATTTATTACGTTATCACGAGAACTGTTGGAGATAGCAAAAAATATTTGCTATAAACATTGTTCCTCATGCAAAACTACACATTTTAGATTTTACCATTTTTGTCGCTGAGACCCGTCGTTAAGGAGATATTGTAGGTCGAAGGTGTCAGCAAGTCTACAGGAAAAATATAATTTTTTTTGCATCAGAAACATGCTCTTTGCATAAAGTGCTTAATGCTATTGTCATCACTCCACAACATTTGACTTTGGTACCATTAATTGATGCCGGTGGGTTTGACCACAAACGATAAATTTTATAATTCAGTAGGAAAGTGGTAAAAGAAGATAAGTGACTTTCTCCTTGCAGTCAGTTCTGACGGAATATCTTGGAATCTAAGGGAGGTAGCGCAATTTGTGCTAATACTTTTTTAAAGAGGAAAAAAAGATCGACAAAAAAGGTTATTATGAAGATTGCGCTATCTCTTTTAGATTCCAAGATATTGATGAAAAACGGACTGCAGTCTCAAAATCACTTATCTCCTTTTACCACTTTGCTACTAAATTATTATATATATGGATCTTGTGTTCTGTCTCCAGGGGGCTACTGTGCTCTGGGGCTTCAATGACCACCTCAATAAAAAATAGTCTAACGAGGTTTTTGAGTTCTTCTAATGCTTTCATTCCCGGAATTCTCCTGTAAGAATTGTTAATAATGGACTCCCATGAAGTCATCGTAGAAATCCACGATCTATATGTAAAACGCTTGAGGCCCTTGATAACACTGTGTTTCCACTTGATACACATCAGATTTATGGTAGTCATACCGTCAAATCTTCAAGGTCTGTAATATTTGAATTGTGATATAAAAATTATGTGAAAACACGCGTGGAGGAATTTATGTGTAATTATACACACGTGGCATGAATATTGGAGTATATATATATATATATATATATTCAGCAGTAGTGTATATATGTAGTGTATGTATTCAGCAATGCCCATGTAGAGAAGCCTTTCGAAATGCCGGCTTCTAAGCGCATTCCGAGGTATTGTAATGGGCATTAGTCGCGGCTCGTAATCAGTAATCAGGATTATCATCGACCGCGGGTCACGCAGAGTGATTCGCGGGGCGCACTGTTCTCCAGTGAATTTTCAACGCTCATGCGTTCTTCGTGAAACATATCGTTTGTATATCGTAATATAAAATCGGGGAAAAATGCAATATGTCGGATGTATGTCAAATTTGCACATATACCACGCATACTGCATTAGTAGGCGTTTCAAACGAAGACAAGCGCATTATATATTCCTGGTAAATAGGGCAACGTATATGTCGAAAAATAAGTTGGCTTATATGTGAGGTATTTTTGACTTAGTATACATTTTGCCGCATTATATGACTGGTGTATATATAGCTTATAAGTCCATATATATATATATATATATATTTTCCATGTGGAAGGGCACTTCAATTTTTCACTGGAAAAATTTGGAAAATATGCCAGGCTTCCGCCTTTTTGAGGAAGTTAGCATAGAGGTGAAAATTTTTTTTGAAGTTAAAGACTTTCAATTTTTTTTGTAAAATTAAATGAGGGACATTCCCAGTTAGAGCAACCACCTCTGTCATAAAAAAAGTCGTTTTGAAATAATCCGTGAAACACATAATTCGCGATTGAATTTTATACAAAAATGATTGTTTTGGTAAATTATTTTTCTTTACTATTAGCAAATGAGCATATCAAGTTTTTCAGGCTGATCAGCCAAGCACACGAAATGCATGAAATTTTTTGATGGAAAACTTGAGTTGAGTTGTTTGCGGAGAGCCTTGAGAAAATCTTCCAATCAATTTAAAAGCACAAGTGGTATTCCGGGGCATCATTTTTTCCCTTTGCATTACGGCCAATGCAATTGCATCATGAAATGAGGATAAAATTTGCAAATTTTGTAATTGACTTAAATACAGACATTAAATGTTCACTCCACCGGTTTAATCAAAAGGCTTTTTTTGTATAACAAACATACCAATTTACGCTTATAATTAGCAAAATTTTACGACTGCATAACGCATTGGCGGTATTGCGCAACATATTGTGCAAATAATCGATTTAGTTGGTTGTTGAATACCCATTGATCAAGTCCATAAAATTGTGAAGTAAAAAAATTTTTTGTGTATGATCAAAAATAATTTTCAATACATAGGCAATAAGGTACAAGAAGGGGGAAAAATGGTGAATAAACATGAACAAAATAGTAAATTTCCAATGACCAATGAAAAGGATAAACTAAACGCAAGTCTCGAATTGCGAGAGGCTATCGATTAATTGAGAGGTCGACGTGTAGATTTATCAGTGTGTCGAGGACAGGGGTCGACGAATTGAGTTTATGTATGTGGTCCCCAGTCACTAACACCAGCTGCGCCTCTGGTCCAGCATCATAATAGTGTTGATCAGCGGAAATGCTGTAGGTTCATGGAAAATATTATTGCACAATGAGAATGAAAAATACTGTCATTCACTCTTCAGCCACATTGCCAGGCATCTTAATTTGCCTTTATTACTCTGTGCGCTTCTTCGAGCAAAGTCCCGAGGTACAATAGCGAAATCGACCTCTCGTGCTACTCGGAGAGAAACGTGAGATACACTATAGTTAGATAGAAAATGGGAAAATTTCATGGACAATATTACGTGATTTTTTGCTAATGTGAAATTGAGTTTGATATGAGTTGAAAATGTCAGGTCTAATGTGTTCAAGCTACATGTACGCAGCCAGAGACTTACACCCACCTCAACACCTACTCTCCCCCCCCCCCCACCGGCACCCACCTACTCACACCCACTCATCCAACCACCCAACTACTCACACCCACCCACCCACCCACTCACACCCACCCACCCACTCACACCCACCCACCCACTCACACCCACCCACACCCACCCACCCACTCACACCCACCCACACCCACCCACCCACCTACTCATACCCACCAACCCACCTACTCATGCCCACCCACTCACCTAGTCATACCCACCCACTCGCCTACTCATGCCCACCCACTCACCTACTCATACCCACCCACCCACCTCATAGCCTCCCACCCACCCACCCACCTCATAGCCTCCCACCCACCCACCCACCTCCCTACTTATACTCACCCACCTACCCACTTACCTGCCTACTCATACTCACCTCCCCCCCCCCCCCGCCACACACACACGCAATGGTGGGGATCACAATAACTTCCTGAACTTGAAATAAAATTGATCTGTGAGTTTAACATTCATACACCAGTATACGAATTATCAAACGAGCGTATCTTTCTCTTCGCGCAGGATTCACAAAAAAAAAAAGGTAAAAATCCTTTGTTGGCATACGATGCGTCGTGTCTCATCCCTAAACTCGTTTGTACGAAGCGATAAAATCACGTGTCTACAATCTACCTAAGACATTGATCTTCGACCTCTCTTGGCGGTTCGCGTGAACCTGGGGGATTGGGGTTGGCCTCGCAACATACTCAGGATGAGGGCTGGTTTCACTTCTGAGAAACTCATCTCAGGACTTTATGATCATCATTCCACGGCGATAAAGAGCCTCGTTGTTTCTTCAGAAAAGACTTTTAAATTAGAAAACACAATTTTTTAGAGGGGGGAAAATATCAACAATGAGCGGTAAGGTAGGTAAACAATGATGAAAGATTGAGAAAATTGTTGATCAATTTTTCTTTCGCTTTTATAGGAAAATTATAATGTGCGTTTGGGACTTTTTCAAAGCACATAATCTCGGTTCTAAGGTACTTCCTTGGCGCTCACTTTATGAAGAAACGTGTTTAAAAATTTTGCAATATTCTAGAGATGCTGACACTGGATGATGCATGGCGGGATATATTACAAGAGCCATCTCAATATTTCTAGACGGACAGAATATGGGAGGCATTTTTACTATAAAACCATTTTTTATATGCACCGGACTATATGGAGAGAAAATGTTGCACGAAAATTACGCGAAGAAATTTTGTCAGGTTGTCTCATAAAATTTTCATCTCTCCTTTTTATTAAATGGCCTGATGTTGAAAATGATGGAAATGCCTTCAAAGGTGAAGATATGATGAAGCATCAGAGTTTCTTCCGGGGGGGGGGGGGGGGTTGGATAAAGCTATGATTATGGAGAGGCTTAAAAACGCAATTTTTGCAAAATTGCAAAACAAAAATAAATAACTATATCGTGTTGGAAGGGGCTACAAAAAAAGTAGAGGTACTGCGGCAATATTGACATTTTTTTTAAGCGAAAGAAAATTTCGTAACTAAATAATCACATTAAGAATATCCGCAATAAAAATTCAAAAATCTGCATTATCCTCAGAAGACCTCCACGAGATCAAAATAATGTAATCCGACTATAAATTGTTGGATAATTAGGGTGATTCAAAGTGACAATTAACGCAAGGGCGTCGCCCGAAGATTCGCATTTAATCCTTGTGCTATATTTATAAATAAAAACCCCCGAAAATTTTCCCCGATTTTTAATTTATGCGCGCACATATATATAGATTTGATTTGGAGGCTGGTACCCAGCCTCCGCAGTATGGTCCACATGTAATATTTTCTCATTGATTTCGAGCGATAGGGGGAACATTCCGTGCGAGAGCCTAACCCAACGCGGGGGGGGGGTCCATCATAGGCGCCCGTCAACGTAGCACAGTTTCTGGAGGTTTACCCTGTGTTTAGAAATACGATGACCTCAATGGCAAAGGTCGGCCCTAGCCGCATGGATGGGAGTCCTATACATTATATGCTATTTAAATTACTCCAATTCTATTCTGCGGTGAATAAATTTTTTTTTTCGCTAAAAGTTCCATCAAAACTCTAAGTATAACACAGGCAAATTTACTTCGACAGATTCACAAAATCGAGGAAGACTTTGAATTGAATTTCGTTTCCTCGAAGCAGTATTTAATTACAAATTCATTATCTCCCATCACAATATCCGTGCAACGTATTTTTTCCCCCTTAAAACGACGAAGTAGGAATCGATAGTTGGGTGATTATCTTCTGATTAAAACTTTATATGCTCATCCCGTAGGAGAAACGGTAGAAAGAGAATAATAGGAGTGTAATAGCACGTGCGACAATCTCGGTGGGTCACGTAGTAGAAAACGACAGAAACAGGGAATCCCCCACCCACCCACCCACTATACCACAGCGCTCCGGGTTTTTTTCTATTAGCATTAACACCTTCGATCCATTCAGGGTGCAGTTGTCCCAGTGATCAGGTCTCGGGGCAGAGCCAGCAATTTCCGCAAAGAGAATTCCAGAACACGTTTCGCTACTCGTTTGGCTGTACGCCCAGCTCCTCATTTACCTCACACTCTCTCCTCACCCCCCCCCCTCCTCCCCGCCCGCCGCGTTTCGTCATGCCAAACCGCATGAATAAACCCCGTGGGCGCCCAGAAAAGCTCCATGGGCAAACACAAAATCCAGCATAGCAGAATCAACTTCTCGGTCTTGTTTCGCTAATCTCTGGCTTGGTCCACGGAAGGATGGTCGTCGCTAACTTTGATGTTTAAATTGTCCACCGGAAGCCACTTGAATTACCATGCTGCTGGGCGGTTTTCTTTTCTCGGGAGGTGTGCATAACCAAAATCTCAAGGCTCTTTAACTATTCACCCGCTTGCCTTCTGGGATCTGCCCTTTAATCTTTGTGGAATTATTGTGATGGAAATGTTTGTTTTAGTTTGAAAGGCGTCGAGTGTAGGCTAAATTCAGAAACAATAACATTCGAGTTTGATCGTGATGAATTAGACGCAAAAGGGTTAAAAGTTGAGGGTTGGGGAATAATTTTACAGTTATAATTCTATATATGTTGTCCATATATATATGGATATATATGTGTATATATATATATATATATATATTCTGTATGTGCGACGAATCCTTTTGGAGTATGCTTTGGAACTCGTCTCAATTTTTATCAACACGTATTTAGAAATTACCGGAGAGCTCATGGCTACGACTTGCAATTTTGACCTGTTTTTGTCATCTTTCATTCTGTTTTGTATTTACGAGTTTGGCCGCGCGTGCTTCGCACGCCCATTGCCTTTTTCCGCCGCGCTGAGTGGTGGCGCGTCAGTGTCGGTCTTACGCGTTTCGATAATCTCGATATATATAGATAGCTTCCTTCGTCTCTTCCTTTTACTATAGGATCTTTTTCTAGCATATACTTCTGAGAAATACGTTATTGTATATCGAGTGAGAAGTCAAATTCGTTGTGGTACCAGAAAATTTTTCGACTGAGACTAGACAGCCTGCTTGTAGATGCGAGCACGTTAACATTTTCTACTGAAGATTTTTTGTTGCAAAAGGACAACTTGATACATGGTAATCTGGTGGCCCTTTGGGAATCGATCAGCAAGTCTTTTCATTCGGCAAACTTCTTCGGATAGATAGAAGCCATTTGCCGTTGTAAGCTCGATTAGTTGAAAAGTGAGTTGAGAGTTTTGTTGGGGGGGAAATCACCTGCGCTCACCTCCTGGGCATTCTCCTCAGTGCTTTCAACATTTGTTTTTTATTCTGCCGCTAGTAAGAACCTCTGGACTTGAAATTGAACGAGGAAATAAGTCCGACGCCCCAGGGCACTCTAACCTCGTCTCCCAATTCACTTTCGTCCTTCACGCTTCACTCGTTTCCCTGTTCCCCGTTGCAAAGCCTCTTGTTCAATACCTCTTTCTACCTGCTGCACATAATAGTACGCGTGCACATCGCGTGTACATTATCAAGAATTTTAAATGAACAAATGCTGGAGGTAATTTTACCTCCATGGAGAATAATGTTTGTTAAGTTTAGGTTAGGTCAATCATCTTGGGTGTTTCAGGATTTGTCAAAATGAGAAATAATTGCGAAGAAAATTGATTAGATGTGGTACTTTCTCTGGGCCAATTTTTAGATGTTTACGTAGGTTGCATGGAAATTCGGGAATAATTATCATGTAGACCTCTTAGATTTACTTGGTACCAGGAAGCATCTTGCTACGTGAATTTAGAACCGGCTAGAAAATTCGGAATTGGTTTGAAGATTTGGAACTGGTTAGAAGATTTGGAACTGATTAGAAGATTTGGAACTGGTAGATGCAGGGTGGTAAATTGAATTGCAACTTCGACGGATACTGATGATTCATTTTTGTGGAGAAAAGCAAAAGTTCGTTTCTAAGATGTGCGCCCTGGGACTCTAGGGATTATTTTGAGCTCGCATAGGTGCTTGTCTCGCCAGCGCCGCGAGCGTCAATCGGCGGAAGCTAAAAGTCCCCAGATCCACAATCCGGAACATATCGATTTCCATCTTTCGAAGTTAGGGAGTATGCAATACTAATTCCTAGAAGAAAGAACCTGGTGTACTACGGAGAAACAGATGCCGTACTGTTGATTGCAAAGCAGGAGGAAACGAAAATACACGGCGCAAAGTGTTCTGATGATTTCACAATCGTTGCAGTAGTTGTAACTATGAACGAGCCTCGTGGCGCGTGCTTCGCTCGCGCATTTCCTCTTTCCGCCGCACTGACTGGTGGCGCGTCGGTTGCGGTCTTACGCTTTTCGATAACTTCGATATATATCAACAATTTCTACCGTCTCTACTTTTCACTATACGATATCTCAGGATCTATTGGAGTTAGCGGCATTTATGTAAATACTTTTTTGAGGAGTAGGAGGAGATCGACAGAAAACGCCTATATGACAATTGCGCTATCCCTTTCAGATTCCGAGATCTTCAGACTGACAATCTCAGAGTCTGTTGTTCCCTTTTACCACAGATTTATTGCTTGATTTTCCGAATGAACATCTTCAGAATGATCCCTCGATTTATTGATAAAATGTAAATGAATCTCTTAACGATCAATGCATGAGCGAAATCGACAGTGTGATGTTCAATTTTATTGGACATTTCCAGTTTGATTTTTCATTTAAATATAATTTTTGAAAGTTCGAATCGATCGTCTCACTTCTGTTGTCGCGCCAAGAGCACATCGCCGTGGTTTTTTCATTTCGGTGAAAATTCTATATTTACATCTCAACGCCTGCTGATCATTATTCAAAAAATTTAGCGCTATCACATATGACATTTAAACGTGATCAAATCGTTTTTGAGATTAAGAGCATAATTTCTCCAATGGACCCCAACAAAAAAAGCCATGTATTTTTACATTTCATTTCAATTATACATTTCAGGGTTGTGATGGAGAGTAAAAGTATTAAAAACAGCATACGAGAACCAGCATTTTACTGCGTTCCAATTTTTATCAGCGATAATTTGCTCAAGAAAATCAGGCGGAGTGCGGCACTTGGTCACCATACGACATTTTATGATGTCGTTTTGTGCACACTGAACTGAGATTTAAAGGAATAAACTAATTAACTGTTCACAACTCTGTCGTTCTCCAAGTAATCCTGCAACAACCAACAAGTGGAATTCCACTGACCAAATTACGATTTTAGTTCCTACATTTTAGTTCTTTTCTCACTCAAATAATTAAAGAAACGCCCCGGATGGTCGTGAACTCAAGAAAAAGGTTAAACTTGAGAGGCACAGAAAAAAAGAGCCGCCACGAAGGCGAAGGAGTGTTTTCTAAATGTGTTTCTGTATCTATATTTAACTGAGCATAATTTTAACACCCAGACACGAGTTTTTATATTGCCTCGGTAATTCTCCACGTTATTTACCCCAGTATCTGCCTAATTAAACCCCGAGTGATCAGATATCTCATTGGTGAATACGACAATAATAATGATAACGGGTCCTTGGAGCTGTTGCGAGTTGCACGTGGGTGAGAGCAGAAGTCGTGGGCTTGGAGAACCCACAAGGCATTTAAGGATATAATGGAGAAATCAGAAAAGTATCAACGAAATTTTTTATTCTATCGATTTACTCAATAAAAATATCTGACAAGCGATCCGTCGCAAATACAAAATTTTGGAAATTTGGAAAAAAATTGGGAACTAAAAATTTCAAAAATCAAAATTTCGGAAGAATTGCCTTTTGCAATAATTGCAAAAATTCAGAATTGGAGACTGAAAAGAATGTGAAAACTTTATAAAATGGGGGAACTTCAAAATGACCTTAAACCAATTGATCACCTGCATAATTTGGAAAATTTTCCACTTTGAAGTTTCACTTCTACTGTAGGCGTATGTATGCACACAATGTTTTTATGAAAATAACTTAGGTGAAGTCTCTTCCATTACTTTCTGACTCAAATCAGTACCGAAGCGATAAAATGATTTAATGACTTCTGAAGCAGTAAAACTAAATCTAAGAATCTTAGAGAAATTTTTGCATAGACAAAATTGTACATCTATTTCTGCTCCAGAGAACGGGTTACTACGAAATTACCATATTTTAATTTTTTAGAGATATCCCTAGGTTGAGTACGAAAGTATCATTTCCATTATTGGTGGTGTGTTTGTAATTGATGGTAATTCGCATAATCCGCGTCGTCGATGAGGAATGCATAGCAAAATAAGTAATTGAGTAGGGTGGGGCGAAGAGGGGGGGGGGCGTTCTGTCCCATTCTGGAGTTGTGTCCCAGTTTGAACAGGTGTCCAACATGCTTCACATCCTCTAAGGTCTAATCTATAGCCGAAATAAGATGTCTTCGATGCTGGTGTCTTTCCATGATTCACCTCAAAAATCTCATTCAGTTCCTTTCCACCTTCCGGCATAACCGGTAATTCCAAATTCTGTCCTCTTATTATTCTTGTTTTCAACTCCCCGATATTGCGAAGCTATTGTAATGACTCGAAATTCAACGATCGTATTTTCCCTACATAACTCGGCTGACAATATTCCCAAGTCTTGAGATGATATCTGTATGTATGTGTGTGTGTGGGTGGGTGGATGGGTAAGTGGGTTGGTGGGTGGGTGGGTGGGTTAGTGGGTGGGTTGATGGGTGGGTTGATGGGTGGGTTGATGGGTGGGTTGGGGGGGGGGGTTGGTGGGGGGGTAGGTGCGTGGGTGGGTGGCTGAGTAGGTAGGTGGGTGGGTGGGTTGGTAGGTGGGTGGGTGGGTTGGTAGGTGGGTGGGTGGGTGGGTTGGTAGGTGGGTGGGCGGGTAGATGGGTGAGTGGGTAGGTAGGTGGTCGGGTAGATGGCGTGAGTCGGTGAGTGGGTAAGTAGGCGGGCCGGTGGGTAGATGGGTGGGTGGGTGGCCGGCTAGGTGGGTGGATGTGAGTTTAAGACTCTGGCGTGCTAAGTAGAGTGTTCACTGGACGAGAACCCAACCTGTCGCAGGGAGAGTGCTATTGAATTACAAAAAATTGCTCGTGTTATACTATGTGATGCGACGACCTGATAAGTTCAATGGCGCAAGTCAACCCCACTCATATTGGCTTGGTACGCGTCTCCGTAGTATTGCTCACAAAGGACGGCGTTGCGGCGGATCTTGTTGGCGAACACGAATAGAGAAAAAGTAAAACAACAAAACACACACACACACATGGACACAGAATTTTACTTTTACAAATGATCATAATCACTTGTTCAATCGAGAATTCGAAAATATATTAAATTACCACTGTCCTTAATACACTCATAACATCCTTGATACCGTCTTCGGTTGTTTTTATGCTCCGTCTATCTATTTCCAAGTGACAATAACCAGGCACGTGGGGACCTGTCGTGAAGACCTTCGGCCCTCGAACCAGTCGTCCAAGGCTTTCTTCCATTTTTCTCCACTACCACTCTCACTTTCTTTATTCCTCTACCTCAAAACTTTACGGTCTTTGAATGCAGTATTTACGAATTAACGGATGGGGAGAGCATTTTGTGGAATTTTTTTACAGTTACATGGGTCTGGGATTACTCCTTATTTGATAGCAGGATTAAATGTATTTTTAAAGGTAACTCGTTGGGATGGTAAACCGGCTCGGAAAAACGAGATGAATGTCGAGTGAATGAGAGGGAGAGAGATATATAGAGATAAAGATAAGTGGATGGAAGACAACTGGTGCAACCAATGTGTTTTTCCCTGACAAAAACATTCCTCTTGGATGAGCTGGAGTCCCATCTTCTTCTGGAGCTTCACCTCGTTATCGGGCTAACTTTTATGGTTGCCTGTCGCTGCCATTTTTTCAGGTAAAATGAATCTTATATTTATTTGATATAAGCGGGGGTAGGAATAAAACATGCGCTTGGTAGTTGTGATGTCTCCTTTTGTGGCAGCGCGTAATGAGAATGTCGCTCGATCGCTGGATTCTAATGCATACAAGACTGGAATAGATGAAGAATTGGATTAAAAGGAGAAAAAAAAGATGGAGAAAAAAAATAGTCATTGCGAGTCACGTGTGCGACACGCTCTGATAGGCCAGAGGCAAGATTGATAGATTTTGCTTGCTTGTACCTTTATCACTTTCTTTTCCATTAAGCGTGATTGAGGATTTTTGCTTTGCGGTTTAGAATAGCGGATTTTGGGGAGGACATTGTTAGGTCTGAGTTAATTTTTCTCCCAGGAAGATTCATTTTTTCATCAATTTAGAAAGTCTCTGTACATTTTTGCTCTCATCGATAGGTAGTATACTTCTTACCCGCCCGTCAACCAACCAACCCATCCACTCACCCACCCATCAACCAACCCAGCCCATCCACTCACCCACCCATTCACCCTCCCACTCACTCACCCTCCCACCAACTCAGCCCCCCCCTCCACCCACTCACTCACTCACCCACTCACCCACTCACCCACCCACCCACCAACTCAGCCCCCACCACTGCCCCCCCTCCACCCACCCACTCACCCACCCACTCACTGACTCACCCACCCACCAACTCAGCCCCCACCCCCCACCACTGCCGACTTTCTCACCTATTCACCCACTCTGACGGGGCTTTGGTGTAGTGGGTGGAGTGTCTGCCTACTATTCTAAAGGTTCCGCGTTCGATTCCCGCTCACTGCAAATATTTTTTCTGAAAAATATTTTCTCATGGACTTCGACCGATGGCAGGAACATTCCGTGTGTGCTATCGGCGGTATCCATGAAGTGAGACCGTGAGCCGGGGACCGAACGCGACCCGTCGCGCGGGGGGGGGGGGGGAGGGAGGGTTCCATCGTAAACGCCCGCCATCGTATCACAGGGGTTTCTGGAGGTTTACCCTGTGATTAAAAATACGATGAGCTGAAATGGCGAAGTCGGCCCCAGCCGCAATGGGTGGATACTCTGATCCGTAGTATTGCCCATGAAGTAATGCCTACCAGCGGTTACGTGGGTGAATACGAATAGAGAAAGAGTAGAAAAAAAAAAAAAAAAAAAAACTCACCCACCCACCCACTAACTCACCCCCACCCCCCTCCTGCACCAACTCACCCCCCACCACCCACTCACCCACCCACCTTCCGATTCCCTCACCTACCCACCCACACACATTTCTTCCAAAATATTAAATATACTTCCGTGTTCCTACCAGAATTTACAGTAGCCACGCTGAGACTCATTTGTCTTGGCAATCTGTTAAAATATTTGTAAAAGTAATTGCAGTCACGTCCAACAATTTGGCAGCACTGTGGCGCAGAAATACCTTTCGGCGCCTCCTTTGTCACAGTTGGACCTGCCTCAACCTCGAATTTACATTTTCCCGAGGCAAATATCGTGCGAGGGGGCGAGAAAATGTGTGAACTGTCAACAGAGATTTCCCAGGGTGAGAATCTATTTGTCAAAAAAGCCTGAAAAAAAGCACTTGTTTGATGAGGATTGATGCTGACGGTCCACTATTTGCACTGTTGTAAATTGCCATTTCGGGGATGGGAGAGCCGGAAGTGTCTTTTACAATCGTTTTGACAATAGACAATTTCCGCCGGGAAAAAATTCAATTTTTTTTTCTACTGAAAAATAGAGAGAAAAGTTTTTAAAAATTACTCTTCTATTTGACAATCTTGTACTATCAAACTTGTAATCAAAGGAATTGCTTTTTTTCTGTTTCTGTGTCTGTATGAACCAGACAAAAATGGTATAGGTGGACTAAACGAAATCGTAATTTTTCTCGAACTTTTCTTCTCGTGTATCGAATAAAACGGCTCAAGTTGATTTTCCGTCATCTCGCTCGTTCTTTTTTGGCAAGTCAGAGGCGCCAGACGACGCCTTCTGCACGTCGGGGCAAAATATAGAGAGACTGAACGAGCTTCTTGAGCAGCACCTATCTTCATCTACCCGCTTTTATCTCTGCCCCCGTATCATTTCCCAATTTTTTCCACCTCCTCCCCCCCCCCCCCCCCGCCCCTTCCGATTTTTATTGCTCGTTCCATTTTCTCAGGGTAAAGGGACCAGGGAGTCCAGTGGAAAATAAGAGAGGGAGAAAAAGTACTTGCAAAAACCACGACGTTTCATCTTGCCTCGTTATCTTGCATCTCCGGATGTTACGCGAGATACGTCGAACATACTGGCCGAGCTAACTTGTAAAAACGTGGCTTTTCAGTTTGTTCATGGGGAAAAATAAGAGCAGGGAAATTTTTTTTTTGTTATCCATCGTGGGAAAATAATTTGAAAAATTTCCTGCTTTTGGTAAGGGAAAAATATAACAATTATTTTTATCGATATTCTTAGTACTACTTCTTTTTGAAGCATTCGTTTTTTTTTTGTAATAAAAAAGGGAAAGTATGCTATCGATATTTGCGGGGATTTGATTTCTCAAAGAATAGTTTTTTACCGTTTGTCTCCCGATACCGATTCGTTGATTAGTTGAATGCAGAATTTAAAGTGCCATCTTCCATCTATGCAATTTTCGCACAGTGTTCATCTGCTCTCCCCCCCCCCCTCCTCATTTTCTATGTACTTATAACGCGCAATGTCAGAAATTATCACGAATTAGTACCCCCCCCCCCCCTCCCCATCCATACTGACGTAATATTTGAGTGCTCCCATAATAGTAATCAACAAACAAAACTATATACTATGTATAAGTACAACCTGATCTATAAAATTGATATATAAGAAATATATTCGGAAGAATAAATTTGGCCAAAAATGTCATATTTTTTTTTTATATGATGGATATATTTCAAGTATCACCCGAATATGTCCGGATATATGAAATATATCTTAGATACTTACGATTCATAGTATCATATATATCTTTGGGATATATTTTTTCCGTACGGGCGCGTACGGGGCCCTTACGCTACCAATCTCACCGTGCGCTAAACATGAAACGCGGTTCACTAACCTTCCATGGCACAAAAATGGTAAAACTAGAGATAACTGAAGCTAAGAGATCGATTAGCTTTCATTATGGTATTCGTACCAATTTCTACTGTTTTCTAGTATCGAAGATATTTGACTTTGGAATGAGATATGCGTCCACGGAGGGGATGATACCAGAGATGGAGCCAGGGGTGAAAATAAAATGTAATGAAATGCTATAGTAAAAAGGAGAGGCAACAATCGATATGTATCGAAATTATCGAAAACCGTAAGAACGGAGCCGACGCGACATCAGTCAACGCGGCGGAAAAAGGAAGTGCGCATGCGCAGCACGCGCCACCGGACTTGGAGACTAAAAAGGGAAGATTATAGTAATTTAGGAAACAATACCAACCAATATTTTCTAATCAAAATATAATTCTTCGCAAACAATAATTCGCAATAATTCCTGCTAAAGAAGATTGATATTTGGTGATAATCAATAAAATTATTGACCTCTCAACAGCCATGAGAAAATCAATCCTAAGGCGGAATTAGGAATGAGGAAGTTCTTAAGGTGACCTAAGGGGTCACACTCATTTTTAACCCATCAGTTTGCATATTGTTTTTTCCTGATGATAATGATGATTTAATGTAAACGAAGAGACCATCTGGATGTTTATAAAACGGGTTTATTACATTGACTCGATGACACATAATTATGTTTTCTAATTTTAGCCTATCTAGTTTTCGATTAATTATCAATCAATTTTTTTGTGTAATTAATGGGTTATTTCAGAGATTTTTGGATGGTACTAAAACTACTTTATCATATGTAGTTATAAGCTTCATGGTAAATGAATACAACGCGAGGAGACCTCATATGAAGCACATGGAGTCACAAGGTCAATTACTGGAAAATGAGACCTGAGAAAATGACTAAAGTAAGCAGGCAGTAGCTCCATATTGTCATTCCCATAGCCTAATCATTTGTTTTGTCCTATGTTTGCAGTAATTACAACAGATTTTCCAGCAATCCAGCAAACAGGTGCGCAGAATTTTCATATTGTTTTTCAAATCATAATTTCTTTAACTTCTGCGGACTCTTATAACATACGCTGCAAAGGCAATTGGAAATTGGTTGATTATATTCACAATATGTCGGGTTCGAACTGCGTAAAAAACAATTTAAGAGTTGTAACTATATCTGCAAATAAAATGGATTTGAAGTCACAGAGTACCATATTCAAATTTTGCATTATTATGTTGCAAACCACATGATTAGAAGATGACAACAAAATTAGCGGAAAACTTCCATCCACAAACAGAGGCTCCATTCAGTTTAATAAATGTTCTATGAATTCCATAAAGATATATCACCGTGAAAAATATTCGAATCAAATACCGTGAAATTGTTTTTAGTTTGACTCATGGTAGATTATCATGAGCTTATCCCACTTGAACCTGAAAGCCCCATTACGCCGATTCATGGCTAGCTAGACGCCAGGAAACTAGAAATAATCCGGACCGCCGACCTGGTATGACGATCGCGCCGAAGAGATATGGATGCCACGAGCGAAAATATATTCTGACCCGGAGGGGCAGCCCGACACCGCCCGAGCTCACCCGAGTGTCCTGAATTGTCATTCATTCAACCTCGTATTTTCATCAAGTTACGATAGACTTGATCATTGCAGAAGTCTTGGAGAAAAAATTTTATTTCGATCATGAAAGTGGAGATTGTTTAAAAATGGTATATCAGAATTGTCTATTTGCACGCGTTACGGTAAATTTTTTCCATGCTTCTGCGCTATCATAAATTTACCGTATATCCACGGAAAATTCAAGATAGGACTTATCTATAAGAAAATTTATCGTGGAGCATGTGAATAACTACTGCCAAGTGTATTACGATATTTGTGCAGAAAAAGGTGATCCTAATCTTGCTTTACAGGGTTGGTTTCGCGGTTTTCGGGGCCAAATCCACTGGAAATAGGTATTTTAGTGCTAAGGCCTGAAAAACTTTTTTGGCGAGGGTGAGGGCGACAGAGCGAGGCGAAGCGCAGGTAGCCAATCAACCGAGTGAGAGAAGTTTTTTAGGCGCAATGAACACTTTTTTCAATCTCTTGTAATCGAGCAAAGCAAGGTCAGAAGTGCGCTTTAGCGGGCCTAGGACAGAAAACAAAGTTTTTGTTCGTGGGAAATGTTTTTGTGGCACGAGGTGGTTTGAATTTTTGTCGCTTTTCGGTACTTTTTGTAAGGCTTGTTGGTATAAGGAGTATAGAAAAAATACAAAAATATACGATTTTCTGTCGACAAGAAAGTTGGTTTTTTCAATAAATGATTGAATAAATTAATAAATGAATAAATGAATAAATAAATAAATGAATGAACAAATAAACGAATAAATATTCATATGATGCCCCGGGTGTGAGCAGGGTTTCGCGCAAGTGAAGCGATAAATATCAACGATAATTCGCTAAAAAGTCTCCGAAATTTGTAGGGACATTAACATGGGAGAGCTGAACTAAAGTGCCCAGTTGCTCAGAATGGACAGGTCCATTCATTCTCCAATTTTCATGTACCAATTCTTCCGGGTCCCCTCATCGGAAATTCTCCATTCGTTCAACAGAAAACATTCCCCAATTGTTGGCAATTCGATTTTTTCCCGCCCAGCAGGGGAGCTCCCATCAGCGTCAAAGTTTTCTTCAAACTCGAAATGAAAAATGCAGGGAATAGGAGGCGCACGTTCTCTCGTATACGTCAGGCACGTAGCGCGTAAATATTATTGGCTATAAGTTCTTTTTTCCTCTCTCGATAACCCTATGGTGAAGCTCTCACAATCCGCTCAAGGAGGTTTTTGCGCCCAACTGTCTGGAAAGTTTTGGTCGAGTGCCAAAACATTTATACGAAACTAACAAAATATCGCTGTTGGGTGGCGCGACTTTTGAAAATCAAGTCATTAGTGGATATGTTAATGGCGAAAGGATTTATTTATGTAAAAAAAAATTATGGAAAGTTGGATGAAACCATCGACAATGCTGCAGACACAAGAAGATACTGAAGACAATCGTTTGAATGGACAAATACAGCAGTCGAGGAACAGATGGTAGTAGGCCTGTTAAGTATACATATATAACATAGTTCAGCCTAAAGTCGGGAATCGACGCTCAGATCTGTCGATGTGATGGCTTATATCGATGGCTGTAAGAAATAGAGAGAAGAGGAATATTGGCTACACATCAGTAAAAAAAACAATTTGGCGGAAATTTCCATCTCCTCATTTTTTTTCTGGAGTTAATTGAGGTCGAATGCCGAGGGAACACCCGATGTAATGAGTATTAACTTCCCGATAGGGACCCTTAGAATAAACCCTTGAAAAGTCTCAAATTCATATGTTTACGTTTCACGAATCCTGAATCATTTTTTTTTTTTTTTATTATAATCCTGAATCATTTTCGCACGTTTTTGGAGATGGTGTAACTTCTATTACAAAATATTATATTATATTATATTATATTATATTATATTATATTATATTATATTATATTATATTATATTATATTATATTATATTATATTATATTATATTATATTATATTATATTATATTATATTATATTATATTATATTATATTATATTATATTATATTATATTATATTATATTATATTATATTATAAATTGTTTTTTACTGCTTTATCTCTTATTTTAAATTGATTCTTCGTTGAAATAGAAAGAAATTTCTCTTGGTCACCTTGAAGCCGTTCCCACAATCGTAACATTCGTATATTGGCCGAAACACAAATGAGGAAGCAGTAAGCGTTTCATCTCACCGATGGGTTCGCGGAGGTCGATCTCGCCGGCAAACTAATTTTGTCGATGCCTGGGTGTTCTGAGGATCGTCCGATTATTCGTGCACACACGAAGCAATGGCCAACAGGTTTTCGAAGCCGCCAAGAAATGACCCGATTGTTCACCTCAAATTCACTCTTGGTCCAGCGAATTTCATATGATGGGAGATCCACTTGAGATTTTACTAATAATTTGTAGATTCCCTTAGATCAATTAACTTCAAGATTTCCCGAAAAATTCAAGTAGCTCCTCATTGACCGGGGGCAGAATATTAGGACATATTTTTTGTAGAGAATTTCCTTTCGAATGACATGGTATTTCTTATTTTTATTCAAAATTTTTAGTTAAAAAAAATGGAAAAAGAGACAGTATGAATCTAAAGAATTTATTAATTTTCCGTCTCAATTGAAGGGCAGCATTAGATTTTTTCCTACATTTTATTCCCATTTCTAAACATTTTCAAATATTCTCCAAATTTTCCTCTTTGGGAAGTTGAATTAACCTTACGTATTTTTGAAATATCCAGAGAATGAAATTCCCCCACTAACAATATCGGAAAAAAAAATAACAAATTTCAAGAAGCCACGGCGAGTCACGTCGAAATCAGCCCCAAGACTTATGTAATTTTAATATATCTTATCAACTCAGCTATGAAGTATTTCTTAATGCCTGATACTAATTTTTCCATTGAAATGGGGGAAAAATGGGAATTTACTTCGGCGGAATTTCTATTTATATTTGCCTTGATATAAAACCACATCATTGAACTCGAGGAATTTTGTCTCAATTTATTCATCGAGCCATGACTGCAAAATTTTTTCATGCCATTCATGTGATTCGACTAGAAACCCCTGATCACGAGTTTGAATAATAAGTAAAGTTATAGATTTACCCAGAGATTTGCAAAATCCATTTTTTTTCTCATCTACGTGTTTCACACCGATTGCTACAATTGCGGACGATGTTTGAAAAAAATGATTGTGGCGTGTGTGTGTGTAAGAACTTTCCCCACGATAGCTGCTGTTACTTGTTCCTTCGAAAGGGGCTACTGGACACCCATCCGTGCGGCTGGGACCGAATCTCGCCATCCAGGCTACCCTATTTCTAAACACAGGGTAAACCCCCAGAAACCCTACGATATGATGTCGGACGCCTGCGATGACCCCCCCCCCCCTCCTCCCACCCAGGTCCGGTGGGTTCCCGTCCAGCCTAGTGTTCTCGTCTGATGAGTATCTCTGACAGCGCACACAGAATTGTCGGGCTATTGGTCGAAACTCATGAGGACCTTTGACTCTGTAGGCAGATACTCGATCCATAATCACAAACCTTCGACTGGGTGTGTGTGCGTAGTCCAAAGCGTCCCTGGACGATATATTCGATCGGGATGCTGTACGACGCGATCGATGCATCTTCAGGACCTCTCCAGCGGATGAGGTTTCCCCTAAAATCCGTCTCATAATTTTGTTATTTTCTGCGAAATAAAAAACTTCTTTCCCCGAAATAGTAATTCTGCATTCATCTCAAAATCACGGCAGTTTGCTGGAAATGCCGACAGCCTATCCTCTCGTGAATTACATCACCCACAAAAAAATGTTCAATATATTTTTCATCAAATCCCTAATACACGAGATGTTCAATTTTCGCGGGGATATCAAGCAGAAAAATAATGCTGGAGGAAAATACTAAATCGAGAAATTTTTGGTGTGGCTCTGATGGGTGTCACTCGATCCGCGGTGTTTCAGTCTTATCTCGTGGTAAAATTCGCGGTATAAAAAATTTAATCCCTAAGAAATTGTGAAGTAAATAAAGCTTTTCATTATGTATATTTTTTTTCTCGATTCTGTGCCCCCCATTCTGTCACTTGACAAGATCGTATGTGTGCGATCAGAGGTCCCCACAGAGTCACACGGCTCCGTGAAACAGTGTCAGTGACCGACAGCCTAAGGCCACCAGACCGCCTTGCATGAAACCCAAGCTGTCTTGAACTTTAAGCGCCGTTCACACAGTGAACTGTGGATAAAAAAAAAACAAAATTATTCACTCTATATATCGTCGAAAGCTGAAGCTAAAAGAGCGGCCCTCCCGGAGGAGCATCTCACTGTTTCCCGTGACATTCTCACGGGCCCAACGAAAAGGTCTCTCGAAATTGTAAGAATTAACGAGTTACATTTGCGTAAAACATTTTAATTCAGGTTGAAAATACCACCTAACTGTAAGTGAATTATGCCCATAAAAGAAAGCATTAAGGATGATTTAATGCGCCCAAAAAACATTTCCATAAGATCATAAAAATGTTTAATCAATTTCCTCCCACCTTTCTTAATCGATTTAAGATGATATAAATGGGGAAATCCGGCAGTAAACACTGACCCACTCTGTGACCCACTTTGCCCCACCCCCAATAGTCCTCTTTTGGAAATATGCAGATGACTACTCAGTTGAAAGTAAAAGTTGTGAGGGAAAAATTCAATTTCTCTCAGTATCAAGGGAAAATGGCAGAGATGATGATAATAATTCTAAAACCGTTATATTTCTGCTGCTATTTGTAGGTGGTATAAAAAATAGAAAATTAATTAAGTGAACCCAGAATCTGGGTCAATATAAGTCACGAAAAAATAAAACTAACCTATATATGCCAAATACCACGCTTGTATTTATCGAAATTGGGGGAGTGGGTGGGTGGGATAATCGTGAACTTTCCCATAAAATCGCGAGCGCAAACGCAATATCCGCGAACCTGATGGTAACGAAATTTTCGGGAAACAGCAGATCGCTCCCAAGAACTTGGGTGCAATTTTAATCGATGCAACTGCTGTATCTGATATAGCACGTGACAGCAACGGGAAAATCAAATCGACGATTTTTCGATAATGCTCCAGCAGGGGCTTTACACATAAAATACATATGCAATATATTTTTTACATATATTCCGTTCCATGGGTGGACGATAAACCATCAGTTCAATTCAATGCACACATGAGAATCGACAAGCTGACGTTATGGTCGTTGATATGAATTACAATAGGCCTTTACGCCGTTCAAGCGCGAAAACCGCGAGCCTAGCCGTGCTTCGCGCGGTTAGGTCGCGAGGCTCTCCCCTTGTAATGGAAAATGGGTGCGTAAGTGTTGATCCGTGGACAAAATTTTCGTGACAAAAATTTCCTCTGTGAGGGAAATTGCCTCCCCTCCGAAGGGAGCATATCTTTTTTTCGCCACGCCATATAATCTATCTTGCGTAATTTTTCCCGGGAAATTGAATGACCTGTAAAAATGGATTTTCGGAAAATCAATCGGGATCATAATTATTATTCAATTTAATTTTATATTGATTCTATTTGTTAGGCTGGTTGACCTAAGAAAAACAGAGACCGATTATTGCGAAGCGCAAAGTGAATTCATATAGTGATATCAAAACACGATAAAACATTGAAGTATATATATATATAGTTCACCATTGGTAAGTAAAAAATACATCTGGAAGACACATGAAAAGTTTTCAATTCATGAATTTATTTTTCACAATTTAATAGTCTTGTTGAAGGAAGAAAAGGAGATAATCCCAAGTTTATGCATCTTTGTCCAATGAATATGAGCATCAATATTAAACAGACGTATCAAAGATCAAAACCTAAGTTGTTGGTAAGGAAGTAAATTTTTTTTATATAATTTAATTAAAGTAGTTTTTTTTATAAACAATTTTAATTGAATTATTTTGCATTCAGTTTTTTTTTTGATAACAAATTGTGAGGTATTTCATCGAGGTATATATAGTGTATAGGATCAGATGCAGAAGTAGGTCCAATGAAAATCGAAAATTTACGTGAAAATAAGAAAAAAATGTTCTGAAAACCAGATGAATTGGGAAACAAGAAATACAATTGTACAGAAGGAATCCATCCTCTTTCACCAATACCTCATCACTTCAGAGAAGAACACCTTAGCTCCGGCCGGTCACCCTTGATCCGGCGAAACCAAATTTTTGCTCTTACTACTTGCAGACTGTCAAAGTTGAGAGCATATAATATTCAGACCGACAAATATTTTCCATCGAATGTATTTTCATAGCCCAAGCCAGGAGAGATTTGCGATTCTAATTCAGGCTACAATCTCGATTTGAGCGTCTGAAAGAGTTCAAAGTACTGAACCCCTCTGAATCTATTAACTAAAAATAAGAAAATGACATTGAAATTACCACACAAAGCTGGTTTTTATGGATACATGCAGTGCGTGTGTTTGTACCTAAAATATTTTGTTGGTTAAACAACTTGCGGTCCATTTTTACTGATATAAACAAGGAATTTCCCGAAGAAGGCTTCCAATATAAAACAAAGTTGACGGGCATTTGAACAATTCTTGAAGAACAAATGCTCATGAATCTGTTCAATACTATATTCTCATTGGCCGAAATTTAACCGAAAAGTTAAATCGAGTGGAAATCGAAAGATATGATTCGTTGAAACTGACAGATGAGTTTTACCGCATGTCGCAATTCTTTGCGGAGATGTCGATGGAAAAATAATGTCGGAGTTGCCAGAGCCGAATATCGGAGCTTTAAAATTATTCCAATATTGTCCCCAAGGTTCCTCGGCCACCAACGTTGAATGATTCGGGATGAAACGAGCTTTTTCAAGCTCTCCTGAAGGCAACTCCGTAACGAAGTGGTGAAGAGAGATACGCGACTTTGACATCGCAGTCAGTTCTTGATGAATATCTCGAAATCTAAGCGCAATAGCACAATTTCTATAAAAAGGTCTTCGATAGATCTCTTCTCCCTCTACAAAAAAGTATTTACATAAATTTCGCTGGCTCTCTTAGGTTCCGAGATGGCGGAAGAAAACCTATTGTAATGCCACAGAGCAACCACTTCGCTCGATATTGTGCAACAAAATGGTCGGAATTTTTTTCTACAATTTTGAACGATTTTTAAGCATTTTGAAGCACAGCGGTAACACTTCCGAATGATAGAAAACTGGTTGCACGTGCAAACATTAACAACGACGACGTAAATGTCAATCCCATTATGGCAAACCCAGTTCAGAACAGGGTAGCCGTCCTAACGGATTACCTCGCTCAGGTAAAGACGTACGTGACTCATGGACAACAATTGGCAGTGACAGGAGTTTATTATTTCCCATACAATGTACACAATTGTAATAGTTGCAAGTGCGAACAGGCAGAACTACACCGAATTTTACCTGGAATTACTGCAGGGGCCATGGAGAAGTAATTCGTTTACAGTAAACCATATGGATGAGACGGCCATTCAGCACAGAAATTTTTAATGGTCTTGCAAACGGCAATAAACATCGTACGATAATTTATCGAGAATTTTCGAGCGTGGGAACTGTCAACACAAGTTACTATTTTGGGGTATTGTCTGGGCCGAATTGATTCTTAGCGGAAAGAATGGTATTGAGGTGAACGCTTGATGAACTCGGAAAATTTCAGAAAGTCATCTTAAATTTGAGCTTCATGGGCTTCCATTGAAATCCTCGAGTAGGAGGCATTTGACAAAAAAATTGTTTGCGAAAAATATTTCCCGCATGATGAGGGGAGCGTCTTCCATGTATTTCCGATTGCGCTGCTGTTGCAGGGCTTTTTCAGTGTCCACCTTCCATTGCGAAATAGACCATTTTGTTTTCAATTACCTGAATTAGTTATCTCGAAAATATTCACAGACTGTCTCCAGCTGGACTATCCGCCATTTGTGGCACGATTCAAAGCAATACGAGTCGTGGCAACAGGGCTTAGAATTTTCATCCGTATATATCTGCTGGCATCGTGAGCGCTGCGCCGTTTTTCTCGATCTGCACTTTAAACTGCAGATCTGCATATTAAATAAAAATAAAAAAAAAAAATATGCAAACATAAAATGAAAATCCTGTAATGGGACAGGGGGTATAATGGGACATGCTGTGTAATGGGTAACTGGTAAGGGGTAAGATGGGACAAGGGGTATAATGGAACAAGGGGTATAATGGGGTTGGCTGTGGCGGGCAGAGACACTTTGTTCACGCCACAGCTGTTCTCATGCGGTTTTGATATTTTGAATGTTCGATAATGAAAAAAAAACAACGAACAAGATTGTTTACCAGTATCTTTTCTCCTCATCGCCAATATGCTTTCGAAAACAAATTTTGTTATACACTTTCGATTTTCCTATATCACTAATCTGTTGTAATTTCAATATAGATACTTCCAAAAACTAACACGTTCGATAATGGAGACTTAACTATATTCTCTCTGTGACGCTAAATATAAGGGAGATATCGGAATTTTGATAAAGACGTTTTTGAAAAGTGAAAGTTGAGATATGGAAGCGGTATTTTTGATGATTTGAGTATGCCTGATAAGTCCCGACATGTTTATGGAGAGAAGGCAAAAAATAAACGCCTACTCAAGATTGTGGAAAATCTAAATTGAGATTATTGAACAAGGTCAATTGGAAATGTTGACGTGTCCGAATTGAACTTTTTCATCCTTACAGAAATTGACGATGATGAGTTCTGTATTCCGATGGGGGATATTTGGATGGGTGTCCTCAAATTGATGAACAAAGTAGAATTCAATTGGATTTTTTGGAGTTTACTCCGTTAGAATTGATTTATAGCCCCGGTACGAAAAAAAGGTGAGCAGTGAAATCGAGTGTTAACTAAAAGTGAAGTCGTTACATTGTCTTCTTGGTACTGTATTTGCGCAAGTCAGATTGTGATGCGCATACGTTCTCACGGGGAAGGTTAGGCTGGTTTCAATATATGTATTGAACATCAACAGTCAATTTATGAAATTCCAGATTTTCGGTGTTTCATTCTTATGTAGAGAGATATTCGGATATTCATTTATATTTATACGAAGGAAGTGAATAAAGTTAACCAAAAAAGTTAATGAAATAGTGTAAAATATGGAAGAAAATAATTCAAGTGATGATGAAAAAAAATCAGAAAAACAAGTGGATGCAGTTACCAGGTAGGTCATGTACTAATTTCTGCGTCACTAATTCCTGGCTGTTTGAAAAAAAGTGTGAAATAAAAAAGTTTCTAATTAAAATGTACTGTGTAAGTTCCACTTCTGTCGATAAAAATATTCGGAAATAAAATAAAGTAAAATAAAAGTATTCAATAACGATGATAATATTTAAAAAATTGATGATGTTGATGTTAATAGTGGAGGGAATAAATGTAGATAGATATGGATAGAAGTATATACTTTCATGGATTTCAGTTCATTTACCCACCTAACCCCCTATTGTATATATTCCAAGATAATTATTCTGAAGGAGTAAACTCCAGTCGCGCGTCGGAGTTGACACACAATTTTTTTATTTTTATTGAAAGGTGCAATGTATCAAGTTTTGAGTTTTGAATCTTTGATAAGAGTCGTATATAGATAATAACAAGCCTTGTTAACTTCCTGAGTTTTGGAAGTTACCCTAATGATTCCCATTCCGAAAATTGTATCCTCGTCGTGTGACTGATCTCTCAGGTACCCTGAAATGGCCTCGGTCATATGAGTCGATGAGTGTGGATCCGTCACACTGGGGGTAGGTCGCCGAGCGCGCGCGTGTCGGCGCTGTCTTTAAAAGCTGTCTCAATCGAAACAACTCCCCCAATGTCATTTGTTCATGTTTGCATTATGTTCAGAAAAAAATTCGGACGATTAAAGATTGTTGAATATTTCACCCATTTTTCCCCTAAACCCTCGCATAGAGAATAGAAAATTTCAAAACTGGGTCTGATTTAATTTTTTTGCCCTAATCTGATGAGTAGCCAAGCTAGCTCCGATCTATAACTATGGCATTTTTCGTTATCACCGCGGTTACCCTTGAACCCGCAAGTTGTGGCGCGATTCTCCCATTCTTCAGCCGCGTATTGAGAGGATTTCGCATTACGTTTTTGGATCATGCGTTATGAAGGAGGTAGCCTAATTTCCATGAAAATATTTTTCAGTGCACATTGAGAGGGACGATAAAGCTTCATATGATCATTCGATAATATTTTTACAGTTGGACATAGCTGCCAAAATAACTTACGGTTGATACGACAGATGGAGCGGGTCTGATACGGGCCAAAGAAATTGTTTTCCAAATCCTGGAATTCGGACTAGAAAAATCTTGAATTGAAAAAATAATTATCACGATGGAAAATCTTTAAATCAAAAGTAATTTAATCAACTTCAAAATTTTGTAGTCGCTTTCATTTCGTCTGGGGGATTTTGTTTCAACTTAGCAACTTAGGAAAGAAAAATGTGTGAGAACAATCGATCGGAATCGTTCCCAGGATATTCCGATACATTGTCCCTTGATGACTGAAAATCGAATGAAATCACCGGAAGTGAATCACCAAAATTCATTGGTAGAAAATTTTATAAATGGTTATTAACAACTTGTATTAATTATGGCCGTATCATTGATATTCCGTATTTAGACCGCGACTTCTATATCAGTCCGAAGGTTCCTGGGAAATGTTTATGTCATCGATTTCGAGCCCCTTTGGATTGATGCTGGACTCAACTGGTAGAATACAATATACGCTTATATCTCGGTGTTACATGCTTTTACGAGGAAAACGCAGATGACATTTTTGGTAGCTCGGTAAATTCTCTACAATACCTTTGCGTTTACCTTCTCGTACGATGACTCATTGCTGAGATAATTTTGTGTGCAATTAGATTGCAAGAATCGACATAGTTCTATTTTTGTTAATCAACCATTATTCTGGAAAGGTGCTCTCGGATTGTATATTTTACATTTTTTTTCACTGGAATTTTATTGTAAAGTTACTGTGTAGTGACCGTGTCCCCTAGATGCTCCCTATATTGAATAAAAAAAATATATTTTGGAAGCAAATGAGGATGATAAGAGCTCCGGGAATATTTTTCGACAAAAAAATGTGGGAGAGCGTTTTGAATTCACGAACTCTCATTCGGCAAGTGGAAAGGGAGTTTGAAATTCGACTTCTTCGAAAAATCGTGACCTCAATTTTGGAGGCTCGATTCCAATTGGACAGGCAAATACGTGCAGTTACATTTATTCCAATTTTTTTACAATGACTCTGGTCGCGCATTTCTTTTTTTCGTCTCTTGATTCCTTTTACTATAACGAGATAGCATGTTGCAAGCAATTTCTGATAAAACGAAAAATTTATTTGCAGACAAAAATTTATTAATTATTAAAATTTTTCAAATGGAGTTTTGGAGCCTCGACGTTTTAGGTGAAAAGCAACAATCAATATTTTTCTACTTCTAGCAACCAAATATTGCTTCAGAGAATTTCGAAATCCAATTCGCTCCAGAAAACATAATACGTCGTTAATATTATTCAACTAACATTTGCACAATGTGTTACGTCTTCTCCTTAAACATGTGATTGATATCAATGAATGTTTGAATTTGATTTGAAACTAATATAGAAGAAAATTTGGTATTAATTACACTGAAAACTAATTTGATTTTTCCTGGAAAAATTTGTCAGAATCGCAAAAATTCCCAAAATTCCGACAACTTTGAATTGATAAAAATTCTCGTCCACCGTGCCAGTTTTCAGTGCATGCTGTTTTCATACCCTGAAATGCCCGTAATCGCGGAGAAAAATCCACTCGTAATGTGTTATCAATTTCACACTGAATAATAAATAGTAAGCACATCACGTACGGACAAGTGTTATTGCCACCGGAAATCCTGGTATTGCCCAATCCTGTGATTGATTGTCAATGTAAACATAGCAGCAGAGTGCTTTTCCTCACGTCGCAAAAACATTGATTTCACAAGTGGCTCAAGGGGGCCATTTCACTCTCTAAACACTGTCAAGTGTTGGACGAGTGCTCTTCATGCAGTCAAGTATGGGAACTCGTCTACTTGGCCGTCACCCTCGCTCCATACACTTCTTTCGGCAGTGCTTTGACACATGACATTAAGCAAAACCAGAATTGAACTATAGTGGTCTGTGAGTGTGACCAACTGGAGTACCACAAAAAAAAATTTCCAACTTATAAAGTTGGTTTAAATTTTTTTTTGGGAAATTGAAAATATCATTTTCATTAATTTTTCTACATATATATATATATGTATATGTATATATGTATATAGAAAAATCAGATTATTCTTTAGTAGTCAATCTCACATTGTCATCCATACCGGTTTAAAAAAAATTATGTGTGTGTGAGTATGCGTGTGACAGATCCGGACTACGCACCTGCCGCGAAGAAGAATGCGCGTTACCCGCGCATCTTCAACCAATTACATGTCCTAAATTATGAGAGTTATGAAAAAAAGTCATAACGAGTTATATGTGTATTTTTATGCAAGGAATAATAATTAATATACTGATTCCGTATTCAAATTTTAACAGGCTTAGCGAAACATCATGCAGCCTGGTACTGCATATAGACTGTACCACGCGTTCCTTCAAAAAGAGATGTACATGTTTGGCTAGCTCGGGGAATCCCAGGGGCCGTGATCAAGGTCCTCACTGGGGTGACCACATTCGCATTAGGTTGATTCTATGAAATTCTTCCTTTTGCGGAATAAGGTGGTAATGGTTCGCTGTTGCCTTATTAACTCTTACCTCAAAAATCTTTAAAAAGCACTTTTGGGAAAGAAAATCATCGAATATTTTTCGCAAAGAATTTTATTCTGGATGGGACGAATATTATCCCGCCCTAGTAGAAATCCAACACCGCGTGGACCTCGCCGCGGCGTTGCAATGCGGTGCTGGGCGGCGCGGCGGTATTGGCATTTGACACCGCGCAGACCTCACCCAGCGCAGCGGTGTCCTCAGAAGCCTGCGGAATAACGCTGATGCGCGATGAAGAAAATACGGAGTATGATAGATTATCATATTGAGATTAGTGATTTAGTTTTTAGTTATGATTTAGTACTGAGTTTTAGTGATTAGTGAGTATTAGAAAATTCATTTTATGATGAATAAATTCCATCGTGATTACATGTGTGAGAAACTAATTTTCGAGACAAATTATTCATTCTTTTGTCTGTAGACGGCAAAACCACATGTTACCCGAGGGAAGTGAGGTTAGAGTAACTGCTTCAGGCCCGTAATAACATAATAACGTTCATCAGCTTGGAATAAATCGAAGAAAAAATAAACGAATCATGAGTGCCGTGATTTTCCACAAAAAAAAATAATTTGTACTTTTTTTTATAACCCAAGTTGTTCATGAGATCAGTGCAATTTTTAAAAATACTTGTCATTCATCAATTACTTCAGCTAAACGTAGATTCAAAACAGCAAAACCGCGACAATAATCATGTTTGAACATTAAAATCCTACGGGACATAAATCGGAGCAAAACACTTGGATAAAATAAGGATTTTCGCAAGTAACAAATATGCACTTCGTCGAACCATTCACCATAACCTCCGAAATCATGAGCTGAATGAAGTGCCTGACAACATGCGCATCAAACGTTGCGGCGCAGTCGCCGCGGTACATGTCACCAACGTCCCAGCGGCAAACCGCCGGAGCGTTGCGGCGCTGTATCCGCACAATGTTGCAGTCCCAACACCGCCGCTCCGTTCAACCTCGCACAGGTAGGGTCGATTTCTGCTAGGGCGGGCATGTCACGTAACACTAATGACCCTCCCCCGCGTGCTTGCCATCCGCGGTCTCGCCCCAGATGGCAATCTCGCGAGATGCTTAGTTTTCCACTGCTAGCCCGAAAATGTGCTATTGCCTTGACGGAGACCAAACAATTACTCAAGTATAGAATTGTTAAGTAAGAGAATTTTCTCATCGACGAGTGGAGAAAAAAAAATACTAACAGGCGACCAACGATGACATGTGGTTACACAATAAAGAAGCCTTGGACGTGAAACTCGTGACGGTCATCGAGAAATCTTGCAAATGTATTCCTCAATCTGTCGTACCGGGGGGATTCTGCAAGAGTTTGTAACCTCGGTGAAATGGTAATTCTGACATTGAACCAAGGAGAAATTTTTCCCGCTGACTTGCAGCTCACCTTGGCGGATTTTCTTTTTTTTTTTTTTTTTTTTTAAACGTAATACATTTCTTTGTTGATTATTCCGAGGCAATCACCCTTATCGAATTTTTAAATAATGTTACTATATGTAAATTGTGGTATTGTTTCAGTGAAAGGACGGCTTCTGTTTATGGAAGTTGGGTTATTGAATAATCTGCGGTCATCAAGTGACCGCAGGTTTAATATTTTTTAAATTACAACATTGTCGTTAAATTTTTGTTTCTGGGGAATCATTGGAGAGAAAGGATTATTGCAGTTAAATAGTTAATGGGGTTCCCGAGAAAATTGAAGTTGATAGCAATGCGTTGGGTAAAAATTGTTGTATGCTAATTTTCGGTTTTACGTTTTTCTGGAAATTTGAAATATTATAGTTGCAATTTGTCATTTGTTGAATGCGCTTTAATGTTTGGAATGCTGAATATTATTGAAAAAAAAATAGGGGCTGTGTAAAGCAGGTCAATTCACTTAGGAATTGTAATTATGTTCTGGATTTTTTCACATTTCAATTTCTTTTTTTTTTTTTTTCAAAAATTGTTGCTCGCTGTAATCTAGTGTGATCATTCTCTGCAGAACGAGAAATTTAATTGCGTTAGCCCCCGCAATCACCGAAATACCGTAAGGCCCTCGTCAAGTTCTTGTGAAATGTTTTTTCCTTCCTCGAAAAAGACGAAAAAAATGCGAAAATGGTTCCGCAATGTGCCACGGAGTTTCACGTCCAAGTGACAATTTGAACGCGCTAATTTGTGCGTTAATTACCGCGGCACTTGGTGCGAACGGGTTTAGTGGTCCCTGGAGTAAGGTGTACGAGGACCATGACCTACCCATTGTTACTGTATTTATTATTGTGGCATATTAATGTTATACAATGTGTCGAGATACGGCTCGAGGACATGGAGGTTTTGGATTTACCGTAAGCCATCAGTGTCACTTCCTGAGTCATCGTTCGGACAACTCGGATGCTCTTCCCGCTTCTTCTTCATACCTGGACTAGTCTCTTTCTCTTCACGCATCGCGTGAGCAGGAAAAAATAGGATCAAATCACAGCCGGGAATTTTCATTTTGTGCCGCACGAAAAAGAAATGATAAAATTATCATGTTCAGTTCGAGTGGAATGGGATTGTGCCACCATAGAGGACACGAAAAAAAAATTCCGATTTGTAACTTTTGTTTACGATTTTCCCAACCTTTTTCAAAACCTGGAGTACCTGTGGATAATCCGGCGGAGGGCACGCGCGACATCCAAATATCCCGCAGGTTCGACCTGCATTTGCGCCTTAATTATGCAAGTCATAAAGTTAATCATACAACATAAAATATGTACTTCTGTGCGGGAAACATTTTTCTCCTGAGACGGTCTTTCTTGGGTGGGTGGTCCCACCCACTCCCTTACCTACCCACCTACTCCCTTACCTACCCACCTACTCCCTCACCCGCCCACCTACCCACTCACCCACCCACCTACCCACTCACCCACCCACCTACCCACTCACCCATATACACCCACCCACTCACCCACACCCACCCACCTACACCCACCCACCTACACCCACCCACACATACACACACACCCACACACGCCAAAGGTTCTAGATTTGCGCCCGGCCTCCGGAGAATGTTTCAGATACTGAAATATTGGTTCATGGATTTCGACCGATAGCAGGAACGTTCCGTGGGTGCTTTCGGCGTGACCCATAAAATGAAATCGCACGGGCGGGCGGGAACTTGACCCGATGCGGGGGAGGGGTGGGTTCCATCGTAGGTGCGCGCCGTCATAGCACCGGAGTTTTGCAAGGTTTCCCCTGCGTTTAGAATTTGGATGGCGTAAAACGGCGAAAGTCGGCCCCAGCCGCATGGATGGGTGTCCAGTACGCCCCCTGAAGGAATGCTCAAACAGCAGCTACCGTCGAGAGGACAAACGAGAGGGACGGATACCAAAAAACATACATCTCGAGATTTGTTGGAAGGTGTAAAAAAAAATGAGATTCTGATGAAAGTGTTTTCTCGATGAACTATTTTGCCGAGTCACATCGCTAGAAACAAAAGCTTCAAAAAAGTGGGAAAATTAAATAATCGAAGCACGAATCGAGTATTGCAACTCTGCAATAATTGAGTGATGTAATAATGAGGCAAAACAGTACGGTTCAATGACCCAGGACCAGGGAATATTGACATAGGGCAATTTGTATTGAAATCCACACCGATGGCAACCGGATTTCCATTGAATTCGTCATATCAAACTCCAATATTCAGCGAGCATATGCGGTGGTATTTTCATTTGGACTCCTCGGGACAATGTCTATCAAAATATTTTTCCCGTAGCAGCGGGCTCAGCATTTTTATTGAATTGGCCCGCAGGGCCTTGATTGAATCGATCTGTGGCTCAAAGGATTTGAGGCTTCACTGAGGATATTACCTCTACTATTTATTTACTTTTCTTGAGAGGAACGGAAATTTTCAACGTTTGGAAAAATGCAATTTTCGGTAACAGGGGTAAGCATTATATTTTTTGTTTTGCAATTTCATACAAAATATCCCATGGTTGAAAAACTGTTCTCTTTAATAAAGAACTTCTTTATCTGAGCATGCAAATTACCCAAATTTTCAATCGCGCTGTAAAAAGCTGGCATGATCGAGAGGACACTATAGTAGCACTATACATGCTATAGCATCGGTAAGGACAAATTACGATTCCCTCAATTCTGAGCAATAAAAAATAGTTTCAAAATTGGGACAAGAACACAGACAAGTACGGTATTGTCGAGTATTAGAAAATACGGAAATTACGAGGAGTGCGTATGAAGAAAAGTGTGTCCACCCCTAATATATGCTTCAATTATAAATGGAGAACATGAAGATTGAGCGTTCAACTATAAATTAAGACCGCAAGGCCGGGGGGATCTAATCCGTCACAGGGGGAGAGGGGGTTGGGGTTCATCATAGGCGACCACCATCGTTGCTTATGAGTTGCCGGAGGTTTACCCTGCGTTCAGAAATACGATGGCCTAAAGTGGCGAAGGTCCGGCCCAGCCGCATGGATGGGTGCCCAGTAGGCCCCTTGAAGCAGTGCTCAGCAGCTACCGTGGAAAGTATAAACGAGAGGAGCGGAGACAAAATTTGATCTGACAATATTTTGTCTGACATTGATTGATTCCTTTATTGATATTGATTGGCTAACAATAAAAGTTGAATAACCCCGCAGGGGTACGTCGGACAGCAAAATCGCTAAAGAACTTTCGAATACAAATTTCATCCCTCATCAACCCTTCAGAGGGAAGTCCGCAGTCGAAGGACACCCTGTTCAAAAATCTACCGGTTCATTTAGATGTCATTAGGTTACATGCCACGTGGGCGTTGCTATTTGCTCTTCTGGCATATGTTCAGAAATGAGCCAGTTATTCACTTTCTAATGAGGGAAGCTATTGTTTTGCCCCTGACAACTGCGCATCCATATAAAATAAATGATTGCAATCAACTAAAAAAAAATTTTCCGAAGGAAATGTTCTGCGGTATTTTGAAACCAAGCATCTCTCCAGATCCGCGAAGACTGCGATTTTTTTGCCAATGTGAATTAACATTGCTATACTCATGCTACTGTCGTGTGTTAATCAACGACGGAGGTCTACGATGTGTTTGTAAACAAAGCACTTATAAAGAAAATTACATTGGTATCCGTATCAATCAGCGCAGCTTGGATTTCACCTCAGGGCCTCTGAGTTACAAATCCATCGCCCGACCGGGATCATCACTTATGTAGTAGATTACTATAGGTAGGGGCCATTCAGATATTACGTCGCACGGTTAGGGGGGGGGGGGGGAGGTCTGAATTTTGTGACGGTTTGTAACGATCACATTTAAGGAGGCTGTGGTAAGATCGAGAGTACTCATAAATGACAATTTTGGGATACGATTGAGAATTGCTTATGGAACTTTTGTAAATATTTCACAAAGTTTCGAGAATGATACAATAGGTTAAGGTCAAATTAATTAATATACTTGAATCTGCACCACTGATACCAAACATCCAATATGAACCATACCTCAAATTTGAAAGAAGACAATTCCATAAGTTCCCCAAAATGATCCTTGCCTCACTTTTGCATCGCTGCAAAATGGACTAATTAGCGTAGCCGCTACGCAAAATAATGCGAGATCCGTAGCTCTCTCGGCTTGTATTGAAATTATAGAACCAATTCAATAATACAATCCAATCTCGTCTTGTCTCGATTCTCTCGTCTATCGCCTCAACACTAGGCCCACTTTTTTGGATATTCGTTTCAACGTTTCAAAAATTTTCTCAAAAATTATAATTAATAATTTACACTTCTAGAGAAGTTCAGAAGAAAATCATTGGGCTATTTTCATAATGTTAGTAGAAGAAGGAAAAATTCGCAATGTTAAAAAAAAATCTACAGTGAAAAACTATATATATATACATATTATAAATAGATAAAATATAAAATCAAATATTTCACTTTCAGCGGAGCGCAAAATTTTTTCACAAAAAAGCATTATCTAAGCCTAGTGTATCGTTATGACGTGCATATTAGTTAAACAAATCCGATTTTTTTCATTAGATAATCACAACTAAAAGAATGAATGAAGCCCGGAATAACCGAGTGTGACGGTGGAGTGAAGCCATTGACGATCACTCTAGAACCAGTCTTTTCACCCATAATTTCCCCACTTGCGGTCACCTTAAAAAAAAAGAAGAAAAAACAACAGAAAAGAAAAAACGTGAACCATCGAAAAAGGTGTGACAGTCGACCTACTTGTGGATTATCCGTATACTTTCGTCGATCGGAGGATGTCGAACGTGAGATGAAACTAGTAGAGACGTTGGACCCCTGTGTATGTGTTTTGATCGGTCACGTGTCGCGCAAGTTATCTATTTGGACCCAGGAGAGAGTATCAATTATCCATCGGTTAGAAAGTGTCGCACATTTTCTCAAAATAATTTCTCACATCAATGTGAGACCCAGTTTCGAAAAAAAATGTTATCACGGAAATCGTGTAATCGTACTGGGTGCAAATGTTCTTCGATTCAATGATATGACATTTATATCAAAACAGAAAATAAAATGAAACCAATAAAACGAGATTGGACAAATCTTTGACGTTTTGGCGGTAGTAACTACTGATTAGATCTGATACTTCAGATGGGCAATTATGATATTCTCTTCTCAAGTAAGATAGATAACCCAGCAATCTTGTGATTCATCAAAGTAAGAATTTAGATACTATGTGAAGTAACAATATATATGACTATAGAATATGTGTAGTTGAACATGAAATATTTGGTTTTTCAACTGACTATAAACTGAGCCGGAACAAGTAATTTGTTACTTACTGCAAAGTAGCAAGTGACTTCCAATGATTACAAGTTTTCTCGCTGCATATCGCCTATAAATTGGGCTGACTCGGTTATACAAGACCTATGTTTGTGCCTAACCGGAGGCAGGGCAAAGAGTGGTTCCATCATAGGGGCGTGTCTTCCGAGCATAGGGGCGCGCCTTCCGAGCATAGGAGTTTCAGGAGGTTTACCCTGTGCCCAGAAATACGATGGCTGAAATGGCGAAAGTCGGCCCCGCGTGCGTACGTGTTTAGTACTCTCTTCCTAAGAAATGCTCAAGAACTGATACCGTGAGGAGTACAAGAGAGAAGAACGGAGAAAAACACACACACCCACTGTTTTGGAGCATTTCGATTCCAAAAGTGAATAATGTTGATATTTCAATTGAATAATTAGATAATAAATCGGATAATTGCCATATTGCGTAGTTATATTCCAACTCACGGGAATATTTAGGTTCTCATAGTCAGTCGCTCTCACAATCGCCGATTGAACGGCTATTGAAGCTGCGTTAACCTGAAATCATGGTGGCTTCAAATCCAGCAGAAATGAGGCTTCATTCGCGGACGACTCGCGGTCGTTTTATGGGTTATAGAAGCACGGTTTGATGTCATCATCAGCCAGTATCCCCACTTGAGTTTTAACGACGTGAAACAGGAGGTGGTACAGGGGGGGGGGGAGGGGGGGTGGCAGTCAATCGCTCCGATGACCCGTTGATCGATGAAAGTTATCGGCCACGAGAATAAGTGAGACACGAGAGGCAATTGCTTCGGGATTTATCGTCGAACGTGTTCTCTTCGGATATTTCAGTGGTAATCAAAGATTTTCAAAAATTGCCAATACACGACACGCTCGGAGAATGAAAAATATTGTTCGGAAATGTTACGCTATTATAAAATTTATTGGGCTCAATGGACGATTAGGTTCATTTCAATTTCATCCGATTTAGAAAAATTGGGCTAGATGACTGATATTGATTCCACAACGAGAAAATAATTATATCGACCTATATATCATGATTATCATGATATATTACGGTTTCTTTAAATATAAAGCTGACTGAGAGCCATCATTTCAAATTAAGTTAATCACTCTTTTTGAAACAAGGAATTCATAACACTTTTTCAGTGGGTACTGATAACACAAAATTCTCCTCCCTCAGGTATATAGATATATACATAATATGTATGCCAGATTAAAATTTTGAAATCGATGATCAGACAGAGAAATTTGTTCCCAATTTAGTATCACTGTTTGTTTGTTTACAAAAAAATCAAGTCAAATTGTAACTCAAAATATAAGTCACATATATGCGAAATATACGCTGTATACATACGCATATATGCCTTTTATATAAATATATAAATATATAAATATATAAATATATAAATATATAAATATATAAATATATAAATATATAAATATATAAATATATAAATATATAAATATATAAATATATAAATATATAAATATATAAATATATAAATATATAAATATATAAATATATAAATATATAAATAAATAAATAATATATATATATATCATATTTTTTAATAATATATATACAAAATAAGGAATTTAGAAGTCCCTAATAAGATATCGATGAATTCCACTGGTATAATTTCTCCCCATCGAATTTTATGGAAAACTAGAGGCCTATCATTGGTGCTCTCTCCAACTTCCGGTGTTACACTGAGAAATAAATTTGTTCGCATTCAGTGAAGTTATCATGTTATACCAAAAATGCTCGAGGCGCATTGCCAATTTTCTTAAACCCAGACAATTCCTTGGTAACAAAAAAAATTAATACATATTAAGAAATTGGGCTCATATATATAATTGGCTCATAATGTTTTACTTCGTGTATATTAATATGAAATACGATTTTTTAAATAGAGTATTTCGGCTCCAACTTTTTAAGCGCATTTCAAGAGCCTTCAATACTTCATTTTTTTTATCAATGTCATTAGCCCCGTAACATCGTCAGAAGAGAAATTTTGTGGTAACAAAAAGAAGAAACCAAACATAATTAACAAATTCCGGGGCCCATTAGCTATTCGTTGGAGGCCGATTGTATCGATTATCAAGTGCTTAAAATAGTCAACAAACCCCCCCCCCCCTCGGGGGGCAATTGTAGCAGCTAATGAGTAATGAAATCCCGAGGTGAACAAAATTCCATAGGGGAATTTAATTAGCCGCGACCGCAGGCGGCGAATTAATCTGGCATTGCATTTGGATATTCAATCAACATAGGCGCCCCTTTATTAACTCAACTTTGTTCATTTCCACGTATAGGTGGAAGAAAGAGGACTGAATGAGATGGGACAAGTTGTGAATAGTTAACACCCCCTCCCGCCACCACCACCCCCCCCCCCCCCCCCCCGCCCCCGCCCCCCCGGCGGTGGACCCCTTTCAATCGGGCTATAGAGAATTACCTGCCCCTCGTGAATTAATTACAAAGTCGTGCGTGTGGACGAGTTGCAACCCAACTAGTATCTCTCTTCATCTCGTCTATCCACGGTAATCCAGTTAAACCAATCACTCTGGATCGGTTAATTATAGATGGACAACAACCCTTCTCACTTGGTACATCTCAGGCAAACCGCGAGTTGGTTTATTAGACGATAACAACATGCAGAGTTTAACACAATTTTACAAGGAGGGAAAAGACCGGTAAAAATTATGGAACTCGCCAAATAAGGCGCGAGTAACATTCATGATTCAGAAATTTTCATAGAATTTTGGGGGAAAAACTGAGAACTGTTTCTCATTTTAAGTAAAAAAAAAATGGACAGGAATTAAAAATATTTTCAAAAGATTTCCCGCCTTCATAGTTTTTTTAAAAAATGCGTCTCTGCCAACTTTCTGAAAGTTTTCAGAGAAAATATGAAAATGCAATCAGATTCAATTTTAGTTTGATGAAACATTAAAAGGTAATCTCTAACTCTTTTGTATATTATATTACAAATAGCAGTTGTTATAAACAAAAAAAAACATTGTGAATAAAAGATGCTGCAAACAAAAAAATTATATGAGCAAACAAATGGTTATAGTGAAAAAATGTTATGAAAACCAAAATTGTTATAGACAGAAAAATTATGGGATGGATCTCGATTCTCGATCGGAGTCCTATGAGATCGAACAAAAAATCTACCCCAAATGATGTACCTTATGTTTAGGGATATCAAAGTTTGAGGGTTGAAGTAAGGACACATGGTCAATATCTTTCGGGAAAAGGTGTACCCGTATACATATATAGTGTTATCTACCTTGGTATGTAGGTTGATAATATTTTCATTAGTTACATGTGGTGTGAGTTGTTGGGTACAGATGTTTTGCTAACATTGCCATGCATCTGAAGATGAATAAGCTTATTGAGGATTGATACGTATAATTGGCTTCGCGATATGTTCCGTTACTGTATACGTACCCTTAGTGGGAAAAACGCATATGCGGATTATTACATCTGCCATTCATAAGATATAGTAATGTTGTATATGACGTGGATATTTGAAAATCGTGCCGAATATACCTCACCTTTTGTATTTTTTGCGGAAGTATGAACGTAATTTAGTTATATAGGGTGTTCCAAAACTTATAGTTTTTAGTTCATCCATCAATAAGGTATGCAATTTGGAGCCGACCGTTTCTTTTCCATTTTCGTGCTAAACTATTAATTGAGCTTTCAAATCAACTATGAAAAATCAATCGATATTAACATTCAACGAATGTTCCTATTCGGCTCAATTAATATGTGGATCGACTCGTATTGAAGTTATTCTTGAGTCTGACATGAGAATGAAAATTGTATTAAGTACACCGGATTTTTACTTCGTTTATGGTTTTTACCCGATGTGTATCTGTGTGTGTGTGGGGGGGGGGAGGGCGGGGTGTGAGTGTGGGTGAGTGAATGAGTGAGTTGGTGGATGGGTGAGTGGGTGGATGGGTGAGTGGGTGGATGGGTGAGTGGGTGGATAGGTAAGTGGGTGGATAGGTGAGTGGGTGGATGGGTGAGTGGGTGGATGGGTGAGTGGGTGGATGGGTGAGTGGGTGGATGGGTGAGTGGGTGGGGGATGGGTGAGTGGATGGATAGGTAAGTGGGTGGATGGGTGAGTGGGTGGATGGGTGGGTGGGTGGATGGGTGAGTGGGTGGATGGGTGAGTGGGTGGATGGGTGAGTGGGTGGATGGGTGAGTGGGTGGATGGGTGAGTGGGTGGATAGGTAAGTGGGTGGATAGGTGAGTGGGTGGATGGGTGAGTGGGTTGAGTGGATGGATGGGTGGACGGGTGGATTGGTGGATGGGTGGATGGGTAGATGGGTGGATAGGTGGGGTGGGTAGGTGAGTGGGTGGTTAGGTAGATGGGTGGATGGGTGGGTGAGTGGGTGGGTGGGTGGGTCGATGGATGGCTGGGTGGATAGGTAAGTGGATGAGTGAGTAGGTGGGTGTGTGGGAAAGAGAGAGAACTCTGATAAGCCAGTCGATTCAGAACTTTGCGTTGAAAGTCGATAATATTTTATGACATTTCCTCGCAAAACCACATTTCTCTGAAAATGCGAACCTATAGATTTGACATGTAAAGAGTATACCCATTTTACGTTTATTAAGATAATCATGTCGTGGGTTACTTCGACGAACAAAGAAGATGGAATTGATTCTGGGCGGTGATCAATTATTGAGGACTCATTGCGATTCTGCTTTGTACATCTTCAGGAAAATCGGAGATTTCTTCATTGCATTGAAGCGCAAATCTCCATAATCGACTGCCGATTACCTTAATTAATGTAGTGAATTATTCAATTATTTCATTGAGCAATCTCTGGATAAGAACTTGAGAAAAACACGGGGATGTTTACTCTAACGGAGAGAAAATACAGATTGCATTTCGGTGAATATCTCAAGTCACGGAAGATACCGAGATTTTGAAAAGTCTAAAAAGACCTTGCGGCCCAAATTTGGCAAAGTTGATATTCGACGCCCCAGTTGTTTTCTTATAAAAATACGTGTATTAACCATTTTGAGCACAAATTAAACTATCACAAAATTTGCAGTGTATTAACCTTCGAGAGGTCGCGATTGCTCACCCAATCTCTATGTGTGCTCCACATTATGGAAAATATGTGGCGTTATCGGAATATGACATTCGAAAGCGATGAAATCCCAAAATACACAGAGAGAAAAATACAATAAAAATTACCAGTAAAGTTATGTAATTCCCACGCAAAAGGTGATTCAGTGGAAAAGTGCAGAATTTCTTGAACACAAAATGAAAGGAAAATGGTAATCAATTCCTGAATTTACCAGATAGAGCATTTTCATTAAAAAAAAAAAATAAAAAAAAATGAAAGAGCGCATGTCCATTGTATTATTTATTCCACTATCGTTTATGAAGAAATTCCCCAACCACCATTTTAAATATTTTTTACTGGAAGATTTTAAAAACAAAAAGAGGAATTGCACTGGACTTAATTAGAATTATTGAGCGCTATTTTACAAATTTGTAAAAAAAAAACGTCTGTACTTCGATATGACATGTAGGACAGTGTCGAAAAAAATTCCCAATTTCTAATTGAGCACACGCCCACCTGTATGAATCATTGATCCCTAACTACGGAAAATTTCGGAGTTTTCATAGTTTGACCCCTCTGACGTAAGCCCTCCTTTAACGACAGACGAAGAACGTTTATTCCTCCAGCGTTCTCGTTTTCCCCCAAATTTCCCCAAAAACTTAAAATCCTCGTGGACAAATGAATGGAGGAAAAAATGTTACTGTATGTCAATGTGTGAGGATTTTTTCCAGGAGCCGTAACACCGGAAAGAGTAGTTATTGATCATTTTTCTGTAAACCGGCTTCTTCTCAAGCAGAAATGTTGTTTTGTAAAGTCGGCGCCTCACGAAACTGTTGGACAATGATTAGGTGAACCTCATTAGGACAGGATCATTAGAGCATGATCAGGAAAAATTTTGAGCAGCAATTCAATGGTACAGAAAGTACCTAACTGAGTTTCACTTGTGAAGTCATAAAATTTGAAAAAACCCATTGGTTTGCCGGAGATTTGCACCTGCAACCTATGGATCCCTATTAGAATGACTTAATTTCCGAATTTTTCAATTCCACTTTTACACTATATGGGTCTCATTAGCTATTCACAAGTTTAATAAGACAGGGTTTTGTAAGAGTTAAAAATTATGGAGCCGTGCCCGCGGGTCATGATACTGGCCGTATGGGTAATCCCTCACCCTGAGGTTGGCCCACGGATGGCCTGATGAGGGGCTCATCAGGCTACGCCAACTCACGGGTACCCAGTGCCAGGCAGATCACGCCCTGGTCATTCGTCAGGTTTACGTAACGAAATTTATACTCGGGTTCTGAGCATGATAGATCCAATAGTCCCATGGGTTTTGATATATGTATCGATCGCGCCATACAGCATCGGAATGGGAGAATTTGCTCGTGACGATGGTTGGGCAAAGATTCTCGGAGTACACACACACATACATAGCGCCCATTGGAAATTTGGCAACACGCGCGTGCACACACGGTTCGTTGAGGATCATTTCGGTGTATTCAACACAGTAGTCATAGGGAAGAAAATTCAATTTCCGTAACTTCAACAATCCTGTGGTATCCAATTCCCCGAAGCAATGCTGCAAGTCGCGCGGAGAACATTTCAGGAATAATCGCCGGGCGCGAACCTAGAACCTTTGACGTAGCAGGGAGAAACACCACCCCTACACCACAGCCCCAACTCTGTGTGTGTGTGTGTGTGTGTGTGTGTAGCGGTGTATGTACGCAAATTTCTCTTCAACAATTGTTCACCAACGAACAATACGATCAGGCTTCAATGTAGCGCAATCGATGGTTCAGAAAAATCGGGCGATTTAAAGCGAAATTCTAAGAATGAAATTTGGTTATTGACCTGAAATCTTCTACAAAAAATCTTCAATAACCGCCTTCCCGAAAATCCTTCGGAAAAATACTAAATTCAAGAAAATGTTAGAAAACAATATCGTCCGCAAATAACAAATGGAAATATCTTTTGTGCCGCACTTCATCAGCCCACAGCATCAATCTTGCAATTCGAATGTTCTATCTCCTCGTGACAACCACCCAGCGATTTTCTTTTTATAACTTCCGATTGATAAATTCCCAGATCACTCTTATTAGATAAGACGATTAGCCGTCATGTCTTTTTGAAAGTAGCTAAAAAAGAAAAAAAAGAGAGAGAAAAAAAATTCAACACACGGTCACTTGGCTTAGTTTGTTCTAACGGTATTTTATAACCCCCCTCGTCGACGGAAACTCGTCCGTGTCTCTCTTTCATTTTACGGGCGCCTTTTTCTCTGCCACAGTGACTTCAAGCCAGGCAAAGGGTACTTCGGGTAAAAGCCTCCCGCAACAATTCACGAGGGCAAATCTACTAAGAGAGAGGGGGAACTTGTTGGCTCATTATAACACCGCTCTCACAAATCCAACAACTCACTCGTCATATCAATAATACAAATTACAATCGTGATTATTTATCTCCTTCCCGCCATTCATGCCGATTCAAAATTTCGTCATAATGAAGTGCGAATTGTGTATCGAGATACGCGGCAGCGTATCGGCCAAGTAACCATTTTTTATCTATTTGCCCATTCCCTTTCGTCCTCTCATCTCATATTGTGATACATTCAACAACAGGTGTATCACCATCAATAACATAAGTAATAATAAACTAATGTGTTACATTAAAAAATATCCAATATTTCGAAAAAAATATTCCAACATTTGACAATAATTTCACCAAAAATAGATAACCTATATTGAATGTTTTTATACATTGTTTCACATAAATCATGCATGTTCCTGTGTACACACGCACACATATAATGCAATCAATTCGTCTACTTACAGATTAAAAATCCGTCGTGTTCAACACACTCAAACACCACAGCGTAACTGTCACAATATCCTCTAAAATTTTAATTCACAAAACTCAACTTGAATATGTCACGTTGCGAAAAGCCACTTCCCCCTCGTCACTATCATCACCAATACACTGATAAGTACAAAATCACAAGGAAATCACTACACCATGGGCATGTGTCACTGACCAGTTCACGTCCATTAATTCCTGAAAGGCCTTAAACTTGAAACTGACTTTTTAGCGCCAATTTGAAAATACAAAAAGTCAAAAAAACATTTGCAAGTGTTTGAAAAATCCATATAGTGATTATTCCTCATGCACATGTAAATTATTGCTCATTTATTGTCCGCTTATTTATTATTATTTTTTTTTTACGGAGATAAGCGTGGATGAGTAATAAGATAATTTAAATTTTTCGGTATAAAAATCGTCTCGCGTCTGCGCACGATTCCCTTTCCGTACGAAGCGGGCGTCGAGTGGCGACTGGCGTTTTCTTGGCTCCGAGAGTCAGTGCCGAGGAGGTTTGGTATTGCTACTCTCTCCCCACCCCTCTCTTCAACCGACAAACAGAGTTGGTTGGTGATACTGCTTTCTCGCTCTATCTGTCCTCTTTCCCTCCCGCGAGCGTACCCCACTCTGGCTCTAGCGCCGCTCTCACCCCCGCACTTGTCTTACTCCAAAGGTTTACTACACTGGGTTCATCCCCTTGCGCACGCCGCACGCGTGGTACCAATGTTTATGTTTGATAACAGACTGATTTGCAGATTGCTGGTGGAATCGGACTTATCTCATTCGGTCACGTTCCAGTGACTCAAACCTACATTTGTTAGTGACGACATTTTTTTTCATTCTATTTCTTGGGTAGATCGAGAGCAATCCTGGACCCCCTCGTACTTTATACAAAATTGTATTCAATGATTTCTCGGATGATAGACAATGTAATATGCTATGTATTCGTCTCTATGATCTGGAAACAATCTGCCGTATGGAAAACGGGGTAATTTCATCCTATTCAAGAAAGCGCATACACATAAATGAACATCGTTAGAGTCGAAATATCTCGAAAATCGTGACGTGATTTATTTCTCAATCGCCATTCATTTATTGCTTGATCAGATTAGTCAGATAACATCGTCAAGTTGGTTGGTAATCTCGTTTGCATCGATAAACATCGATATTTGGGATATCGATTCGGGTTTAGTTTTCAAAAGTATGACAATTGTTCAAGTTGTCATAGCTTATGTAGCTATTGAAAATCACATACACAGAATTTTTTTCCGACGTTCTGTTAATTTATTAAGTTTCGAGTGTTTTACATATTCTGTCCAGTGTTGACAAATTTTATATGTACGCGATAATTACAGAAAAAACAAAAGATGCTTGCACCACATTGGAAAATTGAAAGCTCTCATTTTTTCGGAGTCAATGATTAACAGTATCTTCAACTTCGGAAAATATATTGTTACTTGAAATATCAAATTGTAACTCAGCGCGTGAAGCTCCATTGCGAATGGCCGAAGCGTACTGCAGCTTTTCGATGTATAGGATTCGCCAAAGATATCTATAACAATACAGCCCAACAGGAGTTTTAAGATCTCAGGAAATGGAGAAGAGCTGTTCAAAAGGAATCCAACGACATCCGGAGCACAGCAAAAGACCCCATCTATGGTCCACGAAGCACAGATCGAAGGTAATTTTTAAAAACTTTTCGCTGTTAGAATCCTAACATTGTCCTTTTTTTTCTTCTGCGTTTTTGTCGAAATTATTTTTCTTAAACCTGGTGGAGAAAATTTCGGCCGATCTACTAAACTACTTTCGATGAAATTTGGGACACCTATGTCGCAGAGGGTTCTGTCCATGGGGCGTCAAATTCATGAGTTATGAATTTCGACAACTCTAAATTTTTATATAAAAAACTATTTATATAAATATACAAAATTAAAAAACTGTAATTTTTTAAACACAACCAGCACAGGAAAAATTACATTTCTTCACTAATGCTACATTTCAGAATAACGACATCAAATATGAGTAGGCGAATAGAACCAGCAGTAATAGTAAAATAGTGTGTAATTTTGCGGAAAAATTTAATCAGCGGAAGTCAGCTGCGCGCATGTTTATCAGCGGTGGCGTGGACCTGAGATGAACTCGGAAGGATCTCACATTTTGTAGAGAATATGCAATTGGTTAAAATGTCATCGTGATATTTCCATTTTTTCACCCCATTATTTATACCTTTGAGGTAAATGGGACTAGCGTACTCACGTCATTCATTAGGATTGACGCTGACCCTGATATACACGCGTACAGCTGACTTCCGATGATAGAATTTGTCGACAAAATGCAAAATTTACATTTATTTTATTTCGTTTGTCTTCGATATCCGCTGAAGACGAATACAAATAATAGATCGCTTGATAAACTACTAACTAATTAGCTTGTTCAACCTACAGTTTTTTTTCTATGCAAGCGATTATGTTGCAAATTAATTCGTTAAGCAATCTTTGTAATTCTCGTGCCAGAATTATTTTTTTGAATTATCGAGCTTAGTTGGAAAATGTGTGAAATTGATTTTAACAAATTGATTGTTCTTTAAATTGAAATTATTGTTAATTGCTAATTACTCCAATCCAAATTGCTAATTCCTAATTAGTTCTGAAAATGATTGATCTATAATCCAACAGCTGCATTGAATGTTAACGGGTTTGTAATTGCGATAATCTGTTCCAAGATTGAAATACTTGAGGGAAATTTTTTGAATATCTCTTTCAGACGCCAAATATGGTGGCTTCATTTCGGTGTAAGTTTCTGCTGAATATCTTGAAATCTAACTGCGATAGCGAAATCTGCATGAAAACAAATTTGTAGATCTCATCACGCTCTAAAAAAAAGTCCATATCGAGTTGACGCTATGTTGCTTCGATTTTGCGATATTTACAGAAAACGGGCCTAAAACGGGTTATTTGGACAAAACGGCGTATAATTTCATCTTACTGCCGATATAATTTCGGTCAGTTCTTGTCGGAATCCATGAGAAGATATTTCATCAGATACTCTAGGGACTACAGTATTCCAGTTCATCTCCGAAGCGAGTTTGCATCTCGTCCGACAATCAACCCACATTTATTCAGGAAGTATTAGAGATAGCGATATGATTCATAGAACCTAAATGATTTCCCATGAAACGAAGAATACTTTATATTTACAACTTCTTTCGCGACATTATTTCACCAAATTATTCACCATTATTTCACCAAATGGAGTCGTGTTGCTGCTGCACAGTTTGGGAAAATGTCGGTTTTCCTTGACGCCACCGGGCAGGGTCGAGGTATATCCTACATCGGATCGAAGCCTGAATAAAACAAATAATTTCAACAATGTTATTCGGAAGTTTGTAAGTTTCGCTCAAGGTCCCGGTCGTTCAATAACCGGTAGTCCGATTAAGCTTACAATAAATTATGGGTAGAAATGCACTTTTGTGTTTCATGACTCGCATGTTGATTATGTCATCTCCGAAAAATCCTAAATGTCCTTTTGGATCTAACCAAAATTTCTCTATATTATTAGAATAGTCAATGACAATGTTATTTATTCATCGGATACATGTGTCGGATTTTTACATTTTTTTTCGTACTTAAACTTTAATAACTATTAAAAAAACATCCGGATTACAAACGAAATAGTGAAATTTGAGATGCTCCAGCCTTAAGCCTTTTTTTGGCAGAGTGGTCCAGGTGGTATTCTGATGCCACTTTGTTGTGGTTCTCTTGGCTCCTAATATTTTGGGGTCAATATAATTTCTCTCTCAACCCATTCCTAACGAGATATTTAATATCCAAAGAAAGTATTTGAAAGACATAATGTTAGGTGAAAATTATAGATCGGGTTTTTCGTGTGGCCCCGATGTGTCTCACTCATTCAGCCTACCAGTTTCTTCATTTCTCTCATCGCTTCCCTAAATGATTGTGAATGGCCTGCAACATGAAGATTTTATATGTCACTTTAGGAAGAAATAAGTATCCTTTCTCCATAACCCACGCTAACTTCTTTGCGGTAAAAAGGGGACCAGAGCATATGAATATTTCTCCACTATATAGAATTTGGAACACAGGTAAAATTTGAATTACATTGATTATAACTGTCCTCATTCAGCGGTGCACCAGAAACCGATTTCATGACAAACATATACTCTTTCCCAAGTTCGATGATTTTCATCATTGGTGCATCAGGAGATAACACGGATTGACCATTGATAGGGCTCACATTCACAATATAATATTTTTTAATGTAATCGTAGTCCTCAATCAATCATCAATTATCAATCATCAATCATTCATCATCAATCACCAATCACCAACCATCAATCATCAATCATCAATCACCAATAATCAATCATCAATCATCCATCATCAATCACCAATCATCAATCACCACTCATCAATCATCAATCCCCAATCATCAATCACCAATCAATCATCCATCACCACTCACCAATCACCCAACATCAATCATCAATCACCAATCACCCAACATCAATCACCGATCATCAATCATTAATCATCAATAGGAATAATCGGACTGGTTACAATCATTGAAATTGTCATAGGACTATTTGCACCTCGAACGATTATCAGAGCGAGGGCACAGTGGAGCATGCATAATCTGACTCCGGGGGGGGGGGCAGTATAAATGTATTGACCACTAGTATCAACAAATGCAATAAAAAAAAAGAACCTATAAGGAGAGCAAAGCCCCTATAATCACCCATACCTGATTCTGCATTCTGTGCTGAAAGGTCATAACTTGTTTTCATTTCCTAAATTTGTTTGTGACTCGCGAGAGTCTTCAAGCAGCAACTGAATTTTTCAAAATCATACAAGGGCTTGTGGCTAAGAAGGAGCCACATTTATTTATTATCCCCACTAGTAAGTTATTCCCGAGTTTTTGGTGTACTGGGAAAGGGCATTAAAAACCCATGGGTCCCAAGGGGCGCCAACTTTTCGTAGATAAGTGGCTTCTTGTGTAAATCCATTATTTATTACGCAACAAGGGGAGACCCATCCTCAATTCTGGGGTCTTGTCTTTTTTGCTTTATTCAACTGAGGAGATGAATAAATCTAAAGTTCGGTCGACGGCTTTATTATGGAAACACATGAACGGAGAAACTTCATTCAAGTCACAATGTTTCCGGTTGTGTGAGGAAACTCCTGAAAATTTTAATCTGATGCAGGTATACTCTTTCAACCTACTATTGATAGTTTAATCCGACCTTGATCACCACATCAGGGAAATGTCGCAGTGCAATAATTTCTTTTTTCTCCTACTACCTCTCATTTTTGTAAATCTGAAAACCTTGATCCTCTGAGAAATTATTGACCTTTACCGAATGGACTGAAGAAGCAGAATGGAAAAAGACCGCGGAATTCAAATTTCTCCTTGATGTGACCAGATACCCTCGCGACTTCGTGCGACGTTGCCGCGCTCGCAGCGCACTTCTCCCACTCTCTCTCTCAAATGAGTGCACACAACCAAATATTGACTGATTGGAGAAAATTGCGACTGATGCGAACAGCACTGAATTGGAGATAAAAACTATGAATCTGTCAAAAGCTGGTTGGAAGATTAATTGGTTGTGCGTGTGGTCGTCAGGTGAATGAAACGATATGCCAACACTGTAACTCGAAAAACATTGCGGCCTGCTGACGCGGCGGTGCGTAAAGTCGCAGACCTGCCTGAAGTGATCAGATTATCATTGATAGTGCAGTCCAATTGCACCTGAAATGAGTCGGTATTGCCAAACGCTCAAAAGTTGCACGAACTTTTATGAGAGGGTAGACAGACTTGAGGCAAAATATTGAATGATATTTCAAACTTTATTTTTTTTCAATGACCCCAGTGCAATGCAAAAAAACCCGCATGATTGGCGAAAATACAAAAAATGAGAGTTGGTTTTTTTTGGAGAGAAAAACCATGTGAAAAATCGCGTCTAAAGTTTGAGCAAAAGCAACGCAATAGTTTCTCACATTTTATGGAAATTTTATAAAGTTATCATACAGTAATATCGCCTTCTTTATCGTATCGTCGTTTTCAACTTATCGTCGAATGTACGATAAAGGAGACGATAGGATGTGGTATTAAATTAATATTTCGATACTAAACGAGACGATAATTTCCATTCAAAATTCGATTCGAGAGGATAATTATTAACCGACGGTTATGGCCGAGTGGTTAGAGCGCTGGCCTTTGGCGCATGAGGTTCACGGATCGAGTCCCCGCTTGAGGACTCTCCGATTGGTATAGTAGAGTGGAATAAAAATAAAAAAAAGAGGATAATTATTGAACTGTGGTATCTTAGCGCATCATAACCCATCTAGCCTTAGGTCACGCCGACTCCGACGTGGCCCACGGATTGAATCCCCGCACAGGGTGTCTCCTGTCGGTATAGTAGTGTGGAAATATCCGGGCTCTAATTCGCCCATAACCTTCTGATGGGAGTATCTTCTGCGAAACCGGAAACTCTACTACACTTGATACGATGAAGGTAACCGCTGGTAAAATTGGACGGATGAATGCTTGAAACATATTCTCTTCCAAAGAATATCTCAGAGAACTGCAATTTGGGAAGTTTGGAAAAACTCGGTTGACTAGTTATTGCACCCCAATCTTAGTTAGGCTGCGTCGAGGTTAGTGACGAAAGGGCACCGTCAAGAGTTAGTAGGCAGGGTGGCTAGTGTAACTATGCTATAAAGACTTGGTCAATTACAATTGAAAACCAAAATGTCAGGAAGGAAAAAGTTCCAGAAGAAACTATTTTCCGGGTGCCTGTTGGCCGTTTATTTGTTCTCGCAGGGGGGGCCTCAACCCTGAAATACATGCCGACTTGGGGCCATCGTCTCCCGGGAATCTTCCGTCTGGATTTGCAGTGACAAGCTCACCCCTCCATTGCTTTCATTCATTCGTCTCCATACTCTCTATCTGCTCGCCTTGCCACTCACTATCTCTCTCCCTTGTTCACTACTGTAATCGGTACTTGCGCGTGCTACGCAGGGGAATACCTTATCGCAGGTCGCGCATGACGGGACACTGGCTAATTGTGTTATCATTGTGCGAAGCAACCACTCACGTACAACTGTATCATTCCACTTTCCTTGTTTTTATTGTTTTCGTATCGCATTACCCACATCCACGGATCACTGTCACCATTATTGATGGTCATGTGTGATTAATAATATTTTCAATGTCGCCAAGTGATTTAGGTCTCACTGTAGGAAGTGGTATGCATTTTGGGCGGGTATTGTTGACTGCCCGATCGTGTACTGTTTAACTGCGCTGTTAAAAATGTTTAAATTTATAACACTTTTACATTACAAAGGGAATATTTTTAACAGCGCATGATCAACCGCATCAATCTGAGTTTTAGTATGTAACGGTATAACATTTAAATATGTGTGACTCTGTACTAGTTTCACACATCGTTGTTCGTGCGAAAGTGGGTAGTTTTGAGACCAATGGAAGTTATTGGTGGGGATTTTCGATTTACTTTGTTGATTCAAAGGAATCTATCGCTGAGGCACATGGATTTCTCATAAAAGCATATGACGATGCTGCTTGAGTGAGAGATGTCGTTCGTGGTTACACGATCTTAATGATATATATAATGATAATTTCGAGGATAATTTGATGTATGAGATTTGCTTTTGGAGTAATATTTTTATGAATATCTATTTTTATTCTATTCGTTGTCATTTGACATCGCTATATTTATGCTACTCCTAATCAACAGCATAAGATCTAAAATATGTTGGCGCGGCATCAATTTGAACTCAGCATCTCTAACCGATGGAACTATCATAGTACTCGCAAACTTTTAATGGTGTATATTTCCGGAGATTACAAAATTTTCCACAAGGATTTCTGGAACTTTGTGTTTGAAAATACACGTGGATGGGTGTCCGTAGATGCCCTTTCCAAGAAATGTTTAACCTGTCAAAGGTATCGTGCACCTTCCGCTTATTAATTTTTCGATGTAGTTATTATTACCATGATCTCGAAAATGAAAACTGAAAAATTGAAAATGTTTACTTTTCTCGACGTTTAAAATCGCTCTGACACGTTTTTGAGTAGGATTTTGTATGTGTATGTGTGTGTGTGTTCGTATGCGAGTGTTTTTTTGGCTTATGGTTTCTTGTTCCACACACACACGCGCGCGCGCGCGCGCACAGTTTATGATGTGGCCCGTCGAGCCTCACACGCACATTCCGTTTATATTATTTTCCGAGTCATTTATTTTCCAAGTTGTTTACGTGATTTCGTATGAATTCCAAGTCCATGTTGAATTCTCTTCCGTTTACATTTTGTGAATGAATATTTGTGTATATACAGCGACGTTTCATTCATCATTGTTAGCCTGATTTCGTTCTTGTAAAAGTGACCAGTTATTTCATTCAATCTTAAACGTGTTTACCACGTTGTCGATAATTTGAGAGCTATGGTGGTATCAGTGGCATCTCACAATTCTTTTACTGTTCATTTCCATGTGTGTGTGTGTGTGTGTGTGTGTGGAGGTGGGTGGGTGTCTGGGTATGGGTGGGTGGGTGTGTGGGTATGGGTGGGTGGGTGTGTGGGTGTGGGTGGGTGTGTGGGTATGGGTGGGTGTGTGGGTATGGGTGGGTGTGTGGGTATGGGTGGGTGGGTGGGTGTCTGGTGATGGGTGGGTGTCTGGGTGGGTGTCTGAGTATGGGTGGGTGGGTGGGTGGGGGTCTGGGTGTGGGTGGGTGTCTGGGTATGGGTGGGTGTCTGGGTATGGGTGGGTGGGCGGGTATGGATGGGGGCGTGAGTGGGTGGGTGGGTCAGTGGTTATGAGTGGGTGGGTAGGTGCCTATGTGTGTGTGTGTGTATAACATGAGCAACCATGAGCCAAAAAATCACTCACTTACAAACACACACACACACACACATTCACAACCCCTATCAAAAACCTGCCCGAATGATGTCAAACACCGAGAAAAGTGGAAATTATATACCCTACAGGAAAGTTGAACCATATAGTCAACATACTTCCCGTTATATGTTTTCGCATGGATATTGGAATATTCAACTGTGAAAATTCTTACAGTATATGTGTGGACAATACATATCTTATGTATTTCCACCACATATTCATTTCCCTGAGGCAGGGGGGTCGGCCCCCTTAGCACAGGGATGTCCCCTCCGTTGTTCACCTTAGGGTGGATTAACCCCATCTCACACCCACCCCCCAAGGCCAACTAAGAGCACCATGTCGGTTACAACTCGTGCGGGAAAATATTAGACAGTGAACATGGAGCACTTGTGCACTTGTGCTTGGGTTTACTCTCAACTCTCAACCCCCCTTTCACCCCCTTTGGTGATTTATCACGAGGGGAAGTCTTTGAAATCACCAAATGGCTGCTCAGGTGTTCTGTGAATAGCCTTAATTAAATTTCGTAATTGGCGCTTGTGAGTAGACATTAAATTTTTATTGGTTGGATTATTGGTCAAAAAAAAAAATTTACAGCTTGGCGATTGCGAAAGAAGGAGAACAATATTCAATGCGGCGCTGTTTATATTTTTGTGCTGAAAAATGTGATACTAAGATATTATGAGCTGGTTTAACAATGCTAAAATTGGAAATTTCCCTGATGAAACTACCACAGCTGCGTATATACCACATTCGTATTTTTAATTTCCAGCAGACTGAAACAATTTTCAATTCGTGATGGGAAAACAAACGTTCTGAGTGGAAGAAAAATAATAAATGAAGCATGAACACATGTTGAGGTTGAACCTGTTGACCCACGCTCATGCAGCCTTGACTCGATTGATAAAATAAACCCAAGAATAATAACCCAACTTGCTATGGTTGTCTCGATCAATCCTTCCGCACGATTGCTCATCATGCCATGATCTGGTATTAGAAATGATACCATTGATGATATTAAAAAATATAATTGATGAAAAGTGGCCAGTAGAGCAGCTAATTTTATATTTTCAAGTCTTAAAATTTTCCGGGGAATATACATACATTTCGCCAGAGAGACTTTCAAATTTTTTCTTGGATACATCCTGATTATTTCCAGATATATCTGTAATGTATTTCATATATATGCAAGGTATATTTCGACATAGATCCTTCGGATATATTCTTCTCCGCACGCAATGGTCCCGAAGAACTCCCCAAGCACATCCGATCCTCTACCACCGTCCATGCGATTTATTATTCCATTAAATTCATCAGTTTCCTCATTCAGGAGAAAGCAGAAATGTTGACATAAAAAAGAAGAAAAAAACTGTAGAGGCACGATGTCGAGCGTCATTTACAGTCACCAGCTAATACCCTATTCATATGCAAAGTAACCCAGGACTGCCCCCGGGGTCTGGACCATATCATAATTAAGCTGAGGTATACGCGTCTATCTTCGCCCGTTGTGTTCTACCCCACTGGGTCCCAATGAATTTTTCACCATTTTTTTTTGCCTTCTCTTGGCCTACAATAACCCTTATTAAATGTCAACGTGAAATATTTTCATTGAAAATGAATTGTATTGAGAGGAATAGCCCCCGGCAAACGACAAGGCATTTTAACCGTTTTTCTTATTCTTTTATGGAGCGAAAACTAAGTGTAATTAATTGTTTACAATTTTCGTTAAATACTGCATTTATGAAAATGAGTTATTGGCGGAAATAAAAAAATTGTGGAAACTTTTTAAGAGCGTACATGCAATTTACTTTCTACACACACACACACACACACGTTTCTGAAAACGGATAAGGAGGCCGTCAAACGTAGAGAAATATAGAAGTATCCTGGAATTTTCACTTTTGATTTTCGGGGTCATTACAATAACTTGGCTCCATGATCCAGCATTGAATCTTCACGAGAACGTCAAATAACATTTTTCGCCCTATGGAGGGCTCTGCACAGGCTCATAGCATTCTTTAGTATTCACTAGCTTGGTATTTCCCCATCGCATCGAACCGTACCGATTCCGCCGCCCTTGCGGCTGTAGCCATCTTCGAGCCCTGACCTTGCCGTAGATTTTTCTATCTCCGGGGAAAACTGCAGGAACCCCTTAGACTCGGGCTAGCCTGTGAAGATGCATCCCAGCCCTTCCCATCGACGTCAATTTGAAGCCAAACGTATTTCATCATGAACCAGCGCCGACCGCGCAGTTCAGCTTAGTACTCGGGAAATGTATCACTGCGCTAAAGATCCCCCATCGGATTAGGTCCAGACCCCGTTCTAGGTCTGACTTCACAGGATAACGCTGATAGCATACACGGTAATTCCCTGATATCAATTGGAATCGCGTGAGAAGATATTTTTTGTGCAAAATATTCTGCCCAAGTAAGGCTCAAACCTAGAACCTTTGGCGTCGCAGATGGCCACTGCGCTCAGCAGACCAAAGCCCCGACTCACATCGGCAATTTTTTGCAAGACAAAGCTCTCCAAACGGCATTGAGGTCCCTAACACTGAATGACATGTACTATTCTTCCCTGTTCTCTCACATTTTACGACTTCATTATTGCATCCATAAACAATCCTGATCCAATAATTTTTAGGACACCTTGTGAGCAGGTGGGCAGATGCAAAGAGGAGCTCTGACAACGCGCATAGTGATCACACAAGTCATATTAGCGCAATAACAAACAGCAGTTGGTTTCGTAAGCGATAATGAAGCTGCCAGCGTTTGGTGAATCCCCAAAATGCCCTCGAGGGGGTGGAATGGCTATATGTAGCTCAGGACTCAATGTTTTCCCTCGTTGGGGCTGGATGTACTACAGGCTTGGTGCATTAGTTTGCCTAAAAGGTTTGCGCCATCACTCTCACCCAGAATCCCTCATATTCCGCTGTCGCCCCCTCCCCGCCACTGCTCTTTGGTGAACGCACTCACCGTGGCTCTCGCATCGCCGGGGGAAGGACAAACAGAACCCTTCGCCATTCTCTCCACTTGAAATCTACGTCAGTATCACCCCTCTGATCCTCCTGTTTATGTATCAGCGATCATCCTCGGGGCAAACGATTTAAATTGCAACGATGGTCATTTTACACGAGGGGTCGAATTAATGTTCAATTGGTGGCTTTGGTATGTAATCGAAATTTTTGGAAATTATTTTGCGAGGGAGAAACCCTAACACATCGAGATATTATAGCTATAATGCCGGGATATCGATGGGAAGAAATCCTACTTTGGGAATAGTTAGATCCTTTATTTTCGGCGGTTGTTATTTGAGGCGCTATGTCTCCTTAACTGCGAGAACTAGGAAGAAAAGTTCTGGAACAGGCAATGTAGATCTTTGCATAGGGAGGACTTTGGTCCACTGAGAGAAAAGTCCGGGAATTTTTGTGGGAAGGTGCGGGAAAAATTATTGTGCTGTACTAGAATCGAGGCGCAAAGTGCCATGGTAGATAAAAAGTATTAAACAGTATTGTAAATTTTCTGTGAACAACAATTGAAATTAGCTATTGCTTGTTCCAGTAAAATTACAGAATAGTACAGGAAAATTTCGCTGATGGAACCTGAAAATTTCGTTGACAGCACTAGAAAATTTGCTCAACGATAAAACAAAATTTATTTGACTGCTGATCAAAATTTCCTATACCATGGTTTTAAAAAAAAAAAATTATTATTATCAATATTGATATTTTAAATTGAAATTACAGGAATGGTAATTTTTGCATGAAACATTGTTTATTATATAGATGTATAGAATATACACACAGATACTATGCATAAACCTAATGAACATTATTAATATCATAATTAACTTTAGAGTCGTGGATACCCTTTACGATAAATTTTACATAACTTAACATTTACATCGAATTTTACATGCAATAGCAGCCAGTTAACTAATTACAGTCCAGGATTTGCCATACATATTTGCTCTGATATACTTGATGGCAGTCAGTCTGCTCATCCCAAAAAACCCAAAGTGAATCCCTTAACTGTTAAATAAAATTGGGATGGAGATCTTAGAATTATTGTATCAAACAATCAGTCTCAAATTGAATTGGGAAATAGAATTATGATGATAAATACTCGAAGCAGCAATTCAGAGTTAATAAAGAGTTTAAAATGCGTCCGGGATATCCTACCATATTACTGGAAAGAAAATAGCAAAAACCATGAGTCCCAAATCTGCCACATACACATTGATCCAATGACACCATTCAATGAAGATAATCTCATAATTATAGAATAATTTGCCAATATTCCAACACCACGTGCAGAACGCTACATGATCACAAATGTCGACAAAATTCTTTTTCATGCCTGTACACTGTTAGTTATCGACCGAAAAATGAAAAAACAAGAAACAATACTTATCAATTATTGAAAGTCGTAATCCTTATTTCTTTCGCGCTATTTACTAATTCGCCAACAGCTTATTTAAAGTTTTGGACTTGTAACTCACATATCACGATGCAAAACGTCGTTATGAAGGTCCTGTGCAATATGAGAGCTAGACGTGAACATGCCCGCGAACATGCGAGCATCTACGATGAGTCCCCACTCCCCAATTCAGACAAATATTATAAGCGGCGTGAAAAAAGTTGTCACTGATTACACGAAAAAGTAATTGACGGCACTAGAAAATTTCCCCGAAAGTCTAGATTTATTGACTGTTGATCAATAATTCCTCACGGAACCCACAATAAAATTTACGAAACCCCGAATTTTCTTATGCCGTCCTCGAATTTTTCCCACGCTCTATTGGAAAAATTCCTTCCATATATATCAAAATTTTCTGCTCGGAGTGACAATTTTTACTTTCTAATGCCGAGCACCACAATTTCTCGCGGACTTTTCTCTCCGTGTCAAATCGAGTGTTTCTGGTCTCCACCCCTTTTTGGAAGGAGGCGTTATAAACATTTCGAGTTGTTCATAACAACATACATACTGGATAAATTTTGGATAACATATGATCTGTGCATCGTGACGCGAATCCACACCGATTGCCTCATTCGGCAGTTCGATCGCGTAATTGGTACGTAAGCAATTGTTAGCGATGGTTTTCACTATACGTATACCAGAACACTGCAGATTATCGATATGCATATATATACACGTATGGAAAACGATATGAGCCAAAATTTTACTGAAAATATAGGAAAGATATATGCGAAATATTAATGTATCAATTCACCGAAACATTCGTATGCTTTATATACGCATATGCATCTCTTACTTTTGCAATTGTAAAATCTGTATATGTTTAATATACTCAAATTATAATCAAAGAAATCCGGGCGCTGTGAAAATTGGGCCACCTCATTTTCATTTCCAACAACTATGCTCATCAATCTAACGGCGAATCAGGAAGTTATATGGGTGCCCTCAATACTTATTTTAAACCACTAGTTTAATCTAAAAGTATTTCGTTGTGAGTTATCAATTTGTTTTCTTCTTCAGAGCATCATTCTGCTTTTTGTATTACTCAACACCTCATATTTAGTTGTCAGTTGGGGATTGCCAGTACTGTGTAGCCGATAATAAAATTCTCGAAATTATTGAAAGTTTCCGCTACCTATGAACGCCATTTTTTTTATTTACGTTTCGATCCGCATTAGAATACACCGCAACACCTCCCAACGGTGTCAATAGAAACCGGCCGTTTGCCAAACTGCACAATATTCACACAGTTTCAACCAATGAACGCAATGCCCAATGGTCATTATATTCCTTGCTTTATCCAGTAATTGGAGGAAAACCACGAAAAACCTTAATTTGTACAGCCGTTTCTTCCATGAAACTCCCTTTTGGCGATGAATCTCTGAGTTAGAGGACAATTTCACTCCACTATACCGAAAGCAGACTTCCCGTACAGGGATTCGGCAAGATATGATTGATGCACATAAGAATCGTACACATTTGAGTTTCGTACACATATGTAACTATTTAATGCCACATACACATTATCATTTTCAATGTACACATGAGCACCTTGCCGTGCGTCAAAGACCGGCGCTCATTCATTAGCTATTAACGAATACGGGTTTGGTCATATTTAAATACGCCAGTTTGTTGATTGTTAATGAACTTCATTGGCAGGAACTGAATCCACTGTAAGAGAATGAACGGATCGTACGTGTGACCTGCGACGGGCCGCATCATCACCTTCCCCATAGGTAACACCATCTTTACAATCCGACTGTGATAAATGTGTGCGCAATGTTAGATTTTCAAACATTGTTTATAATAGACGGTATCTTATCTTATCTTCGACAATTTGTCATAACTATATGAAACGTGGAGATACGTAAATAACTCATATGCTTCTGATCTATTTCGATTAAAGGTTCGCGCCCAGCTTCCGGTGAGTGTTTCACATCATACATTTAGTTTTTTCATTTCGATCGTTATGTTCTGGATTTTAAAAAATGTTCGAAAGAATAGCACATAGCATAATTTTAGTAGTGACAAACGTTCTTTTTTTCCTCCTTCTTGGGGCAAAACGGTCATATTCAATCCCTCATTAATGATACTATCCAAAGTGAACGATTCAAAGCAGTAAACATTCGTGTTCTCTGACAATTCAATTCCTCGTAAAATGTTATTCTCAGCTGTTTTAGTGCAATTAAATATGGAATTATGAAGTTTATTCTCGTACAGTATGGTTTCTTTCTCCCAAGATCAATGTGGCTATGTTCAACGACCCCATAAAATTGCTCCTCTATCCTCTCCCTCATCCCACCCTGACATTAATTTCTTTTCACTAATGTATCCGTCGCATAAACTTGTGCTAAAATTGCCGAAAAAAATGAATGTGGATTGAAATTTTTTGGTGGAACGGATACAATCTGCTAATTTAGTTCCAGTTTATGTTTCCGAGTGGTGTCTAATCGTAAAACAAAATAAATGAAAAAAACATTGATGATTAATAATGCGGTGAAGGAGTTGAAGAATGCAGTAAAACCGAATTGCGGAATTTCCGGTTTCGGGACATCTCCCACCATTGGTTGAAAAAGATATTCCATCACTTGGACAAAAATTACCCTTGGGCTCAGTTAAGCTGTGATGTGAGTCATCCTCTTCCGAATGGAAGCTCTATTTTCATCTGGAAACTGATCAGAGCTTGCTTTGTCGGCAGTACTACGGAGACGAGAATGCACCCAATGGGTCGACCTTGCCCATTAAAAACAGTCAGGAGACCTCCGTGATAGGACAGCGCGCGCCTATGACGCAACCCCCCACCCCAGCGCACCGGGTTGGGCTCGCGTCCCGCGTCACGCGGGCTAACATCAATGTGTCAGCCAGGTACTGCGTCGGATGCGTCAATGATAGGTCGTACATAAGTTTACCCACGTACCAGTCTTTGATAATTCGATATACACTGCCGGCCAAAAGTTTGGGCTTCATTTCTTGGGCTTGGTGGTAGTAAATATCTCAAAATTTTCAGACCTCACACAATTTGTGTTTTAGAAAGAGCGGTTTCATCGAGTTGCCGCCATTATCTCACGATTTGTTGAGGAGTTTTAATGCAAAAGAGTTGCACAGGAAAAATCATGTTTTAGTATTCGTCCTCATTACAATAATTCGCCAAAATCGGGAAATTAATTAGAAAATGTGAAAGGCCAATGTTCTCATTCAGGAACAAAAAAAAAAGCTCATTCAAAATACGGTATTGTCCGTCAAACTTCTCTTCGCGTACAACTTTCAAATCATACTGATGGAGGGCTTCATTAATGTCATTTTGAGAAGAGGACTATCGCACACAAACATACATATGGGTTTTAGCGGTAATGGAATTTAAAACATTCATTGAAAAAATGGGGGGAGAAGGGCCAGGAGAAAATAAAAATTGCCCAGGAGCTTTCTGCTTCGCTCGGTCCTCTCTTACTTCAGGATTTCCTGTTTCCTGTGCGTACCAACGAGGATGACCCGCCGGCGAAACGCCTTTTGTAAATGAGTATATATATACATGAAGTTGATTCAAGAACAAACCAAACCATGTTTCCGAATTAATGCCATTGAAGATGTAATGAACAAATCACAAATAGTATTTGTGAAATATATATATATATATATAGAGAGAGATAATTCATTCCATAAGTAAAAAAAAAACATGTCCATGGAACGGCCCAAACGAAAAGTTTTGCGTAAAACTATGAAAACTCTGGAATGTTATCAAATGAGTCATGGTAAAATTTTTATGGCCCCATTAATGGAAAAAGAAAATCCAAAGTTATGCGATGACGAGTGAGAGTTAATCACGTCGAAAAAATGTAGATCAAAACGCCGAAGGGATCGCATTTCTTGCATTCCATTATAAACAGCTGTGGGTAGAAGCAACGTGGTGCCAGTCAGTGACACAAATCAGATTACGAAGAGAAAAAGTGGAAGAAAAGGGATAATGTATGATGATGGAGTAAAAACTAAGAGGGAATTAAAACCGTACTGACGAGACTAGTTCGAGCTTATATGTTGAGAGGAGCAAATTTGAATAAATTATGATTAAGAAAATAATTCTATACTCAACAAAATTTCTTAATCTAATTTAAAATTGTGAAAAGTCGAAAAATGAATTGCATGCATTCTGGTTTGTCGAAAGTCCAAATGTACCTTCATTTTTTAATGTGAAATTTGAATTCATGTCGTAGTAATTCTATTGAGAAGCGCAGTGGTTCATTGCACAAAAAGAAATCGGGAAATTAGGTTTGAAAAAAATGCTTTGGAATTGTGGGCCTAGTGCATCCAAAATCAATAAGGTAAAGTTTATTTTCAATTTCTCTTCGTGAAAACTCTACAACCGACTTTTTCTCCATAATTAACGACGTTGTAACATGCATAAAGACGCGCATTCAGCACTATGACATCCCACATTAATCACCGTGTTTAATCAATCGATTTGAAATGAAAATGGTAATGGATTTTTCTTTTTTTTTTCAATGTACAAGTGATTGATGCGCTTTTGAATGTGCAAACTGATATTATGATTAGGAAATTTTAAGCCAAGATCAACTCGACTGTAAATCCCTCGCATCGAAGGATTCCCTCGGTATGGCGAAGTCGAGTTAAGCGTTGATTAATTAATAACCAAGCTCTTGGTACGCTGGTAATTAATCGCGGCTCTCATTTTCAACTGCGGAAACTCGCTCTCCTCGATTTTACCTACAGAAACTTGACTGATTTCCGGCGGGAGGAGGGGGGGGGGTAAAGTTACTTTGACTCTTGGCGGCGGTAAAACAATCGAATTATTAACGGTTCAATATTTTTACTCGACTTTCCAGATTCAATTAGAGTTTCCATAATTTAATGCTTGAGGAGAGTTGGCGAAACTTATAAAAGCAAAATTCCTCAAATTTACGCCAACAGAAGAAGTTTTTTTAGGAGTTCTTATAACGGAAATTTGTAGAAGAAATTTAGATATATTTTGATGACTTTCTGAGATATTATTGATGATCTCGTTAACAAGTGTTCTTAACACAAAAATAATGTGATATATTTTCTATAGAGAATTCAATTTCTTAGGAACATTTCTTATAGCAGTTTCCTTTAGACCGAACTGCCAGCGAGATATCTTGCAAAAAAGTTGGAGAATTGTCCATTGTCCCAGTTGATGGACAATAATCTGATGGCCTTAATGGCGACATCGACGATCTAGATTTTGAAGCAAGCGACGGAATGTACTGACTGAAATTCCCCGCACATGAATTTATTCAATTGCAGCGTCATTTATTCTTATAAATAGTCTTGACAGCCATACATTGGTAATGGAATAACGAGAATGAAGCGGATTTGTGTAACAGAATGTAGAACTCTTATATTTCCATCGTGTATTTTTATAAAGCATTTAGCGTTGGAAAAAATTTTGGACAATATTCCCCCCCCCCCCCCCTCGCCCCCCTCTTCCGAGTATCAGACAATAGCAGCGGGATACTTGATATCACGTGATACGCTGAAGCGAATTATATCGGTAATTTTTGGGTAATCTCCGTGGAGGGCAGCCAATGGAATACTTTAGTGGAAGAAGACCTGGACATATCAACAATTTCCTCTTAAAAGCAGCAGACACTTCTTCCTTCCTCACGCCTGTACTCAATTTCATAGCAGTTTTTTCACAGCTTTTGGTTTTACTTTTGGGGACTGCCAAATCGTCACACCTCCTCAAACTGCTTTTATATGAGAGTACGTCCGACATGCACTTCGACAGCATACCGCTCATCATTTTGTGTACAAAGATACAAACATTATATTTCATACGCTGTTCAGTCGTCATGAAGCCTGCAAGTGTTTTCAGCATGCCTCTAGGTCTAATATCATCATCTGCGTTCAATATCAATCGCATCGCTCTGTTTTCCGCCTCCTCTTCCAATATTTCTTGCTCATGTTAATCAAAATAGATCCACAATATTCAAAGTGCGTACCTACAGACATATATATACTTACGAATGGAGACATGTCCGGAAGTTGTTGTTGCCATTCGTCGAGTTAAAATTTGGAAAAACACAATGCGTGAAGCAATGTGATAAAAAAAAGTAGAAGATACACTCGGATTTCTCCTAAATCCTCTAGAGAAAGCAATATGTTGTAATTTTTTTCTATAAAGTCCTAAGAAATCGAGTTTATTACATTGAAAGGTCAACTGTTTTTCAAACCGGCACCTGTTTTTCCTAATGCCTCGCAATCCCTATTCTTCCACATTTCCCCACCGACCTAGGCTCCTGTCAACTTCATCATCATAAACCTCTGAAAAATCTCCACCTCCTAAAATTGTTAAAAACATTTTATTACCGATTAAGAAAAAGCAAAAAAAATCTTCCTGTTTGATCTTGGACCTCAAAAACAGGTTATTTTTATAACTTGCGCAATATGATGCTCAATTCTCGATCCGATAACTCGAAAACGTCGGAGAAGCAGGAGAAACCCGGAAGTCTCTTTCCATTGATCGTAAAAGCTCGGAGGCTCGTCCCACTTGTTCACATTGAATTGCTTAATCCCCCAAGGCCACTGATGTTGTGATGCCTCATAGGACGTACTCCACATGAATCGGCTGAGATAGCACTGCTAACAAATTTTTATCTCCACATTCCGCGCAACTAGTGAAAATTTCCTACATTCGATGAAATGTTAGAGAAAAATTGCCCCTCCATTTTTAACTTCCCGATAGGGGAAGTTATTGTTTTGCCCCCGCAAATGAAAAATCGATTTTCCATCAGATCTCCACGTTTCATGGTACTGAAACTGTGTGTGTGTATGTAGTTAAGTATGTAGGTGGTCAAATTTTTCGTCCACGATTTCTCGCGACTAAATTATGCGATCGAGACACTAAATGATTCAACCGAAGCATCTTCACGTAACTTAGATCTGATTAGTTTTTGGATAGAATTGGTCCATTATATATATATATTGGTATTAACAATGTCAATTGTTTATAATGTTCTACTGCATAAACTATTAGAGTTAGCGCAAAATTTATATAAGAAAAGTTGTTCCCCATTTAAAAATACGTATTTTATGTAGAATGCCTCTATTCGATAATTTGCATAATTAAGAAGGTATGGCCGTCTCAACAATTATGTATGTAATAAGTGAATGAAAAGAACCCAGCGCTGTCATGAAGGTCTCAATCGAAGCATTTCCGTTTAGAATCGAGCGGATTACATTTTGGATGGCATTCGTGGAGTATATGCAATGTTATTAACAATTGCAATTGTTTATACTGTTCCACTGGATAAAATATTAAAGTTATCGTCTTTATTGCGGCCGCACTCCTCTGGGCGTCTCACTCCCACTTAAGTAACTCATTATCTGCTTCATTAATGGCTCAGTTTAGAATTCTCAAATTTGCAAGTTTTCAGTGTGGCACTACTGATTAACCAGCGTATATTGGAGAAGAATAAATTTAGTACGCTATGCTGGAAAACCAAATCGGGAAGTTTTGTTTGTGCCCCGAGTGGGGCACACACATGCACGCACCACTAGTTCATATTCTACATCACCAAGAAACAGGAAACTCATCGGGAACTTCCTTCTAAACGAATCCAACCTACGACTTGGATAGAAAATTGTAATCATTGAAAGTAACTTGCTGCTTTGTACTAAGTAACAAATTACTTGTTCCAGCTCAGTTTAGTCAGGTAAAAAACAAAATATTTTATGTTCAACTACACATTTTCTATAGTCAAATATATCATTACTTCACATAGCATCTGCATTCTTACTTTGATGCATTACAAGATTGCTGGGTTTTCTATCTTACTTGAGAAGAAAATATCTTAATTACCTATCTGAGGTATCAGATGTAATCAGTAGTTACTACTGCCAAAACGTCAAATATTTATCACCAGTCTCGTTTTATTTTATTTATTTTATTAGTTTCATTATTTTCTGTTTTGGCATAAATGGCATATCATTCAATCTAAGAACGTTCGCACCCAGTACAATTACACAATTTTTCGACGGAAGAAACTTCTACATGCGCTTCACTCCTCATATATTAATGCTTCTTAGAAGAGAAGTACCTTCGGGTCTCAGCCCGAACTACCCCCACTCCACGATATTCAATTCCACTCTTGCGAGCGCGTGCGGCAAAGAGGCGAGGAGTGGGGAGGTTCGGGCGGAAAGCCGAAGCTACTCATTCGTAAGGAGCATACCTGACAACAGACAGTTACAGAAATAATTATTCCGTCCCGGCGGGCGCAAAGTGACATTTTCCTCCCACTGCACGGGAAGTAACATTTTCTGTGCATCCACCCCCGAACCGGAAGCGATGTTCTATAGACACCGGATATAGAATAAAGAAACCATGTACTTACGAACCTCGCCTCCGGCTCGCCTGGAAATTGGACACGCGACTGAAGATTTCTTCATCTTACGTCCCTAGACTACTTTGACACATAACAAATTATGCAGGTGAATAGAAGGATACATAGAGAAACTGTATGATCACATAGACAATGACAGGCAACCCTCACCTGTTTCCACATCTATTCTTGACCCCTCCAAGTCCATTGAAATTCTATTGAAAGTGGTCTTTGATCTCCCATTGAGAGGTCGGTACTTCTCGTACAGGTAGTCGTGCAGGTAGCAGTTATTACACACTTTGATAGTGATCAGGCTCAACCATCCTCGGAAGAATTACTAAAGCATTCTCAGAAGGATTCAAACAATTTTCGATATTGTAAAATGTGCCTTTTTCGGAAAAATGGTAACACTGACGACTTTTGGGGAAATTAGTTACCACCCTCCAGAGTCTGGAGTCCAGGCCATGTCAGGTGTATTGGTAGGCAAATTTTAAGTACCGTTATTTTACGTTTAAAGGTCCCAGCGCATACCCGGAAAACATTGACCAATATTAGTGGAAGTGGAGGGCAGTATTATCAAGCTATTTCATTGAGGTTCCAATAATGTTGTTGGACAACTATAGACCATAACAAGCCCGAATGCCCGCCTCGCGCGCTGAATTACAATTTGATATTTGAAGTAACAATGTATTTTCCCGAGTTGAAAATACTATTAATCATTGACCCCGAAAAAATGAGAGCTTTCAATTTTCCAATTTGGTGCAAGCATCTTTTGTATTTTCTGTAAATATCGCGTGCATATAAAATTTGTCAACACTGGACAAAATGTGAGATCCTTCCGAGTTCATCTCAGGTCCACGCCACCGCTGATAAACATGCGCGCAGCTGACTTCCGCTGATTAAATTTTTCCGCAAAATTATGAACTATTTTACTATTACTGCTGGTTCTATTCGCCTACTCATATTTGATGTCGTTATTCTGAAATGTAGCATTAGTGAAGAAATGTAATTTTTCCTGTGCTGGTTGTGTTTAAAAAATTAGTTTTTGAATTTTTTATATTTATATAAATAGTTTTTTATATAAAAATTTAGAGTTGTCGAAATTCATAACTCATGACTCTGACGCCCCATGGACAGAACCCTCTGCAACATAGGTGTCCCAAATTTCATCGAAAGTAGTTTAGTAGATCGGCCGAAATTTTCTCCACCAGGGTTAAGAAAAATAATTTCGACAAAAACGCAGAAGAAAAAAAAGGACAATGTTAGGATTCTAACAGCGAAAAGTTTTTAAAAATTACCTTCGATCTGTGCTTCGTGGACTATAGATGGGGTCTTTTGCTGTGCTCCGGATGTCGTTGGATTCCTTTTGAACAGCTCTTCTCCATTTCCTGATATCTTAAAACTCCTGTTGGGCTGTATTGTTATAGATATCTTTGGCGAATCCTATACATCGAAAAGCTGCAGTACGCTTCGGCCATTCGCAATGGAGCTTCACGCGCTGAGTTACAATTTGATATTTCAAGGAACAATATATTTTCCGAAGTTGAAGATACTGTTAATCATTGACTCCGAAAAAATGAGAGCTTTCAATTTTCCAATTTGGTGCAAGCATCTTTTGTATTTTCTGTAAATATCGCGTGCATATAAAATTTGTCAACACTGGACAGAATATGTAAGACACTAGAAACTTAATAAATTAACAGAGCGTCAAAAAATATTCTGTGCATATGATTTTCAATAGCTACATAAGCTATGACAACTTGAACAATTGTCATACTTTTGAAAACTAAACCCGAATCGATATCCCAAATATCGATGTTGATCGATGCAAACGAGATTACCAGCCAATTTCACGATGTTATCTGACTAATCTGATCAAGCAATAAATGAATGACGATTGAAAAATAAATCGTGTCACGATTTCCGAGATATTTCGCCTCTAACGATGTTCATCTATGTGTATGCGCTTTTTTGAATAGGATAATCATAATGATAATTATTTTTTACCGAACGATTATTGAATATTCGTCATTGTTTCTGCGGAGCACAATTTTTCAAATGGCGAACTATGAAAAATATTGAAATTGCTCGAGTGGTCCACACAGAATCATTCTCAAGTGCAATCATTCGGAATACACTTGGCAAGTTGTAAGCGCGTCAGTTGGGAATTCAAGGAGCAAGGAGAAAAATTCTAAGATCATTAAAGATTGAATATCTCGAGAATGTGATCTCTTTTGCCAAGAATTTTTCCGGAATTCACTTGTGCAATTTCCTTGTTGAGAGACCAGTAAACAACGGAATCTACTGTTATACATTTGCGAATGCTCATCGTGTCATGTGTTGCTCGTCTCTCAACATGACGGCGTGCTTCCTTTGATACTGCCTCAGCATTCGTCAACATCTTGTAATAATGCGAGCGTTTATGAAGTGCCCGTGTTGTAAGTGGGTTAACGACTGGCGCCATTAATTGTAGCCGGGAAAATATTAATGGAAAAACTGTTTTATGGTGGGTGTCGGCAGGGGGGCGGGGAGGGTATGGGGCATGTAGAAATGTACAAATCCAGTGAACTTATTAATTGAGACAATTTTGATGCTACCGAATGACCTCAAATATCAATTCAATTTGATTGCCATGATCATTGAATACCAGTTAATTGAGCAGAAAATTGTAGTTTGAGGTAACACAATCCATTCTCGAACTGTACGATGGTTGTGAAGAAAAATTCGCCGGAAAACTTGGTCAGTTCCAGAATCGTGATTTTATGAGAACTCGTGTCTCCGAAATGAAGAATTGGTTTTTTTATTGGCTTCACGTGACGGGGAATTAAAAATATTTTTAGACCATTTTCAACGAAATGGTCGTGTGGGCGTGGACGGGGGAAAAACATAAGCGGCAATATATGTCACATCTATGGGGATCATTTGAAATATTTCGTTTCTCGGGAATATTATATTTTGATTGAGGTGTCAACGTTGAGTAAACTTTTGTTTATTGAAAATCTTTAGGGAGGTATCGAGGGTTCAACCCTTGAGCGTAAGTAGCGTGCATTAATCTCTGAGTGCTCCGTGGGACCACTTACGAGTTAATAATCATTTGCGTCACCAATGATCAAGTATAGTTGATCGTTTTATTTTTGTTTTTTGTCTCCGTCCCTCTCGTTTGTACTCCCAACGGTATTTGCGCTTGAGCATTCCTCCAGGTAGGGCCACTGGACACCCATCCACGCGGCTGGAGTCGACCTTAGCCATTATTATAATTATAATATATTATTTCAAACTAGGTTTTGTCATTCTTCCATTTCATACGGAAGAATCAGAATGTTACTTTGAGTGAGCGCCGATTGATTGAAACCAATAATGAAATAAGTAAAGAAAATGATCACCAAATGGTCAAAGATTTCTCACCATTTTATTGCAACCGTCGGAAAGAAGCAATACTTTTGGGTCGAGTGTATTTTCTGAAGGGATTGTTGAATATTTATCACTATTTCTGCGCAAACAGAAATAGTAAATTGTCAATTTAGTTTCCACAGTCTCCCTTCAATTCATATCTCTGAGATAAAATCTTGGATTTGCATTTTTTTTGTCCCCTCGAAAATTTGACAAGAAAACATTTACGGGTTTGTAAGGAAAAAAAAGCAGCATGTTCCTTTTGTTTCGAGCACGTATATCTGGGTGTTTTACGATCGGACAGGTATATCCCCGAGAAATTTTCCACTCGTTTCCACTTTTTCATTCCTCATCACGAAACACACCTGCCCCGAAAGATAAACGTGGAATACGTTTATTTATTCAGCATCGGCCAGTGTATGCTCGTGAAAAATTCCGGAGAGATGTTTTCGATGACTTATGGGTGTGAGCGTTCAATAGTTTTTTCCCCATTAATTGATATAGACGGAAAATAGTTGCATACTGCAATTCACATAGAGATGAAAAATTTGTAAAAACTAGATGAAAAATCGCTGCATTTACCGAAGAAAAAAAAAATTTTCAATTACAAATTCTGCTATTCTCATCGGCACAGTTGTAATTTTATTTCTAGGCATACGATGTAGTAGATAGAAATTTTTTAAATGAGGCTTTTGAAAAAAATCTTCATTTATTATTTTTTTGCAATTTCTTTCCTCTATGATTGTTTTCAAAATAAGCTCCAACTTTGAAGATCCCTTGTTGTATTTGAATTTATAACTTAAATTTCCAGCTATTTTGGTTATTTATAGTACGTGTTAACACAAGGGCAGAATCAACTTTTCTGGTGACTGTGAGTTTGCAAGAGGAGCCGTAGGCGAAAACGATTTTTTTGGCACACTGTGCCGAAAGCAACGTTTCCCGCACGCGCAGCGTGCCCTTATGAGTAACCTCGTAAGGGGTTACTGGACCCATGAGGCTGGGACCGACATTCGCCATGTACGCAATCGTATTTGTGAACACAGGGTAAACCCCCAGAAACCCCTAGCCACGGTAGCGGGGACCGACGACGGAACCCCCGGCTCGCGTCGGGGTAGGTTCCCGCTTGCCTTCGCCCTCGCCTTCGGCTCGGGTGGCAATCTCACACGTGGGAAACACTTGTCTGTTTCTCCTCTCCACGTGAGAGAGTTACTATAATTTAATTATTGACACCAGAAGAGACGGTGCAGAAATGAATCACAATATTAGAACAACTTGCATCGGTGTAATTTATTAATCATTCATCTACAACAGGTCATTACATCGCCAAAAATTTATCCCGAAACTTCCCAAAAAAACTTCATTTAAAATGTCTTTTGCTTTTTCGCTTTTCACCAATCTATGAATTTTGTCCAATACTTTTTCAGTACATATAAATTTTTACATATTTTTTACTCAAAAAAATATTTAATGTTGCTTCATTAATTCCGCCAACATTTCCTGAAGTTTCCACTTGATTATAATCAACAAGCGCACAGTATGCGGATCTAGTGGCGCCTGGTGTGTAAATGCTGGCCATTGCACATTTAACACCCGAGAACGGCGTCTCCCTGGAGCCTTTCTCCAGGCCTCGTCGACCTTCATCGCAGTAGGATGGAACTGAAAATTCCTCCCGGGTAATTCGACTTCTCTCTCACCTGCCGTGCTCCTTCACTTTTGTTTGTTTTTATTTTATCTCGAGAAACTAAAAATGTTATTATTCGCCTGACAGGGGCGCTTTGTCTCCGATTCCTCACGGCTTCCAGTTGTGAGCTGTCAAGATGTGGAGTGACATAATGAGCCATTAGTCGAACAGATCTTCGTGGGCTTCATGCGAAAGTGAATGGATGGCCGCAACCACCACAATTTCCCGTGTCAGCAGTCACTTCTTCTCTCAGTTGCATTGGAGCTTATTTATCCAATGGAATCCGGATGTTTGGGGGCTTTGTCTCAATAACTGAGTGAGCATTCTGATGCTGGATGTGGGGAGCTCCATTTATGGTGCTCAACAAACATCGGAACAGTCAATATTTTTTATTAACTTTGCGAAAGCGGATTGAAAAATACAAAAAAAAACATAAATAAAATGAGGAAAAATTGAATTTTCATGATAATGTCCAGAATGTACTGGAATTCAATTCCATTGAAAAAAGCTGATGAAACTTCGCATTTCATGGGAAATTCCAGAAAAATTAATTCTATATGTGCATCTTCATATATTGTTCACAAGGCTCTATTGCAAAAACGGTGAGAGATACAATAAAAAGTGTTACAAGGAACTTGTTCTGCAAAAGGAGAGACACATTTAATATTTTATGACTTTCTTCCATAATTGTGATAATTAAGGAGGTATGACGGGTTCAACATCAGAACGTTCGCACCCCTATTGGCGTCTCACTCTCACTCAAGTGACGCGCATAAGTCTCGTCCTCACGCTCACCATGCGACTACTCAAATGTTCATAAGGATCGAGTTTTCGTTGTGACTCTCACGAGTCACACTGATTTACCCCCAGTAGTATATATATTGTCATGAACAATTTTAATTGTTTATAACCCTATATTGGGCAAACGGTGAGAGTTACAGAAAAAATTGAAAGACAAAAGTTATTCCTCATATGAAAATACACCTTTTATGAATAATGACTTTTTTTATAAGCCAATATTTGTTGAGTTATTAGACACAATTAAGGAGAAATAATCAAAATCAAGATAAACAAATTTGGTTCTGCAACTTCCAAATTTTTGAACGAAGAACGAAATGTAGCAACGTTATGAAGGGTTAAGCCTCTTCGAATCCTGACATGCCAAATGGCCGAAGAGTCCGTTGGAGTTGAGCTTGAAGAATTGCGACAAGCGGCGCGAGTCAACAACATTTATCACGCTAATCTTCGTAAATTTCATAGGAATGCGAATCTATCCGATGTTGTCCACACACTGCTTCATTTGTCAGAATTCGTGAGTTCACCAATTTTCCTACTAACCTCATTGATTGACCCACTGAAAGCCTTGCCTTATCACACGTACCAGTGATAATGACATATTCTAGTTTATTAAAATGCCAGAAAAATTGGATAAAAGACAATTCACAGGAGAATTGAGGCGGAAAATATATATGACGGGCGGAAGGGGCGGCTGGAATCAGGTATCTCGTTACATAATAAAACTGTGTCATACTGTTTTGCTTTTTGCAATTTCTTTTATTATATATCACGCTGAGCATACACCCCGAGCACGTTCGAGGATGCGAAACATTGCGTGTACGCAATGAAAATTAGGTCTCGGGTGTTTGAGTTGTAATCCTCGTATGGGAACTCACGAAACACGAGACACTTCCGCTACAGGCAGCTTTTTTTTTGCCATATTTTTTAACTTCCCCGATTTTTCGGGAAGTTATTGTAATGACCTCTAAATCGATTTCTTCTTTCAATTCGTAACTAGTGTTTTAAGTATACCAAAATGCTCCCCGTCCAATTGCGGGTCAAAATCAACGGGTCGAACGATCTGGATCATCGAGGTCGCAATTGGCGCGTCTTCATGCAACTTAGATTGGGCTAGTTTGAGGTTTAAATTGACGCAGCAGTTTTTTTATAATCAACAAATGGAGTTGTTCAAAACGCTCTATCGCAAAAACGGTGAGAGATACGGCAAAAAGTATTTAACAGAACTTGTTCTGTAAGTGGAAATGCACATTTAATTTCTTATGACTCTTTTCTATAATTGTCATAATTAAGGAGGTATGACGGGTTTACCCCTCGAGTGGTGCCACCCCTATTGGCGTCTCACTCCCACTCCTGTAACGCGCATAACGCTCGTGCTCACGCTGACTATGCGCCTAGTCAAATGTTCATAATTATCTGCTTGGTAAATGGGGTAGACCTCCGTCGCAGATTAGCATTCAAAAGTAGCATAAGTATAGCAATGTGAAATAGCAATGGAATAGAAAAGAATTCAGCTGAAGGTTGGGTCTCTGACAATATTACAGATCAGAACGTCAAGTTTCACCATTCAACACTTTGCTGTCACATATCTCATTCATTATAGGCAAGTGTCTTGGCGGTTGAGCTTTTTCATCATATTCATCATGCTGTCAACAGATTGCTTAGGGAAGAGAATCCTGATATTCCAGATCTCCCAGAAGAAAGAAATCCCATATTTTTCGGCCTGCCTATAAGCATGACAGCTAGTCTCCTTGTCGCTATTATATGGCCCGTATTTCACGGCGATACATGGAAAATACAGGTTGTGAGTGATCTTTCAAACTGTAGTCTCTCCCATACTCTAGCATAGAAATTTCATATCATATTTCATATGAAAATCAAAATTAAATTCAAGAAGGGAAAACGATAACGATAACGTATAAACATTCGCGAAATCTTCTCAAAGATTGAAGGCGTACAATCTTAATAGTTCCAATCGTACGGACCGTGTGAGGTTGAGATTTGTCATTTCCGAGGGCATTACCATAACTTTCCCCATCTGGAAGTCGACAAGATATTAACAAATTCGAATTCTCCCCATGCAAAACCATGAAAGGCAACATTCAAATTTACCGAGACTATTATTTTGCCGGGGAGAGCCTATTGCGCATAGAGTATATATGGGGTATTCCATACCAACTTGGACAATCCGTCACCCTCGCCTCTTCAGATTTTGATGGCGATTCTTTCTGAGGCTCTACCATGACAAAAAGTACTCTCAAATTTTTTCAGATATTTTTTTTTTAATCGGAAGAAATCTGTAGCAGAAATAGGCACCGCTTTAAACTTCAGAAAAAAATGACAAAAATCTCAAACATATACCAAATTTAGAAAATAAAAGAAACATGGAACTCTCATCCGGTAGATCATTTTCAGTCCAATGTCGGTGAACAAAATCAGAAAAATTAATTATGTGATGAGTAGTTTCACACTCCACACAGTTTTTCTATGTAAATTGCCTTACTGACACTAATTTTTTAGAATGAGATAATTTTTTATGGTAATTTGCGATTTTTTTGCAATGTTCCTTACCGAAATTGGACTCAAAATGGTCTACCGTTATTTTCTAAAAATTTGGTATATTTTTGGAGATTTTTGTGAATTTTTTACAGAATTTTAAATCGAGGCCTTTTTTTGCTGATTAAAAAAAAGGAATCTCAAAAAATTTGAGACTATTTTTTTTCATGGTAGAACCTCAGAAAAAATCGCCATCGCAATTTGAAGAGGTAAGGGTCACGGCTTGTCCAAGTTGGTATGGAATATCCCAGCTACACAAAAAATGATTTAATTGCTTTTATTCCTTTTGAGGCAATTTCGGCTTGTGTGATTGGAGGTCTGTTCATGCTGCTGAGCGGAATATTCGCCATGCGGCACGCCGAGAAGTATATAAACCTGGAGGAGATCCCTGATGACGAGCTACTACGACATCCCATATTCATTCATAATTTCGTCCTCTGCATTCTATCGATCTTCGCACTCATGCTCTACTTGATCCACTTTTGGATCCTCTTCGACTGTCTGCGATGGGTGATTGTCAACAGCCTAAAAATTAATACTAACTCTTTTATTAGTGTTTGATTATTTCGAGTTATTTTTTCTTCGTATATCCAGAATATTCTTTGCCAAAAATTAATCATTTCAATGTCGTGTGCATTAGATTTTTTAGAAATAATGTTGGTGATAGATTCGTGCAACTTCTCCGATGGCTTTTACCTCCAACAGCTGTTGGCTCTGAAAGCTTGTAAACTATTCGGATGTCTGTATTCTCGTTTATTGATAACGGATGTTTGTTGGGGTTTAGGATAGGAAACACAGATCGGAAAATAGCAGCAGATTTTCCACGGATACCAGTGCGGAAACCACTGGCGAATCGACTGCTAGCTATAATCCAAGAAGCTCGTCATCGAAGAGTGAGACCTCTCATCATCTAACACCAATTCCCACGTGGGATGGGCTCCATTTCCAGAGTCAAGCTACTAAACACGTGGTAAGTAATCAAATAACCATCGCTTACAACATCGACATTTACAACTTGAGTCATAAACAGTTCCTAGGCGCTGGACCAATCTTTCTTCACGCAGAATCCCAGAAATATCTTCGGAAATATCTGAAGTATTGCATCAAATATTTGGGCAGGAGCGAATCTTCATGGAAATATATGACCGTTGAACTCATTTTTTGAGCACCTTTCAAATTTTGTACAGCACGCATTGATGCTTCAGTGTTAGAGTTCTTTTCGAAATTTCAGTAACAGGTGCATTGGAATTTACAGTGTACTGAAGAATATTATCCTAACACTGTCTGAATTACGATTTTTGTAATGGCCTCCTGTTTCATCCGCAAATTTTCTGAACCAATCCAGTCGCCATCGGAAAAATCATTGTTGCATATATACCATAGCGCGAAAAATTCTGGAAAAAGTAAATGCCAGAACATAAAATTGATTTTTTAAGAAATTAAGAATTTAATAATCTTTTTTCAGGAATATTTGCTTATCTTTTTAAGCTTGAAGAAAATTTGTCCCGTTATCAACTAATAATATTTAGCTTATCAGTGAGGACGGGGGCGAATGTTCATTGTATATGCACATGCTTAAGATTTTTTTTTAAATTTTTTTTTATAGAATTTGGAGGCTTTTTACAAATCCCATGAAGCAAGCTTTATGTTGTCTTTTACTCTGATGACAACATGAGATAAAAAAGAAATTGATACCAACAAATGTTTCAATTTGTTTACTCCTTGAGTCATCTATTGCTCCCACTAAATACCATTATTCGTTAACTAACCCACCGAAGCTAATTTTTTTATCCTCACTCGGTAAAAACGGAATTGACCAATTCATTATCTTTCGCTGCAGAATGTCCAAGACGAGCCGATTATTCTCTACTGCTGTTGCATCGATCTCTGGCGATATCTCCGGCACGAGAAGACTCAGCTTCAACCGACCCATGAATTTCAAGTCATACACATTCTGTAACAACTCATTATAAAATAATCACAGCACTTCGAGATGTCTCGAAGAAATTGATGGAAATATAGAGAAATCTGTTGTAGGAATTACTTCTCGATCAATCGTCGATTACTTGGTTTATTAGGGCTAAATACAGGCACTATGAGGTTCCATCAATTCCGAAATTGTCGGACAACTCAATTTTAACAGAGAATTCCAAAATGGTCTGGTATCTTTCCAAAGAGTCTTGTACTTTTACATACCGCCCTTATGAGACATTTCCAAACAATATATATATATACTGTCGAAAAGCCGCCGTACTTTAAAAATTGATAAATCCAACGCTCAACGTCTAGCACAACAATTCATCATTGTCCGCTAGGGTCGAGGTATGATTTTTTTTCCAACAGAACATGTAATCTCCCATAGAGCAAAAAATCAAAGTGAGAGAGATGGAGAGTCCACCTTGAGATTGACCCTATGACATCATATCATCATTCCTACCGCATGTCATTTTCCAGGAAATTAATCCAGATTCACAATAGTCCTCGATGACGCGATAATTTAATGACGTCATCGCGCAACATGAGCTATCATGTATGATGCGAAAGAGGTCTAAAACTAGAAGTGATTCTATGATATGCCAGTCATTCGTAACGCTTATTTATCTCTGTCCAATGATATAATGTTATAAAGACCTGTGGAATTTTTCATCTTCATGATTATTGTATATATAGCTGATTATGGATATAGATATAGATTATCCATAGCTATATGTATATAGCTATATATACTTCTATATAGTCTCTATAGCTCTATATAGTTCTATGTAGTTACATAGAGTTCTATATACTTACATATAGTTCTATATAGTTACATATAGTTATATATAGTTATATATGGGTGATTCCATCCCAACTCGACCAACATTTTCAAACTGCATCTTCGATCGTTTCGAGAATTTTATATCTAGTGGTACTGGTTAGGATTAACTTGTACGATTTTTTCAATTTTTTTTATCGCACCATTGGCAAGATATGAACTTTTAAAAATCCCATTTGTGAAAAATCCATCTTTAAAAAAAATTCATAACTTTACTAAAAATAAACGGATTTCTATGTTTCTGTTTCAAAATTCTCGTTATTAAATGTACTTTTCGATGCAAGGGGGTGAAAATGAAATTCGATCCCTATTATGGGGATATTTTCACTTTTTAAAGATAAATCATGATTTTTGAGAATGTATGACTGCATTGATTTCCCCTGATTTGTTGCATAGAGAACTGTTGGCCTTTTGACGGAAGTTGAGCATATCCTTGTTATGGGCATCAAATGTGAACCATTTTTTTCAATGGCTGATTATAAAAGTGGTCACTTTTTGTTGGTTGTAACACCTTGTATAGTGAATGATTTTTGTTTATAAAAGCTTCCTACATTCGATTCACACAGGATTTTTGCGACGTAGTATACTTTGCAATACCATATTCTCTTTTTTTTTCAATACAGTTTTATGATACTGGTAAAACTTTTAAAAAAGCACAAATAATTTAAGGTCGATTTCCAAAAAATTTTCACACACGACGGAGTTTAGTGACTGAAAAATAGAATATTATGGTTACCCAATCGCGAGCATTGTTCATGAACAATCAAATAAAAAAGTAAACAATAAAAAGAGCATATATATATATATAGCTGGTGAACGCTATATCCAATTAATCAGTATGGCGACATAAATATGTTATATTTCGCATAGTATAACATCGTTATTATCGAGGAGGGGACTCGTATAATTTTCTCCTTCCATTTGTTTTTTAATGCGATTGAAAAAAAATAATCAATGAAGAAACGATTCAAATTATTTTGATGAGTCTTAATTATCTCATTGAAAAATACGGTTTGTTTCAATGTTTAACATCGATATAGCTATATATGCTGTCTGCAATTCATGTGAGATGTCCCATCAGTATTCAGTCAACATTTGAACGTCACTTCCGGTAAAATTATATTAGAATTCCAATAATTCGTAACAAATTACCAGCTTATTTTTTCACATTTATTTTCTATTTTATGGTAAGCTATATTTTGTAGAGCAAAAAAAATTTATTGATTTTCTACAAAGATTGTAAAAACAATTTCTTGAGTACAATTTTGCGATTGGGTATGGTTCTATTTTGGACAGTACTCAATTATCGATGATTGTGAGATGAACATGTTTGAAGTGCATGTGCATGACTTCATTAACATGAGTAAGCGTTAGACTTTTCTGGGAAATAAAATACTCTTGCATTCCTTCTCTTATCTGCAGACTCAGTCATATCTCTCAGTAATTACTTAAATGGACGAAATTGAAATTGATGACCTTTTGTATCGTAAAAAAATTTGGTTCGAGCTGCGTTTCAAAGCGTTGAATGGAGATTGACAATTTTTTTTTTTAATTTACATAATGGTTTCATGTAACTTCTTATTAGTGGCGCTATTCACCCAACGTTCCTCAAGCGCGCAGTTACATACTCTGTCATCTTTCGTTCCAGAAGCATGTGTCAAAATCTGTATATAAGATTCTACACGAAAATTTTTTCTGTTGTTTTTAAAGACTTTATTTATGCAGTCATAACCGTCATTACACTAAGTGATGAACTACAAAAGACTCAGTGTAATAAGCACTTGTTAAGTAAGTTATCCTAAATCATTAGTGCATGACTAATACATCTCTACATGACTATTACATCTCGCAAATGTAACCTAAGAAAATGATTAATTAAACTTTGAACGTATTACCGTATAATACCAATGAACCGTATAAGAATCTGACTAAAATTGGCAAAAATCGACGAGGAATGAAAATCCACTCTATCGTTATGATCAGAAAACTACTATTCCGTTCCAGCGGCCGTAAAGTAAAATTTCCTCCCACTGCGCGGGGGGAAAAATCACTCTTTACGCATGCGCCGTAACGTAAAACGATGGTCGAGCGACGGGAGGTGAAGCCAAGAGGTCTCAGCCGCGAACTTACCAACCTCGGTCGGTTCACCTACTAATTGTACCCGCGCTTGTGCATTCTTTATTTTACATGCCTAGGTTCGAAAATATCTGCCAAAAATACATTGGCTTGATGTCACATATTTTCTCCATAGAAATTCGCGTAATTTCGATTGCGGTGCGATCTGAATGATTTTTACGTCCACATAAATCCACCAAAAGTTCAAATATTTCAATTCCCGATGATATTTTCAGTATGAAAAAACAGTGTTGGGCAAAAATTACAAATGGAAAAGTGTTTCGCACAAAAATTATGCCCACAGTTCGGTCCAGCAAAGATATGGCGGTTGTATCTCGAACAATTGAAGGCCAGCCGTCATCACAAAAATTATTTCAGTTGTGTACTATATCAAAATCCCATTGAAACCCATACGGCGAAGCTGGGGCCCCTCCACTGGTTTGGATTGTAGCGGGATAATAAGCACAGCCAGAGACGCTTGGTGGTGGGTAAGATATAGCATTTCCAGTAAAAAGCGACTGGGAAAGGCGCGTCAGTTAGTCGCTTACCCTCGAGCAAATCAAAACACAGTGTACACGCGTTAAACCACAAGGTGAGATATTAAACTCATTTTTTTTTTTGAAAATTTCACATACATTTTTTTATCACATTCCCTTTCATTATCGCTTAATTTACGGATGCAATCGCGCTATATATCTAATTTTCATTATAATCCATTGGCGCTTGGAAAAGAAACATTATACGAAATATTTAAAATTTAGTCCATTCAAGGTTTAGACATTTGTTGAATTTCTGCTCAAATTACCGATGAAACATTGAACTACAACTATAGTTATTAATGGGTTAATTATAATTCATCATTCAGAAAAAATTAAGGAACATTGAAGAAAAAAATTCTGGCCCGCGAAAATTCATTTTTGAATTTTTATCTCTAGTTTTCACGAAAAAAAAAACAAGTAATTTCGGTTTCTGCGTTTCTGGAGTTATTGCGATGCGTAAAACGCGGGAATTGTGAAAGATCTCTTCGTGTTGACACCGATGATATGTTGAAATGTCGAAATGGATACTTTAAAAAATATTGAACATGAGTTCATTTCTATTTTTATACCCCTTCGAATAGAATTGTTAAATTGACGGGCATTCTGCGTGGTGTAATCAGGATGTTGATTTTTTTTTTAACTCTAACTGATCGACTTGGTAACCGCCCGGTTAAGCTCAAGCGTTCTATTTTCATGGCATTGAGAGAACTGGGGTTAAAAATTCCCAAAACGTTTTCGAGAATTTGTTATTTTATTATCGGCTTTTATTGAGGCAGAATGATTGATTACGACATGTCAAATGGTACGACTTATCTGTAAATTATTAATATTTTAATCAAAATTATTGGAAGCACTCGTTGACATACCGGCAGCTCATTCTAAATGACGGCATCACATTCAATGACTCAGTTGACCGCATTTTTTTCTCACCTGAGTGATCATTTTATTTATTTATTTTTTTCATGAATAGTTAATTTGAGGACATGTCATGAGGAAGAAACTCGAATTTTTCATTGGGGCGGATCTCGAACATTCAAAAATTAGTTACAACCCAGGTAGGAATTGACGATCGGGACAGGGCTTGTTCAGCCCTTGAACAGGGCCGACAGATATTGGATTGAGCCTGAGCGCCAAACCCTGATTGAGTCCTTATCCAGACCCAAAATGATAACGCGTTTTCAGGCTCGAGCCCCAAGCCTCAAAACAGGCTGACTAAAAGGGTCTCAGAAAAGCCTGGCATTAAATTGAATTTCACTTTTCACTTTAATCAATTTCAGCAAATCATCTAATTAATCATGAGTAATGGTTGAAATATGATTATTAACCATCTAAATTCTGCGGGGTGAATAAAAAAGAATAAAAAAAAACCGGCTGACTAGAGATTTAAACCGTGGTCCTTCTCATTACTAGCCCTGGAGCTTAACCACTTAGCTATCGAAGCATTGTTGTAAAATAACAATGGTTTAGAGTATAAAAGCGTTAGGGTGTTTTTTGACTTGGATTTCTATTTCAATGAGAAGTACTTAAATTATGATTAGCATTGTCATTATTTATTATTATCTATTCATTCGAGGATAAAGTTTTAATGAACCACTGAATCTCGAACTGATTAATTAGTGAATGTTTATTCAATTTAGGCAGCCTCGGGAAACAAGGGCTGGTACAAGCCTGATCCAGGCTGAGTTTGAGAGGTTTGAGAGCAGAGGTCGCGAATTTATTGATTATCACGATAACTATATTTCCAAGTCATTACACCGAAATCATGAATTATAAAAAAAACGACATTTTGAATTTAATTCGACATCTTAGGCTCGGCTGAGCCTTTGTTGAGCCTTGGGAGATCCAGCCTCGATATACACGGTCTGAACCGAGCCTGATTCAGTACTTGCAATCAGCCTCAAAAACGACCCCATATTCAGGCTGGAGTGGACGATAAAGTCAAGCCTGGTTCAGGCTTGGAACGCTCGGCCTGATAGAATCAGCCCTTGCACAGGGCTGATTTCATCGTCAGCCTTTGCCATTCCTACCTGGGAATTGATTTTGGTAGATTAGATATGTTTATTGGTCCCCTCGGGGGTACAATGACTTCCATCATCCATCCTTCCCTTCCTCTTTACAACTCGATGCACATTATTACATTTTACATATTTACTTTACTACATATTACTTCACATTGCTGTATTGCCCCATCTCCGAACCCGCGCGTGTGAGTGTGAGTGATTTTGTTACAAGAATTATTCCCAAAAATTTCTCTTTCCTACTGGTCTCAACATTTCTTTTTTTTTTGTTTTTTTTTAATGACAGGAACCAACACATGTGACTTTCTCAGAACGCTTCTGGCCCATAATTTATATTTAGAATTTAACAATCAGAAATTTCATGTTACGAATATTTTCGTTTTCACATTGAACAACTCGAGCACCAGAGAGCTACTTTAAGTTTCTTCCAAACCCCGTCTTCCCATCTTTGGCATCCCATGGCCATTCACGTGAATCCGTCCCGCCGACGCTCCACTGACCCACCTAATTTTTTCCTTATGTTATTTTATGTACGCAACGACCTCACGAATCACGGTCGAGGATAAATTTGTCGACACAATCATAGATTACTGATTACACCGCAGGAAAATTCATTCAGTGCAATTTTTACAATATTGGTGTGAGCATGGGATTCTCCTGGCTATCTTGTGCTGGAAATTCGGGCTTTTTGAGGGGATTCATTATTCGTCAGGTCCTCATACTTCTCTAGCAATGATAATACAAACACTGAGCATATAGTTGGGGTGGGGTGTAATGGTGCTTCATGGGTTTCATGATGTCCTCTAATTGCCAATCTTTTTATTACGCGTATGATGGATGCTTCGTGAACTTTTTTATATCAGTTAGAGACCATAGATATGTTTATCTGTGTAAGTAGCATAGGCCGTTCCTCAAAGCCACGAACATACGGACTTAAATGGCCGCGGGCATTCATTTATTTTGTGCTTTATCTATCTGTTATCTTTACAAGTATCGACGAATATTCTCAATTGTTATCTGCGCCCGAATCTCAGCGTGCGTTTTTCGTCCACTTTTTTCCTCTCATCTTACAATTCCCTTTGCGGTGCCATATGCCAACTTTTTCCCAAACCGCCCTGCGTTTGCCGACGACCGAGGGACACCCAGGAAAACCTGGCCGCGTAGTCAGCCGATATTGCAGGAAGTCGATGTACACCTTTGTAAGTGACTAAACACCCACACAGAGTTTCCATATTTGTCCCTTCCGCTCAACAATCGTTCAAACGGAGTGGGTAGGGCGAAGGGGGCACCCATCCAATTACAGACCCGAGCTAATCGAGCATGCACTTACCGCGCCGGCGAAGCCGCGCCCCACCCATGTGACCATTATTGCGGTTACGCGGGAAATTTAAATCTCCTTAATCTTTACCCCATTAACTTGAAGTGTAAAAAAAAAAATTTGAACGCATGATCGACAGATATAGGTATATAAAGGCCGGGGCGACTCTTGTGACGTCACGAACGATAAATTGATAGTTACAATTGGGGAATTTTCTATTATTGATTTCAAAATATTGAGGAACAATTGACATGAATTTCATGTGAACTTGATAAGTAGGAATGCAGCTAATTCTGATAATTCTAATCCCGGCTAATGAAGGGGGTTACTTCGCGGAATGTGGGCTGCGCTCAAGTTCCCGCGTTTTTTTCAAATATTGGTAAATATGTGGGAAAGTGTAAGTGGACAAAGTGTTTTTCCCTCAGGCATCGGATTTTTTCATTACATTCATTTTATGGCGATCGTAAATTAATGATGGCAAATGCAAAAAAAAATTATTCCGAGCGCTTCTGCTCTTTCCATAACTATGTTCCCATAACTAACTATCAAAAATGGCTTGAATTATTTCCCAGTCGTGAAGACCTTATTAATCCCTCCACAAATAGTATTGTAGGGTCAGTAATAAGTGTTCCACGTCAATATTTCGACCGTATGAAATCTATGGACCTACGTGGCGACAACATTAACTTATCATTCAGCATGATGACCTGACATAATTCTACAAACTTTGTATCGATCGTGTAGTGTCGGTCTATGTGTAAGCCATCTTATCGTTCATCCAATGAATCATCGGGCGCTGGATCGACTGATAATTTTCTGTTTTCGGAGATTATTGAAAATAAATAAATATTTTCACACAGAATGAATAAAAAAAAAGCAAATGGTGCATCGGGGCCCCATAAGAAACAGCCCATTCGTTATTTTTGTCCACGATAGGGTCTTTCAAAGATTTTCTTGGAAAGTGCAATAACTCCTTATCAGATGATTTTTAGTCGAATTATCCACAAATATTCATAGCGGAGAATTTTATATTATACGTTTTTTTAGCAAAATTTTACAGGAAAGCACCGACTTATTCAAAGCGGTGTGTGTATGTGTGTGATTGTGTGTGTGGGCGGGTGGATAGGTGGGTGGGAGAGTAGGTGGGGGGCGGGTGTGTGGGGGGATGGGTGGGTAGGTGGGTGGGTGGGTGAGTAGGTGGGGGGGCGGGGGGGGGGGGTGTATGTGTGTGTGGGTGCAAAGTGAGAAATCGACCAGGCCGACAAGGCCTGCCCTCACATTCATTGCAGCGCAAGTGGGTCGGAAATTGGACTTTGCGCCCGCCGGGGCGAAAATCCCACTTTGCACCCACCGGTGCCAAAAAACGATTTCGCACTTGAGTGCGTGAAATTGTTTTTGATGATTGAGAAATTGCAGTCTGAGGCGGGACCGACGAATGCACTTGAAGTTGGCGAAAAAATCAACAATATTGTTGTCGCGAAGGGTGGGGGGAGGGGGAGGGGTTTTGGTGCACACCAAATGCACTGTGTAACGAAAACAATGACTACAGCATCCTTCAATAGTCTTTCTGCGTATCGAATGGGTGGGGAAGAATTTGCTTACATCATTTTCTCCAATCATTATTTCCTTCTCGCCCGCTAGAAATACCCTTGAGCATATTTCTGAACTGGAAGCATCAATGTATCATCGAATTGATCTAAGAATAAATGCATTATGTCACTGGTATTTCATAATGATTAACATCAACTCAATACTTGCAGATAATCATGGTGACCATTACAAGACTGTCGCTGATCAAAATCGTGGAGTTGGTAAGTTCTATTTCTGATAAATATGAATTATAAGAATATATAAATTTGGAAAATCACTAGCTATTTTAAGAGCACTGTAGATTTTTAACGTATCTATTGCTTTCCGCTTCATAATTAATTGACATTTTACGTATTCATTGAATACCAGATGAGCGCCAATTACTAACATTCCTATGATTTAAGCACACAGTAATTTTTTTTCTTCAAATAAATTTCAATTTATTCTAAAATATGCTTCCTTTTTTATGTCATTATTTTCACAAAAAAAAAGAATCAAAATTCAAATTCTTTTCCCGCTTCTATTTCGGTATTGTAATGCCAAATTGACCAGTTAGGACCAAAAAAAAAAAAATTAGAACTATCTACTTACAATATTTTTTTCGCCCCAAAGACCTCCAGATAATATTAATAATATATATTTCGGCCAGATTTTTTGACTATAAACACGAAATGTTTTTGCTATGCTTAAATGTCGGTGTACCTATTAATCGATGAAAATGAATGGTTTAAAGAGCAAAAAGATATTTTTTAAAATTATCCCTAGCTGATCACGTGTATCACTATTACTATATCTACATCCGTAAATCTCACGAGCGCTTCATAGAATGATAATTGATACGTGCGCGATTAATTCGTTATCACCGCTCGCATCATCGACAATTTTGTGTCAATGATGTTTTATTATTCGATGAATTATTCTGAACCATTGAGAGCAGTTGAAAAAATTCTCCACAATTCTAGGACTGTAAATTACTTCGTCATCTGTTTAGCATGAGCTCGAAAAATGACATCAATGATGCTTTTCATAACTCGAATTTTTTTTAATTTCAATTGAAGAATAAATACCAGCATCTAGCCTCCGAGTAAATTCTACAAAATTAAGTCAATATATTCATTTTTTTTCGCACTGATTGAACGCCCAATTGAGGTTTTAATTCAAGAGGAATGTAGACGCGAATTGCAAAAACTGGAGCGAGGATTTCCGGGGCAATGCTCCGTCTGATTATCTTTTATAAACATTTTCTTCAAGCCTATTGGGGTGTTTACTTGCAGAGAAAGATGACATTTTTCCTAATATCAAATTAAAAAATAAGGTGGCTTCAACCAAACAATACCATCTCAAGATATCCATACGCGTGAAAGCACAAAAAAATTCCGGCGTTGCGAAAACGCTTTATTACCCAGGCACTCGCACATTTTTTAGATACACGTAGAATACATTTGCAGTAAAGAAATTATATCGTAGTTATAATTTTGTCATTTTTATTTTTCAGGTCATAGTATGTGTTATTCTGGGTGTCCATGTGAATTATCATACCATTACCGCAGAGGACACATTTCTATCAGCGGGAACTGAGATAGGATTTCTCATCATCCTTGCTGGTCTATTCGCTGGAGCCGTAACAGGCACACCCGTAAACCGACGTGTGGTAAGATTGAGAAAATTGATATTCGTATGTGCTATTGCATATTCTCGAAGTACCTGTTCAGGACTTCAGTAAATTAATCCCCCTCAAATTACATGAAGACCTCAATTGGCCCATACATGAATGCTAGAAGTGCCTTAAAACAACAATGTTCGATACTCACCTCTTTGGCCAGTGATATAACCCTCCCAACAGCCCAAACCCAGTTTTCCACAATTGCACAACTATATAGTGCGTAAAGCTAAATGGCGGGCATGCCACGAATTTCAGGCATTGATTAAAACACTTTTTGACATGCTGTGCGCAAAGCAACGTTTTCCGCACGCTTCGCGCAGCGTGCGGGAAACGTTTCTTTGCACACAGTGTGTCAAAAAATTGTACTTTTCGTACGGTCCGATTGCAAGGGAGTGCATAGTACTTTTCGTAACAAGGGCATAAAAAAAGTTTTCTTGCCCGAGTAACGAACATCGTTTTTTTCATAGGCAGGGGAGGGCGGCGTCACGCACTGAGTGTCAAAAATATAATTTGCGCACAGCCCACCGAAATATCTAATATAATTTTAATCAAAGAATTAGTTTTTTCTTGTTATATCGGTGAACTAATTGCTATCTGTGTAATAGGAACTCTTCTTCCTGCTGGTCGGATGTGCCCTGTTCATCGCTTCCGGAGCTATCGTCCTTGACAGGTACAGCCACAGTAGAGCTGTAACTAGAGGATCATTATCAATTATAGAAGGAGGCTTGCTTCTTCTTGATGCTATCCTCACATTCCGAGGAGAGCAATAACTTCATTGAAATATGGAATTAAAATTTCCCGAGTCGTACTGATGTATCACGGGCATTATATATTCAACAGCCACGATAACTTACAAAAATCTGCCGTTTGACTGTGTAAAATTATGAAGATATACAATAGCTTCTGAGCCAGTACGGTTCTTTTTTTTATGTAAAAAAAAAATACTCATATTTTGGTGTTGCATCAGATTATTTTTTATATTGAGTAAAACATATTTTTTATTTCATCTCTAATTCTATATTCATGCATAATATCGCTATACGAATACATGAAACTTCAAGTACAACCATTATCTTATAACATAAGACGATAAAGAAAATAAAATCTATCAATATATAATTTCATACGTCCTTTTCACATTTCAATATTCATTCATGTTTATAAAATCTAACATTGCGTTTATTCATACTATCAGATTATAATTGTGTTAATCATAATCAGAATAAAGTGCATTTGATTATAGTAGTAGTCTTCTTATTTCTCTTCGTACCCTAGGGCGGAAAGTCCATGAAAGTACTCCCTCCGGCGGCAGAATCCTTACTTTCCGGCCCTTGGGCGAACGAACTTCCGGTGCGGGGTATGACATATACTATGGTTTCTCATAAAATTTCAAGTAAAATTTTTTCCCTTGATCTAAGTGAATACATTCCTTGAATCAATTCTATTTCATAGATAGATTCATCACATAGTTTTTTCTCTCGGAGCGATGACAATAGTTCTTGATTCAATCAGGTTATAATCGATCCGGAAATTATCTGAACTACGAAATTGTTACACTTCCGATCTAGGAAAGTTTATGGAATGATTGCGAAAATGGAACATCAAAAAGCGAAAATTTCCACTTTTCTCGAAGTTTGACATCATTTTCACATTTTCGATAAAGTTTGTGTGTGTGTGTGTGTGCGTTCGGTTCCGAATGATCGACATGACTTTTCTCAAAAATTGGTTCGTAGCGTCTTTTGCACACACAAACACACACACACACAAACACACACACATACACACACACACATCGGCAAGTTGATGAGGCATCCCTGGAAAGTCACACATACACCCCGGTTATTTTCCCTGAAGCAAAAACTGTTTTACTCTGTATGGATTTGTAGGAATCAATATTCCCTTGGATTGAACCGATCATTAAACATCTATATAAAAATAAATAAAAATTTCAATGAACCGCGGTAGAGGTCCTCAAGCATTTGCAAAAATCTAGACACTCTACCGAGTCCAACTGCAGATGTCTCCTCGAGTTATTTCCTCATGAAAAACTTGTGTCCCTACTTTTAAAATTGATTCCTTCAGCCGCTTCCAGTTTTGAATTGGCATTACGTTACATTCGCCTACGTGCTAGACAGTGTTAGACATCAGTGTGCGCGCAATCGTTCTCAGTAGTTCTCGCAGTCTATTTTCGCAACGTTTATTATCTAAATATTTGATAAATAACGTCGAGACCCAAATTCTCTAGAACTTCAGCGAATTATTTAGCGCAAAAGCATCAATTCATAGTAAGTTATATTTTCTTATCCTCATTATTTTTCCATTATGCACAATTGCAATAAACAATATTTCATTAAAATCGATGAATTGAAGGACTCCCACACCCGTCCTGCCCCCCCCCTTCCACCCACGTAGTAATCGTAATAGAAATGAATCAAAACAGCTGATGTATACAATATGCAAGACTCTAAATTTAGATGTATTACTTCGCCAATTTTTTCCACATAAATTACCTCAGCAAAACCAACAATGAATTTCAATTAAAAAAAAAAACATTTCTATATCGATTCTTAGAGCCCGCAGCGCAAATTTTTGGCGCGTTTTTGCCGGAAAGCAAACGCCGCAATCACTTCAACATATTCTGCATGCAACATTAAGAAATAGTATTAATAAGGAAATAATTAAAAATAGTTTTACAGTAATTTCGGTAGTGTCTTATATCAATTACTTCGTTACTTGCAGCTCACAATGGCCAATTTTACACGACTTTCGCTGATCAGAGTAATCGAACTGGTGAGTACCACTATTTGGGTCAATCCATAAAAGCACATAGATTCAACATAGATTTCGAACAATTATCTTTTACATGAAACGTTAATGCCGCAAGTTTATCAGTGCATCGCACACGTTATCCCATGGATTTACGCTATATCGAAACTTTGCCGATAACACCTTGCGCATGGAGATGTTATCAGCGGTGGATCTAGCCGAGACGAACTATGGGTCTATAATAAATATATATATAGATATATATATATATATAGAAATAAATCCGGGAGATATCTCCAAAAAAAAACTACTGCTGTTATATATCTATATATATTCGCGGGTACCGCGCGACTTTTGAAGTCTTCCGGGCCTGCTCATTTCCGCGAATTCACGTTTCCGGTCTCGCTTTCCCCAATCGTCAGCGGTATCAGTCCTGCTATCTTGGAATTTTTTTTTCCACTCTTTTGAGTTATCCTCATCTTCTGGCAATTATGACCTTCGCGCTGTATTGATGTAATGTTCCCTCGATGTCTCGTATGTCATAGTCGAATATGACACCATGCTATGCCAGCCTAGTTGATTACCTTCAAAACAAAAACAACAATGAATTTATTGTCAATTACGCATTGCATTTCACCAATATCTGCATTATATTTGGTTTGTTTCCCCTTTGCAAAATTTGGAAATGGTCTGTGATAATTGTGAATTTTTGGATCGTTTTAAAATGAAATTGAACGCAAATTAAACTGTCAGTTGGGAGCAAAGAAATTTATTGTGAAATTTCTTTCTCTCGAATTTCGAAGTATTACGCTAGTGAAAAAAGTTTATAACTTTAATTCTAGTAAACTCAACGTATAGAAATTGAAATCAGTTAGGGAAACTATGACCAGAATTCAAAATAAATAGCGAACCCGGGGACTTCGGTTCTCCAACTCTGGAAGCCTCGTGTTACGTATTTATCGATGTATTCATTCATTATTCGTGAAACTATTTACTATTGGAAAATGGGCTGCTAGAAATTTCCACCCGTAAACACTTCCTCGGAGGATAGAGTCTCGGCAAAATTTGACCTTGGTGAAAAATTCTCACGAGGGCCAAAAAGTTGAACATTTGATAATAATAGTTACTATGATTTCATGACGCGAACTCTTCATCGATCGGACTTGTTCACCAACGCGATTGTCGCGCCTGGTTTTTCCCCATCACGTTTTTATCACTTTTATATTTCTAAGTAGTGAAAATAATCTGTGAGCCCATCGAGGCCCATGTGGACCAACGGGGGCCAAACAAAAACCTTCTCGATTAGTAATTTCCACCCTATTTTTTTTTTTTTTTAAGTTTCTGCTAATAATTCAGATATTTCTGTACCACGTGGCTTAAAGGAAAAAATATTGAAACTCTGTCGCACTCTAGATAATTTTTCCTACGATTTTTCATTGAACCAAATCATTCTCGAACTAAATTCAGAAATTCTGGGAAGTCATTCTCGAGTGTGTTTTGGGCGGCCGCATGACGGGTCGTCGCATGTGATGCGGCTTTCATGCGATCGGCTGCAAGCGATTTCCGCGCCGTCGAATGCGATTTCAATGGCACATGCGATTTTTGGGCTCGTATGCGACATTGTTTTCATCCGAAGTGTCACGCGGAATAGCTGAGCTTAACCTCGCTCCCCTCAGAATTCTACCCAATTTGTTCAGTTTTAGCGTAAAAGTTAGTTGTAAATGTCAGTGAACAATTCGCATGCGAGCCCACAAATCGCATATGCCATTGAAATCGCATTCGACGGCGCGGAAATCGCTTGCAGCCGATCGCATGAAAGCCGCATCACATGCGACGACCCGTCATGCGGCCGCCCAAAACACACTCGAGAATGACCTCCCTGTTCGTTGGCACTTTTTCCTATGGGTCTGTGAAAATTCAACATTTTTGGATAATCCGTGGTGAAAATTTGATTTTTGTACCGAATATTTTGTCCCGAATATTACTCCTTTTTTTATACCTATAATAGCAAATATGGATGTTTTTTCCCTCGTAAGTATATGGTCTACAATCAGACAAATACTTAGGAAGGATGCCGTGAATTTCATGTGAAGCATTACTTGATAGGTTCTGAGGAAGTACGGATGTAACAAAAGTAAAAAGTCGTTAAACCTTGGAAATTTGCAATAAACAAATTCTATGAATGTTTTTCCCTTCTATTAGTTTTCGAGATGTTTAGTTATAACGAAAAAATGAAATCATGAAATGTGTTTGAACCAAAGTCTAATTAGATGTAAGTCACTCGCAAAGTGGCTAGAGCGCTGGCCTTCGGCACACGAGGTCCACGGATCGAGTCCCCGCTTGGGGACTCTCCGATTGGTATAGTAGAGTGGAATTGTCCAGCTCTCGAATTCATAGGGATTCATAGTCGAACGGGAGTTTCGTCAAAGAAACGGCTGTACAAATTGAGGTTTTCCGTGGTTTTCCTTCAATTGTAGATTGACCCAAGCGATGTAAAGTCTGGTAGGCATTGCATTGATTGGGTCAAACGAAGTGAATGCTGTACAGTTTGGGAAGAATTCGGTTTCCATCGGTACCGTGGGAGGGTCGCCACATATGCGTGTAATCGCATCGAAGCGTAAAATAAAAAAATTAAAAAAAAGTCACTCGCAAAGTTATCAATTGGACTATGCTAGACCTCCATTTCATAATTAGTTCGTGAAAAATTTACTTACACACAACCACCCGCCCACCCACCTATAAGCACCCACCCACCTATACCCACCGACCCACCTATACCCACCCACCCACCTATACCCACCGACCCACCTATACCCACCCACCCAGTTATACCCACCCACCCACCCACCCAGTTATACCCACCCACCCACCCACCCAGTTATACCCACCCACCCACCTATCCAGTTATACCCACCCACACTCACCCCCATCCACACACACACACATACGTACACACGCATACGCGCGTGCACACACACACACGCGCGCGCACGCACACATACACACCTACGACCAGTAATCCTGTTCAAACTGGTCAAAATTGATATACATCAATTTCTTACAGATGGACTTGTATCCGGATTGAATAGGGAAGCATTGCTAACATGTCCTACGTGTCCAAGAAAAATTACTAAAATAGAGACGTAATGAATTACAAATATCTGACCAATAAATTCCTATCAATTTGTCCACAGGCTCTGATATGCATCATCATTGGTCTCCATGCGCATTCAGCTATAGGTACTTTGGAAGACTCATTTCTCTCATCAGGAACTGAAGTGGGTTTCCTGATCATCCTTACCGGTCTCTTCACTGCAGCCATGATGGGAATGCCTGTCAATCGCCGAGTCGTAAGTTCTTGAAATTCTTGTTCATATCATGGAAAAGTTCGAGGATTTTATTAAAGCTCTGACTCCAGGTGAGGCGCGGGCGTAACAATTTTTTCCCGATGCTTCTCTAGGGAACTCGCGATACAAAAATCATTTCGTGAACCATAATTTGAGTTTTATATGGAAGAAAGCAATTTCATGATTATCGCCAAGTCGAGACAATGCGATAGAGATGTGACAATTCTTCTTCAACAATTGCAGACATTTCATTATCACTTCATGCCGATGACTATATCACGCCAACCTTGTTTTCCTTGAAACTCAACTTTTTTTTTCTTTTATTATTACAGGAAGTTGGTTTTCTTGTGGTGGGATGCGCGCTCTTCATCGCTTCTGGTGCACTTGTCATGGATATATGGCGACGCAATCGCACTAATCACAGTGTCATTAGAATTCTCGCAGCTAGAGGATCAATATCGATTATTGAAGGAGCCATATTAATTGTAGATGCTATCCTGGTGTTCAAAGGATCAGACTAAACGATGTGTGGATTCTTCTGTTATATCCTAAACCACACGAACAACGATATATTTTGAGAGCATAATATATCACTGATATACGCAATAAGCACATACTTGAATATTTTTCATGTTTTCTTCATATTTTTCTCAAAGAAAAAAATTAGTTGGAGAACTATAAGTCAAAATTTATATATATACATATATATATATAAATACGTTGAAAAATAATTTTCCAATTTTTTTCTCTCTACTTTGTAATTATCAGAATTAGATAAAAAGAGAGATTTGAGGTACGAAAAATTACCTGAATTTTCAACGGGGAAAAAATCATTCTGCGGAAAAATTAGAATAAACACCGTTTATTCGGAATTTTCTAAATTCACTTGAAAAATCTACTTTGTCGCTGATGCTCTGTCTTGAACAATTTCATAGGAAATTTTCCTTTTTTCTCTTCTAACTAATGCAAGAATAATGAGTTTTCGTCTCCATATATTTAACATAATTAACCGCAATAATTACGGAAATTATTTTTCCCCTCGATTCTTTTTTCATCTTTTTGGATTATTGTTTTTTTTTTCAAAAAATATATATGATGAAGGAATGGAATCAACGGGTAAAGAATTCAGTCAACTATATAACTATTTTCATAAAAAAAATTTAATTCCCATGAAAAAATCTAGCGTTTTACTTTTCGTGAAAAATACATTCGTTGAAAATTCATTATCTATAGATGAGTGAAGCTACGTGGTACCGCTCATCTTAGAGAAAAACCGAACGCCGAAGACAATATGAAGATATTCAATTGTTGTGCACTAAGTATACATTACCGATGAGTATCCGACATTCATCAATAAATTACTAATTAATTGATTTGACGACCGAGTCACGGTTGAAAAAGTTTATTTCACAGTTTACAAGATTCTTAATTTTTTCTCCTAATATATCAAGTCGTTATTATCCAACTGATGATTTTCCTTCTTTTTCTCGTAGACGGTAGATTACTCCGTTTCGTTTATCATTATCATTATGTTTTTCATGGATGAAAAAACCAAATAATTCGTCAAAGATTGTTTCAAAGTTGAAAGTAAATAATTGTCTCGCAGTTCCTATACATTCAACTCGATAAATAGGAATAAATCATTATAGTTTGATAAAGAAAAAAACCTCGTTTCTCATCGTCTCTTCTCAAAGTTAAACTTGTATAAATATAACTTTTGTATTTAAATGTGCCATTTATAGTCTGCAGATTTCCTGTATCCAATAAATCTGTTAGCGGTAAAACGTTCTCGGTAAACTCTTCATGAAGAATGCAAAAATAACGATGTTGTAAATTGCGCAATGAGCCAACGCTCCAGAATTTTCATTGCGCGTTGTTGGCCAGTTTCAAAGCCTTTTCTAAAACTCCAAAAATATCTACCGCACTATTTTTAAAACTGTATAAAAAATCTGAGTTATTGTTTTTGTTGGTTTTATTTAATTTGCATAGTTACAAAATAGGGCGATAGGCATTGGGAGTTTCAATGTGCATATTGCGCAATTTTATACATCGACTATTGCGAAGAATACCTGCGGCGAATCGATTTATTAAAACTTCACAATTCTATATCTATATATATATAGACTAGGTAGACATTAATTGGTCGATAAATGACATCATGATAAACAGCATTGGACTACAATTACCATGTAATTATCTACTTATTTATAACATTGGGTATCTCTGTCATAAACGCGTAATAAATGTGAATGTTTAAATAAATTTAAACGGCAATTGTTTCCCCCCTCCACTGGCACAATACAGATGGCGCCACTGTCAACTTCTTGCGCGGTGGTGAAGCAGTTGCTTGCGGATCGACCTTGACGCAACTACATTTTCGAATTTATATTAGTGTGGGTGAAGGCCTCGCGCTCACAAGTTACAAGTTGGGTTCTCTGAGATTTATTTATTTTAAAATTGTTTATCAATTACGCACATAATAAAGAGCGCAAAAAAAAATCGGTCACGTGTTCTATTGATTTGAAATTACCGTGCCATTTACAATGGAGTGGTAAAATATTAAATCGATCCACCAAATGTTTGTTAAAAATCCTGGAATTCAGATGTAGGCAAGCGCACTCAACAGATACGCCTAACAAGTGGGTTTCATTCATTTAAATTCATTCAAGTAGAAGATAAGATAGAGCCATTGCGAATAGAAAGTGAAATTAGGGAGTAAAATTTAAGAAGCTTGAATTAAATAATCGGTAATAATTGTTCTACTTATTGGATTGTAAATCTAAAAATACATTTGTTATCTTCATCGTAATTTATAGCCGATATAATTTTTGGAATTTTTACAGATAATCATGTTTACCTGTTCGAAGCTGTTGATCATTAAGATTATTGAATTAGTAAGTATTTGGTTTATCGTAGTTGCTTCTTTGACCGTCCTGAAAGGCCAGGAATTATTTCGATATTGCAGCGCAATAAAATTTAGTAAACAGAGTTTGTCCTGAAATTTTGATAGTTCTGTGCAATTCATGGATTTTTCGCATAAATTCAGCTAGGTGCTGGATTTTCACTGATTGATATGTTAAAATTGCATTTAAATACTGCGTCCATGAAAAGTGCAATAAGTTTACATAGAGTAAAGGGAGATTTTATGTTGAAATTATGGAAGAATATTTGAAATTAAAAACTACTTTGCATAGAGGTAAAATAGGAGTCATCTAGAAATTGTTTGAATCGTAGAAAAATTATGCAAATCGCATATGATATACAGAGTTTTAAGTTGTTATAACATTTTCCCTGATTTTTATGAAAAAATAATATTTTTTATATAATGGCAAATGAATTACTTCTTGCAAACATTTTTCAATGCATTTCAAATTTTGTGAGTATATTCAACGTACCAATTTATTTCCTCGGCATTTCTAGAATTCTACCCGTTTTTTTTTTTAATTAAATGTCATTTGGGAACACATTTTTTTAAAAATTACAATGGGATTATCTCATGCAAAAGCTTTTAAACCGATTTAACATTTTGGGGGAAATTGGTCTGTTTTTTGTCTAGCACACAAACGTCCTTCGAGAATGTCAAGTCATGTTACAAATTTCCAGATCGTCGGTCCAGTATTAATTTAGAGGATGACGTTTGTCTGCGAATATTGCAATATTACGCAATCAATCACGTGTCACTTGTTAACATCGATGATAATTTAAGTGAATTATGAGCCATGTTATTTGATTAAATTTATAAACCGGTAAAAATTCATCATCTCTAATACTTGTTTTGATATATTTGCAGATTATTGTGCTCATCATCCTTGCGATCCACGTGAACGAGCCTTATTGCAATCTGGAAGACAAGTTCCTGGCAGCTGGAACTGAAGTTGCATTTTTGATTATTATGATTGGACTTTTTGCTGGGGCTATAACGGGAACACCTGTCCACCGTCGTGTTGTAAGTTTGTAAAATCACAACTGACGGTGTAAATTAACAATCAGTATTGACGTTCGTGAGGAGTTAGGGAACGTTTTCAGTATTTATCCATATGAAAACTTTCCAAATGTACGAGACAGGAAATAGGGATAGGCTGGTGAAAAAAATTACAAAATATTTCAAAAATTGGAAAGAAAAGAATGTCTTCATAGCTTGTCTTCATACAAGATTATTATGAAACAGTTGGAAGATAGTGGAAAATAGTGGAAATGAAGTCCTTGCACCTTTCCGAATAGTTTGGTAATATTAATATCCGAATTTTTTTAGCTTGAGGATATTGTAAAAATAGCCAAGTATATGAATGGGCCTTTCCATACTAATTCGACTCGTGACCCTCAGCTTTGCAGACTTTACTTGGAGCTTTTTAGTTAATGGGAAAATTACCTCAAGGTTCCCTGTTGACAAATCAACTCGTGAAGCTCTCCAAACAAACATCTCTTTGAAATTTTTTAACTCTCTGAAGTTTTTAAAACAATTGAATTTTTAAAAAATTCTTGTAGTGGTCGAGATTTCATAAAAATTTTTTTTTGTTCTGTTTTCCAAATTTGGGGGCCTTTCAAATTTTTGAATTGTTCAAAAATGTAAAACTGTTTTTTATTTACATTATTTTTCACTTTTCAGATTCTTAGAAAATTTTGCAAGTATTGATTTTTCAAATTTTTTGCAATCCTTTCAAAAATTTAAATTTATGAATTTTTATTCTTATAGGATCTCTTCTTCATTCTGCTGGGATGTGTCCTCTTTATCGCTTCGGGCGTCGTTATCATCAATGCCTGGCATAGGGTTGTCCATAAAGATCGATACCGTGATATGGCATTATCTAGAGGCTCGTTATCACTCATCGAAGGGGTTGTACTACTCATCGATGGTTTCTTTACGTTCCAAGGCGAGAAATTGATTTGATAGTTGCAATCTATCAAAAAAATGCCAAAATTGATTAGCGTTAAGGGCACTGATTACCATTAAGGGTATTATTGTATTTATAAAAGTGAATCAATATTTTTGTAATGAGTAATAGGTGTGTTCAGAGATATAGGTTTCAATTCTATTATATCGTGTCATTTCATATAACAGGTATTCATTATGACACCATGCAACAAACCAAGCCTTATCTTTTATGAAACATTCCACATGAATTCATAGCATTTCTTTGCCTCCATTTTTCGATTCGCTTCTTTTTTGATATGCACTTTTTATCGAAGAAAAATTGCGCGAATGTTGCTCAATTTTTGACCTCTTTTATTCATAATTAATAAGGCAGAATAGAAACGTTGTTTTGCGAAACAATTTTGAAACACAATTTCAGTCAGAAATAGAATAATTGGAAGATTTACTTTTGTTGACAATTACCTAAATTTTAAGAAAAAAAAAATTATTATCAATATCCAATAATCTCTAAATTCTGGGTTCTATTGATTCAGAGACTTGTTTTTTTTCTTTCTTATTCAGTACTTTTGTTTCATCGAAACGAATATTTTTCTTCAATTACGTATACATATGTTCATCTCAAAAGCCAGAGACATGCTTTTCCAATTGAAGAAAACTTCCAAATGAAAATAGAAATATCTTTATTTAGGAAGTGATAATAGATAAATGTAATAAATGTCAATAGATTTTTAAGAGTCGTCAATTTTCAAGTGAAATGTTTTTTGTAAACAATCAATTTTTTTGTTTATATGATTTCTCTCATAAAAAATATTTTTCTCGTGCAAAAGGATCCTATGATTAATTCTCGTAAATCATAAAAATAGAGCAACTAATAATTAAAAAGCACTTATTTTTCAACTAAATAAAAGTACGTCTCGCAAATAGAGAAAAAACGAAAAATGGAGATAAAAATGGTAATGAAGGCTTCTGGAATGTCTGTATGAAATCAACGTCAATATGAACCACAAGAAGATATATATATTGATAGACATATATATATATATATTGACCAGATATGTGATAATTATGGTGAAGTATAAGGAATATATGACAGCTATACAAAATATATGGAAAAACATATCACACAGTTCAAAGTATATGAAATTCGCTTCTTGTTATATAGGACTCAGATGAAAGACGTAGGTGGGGCAAAATGGACACGTAGTGTAAAGGGGACGGCTCGAAAATCGAAATTATTTCTCATTAATATCTCCAAGTGTAGTCCATATACGGGAAATTTTGCCAACCAACTTGTTGGTGACGCAAACTGAAATCCACAAAAAAGTTTTTATGATCATGTCATTACTTTTCATAATTTTTCAGTTATTTAGCAAATGATAAATTATGTTTTTTTTTCTTTTCCTTTGAGAATAATATTGAGACACCATCCGGCCCCAATTCGTCATATCATCCAAATATAAAGTCCATTTTGCCCCACTTTTCTATACAAATGGTATGTTGAATTCATGAATGATTCCGTATATAATAAATAAGCACGGTATGTTATGTATACTCAAGATACATTTCCAAAGATATTGTTCACATTGTTCATGTTCATGGGGATGTAGAAACGTTTGTATCTTCTACAATTTAAGTGTGTCATTGTTCCAAGTCACTTACCGATCATATCTGTCGACATTTTGCTAGTCGTGCATTGTTCAAGTTTATAAAATTCAAAGTTACGTTTATTTAAAGTATCTAGTATGTATGTCAGTATGTTGTAGAAGAAAAATAAATCAAATCCAATAACAATTACTTCACTACTGAATTAATTTGATGTGGGATTCATTCACTTACGATAAGTTAAGGTATTGTAATGAACAAAATTTTCGTTCTTTTTTCTTTTTCAAAAATTGTATATTATCATTGTGGGACACAGTGTGGGGGTTCGTAAAAGTTGCTCCAGGAAGTCCAAAGTAGTTCAGAAAGGAATTTCGTGAAAATTGGCAACGACGTTATTTGCTAATATCGTAAAATACTGACAGAATAGGCAGAAATGTTGGTATAATAACTATTGTTGGGTTTACTATAATTTTTTCTCTTCTCTATCATTCGTAAACAACTATCACTAGTAAAAATTCCATTCAAGTTGTCGTCATTTAAATCTCTACTGAAATGTAAAAAAAATACGTGTTGAGGGTATTTTTAAATTCTAATAAAAAAATCGTCCGCTGAGATTTATTTTTATCCATGAAAGTCGCTAGAGGAATGCGCATGGTCGGCAAATACTTAAAAACATGCATTTTGGTATTTAAATAATCAATTCCTCTACATGACAATCTTCTACTGGCTGGAACATGAACATCTTGAATTTGTCTTGGGACCAGTCAAAACCCAAGAATAGACAAGATTTTTCGTCGCCATTGGTGTCATTCACTCTTCAACGAGTATACAATATGTCGGTATTTCGTCTAGACACTCTGCATTCGGAACCATAAGTATGTTCATTCTATTTTTGAAATAAATTGAAACAATTAAGAACATATAACGAATGAAGCGACTTTAGTTTACTTTCCCCAAAAGTGTGAAAAATTTTGCTCTCCTGACTACAATTCGATACAAAACATATTCAACAACGGTTTCCGCTGAAAATTCTATCCTAGGGAATATTTGAGTTTGTAAGGAAATTGCTGGTGTGGAATAACACAAACCAAATTAATGATGTAAATAAATTACTACATTGCAATTATTATATCTACAAGGATAAGGCAACCCGTGAAATTCGTTGAATATAGCCTAAAGTTTTAAAAGTCACGAGATCAACCTAACGGGAGCAGGCCACAAGAAATTGATTTAGATTGTTAAAAAAAAAAGTGTCGACACGTGGCTAATTGCTCACAATTAAAATATCTCCGCTGCCAAACTCCTATCTCTAAAAAATGTTCAATGTTCCCGCCACTGCGCTCCCCTCCACTTGTACCTGTCAAATGCAAAGCATGGTAGCTCCGTCGATACAATACCAACACTAAAACCTTGAAAATCTTTTTCACCGTTCCCAATCCCACAGCAGTCTATTGTAAACTCTCCCTCAAAATCGACTCCTCTAGCCCTCCTCGCACTTTTTCGGTTGTTGCGTGTGGGGCCTCGGCACTCACCAGTCGTCCCCCTTGGGTGCTTGCACTTTATTTTCTTCGTTTTTCATTTAAATATCACGAGCCTTCAACAAGCCCCAAAATTATCGCCAAGTGTTATCCCTAGAATAAATATCAATCAAGTGTCAGTGATGTACCGAATTATCGGTACGGTGCATTAAATGTGTGTTAATAATGTCGAATCCCGGCGGCAGCAGGAGAAACGGGGCGACAAAGATACGCCTAACAAGTGAGTTTTTTTATTCCCCCCCCCCCCTCCATTGGTTAATCCTTTGAGAAGCTGAAAAAAGTGTGATTGTGATTGTAAATACTGAAGAAAGATGGACTTTATGAATTAAAGTCATTGGCGGGCCAATCAATTGAAGGATCAACTAGTCTCGGACGTTAACACTGTCCTCCCCGCCCCAACTAATGAACTACCTCCCCCCCCCCCGGACTCCCCCCCCTCGTGAAAGTTCTCACTTGGAAAGTAAACTAAAATAATTTCCTCAATTTTTACGTTCGCTCTAATGCTGTATTCCATAGAGTCTCCATGCATCATACACGTAATTAGCCATCATTAAGTCCAATATGGCACATGAGGACGATGATTCCCCTGCCAATTGGCTAGAGACGTCATCCCCTCGTCATTTTAATCCATGCCCACAGCCAAACAAGTAGAGAGTGACCTTAAGGCACTTCCTCCGAGTTGCTTCGTGAAGATATAGGTTACTATCATTTGCAATGATTTAGTTTAATTTTGAGGATTGTTTTGGAGATTATTAAAAACAATTGAGAACATTTTCATGCAATTTTCCGCGCCCATTTTTTAGGTATAACAGGATGAAATAGTGTAAATAGGTGATGAAAGGAGTTTCTGAAAATGAAGTAGGAAGTGTTGCCAAATTTTGAAAGGGTTTTTTAAATACTCGTGGAGCGAATGGTGAGGAAGTACTTCGCGGGACAATTCTAATTGTTCTGGAGAAAATGTGGAAAGTGCGTTTGAAAATGATTAACGGAATTTCAAGGCTCTTCACTACTTGTTTGTTGAGATATACAACGTCAAAAAGTGGAATTGTTAGTCTTCGATGTTCGGTTCATGATGAAGATTTCTCTCAAAGTTTACTACCATTTTTATAGAATAACTCCAGAGCAATGGGAGGTAGTAGATATTTTGTAAGAACTTTTTGGTAGACGAGATGTGGTTTTATTAAATAGGTACTTATAAAATATTCCAAAAATTTTGGTTGGTTTTCTCCAAAATTGGTGTAAATTATAAGTACATTCTAAGTTTACCACTTTATTATTTATTTAAATATAACTTCCTAACGATTTGAAGCGACCAAACTTGGATTCCATGCTTTGAAATGAGCCTGAAATTTGTTTCTCGTTTTATCGATTATTGACCATACTTGTTGGATATCCGCAAAATTTGCGTGGAAAAGTGTAATGAAATTTTGGAAATTATTCTCAGTCATGCCCAAAAATATGCACTCAAAATTTCATGGTCCTCAATCATTTGGAATTTTTGCAGTCAATCCAGAAGTTTGCACACAATGTTGAATTGATTAGCCATGTCAATCTCTCCTTAGCATAAGCCTTTCTGTACGTTTTGTATAAAGTACTGCGATCATTCAGAATAGCTCAAACGAAACTGCATAATAAGAGATGCATAGTAATAAAGGTTCACCATGCAATAAACAACACTACCTAACAGTTGTATATTTTTTTACATCAATCAAATACTTAATTTTCAATAAATCGTCAAATGCTAACAAATTTGCGAAGTACATCTTCACTGTCCATTAAATTATTTCTACCTCATTATGGAAGTGCATTAACAATTGCTTTCGCTTACTTTTTAATGCGACAATCGATCATTAGTGAATGCGCATAGAACATGGGCCCAGACCCCACGGGCCAAACTCTCTGGGAGGGCCCAGTCGGGCGAGGCCGTTTTAGTTGAACTACAATTCAATCTAAACTCATTTCGCCCAATTAATGCCCTTATTCTTCAAACACTTCTATTTCCCCGCTCTTCTCACACTTGATTGACATTGAAGTTCTTCTGATAAGGCAGCGTAACTGGATTTGTTGATATCGTTTTTTTATATTTTTGTTTGTTGTGGAGTTTCTAATACTTCACTCTAATATTTGTTGTGTCGTGAGGAAGTGGAGCCTTTCTCATCGCATCAATTTAATGTCAGTATATTTTAATAATTATCTGTTTTTTTTTACAGTTCTCTGCGCCAGGAATTTAGCCAGAAAAGATTTGTTTCGTGAGTATCATTGGGATTATTTATTCGAGGAGTAGAATTATGGAGCTGCATTTATTAATTCTGATTTTTTACAGGCTTGCCAGATCCTTTTGCTAAAGTCACTGTGGACGGCTCGGGTCAGTGTCATAGCACTGACACCTGCAAAGCTACTCTAGACCCAAAGTGGAATCAACATTATGACTTGTGAGTACGGGAATTCCGCCTTTTAACAAAAGATTTCTCCAAGAAGATTTAGACTCGAGATGTTTTGCTTGTGACTGAACAACATTAGCAATAAGGACATTATTTCACAAACGCCTTTACAAAAAAAAACGAACATTTTGAAAGTTATCCCCACTTAACTAAAAAATCCTCTCAATCGTGAAGATTCCTTGCTCCCTGTGAAAGTGACATATGAAATAGAATCATTACTCTCTCTGTTATAAAACTTAGCTCCCATTATTCTTCCAGGTACATCGGTAAAAACGATGGGATCACGATATCTGTGTGGAACCACCGTAAAATTCACAAAAAACAGGGCGGCGGTTTCCTGGGATGTGTCAGAATACTATCAAATACGATACAGAGGCTTAAGGATACTGGATGTAAATATCAATCTATCTTATCACTTAAGTTCATTCACAGAATTATCTCAACTTATCTTTATCCACAAATGGAAAGAGAAGAGAAAGAAAAAAAAAAGCCTCTCTAATGACCATTTATCCTCCAGATCAGCGTCTAGATCTCTCTAAAGCACACACTGATGACACAGACGTGATCAAAGGTCAAATTGTCGTCTCATTGCTGTCTAGAGACGGTCACAATGGGGCTGTTAGCAATACCGTTGGCCACAATGCTGTTGTTGATGTACTTGGCGACTTAAGTTGCCCTACGGATTTGCCTGATGGCTGGGAGGAGCGTAGAACTGAGAGCGGTAGGCTCTATTACGTCAATCATTACACGAGAACGACCCAGTGGATTCGTCCCAATACACGGTATGTTAAAAAATTCACCCATCATTAGTCACAACACTTTACCCATGAGCGCGCATCGAGGGAATCTCGCACATTTAGGTTTAGATTAATATGCCAAAATGTGGAGGGGGTCAATCTCCATGACAATATCTTTTAGTGCATACTAAGGCATGCAACAGAGCTTGCTACGAACATTCAATGCTCTTAGTTCTGATCATATCTGCCGAAACTACTTTCGGTCAATGGCCGTGAATTTCTCCAAAGATGGCGTGATTCCGATCCTAATGGCACGCGCAACACGTGAAAATTCTGATCGTGTCGCGGAATGTAATTACCAGCAATTGAGCTGTATGGTACAAATGATTTTCATGCCAATTAGAGTAAACTCAAAGAGTGGCTTGAAGCTTTAAAAAATCTCCATAATGTGACTAATGACAAGTTAAGTGTGGTCGTTCAGCTAGGTAGAACGAATTAAAGACCACTTTTGGAATTGAGTAATGGTTAACTGAATTGCGTATATGTTCACCTAACATCAGTTTTTACTGAATATCTCAATTTTTTGTAGGAGGTTGCTTCGTGCTTTTGCATTTGTATTTTAAATTTTCGGGGTATATTCCAAGTGCACACTCTTTCAATGCATAGTATCTCAGAATATTATAATTATTATTGCTGTCATAGGTAAAAGCTTCTAATGGAAGCTTCATCCACTCCATTGATCATGGAATTTCTTAAAAATAAATTCATTTTTTACTCTCTATAGTAAGAGAGATCTTAAGACTAAATTACTTTCGAGTACAAGACTGACTAATATTGAATTTATACAGCACAGGAGGATTTTATTTTGACAACATATGGAGCAAAGGAAAATTTGGGAAATATCAGTAAAATATGCAATTTCCTACGCTATTAATTTTATATATTCAACTCCCATTGCGATTTGCACACTCTGTCAGGTGAACTTATATACACAAAGAGAAAAAGTATTGTCTTACGCAGTATCATCTTTCTATCGAATATATGCAATTTACCTTGAGGTAAATTGTTGATTACAGACATATGTTTAGTTGTTCCGAAGAAATTGCTATTCCCTGTTGAATCAAGTTATTTCATTGATGACATTTGCATGTCTGTGTTGGTTCTGCAACGCTTTTCTTTTGTGCAGATCAAGGACTAGGTGCATATTTGTTCATTATTTTTTATTCATTAAGATTCCAACATCATAGTTTTCCCATTTATTTGACACTTTAATTTAACATGAAATTTTTTTTAACTCAATGACATGTTCTGAGAACATCACAGATTTGAACAACCAAATGCGGAACCTTCCATACCAAAGCAGTCCCCGTTGTCATTAACCCGTCCGTAGTCAAACTATTTTTCCAACGTTCTTCAGGCGCGCATTGAGAAACTATCTCACATTTTGTTTTGGTGTCATCTATCGAAATCTGAAGGAGATGCTGATTTTCATAAAAATAATTGTCATAGTCCTCACTGTGAACTATAATGAAGTTCGCTATGGAAGCATTTGTTACTATTTTTAGTTTTGACGCGAAAAATTCTTTCGGTTGCCGCCGCACAATACTCCACAGCCGGCATCATTCCGATATCAACGGGGCATGCGTATCACGTGACAATTCTGATGGACTCGAAGAATACAATTCCCATCCACTTGTGTGGTATTAATGACTTGTAGCCCCACCTATATAAGCTAGAGTTATAACCTGAGGCATTAAGAAAATTCCGCTCCAATATATTCCAATTTTCGGAAAATTCCATAACGAATTACATTCTGAAATATTTGTATTACAGACGAAATCATTTTTTATTATTATTTAGTGGGACAACCAAGAATTATTTAGTAACCCAATGCTCATTTTCTATAAGAAAGGGTGGAGGAAAGCCCCACATACGGCAATTTTGATAAACTAATTAGTCTAGACTAATTGCTTGCCTACAACTGTCTGAAATTGCTTAATTAACCCTAACATCCTTTTCACAACAGTCCGAACAACGCAATAATTCCAACGACGCCTGAACCACCATCGCTATCCGAACCAACGTCGCCCAGCAGCAGTGGATCACCACCTGGCCCAACTGACAGTCCCCCCCAAAGTCGTCCAGACACCTGGAACGATGGGACACCAAGCAGAACGCCCAGTCGCGACAGTTCGGCGCAAAACACCCCCCGTAATACGCCAACGCAAACCCAAAACTCCCGGAATACAACACCCCCCTCTGCCGCTCGTGAACGCAGGCCCAGAAACCAGGACGATCAAAATGCCAATCAGAGTGCTAATCGCTCAAACAGTGGACAACAGGTATCCTCAAAGATAGACTTGAATAATTTGTTACATTCAGTAACGAAGAAAATTGCGTTGTCTTTTTTCGTCTGACATTCTGATAAATATTTTGTTTTTATAGAGTCGGAGCTACGAATTGCTTTCGATATTAATTTCGTTATCTGCCTTAACTTTTGAGATTTTTTTTTTAAGTGATGTTACGCTAAACAGAATTAGCTCAGCAATTTTGGGGAATACTCGCACTGAAAATCACATCTTTTGGAAGATTACAGGGAATATGAGCGTCAAAACAATTCATATTCCTTAAATATGAAATGCAAAGTGGAAATTTCAGTTGAGTGGAAATAACAGAAATTCAAGGGAATATATCATTGAAGTTTTAATTTTTAAAGAGGTCAGATACTTTTCACACAGAAAATTAAGGTTTTCAAAAATCAGATAAGACAGGAAATTTTCGGAGTAATTCTCAAAAATATTAAAGAATTTTTCAGTTCATTTTCAAAAAACACGGTGTAATTACCCTCGATTTTTATACATATTTGATCTATCGCGAAAAATGCCCACATTCAATTTTTAATGATTATGTTAAACGTAGCATAATGTATCGGAAAATGTGTAACTTAAAAAATAATCATTAACAATATTTCTTTATACTTAGATTTCATCTGTTTATAAACGACTTTATGTTTTTATCAATATGGGTAATTCATCCATTAATATGGATAAGCAATTTAAATGTATAAGAAGATGAAATCGAAAAATTAATAATTTCTTTTTATTCCATGCTCATTTTGACTTCGCTTTATTCTATATTTGCTTTATTTTATTATATCAAATGGCATCAATAGATATTTCGACCGAAAGGCAGTTTTCATCATTTTTTTCGTAAGAAGTAAGCTTTGAAAGAAGTGGAGCTACAGTCCTTTGAACCTTTCTTTTGAATCTCTGAAGATCCCTGCGTATAGGATATAACCAGTATGATCAGAACAATTAATCTTTTTTTTTGTCAGCCAAATGTATCGACCTATTTTTTCTCACTAATATACAAAATTAACCTGTACTGATATTTTGATCAACAGCCACGTAGGCCAGGTCGTCTGAACCGCTCCCGAAATGAGCGTCGAAACGATGTTCAACCAACGGATCTTCCCCGTGGCTACGAGATGCGACAAACTCAACAGGGCCAGGTTTACTTCTACCATGTACCAAGTGGTACATCAACCTGGCACGATCCTCGAATTCCCCGGGACCTTCCAGCAAATGAATTAGCGAATGAGCTCGGCCCTTTACCAAGTGGTTGGGAGATGCGTCAAACCCCAAGCGGTCGTGTCTACTTCGTCGATCACAATAATCGTACGACCCAGTTTACAGATCCCCGTCTATCCACGCAGATAATTAACAACCTACTGAAACGTCAAAATAGTGGTAATCAGTCAGGCACAACATCGACACCACCTCGACCAGAAAATACCACAGAACCAGTGGCAGTGACTCCCAACGCAAATCAAACAAATCGTACGATAACTTCAACGAACAACAATTCCCCAGTGGAGAATCAAGTCCAAACAATATCAGACTTACCCAAGGAGCTCATGGAAAGTGAGCTTCTCCCGAAATATAAACGAGATTTAGTTGCGAAATTAAAGTGTCTCAGAGCCGAACTGAATGCCCTTCAGCCCCAGAGTGGTCACTGTCGCTTGGAAGTGTCTCGATCTGAGATCTTTGAGGAATCCTATCGAATTATCATGAAAATGCGTCCGAAGGACATGAGAAAGAGACTGATGGTGAAGTTCCGGGGTGAAGAGGGCCTGGACTATGGTGGAGTAGCGAGAGAATGGCTATACCTTCTATCTCATGAAATGCTAAATCCCCAATATGGCTTATTTCAGTACTCGAGAGATGATAACTACACTCTACAGATAAATCCAGACTCGGGAATCAATCCTGAACATCTCTCCTACTTTCATTTTGCGGGGAGAATCATTGGCATTGCTGTGTTCCATGGGCATCATGTGGATGGTGGATTTACTACACCATTCTACAAGATGCTACTGAATAAAGGAATTACTTTGAGTGATATTGAAGGGGTAGATCCAGAGCTACATAGGAGTCTAACGTGGATGCTGGAGAACAGTATTGATGGGGTACTGGATGCTGCGTTTTCAGTTGAGCACAGTAGTTTTGGTGTATTGAGAAATCATGAGTTGAAGCCAGGTGGAAAGGACATAACTGTGACTGAGGAGAATAAGAGGGAGTATGTGAGACTTTACGTTAATTATCGGTTCATGAGGGGAATTGAGCAGCAATTTTTGGCACTACAAAAGGGATTCCATGAGCTGATACCACCACTATTGTTGAGGCCGTTTGACGAGAGGGAATTGGAGCTTGTTATTGGGGGACTCGGTACCATTGATATCAATGATTGGAAAACACACACACGACTAAAGCACTGTACACCTGATACACCAGTGGTCAAGTGGTTTTGGCAAATTGTGGAGTCCTATGGTGAGGAGATGAGGGCTCGACTATTGCAATTTGTTACGGGAAGCTCGAGAGTTCCGCTTCAGGGATTTAAGGCTCTCCAGGGTTCCACTGGTGCTGCTGGGCCCAGATTGTTTACTATTCATGCGGTTGATGCGCCCAGTGAAAATTTGCCCAAGGCACACACGTGTTTCAATAGAATTGATATACCACAGAGCTATCCTTGTTATCAGAAAATGCTGGATAAACTCACACAGGCGGTTGAGGAGACTTGTGGATTTGCAGTTGAGTGAGGGTGAGTTGATCAATTAATTGATTTATTTATTAGGGAACAAATCTGCAAGATATGTCACAAAATGTTTTCGTCTAACATTTTTTTATTACATATTCTATCAACATGGTGAGAAGGGGTTAGCTTATAGCAAAATTTATAGGATTTGATTAACTTGAGATGTTGAATGTTCTAGAACAATTTGAAGTGAGTTAACACGTGCTTACTAATTACATATCCCATTACTCAATATATAGTTATTTTCTATCTTAATTGATTCTGAGACGAATAGGTTAAATCAGGTAGAACAAATGAGAAGTTAAGTATTTTTGAAATTAACTAATAGTTGTTATCGTTGTGATAACGTATGTCACTTATACTGACCACGCACAATTCGTGTCATAAATATTTGCACGTTACGGTCATTATGTTCTACGTTACCGTAATGAAGTGAAATTTGAAAAAAAAAACAATTGTGTAATGGTTCACGATCTCCTTTTGCATGATTAATGTTAATGGGATAACGGGATTTGATAACACTTTCAAAATTTGAAAGATAAAGGCGACTAGTGAATGATAAACATTAATGCTCTCCAGCTCGCATAATGAGTACGACGTCGCCTTTGAATATTTCAATTATTAATTACGTTAGAGATAATAACAATCTGAAAAACAATCCATTCACTTTCTCTAATCTTGGTTTGAAGGGCTTTGAATTTCTTCTCATGTCTGCCCCCAAATGTTCTTGTGTTTCCCTAGAGAAAATCCTTCGATTTTCTAGGAGCCATGTGTCATTAACTTCAATCACCATTAAGGAGGCCTCTTGTTAGGATATTAGGAATTGACATCTGAGGTCAGATTAAACACAAAATTTGTCAAACTTAAAAACATTACTCAACTCATTTGAGTAAATTATACATAAAATATGGCATAAAATTACATTTTGTATTGCATGTGCTTAGGCATTTAAACCACGGATTAGTGCACATGGCCCAAAAAGCCAGTTTTCATCATTTCTGGAGTGGGATAATGCATTTTAATTCCAGTAACAAGCATAATTTATTTATGAATAAATAAATTTGATTTACGAACAAAATTTGTTTATAATAAAAAAATTATACTTTTTGAATCATTTTTTCATACATGATCAGAAAAAATCATTCATAAATGATGAATCATTTTTTAATGAAAATGTCATTACTTTTTGTCAACAAATGCATTATTCCATCTTGTCAAGCAATCTTTCCTCATAAATTGGATTAATTTTCGTTTTGTAGCAAAACAAATTTGTATATTTTCTATCATTTCTTATAAAAATAGAGCGCCAAAAATTGGTGAGATAGGGACATTTTTATATAAACCTTTTATAAATTTAGATGTAAGCAAATTTCGATACCTCTCTCAGTCTTTGAAATATTTCGCGAAAATTGAAATCACGTTAAAAAAAACTTGATTTACTATTTTGCTACTAATCTTATCTATTCATCGATTTATCCATTTATCTTTAATTATAACCATGGCCGATGAACATTAGACAATGATTATAACCATAGACGATGCTAAAAACACGTGCAGAAAATTACGAAAAGTGAAAAATTGAGGCTCCAGATTTTGGTGGAATATCTCATAATTTTTAGGGGATCTAAAGATGTGCTAAAGTTTATATAAACGTTTCTTCCAGAACTGCTAGCAAAATTAAGTCACTTCATTTTCATTATGTCAAATTTTGTCAGAATAAATATGAACCTAAGGTTGATTTATTACACAATGCTATTCTTACGAAACAAGTGCGTTTTTTTTCGAACATTACGTACACATTGCATCTAATTGCGACGCTATTTCCTTGAGGAACACCCACGTGCAAACCGAAAGCCGCAAATTATCACTTCACTCAAATACGCAATACGCACCGATTAATACTCGATATCAATAAATATTATTCAACTAAAAAAAAAGCAAAATTCATGCCTAGCTGCTACTAGAATATAACAACATTCAAACTGCGAGAAATATTTGGGATAAAAAAAAATAATCGAAAATATTATTCTCTCAGTACATGAGAATTATTCGGTCTAGTAACTGTTGGAAAGTAAAAGGTGGGAGTTGTGACTAGTGGACCTGAAGAATTTAATGAGTGACAGAAAGAACAATTTGTTGGCTCATCATACTTTCCATTCTTTAATTTCTCCATGATTTTTTCTCTTGCAGGATAATTTCGAGGAATAATTTCATGGATCATTGTTCATCACTGATAATGGAAGGCAAGTGCTAGTGAAATATCTAGCACGAAAACTGGGATTTGTATTGGAGTCAAGCGTGCGGAAATGGGGGATCCTAGCTCGGCCTAGTTATCGTCCTTCGCTACCTCCCACACGGAAGGCGATTACACTTGGCACGCGACATTGTTAAGTAGTCACAGTCAATTACTACCATATCATGAATTCAGGAATGCGGAGAAAGTGCAAGGAAGAATTTTTGGGATGAGAATTTTTTTGGCAAATATGCTCAAATTCAGTTGACATCATCTGAATCATATTGAGGTATTTTTGTTGCCTGAGGAGGAGACGAAATTTCATATCAGTACACGTCGCGTGTTCTGTGGAAAAAAGTTGGATTTAGTCTTTCGAGGGATTATCGATTAAGGAGAATTTTTTCTTTAGGAGAAAAAAAACATTCTTAGGGAAGAACTTGGGGAAATCGGGTCATCAGATTGTATCAAATGTTGTCATAAAATTTCAGAGCATGATCAAATTCGTGGAATGTATGGAAAAAGTATTTTTTAAGGAATTCCACATAATTTGTCATAAAGTATCAGATTGTTGAAATTTCAGACAGATATTCGCTTCTGGTGTCATAAATTGTCATTCTATGATCGACATTCTGAATAGAGATGCTATATTTCATCAAGCATATCATTTTATTATGAAAATAAGGGTTACTTCTATGCGCCATGAATCGTCATATGATCTAAGTGCCTCACGGATTTGGCATACTTTATACTTTGTCAGACAGATTTGTCGAAATCAGATCACATCTGATAGATATGTCATGGTAATAAAGTTTATTTCTGTGGATCATGAATTGTCATTCTGTGATCGAGATTCTGGGGAGATATGCCATATTTTGTTAAACAGATACGTCAAAACCTGATCAAATTTGACAGATTATGCCATGCATCAATATGTTCATTCCAAAATGACAAATTAATGAATTGCACAGAATAAGGCACAATACTATTTATTGGCAAATATCAGAATATAACAAATCATGTGGCATTTTATTACTAAAACTTATCTTTTGATGAACAGATGTAAGCACCTGTCAGAATTTGCAATTTGTGCTACTCTAGTATCATGACATAATGTAGTACATTTCGTTATAGGAATATCATAATCTGGTGGGAAACTATCAGAATTTAGTATTTTGTATGAGCCCCTGATTATGACAATATTTGATATTTTAACAGAAATCTGTCATATGTATACAAACTGTCAAAATCTGTCATGTTTTTTATTTTCGTCATGATACCTCATATTCGACATTTTTTGAACATATCACATCTCGATTTCTATAAAGAGTTTTTTAGGTATCAGATGATTTCCAATCTATCGAGGGTAAACTTATAAATCTGATTCAGTGAGAGAGTCGAAAATTACGTTATATGAATTTTATAATTGCATTATTCTTCTACGAGTATCTCGATAACTGAGGAGTGGAATAAACTCCAGAAGATTACGCATTAAAAAATTCACAGTTGAGAGGTAAATGGGGGAGTTCGAGGATTTGATTGGATAAAAACTGAAATTTTATTTATTTATTCATGTAGTTTTAATTCACTTCGGGCGTACCAAACTACCTTACCACAAACTTTACTTAATTGAGTGTTTTTTTAATTTCCATTCTAAGGAATTTAAATTTATTTAGTAGACATGTCTTTAAAATATATGCAGTAATACCCCTCTGAATTTATGCAAATTTCTTAAATATGGCAGACATAATTCAAATTTTAAGACTTGTAATTTTCGATGTCATGAATGAATCAGATCGTTCCGTTACTTTCATATCATCAAGACATATCAAAGTATGACTGAGTGCAATTTAGTAAAAATTGAGAAACACAATAAAAAATTGTTAACTTAGATTTTGTCAAATTACTTCGATTTTATAAATAAAAAAAAATCTGTAATTTACCCTCTTTTCAAGAATCATCTGACAAAAGTATAGAAAAAATTATAGGGCCCTAAAAGAAAGTGACAGTCCAACTTTTTTCACAATACTTGTTCTGTCGTTTTGGGAATTTGAAGTGACAATTCAAGTTCGGTGATTAATTTATTAGTAGTTCATTGGAAATTCGTTATTTCCGCAAGTTCGTATATCAATATTTGTTAGGGATCAATTGAATTTTTATTAAAAATCAGTTGATCATAATTTGTGGCCGTTTGCATGTCAATTTATTAACTGAGTGCAATAGGCTGATTAGAGAAAACCGAGAAACATTGTGTAAATAGTTTGTGGAGGAAGCTCGATAGGGGTGAGTGAGAGATAAACGTTGTTGAATGATTTAAAAAACAAAGAAAAAAAAATTAAACTATCTGAACATATGGAGATTTTTTTTGGCAACTGGTATTGCTCATGCCCGGTTGTTAGGGAGAAATAGATTTTTTTTTTTCGAAAATTGAATTTTCTCCTAGGGAATAAATATTTAATAAATTGTAGAATTTATTTAAACAAAATCAATGAGTATTTGAAGTAATTTGAAGAATTGTATTTAATTGATAAATTATGGGGGATAACAGCAGGGGTGAGGACCGCGTGTCGTTTGCCTTTAGTGCACAATGCACAGAAAATATATTTAATAAATTTATCCATTTTTATTATCAACATTTTCATGAGACACCAGACATTAACATCAATATTTTCTCCTGTATTTTCACTGCACTGAGTTCTTATTTAATTCTTTCAATCCTGTCAATTTGATTTGAAATTTTGTCAGTGTCAAATAAGAAAAAAAAAACAAAGCATATAATTTACTTGGATGGGGAACCAAATGATTTCAAATTGAAATGAGGAACAGAAGCGTCCAATTGTCGAGAGTGCCTTTGAGAGATAATTGTTAAATCATATCAGTGAAGATGAAAAAAAAAACAAATTGAGAAAAAAAAACTGGCGATAATTTTGTTAATAAAAATTGTAAAGTGGTCAGTAATTGAGCAATTGATGTTAAGAAAATTATTGTAAAAATGGATCTGACAGTTGAGCAATTTTATTAGAGGAAATCCACAACTTGTTGAAAAATAAACAAACAAAAAACAAATTGATAAACTAGAAAATCTTAAAATTAGTTTGATGAAAAATTTATTTGACTCTCTGTTTAATATTTGACTGCTAAATTATTTACTCTAATATTTAATATTTTTCTTTTCCATGTTTCAGCAAATTCCTAAAATAAACAAATATTCACACTAGTTGCTAAATTACAAGATTTTATCAAAGAAAAAGTAACATTATTTTCCCCTCATTTTAAATCACAAATGCAATTAAGAATTCCAGTGAGTCACAAATGTAATTGATGCTCAGTTTAATTAGATGAACGCACACACTGTTGAAAAAGCTCGGCTCCTTACAATTTTCTATTACTGTTTATTTTCTCTTTCGATACACTGTTTAAAATGCCACCAATCTATCACCAATTATGACCAAGTTTTCTTGATTGTTATCAGTAACATTTATTGTTAATTGTAGTACTATTTCCTCCCATATCATCGGCATCATCTTACGATTTATTTGTATTCACCTACCCAACTGTAATCAACTTTCACAACGAAACAAAAAATGGTAATAATGGACAATGAAAAAAAAAACATATCCGTTCGAGCATTAAATATTGTACATAGATTTGTTTCATTTAATTCCTTTTCTTTTGTATTTTGGATGAAATGTATATTTTAATAAAATATCCAAAGGTTCAAAAACCATTGACTGGAATATTTACCTAGCTATATTTTTTTTTTTTTTTTTTGTAGGCAATTAACAAAATGACACGAGTTTAATGCCTTCACTCGTAGAATTTTCTACTAGCGGGTCATGAAAGAGGAACGAGCGTGCTTATCGTGCATCGTCACTCCAAACTACCCCGAAATCTCCTCGATTTTTTTCCACCTCCCCTTTCACCAAGTAACCCTTCATACCGTGTTGTGACCTAGCGAGTATCTGGGTCCCGGGCATTGTCGGCTGACGCACGCGAAAAAAGCACGTCGTGAAGAAGAGCTTGGGACAATCTAATTTGAACGAGGCCACGATCACCGAGGATAAGATAGTTTGAGAATTGAATTTTTCTTACTGCCATATTCTGTCATTTTCAGGTGGCTTCTGCGAAGTCCCAGGATGCTTAGAATTGAATTGACGAAGGGAAATTCACGGAGAAGGATAAATTGCGGGGTGCTCGCTCAAGTTCAAGGGCTGCAGGAAGAATTGGAATGGCTTCTGATTTCTGCAACTTCACAAATTTCACATTTTACATGTGTCCTACATTTTAGAGAGTTGCAATATTTTTTATGCTTTCCCAAAATTTAAGGAATATGGAAAATTTTAAGATATCCATAATTGGTGGAAATCGAAGATTTAGAAAAAAAGTAAAATTTAAAATGTTTAAAAATTTACAAAAATGTAAAAATTAAAAAGTGGAAATTACGAAATTTCAGAAGTTGCATAAGTTTAACATATATCGAAGATTTCCGATGCTCTTATAATAATAAAGATGAAAACAAGAATTTCAGTCATTCCGAAAATTATGAAAAAAAACTAACTGAAATTTGATTATATTGAAAAATTTCAACAATTTGAGAAAAACTCAAAGTTTCAAGAATTTCAAACATTAAAAAAAAATTTACTACTGTGTACACAAATTTTGAGAAAATTGAATTTTCGAGATGACATATGTCAAAAACTTCAGAACTGTATTAGACCACGAAAATTTAAATATGTAAAAAATTCGAGAATTTTAGAGGGACATCTAAAATTATTATCCTAAAATCCTCCAGACTCTTCTTGGGCTAGATATGGAATATCTTGGGAAAAATGAGTATTCCGCCTCGTGCATGTGTTCTCCGTATGCTCAACTTTCGCGGTTGCAGTGGCAGAAGTTTGGTGGCGAACCTGGTGGAAGTCATACTGTCGAGATGTCGTGAAGAGACATCTAGCCTGGCAGGATGTAGCTACAGCTGACGATGACTGGAACGAAGAGCTGCGGCTCAAAATTCTCCCACGTCTCGCAGTAATACCTCGCGGGAGTCCCGCGATGATATGCGGACAGTGGAATCTAGGCTCGGTTTTCTTGTTGAGTATTGATTATCAGGTTTTGGTAAAGATTTGTAAGAATGAAAACAGATCCACACACGCATACAATTTCAACATTTAAAGAGCATTTTCGAAAATCTTCAGCCAAATTTCAATATACTATATAGTAAATATATAGTATATATATATAGTATATATATAATACATAGTATATATATAATACATAGTATATATATAATATATAGTATATATATATAATATATAGTATATATCTGGTTACAGAAAATTGCGACGTTGGACTGAGATAAAAAATCAATAAATCCATAAACATTAATAATCTTGTGAACTTTAAATTGCCTGACGTCACAGGGCCATTGAATGTTCTTGTTGGGTAACGGGAATAGTCGAGTGCTTGACTGGAAATACTCGACCGCTGGAAATAAAAGTTGGACGCCACCACAGGTTCTCAAGGGTGTATAGTTGCATCGTCAAGTCATTTCTGGGGAGAGACCCTCGAGTGCCAAAAGACTGCAGCGATGGAAGGCCGGCAGAATTTCAATCCCCCACTCGTCTCTCAGTAATCGATTCGCCTTCTCATCAATAGAACAATTAGAAAAAACAGCACGATTAATTAAATTGAAAATCCAAAATTTTAATTTCAATTTCCATTTTCAATCCAGTTACACAGATAATTTTTTTAATTTATTTTTCCGTAAAATGGTCCCAATATTTCTGAATAAGTTTGCCAGAAAATCGGTGCATTTGTGTCTTATGGGCTCTGTTAAAAAGCTCACTGACGAATTCTAATGAACAAATTATGTGATCGAGTTTGTTCACCAATTTGAATCGTTTATAATGTTATAAACGATATTTTATGTGGCGCGTAAGCTGAATTGAAGACTCGTCGATTGTGTTATTGTGGATCTAAATCACTCGATTGATCTGTTAAAAAACACAAAAATGTACAATCTAAAAATATAAAATTTGCCAACATATACTGTTGTACACACACCCACACGCACCTATGCATATTACGTTAATGATCGTCTCCGAAAATGAGAAACACCTTGAAACTTGCATATCTGATACAAAATCGATTTTCCATTTTCGCAGGTAAAACAAAGATTTCCCCCACTGGGAACTTAAAAATTTAATTCCTGAGGAAGACTTCATGAAGTTCAGTACCTATTACATTGTTGAATTCAACGTTCCCACCATTTTTATCCTCAAGATGACAGAAAATAATTGTCTGCTTACTAATGATGCTGTAATCACTGAATTCCAAGGGTGGAAAGAACAGAGCTTCGACTGCGGAAAAGTGGGTCCTTTTTCTTTTGATACTGCGACAGGGCCTCGAGCACCCGATCCCATCTCCGGATATCGTTGAATGACGTCATCATCGGCGAGGGACTGACGTCGATAGGTCTAGTGGATTGTCCCGTAACTTTATGAAGAAAAAAGGAGGAAATCTGGAGGACTTGATCAACGCTCCAATTCTCCACATAGAGACATCAAAGATCATATTTTTTTAGTCAAGATAATGCACTTTAAGACAATTGGAATATTCATATTCACTTTAATGAGTAATCCGGTATCGAAGACTGACGACCTCAATATGAATGTTCAGAGCGTACATCAATGCTCAAGATGAAATGAATTCTTCAACAGAAAAATGTGAGAGGTCATGTTAGAGATTCATTTCTGTCCCTAGCTTCTCAATTCAAATTGACCCAGAGATTTTGCAAAATTCCAACCAAAAATTCAACACAAAATTTATAATCCAAGTGAGATGAAAAACGCGGATTCCACTGATGCGATGCTGCAATAGGAGAGGCACGGAAAATCATTCAGCAACAGAGCCCTTACCGCTCCTCATTCCTAACGATTATAATTGCAGACATTGTCAAAGATGGAGCAGATGTGTAGCGACCCCCTCCCCCTTGCACCAGGTCTCTCATCATCAGCGACACTTATCTCTCAGAATATCGGTGACGAGATACACTCATCTGCACGAAGGATTACACCGTAGACCTCCCTGCCCCCCCCCCCACCCCCCGAGCCCTCCTTTCGCGCCACCTCGGCTTTTCAAGAGTGGCCACTCCACCCACCCCTTCAATTCCTCTTTCTCCCTTTCTATCTTTTCTATTTACGGCACAATTTCGAGGATCGATGCCTCTGCATTACGAAAAACCGAGTTACCCGTGTTTGATAAATTTGGGAGGGTTAAGCTCATTTAGGAAAATTTCGTTATGAAATAGGTGTGATGATAATTAGAGGTAGGTATGGCACGGGAATATTTAGTTTTACATCTTGGACTTTTGGAATTTTTCTTACGCACATGTGTGACTTGTTACCGCCACTTTTGGACGTTTTCGGTTAGCAACATGGGAGCACAGCAATGCGACCACGTATCTCCGTCGAGCATTGATATTCCCAGAATTGCGCTCTACAATTATGTTTGGGCGAAGCGGCTTTTTGTAAAAATTGCGAAATGTCTAGGAAAATTGGGGACATAATCTTCTATGCATGTGTACGTCATCTGATTGTCGATTCGTCCCTCTCGTTTATATACCCAACTGTTCTCGAGCATACCTCTAGCAGGGAGTACGGAACACCCATCCCTGCAGCTGGAGCCGATTTTCGCCATCGTCTTCACCCATTTAGGCCATCGTATTTCTAAACACAGGGTAAACCCCCAGAAAGCCCTGTACTACGATGGCGGGCGCCTATGATGCACCCCTCCCCCCATGTCGGGTTAGGTTCCCGCTCGGCCGTGCGGCCTCATTCCATGGGTACCGCCGATAGCACACACGGAACGTTCCTGCTGCGGTCAGAACCATCAGAAAATATCTTTGAAAGTGCCGGGCGCGAATCTAGGGCCTGCAAGGTAGTAGGCAGGTACTCTACTCACTCCGCCAAAGCCCCGACTGTGTGTGTATGTGTGTATATTTTTGCTTCCGACCATTTGTCCGAAAGTGAGTACTGGGGCACCCATCCATGCGTCGAAATGATGATAGTTTTTTTAATAACTTATAGATTAAAAATACTGAATACTAATAATCCATCGTTTCGAAACACTTTAACAGAAACCTATGGCATATATCCGCAATAGTGATTTTTTTGGGATTTCTAATGGGGGGGGGGGGGGGGCACACTGGTTCACCACACTAATCATTTCTTCCGCACCAGTCCTAATTTTCTCAAACATTCTTACAGAAATCTCGGCGTAGACCCTCTAGGATTGTTTCCTACATGTTCGCTGGGTGTCTGCAACGGTGTCTCCTTGGAGAAAGAAAAATTGGCAAGAATCGTAAGGCGATACTGCATTGGGGTAAATTGGTAGGGGGTCGATCGTAGCGTTAGTCTCTGGAGGGATTTCACCACTACGCTTTCCCGTAGTTCTCCTCGGCCCACTGCGGCAGTTCTCTCATGTAGAATCAGTTCTACATATCTGCAAGACAACCAGCCCCTTGCTTATCGCCAACTGTCACCATTGGCGTACCGAAGACACCGGCGGCGGGGGGATGAAAATATCCATCAAGGGAGAGAATGCCTCTCTCACCTCTGATTCAACCCCTTCTCCTTAAGCCTCCCACCACCACCACCAGCGTTTTCTGCAACTTGTGCACTATTTTCGCGGAGAACATCAGTTGTTCGACGTCACCACCTCGCGAATCTTCCAGTGGGAAGCTGAGTGACATTTTAGTTATTGGGATTATTGATGATTTACTTGGTGCTGTTATTCATTGGACAATGCGTTGAACGGTTTAATTGAGAGGCTGGGTGATGGCGAGAACCTCGGATTACGGCGTTTTTGCCAATTCCAAGTTTCTTATTCTACTGATTATACTGATCTACATTATCAATTATGTGTAGGTTGAAATTTTTTTATTTATTGAGAGGGAACAATTTTTTTTTCTTTTTTTTTTGAGGCCGGTGAGTTGCGACTTCCGGAACGCGGATGAAATTTATGTTACCGTCTTTTTACCGAGTCTGTATTTTCATGAAGGCTTATTGAAGCAGATGCGCTGACCAAATCGTTCTCTTTTGAAGTTGTATGACATTCAATTGAATTTTTTTTTGGGAACGCGTTCTTATAGTTGAATAAGGAGCCTCAATGTTGATCAATTTTCAAAAAGGGAATTCGGGAGTGAAGTGACTTTGGATATTTTGGGGGGATATTGCAGTGAAATTATCAGTTCCCTAGAGCGCGTCGGTTTTGATGAAAATTTTTTTTGGAACAAAATAAAAAGAACATTGCGGATGCATTAATTCGTCGTTGGTCGGGCTATGAGTGCCACGCCGGTGGACATCGGTGATCAGTTCGCTAAATGAAAGAAATTGCGAAGTTTTACTTCTGAGTTCAAGTGTTTCGAATATTATAATATTTGCATTAGCGCATTAGATTTTCAATGCTATAGAGGAAACAAAATGTTCTTGGACATTAGAGAAGAAAAAGTTAGACAAATTTGCTTGTGCTCGATGAAATCCACTAGGGCGGGCAGTTGCTGAACGACCCTAACTGTACTCGTTCCATGTAGGATGAATTTTTGCAACGTCGTAACACACTGATAGGGATATTTTGTGGGATTGAATACCAGTTTGATGAGAGAGCAAACTCGTTTTAATTCAAACATCATTTTACGTTTTTCGGCCTCTTCCCAAGCTCGTTCTTTACAGACCTAGGCCCTCATTTACGGGTGTCGGTCTGTTCAGAACGCAGTCAAAAACAGGCTTCGTGATATAGGTATTTTCCGGGCTGTGGATCTGGGGATTTTTAGCTTCCGGAGGTTGGCGGTCGAACCCCAAGTGCGCGTCAAAAATCCCATTTCCAGACGAGAAAAAGTAAGGGGCAATACGGAAATAGTCCTTTTCCTTTTCTATTCGGGTTGCCCTCCCCCCGCCCCTTCTTCTTGCATGGTTGTTTATCGGCAGTAAAAAAAATCGTATAAGTCCCTAGCAGTGCAAAAAGTGGGAGGGGCTGGGGAGGGTGTCCTCCTGATGAGGGCTTTTATTCAGCCGTAGTTTAACGTGTCACGTTCTTGTGACGAAAATCTCTATTTCAGGCCTTGTGACAGGATACAATATTTTGCCTGCTCAGTTATTTCGAGGCAATTCAAATGAGGTTTCATGGGAGGTGTTCCTGGTATAGAATGATCATGTGGTCAATAATCTTGAGTAGAGCTTTTTCCATGACGAGTCCGGCGGCGCATGGTTCGCACGCGCATTTTCTTTTCCCGCCGCACTGGCTGGTGTCGCGTCGGTTCCGGTCCTACGATTTTCGATAATTTCGATATATAGCGATAGTTTCTCTCCTTTTTACTATAGGATTATTAACAAATCTATATACAAACCTGCCAATTTCAAATGACAAAAGAATGGTAATCATTGTTGAAGTTGATTACTGGGCCAGATACAGAGCTCCTGGAGCCTCAGTTTGACCACCTTGCAATAGCGGGCCCTCAAGAAACTGATATTGTGAGCTTAGAAAATATTTCTACTAGTGGATATACAAATATTATGGGCACTAAGCGGCGTGGCACTGATTATGTGAACTGCATAAGCAGAAAAAATGATTTTTCCAAGCCAAATGAATTTGGCGAAGGGGGCGACCATTGCTGGAACCTTGCTGAACGCACTTAGGCAGTTAGTTAGTTAGTTAGTTGAGATTTATTAACTGTACATTATGTTGCACAAAAGAATACATGGCCAAACGGTCAACTAGCGATTAAGCTAAAAAATTATATCTTCTTCAGCAGAAGAAACTAAGAATTGTAAATGGTCGATAAGATCCAGTAAGAAAATAACAGAAATGCAGAGAAACTAATAGAAAGCAAGAAAGTCAAAAAACTTAGCCGGCCAGGCACCTAATAGAAGTAATGGCAGAACAGCTAGAAGTAACTGAAATTAAGAAATGATCAGTGCGGATTAATCTCCGGTCAATAGGAACGGGAAGGAAATAGAGTAGATTCGGCAACGTTAGTCGTTCTGTCCTCGCTGATCAGCTAGATGTGTAGGATGTTGACTTTCTTGATTTCACTATTTAGCTTTAGCTTTGAAAGCAAATCAATTCTAATTTTGTTTCTATGATCAAGATATTCTAATTCATCCAAATTCGGTGTGAGAGCAAAAATATTCATGTGGTTTATGGAGGGGTGGAATGGGCTTCAGTGATGGTGGTGAAGAGGTACTCGTGAGACGGAATAACTGTCGGTTCATCTACGGGAGTATCTGCTTTTTTCACCTGAACAATCATCTCCTTTATCTCTCTGAGCATTTGAGGAATATTGAGCGTTTTCAACTCATTGAGTATTCATCTAGCTGTAGTCATGTAGTTCTTGAGGATACATAAATATGTTCCTGGAATATGGTTGGCCTGCAGGACAAAAAAATTGATCAATTTTCTGCAACTCCACAGAGTCAGTTGAGGGTTCCGTGGGTCGATTGGTTGATACGTCAGGTTTCGTTATTTAAGATTCCGCAGTTTGAAAAAAGGAAGCGCAGATCGCTCTGGTCAACTCCACCATAGATGAACTTACAGGTAGCTTAGGGAATTCAGAGGTCTGCAGCAATTGTATGTTCTTCTCGAGTCACTTGAGTGACTTGCTGGTATAGAGTTTCGGATCGTGATCACCAGCACCTTTGACGCATTTGAAATTTAAGTTGCAATGCCGGCTTGCATGACCAAACCTTTGGCACCTGAAGCATCGCGTTGGTCGCTCAGTATTTACGTACACGAGAGCGGTTGCGCGTGCTTCGCACGCGCATTTCCTTTTTCCGCCACACTGACTGGTGTGGCGTTAGTTTCGGTCTTACGGTTTTCGAGACATTTCGTCTTACGCGATATCGAGATATTTCGAGATTTTTCTTCGCTTCTCCTTTTTACTTATAGGGCTTATATCTTGTACATGCGATAGAAAATTGTTTTGATATCAGCATAGCTGCTCAACGTTAATGAAGGCCAACTGAGACAGCCATCGCAGGTAGCGGCCTATGCACTCTATTCTTCCTTGATTATTTTCACGAACTGCCGAACCGCCAGTATGTTTATTCCGCTTGTGATATTTCACCTTGAATCTCATTCTCCGTTAAACTGACGGGAGTGATTTTTGGATAAATTTCTTAGGTCGCTCACTTTTTATACCGAAGGTGCAGAAATTATAATTTGGCCTCTTTACGATACTGCCGATTTTGTTGTAGGCCTCAGCTGTACACATTGACCGTAATTTGAAAATTGTTGTCTGTAGCATTGAGTTGCAGAAAATTGATGAATTTGTTTGTGTCCCCTTCATCATTGTCTACAATGAGGGGAGACATCGGTGTTTATTTACAAGCCCCTTTAAGTTCATCAGGAATGTTAGAATTAACATCGAGTTGGGAGGAACCCGATCTTGCATTGGGTGACATTTTCTTGGCTTTTTTAAGGTCACGCTTCTTAGGCTCTTCTTAGGCACAAAATACATGTGTATTGAATTTACATATATTCCACCTTTATATTGTTTCCCATGTGGGAGGTGAGGGAGTTAAAGTGAATGTGCATTTTCAGGCAGAGTCTGGAGTTCCATGAGCTTCTACCGGAAGATCCCAAGCTCTATGATAAGATGAGACCGCCGAAGAAGGACGGTCAAGCGACTGTCGTATACTTTCATGTGACTGTTATGGGCCTCGACTCAATCGACGAAACTTCGATGGTAATGTAATGATAATTATTTAAACAGACCTACATAAAAAAAATAACTGTTAAAAATTTGGTAGTCAGCTTGTGATGTTTGCGAAAAATTTTTGATTTGCACACATAATTATAAAACATTCAAGATGTTACCAGACTGCGAAGAAAATGAGAGAAAATGAACAAGCAATACCATTTGTTCAATAGGATTTCAACTTATGATTCACTGGTGCAATTCAAATTGTCATGCTCATTAAATTGTTTTCGGTAGACCTACGCTGCGGATATTTTTTTCGCTCAAACGTGGAAGGACAATAGACTCAGGCTTCCCGAGAACATGACTTCTGAATATAGGTAATAATTCAAATTCTTTTATTTGTTTAAATAATGTCTTCAATTATTTGATAATATGGTAACTTATATTAGATTGTTGGAGGTCGATTGGTTGAAACAAATGTGGAGGCCCGATTCTTTCTTCAAGAACGCCAAATCCGTGACATTTCAGACTATGACGATACCCAATCACTACTTGTGGTTGTACAAAGACAAAACAATACTCTACATGGTCAAGTGAGTCATTTACGTTAATATTAAAGAAGTGAAAACCATAGAAATTGATTTAAATTCAATATAGACTTTTTAAACGAGAATAATATGCACAGTCCGATCTATTCTATCGGACGACTCGCCAATCGTCCAAATTTCCCCTCATAGTTCGTTCCCTCTCCCCAACTCTACCCCCACTCCGGCTTGTCCTGCGCAGAAACTTGCGCAGCAGTCGATGAACGGGACAACGTCCATACGCCTCAGCGATTTGTTGTAAATAGGCATAACTGTTGGAAATCACAATACCATTTTTATTTTTTGCACCTACTATATAGTAACTAGCAGGGTCAAAATCATATGAAACTTTTTAATCAGCATCAATCAAATCAACTCCATGAACCCTTTCGAGAACCAATGCATAAGGAACCAGAATCCTCTGCGAAGCTGATAAATCCGACCTTATTTCCCAATCCAGTGATACATACACTGATATTTTCAGGCTCACGTTGAGACTATCCTGCGCAATGAACTTCCTCATTTACCCCCATGACACACAGGAGTGTAAATTACAAATGGAAAGTCGTAAGTGACAATATGCTAGTTATTTAAAACTGGGTTTCCTCCAGATGGAGCTAAAAATAGTGACAATTTTCTGCTGATCTTCAGCAGTTTTGCCTCAAGTGAAAATCAATAGGGTAGACACTGTTGGTGGCTGCATTGAGGACGTTAATGTCGTTAAATGTGTTCCAGTTATCAAGTAATTCAACATAATTTTAAATATGTTCTATGGGTTAATTGGATTACTCGTATTTACTAGTGTCACACACGACGGACGAAATGATCTTCCAGTGGGATCCAGATGTGCCCCTCGTTGTGGACGAGCATATTGAGTTGCCGCAATTGGCGCTCGTTAAAAACTATACGGCTGACTGTACTCAGGTTTACTCCACAGGTGAATAACTTTAGTTCAATTAAAATAAATAGTTTATTTGACTTTAGTTATTTAGGCGGGAACCTAGGCCGATGCATGGGGGGGGGGGGGGGGTTCATCATAGGCACTCCCAGTCGTGGAATAGGGGTTTCTGGAGGTTTACCCTGTGTTTAGAAATACGATGGCCCAAATGATGAAAGTCGGCCCCAACCGCATGCATGGGTGTCCGCAGCACACTCCCTTAAACTATATCAAGAGATAACTCTCCAAAGTTCCCAATAATATTCAAAATTTTTGATAATTTTTTTAATGAAACTTCCTGTTTGTTTAGGCAATTTTACATGTCTCGAAGTGATTTTTGTGTTGAAACGACGACTTGGATACTATCTTTTTCACACATATGTTCCCACCTGTTTAATCGTGATAATGTCCGTAAGTACCTGCGAGCATCACATTAAGGTACTTCTTCAGCGCTACCCGCATGTAGATATATGTTAAAAAAATGGCATATAATTTGGGGATTTGGAATTTTGAATATCTGTTTTTGAGTCTGACTAAAAGCAATTTTCAATATGTTAACATTTTTTTCCCCACTCATTTTTCGTCTGTACATGACCTAACATTGTCAGTAGGTGGTACAAGTGGATATATGTATTCAATTTTTTCAAATATTCTCTAGCAATCTAAATATTTTAATTTTTTTCAATCAAGTGGGTATCATTCTGGATAAAACCAGAGGCAGCCCCAGCTCGAGTGACACTTGGCGTAACATCCCTCCTGACTCTATCAACGCAACATGCCAAGAGCCAGGCGTCACTGCCCCCGGTCTCCTACCTAAAAGCCGTCGATGCATTTATGTCGGTCTGCACGATTTTCGTGTTCATGGCATTGATGGAGTATTGTCTGGTCAACATTGTTTTGGGGGACTCAGATGCTCCGGCGGCATTTAAAAAACCACCTAAACAAACTCCCCCGAAGGCGACCACCTCCACTGGCACTGGAGACTCTAAACTCGACAAAATCTTCGATATCGCGACCAAGGTAAAACGCTTGAATGGAGATTCCTCGGATGAGGTGTTTTATTGGCAGTCTGTGTTCTGTTGAAAAAAGTCCCTTACACCACTCCTTCTCCTCTTCTGCCATTGGTTCACCCCTTCTTGGCCCGCAGATCTCCGCCCGACGTATCTGCCTGCAGGATGAGAGAGCGCCATCCATGTATTTCCGATCGCGCTTTTTCGATGTCCTCTATTGCGAAATGGACCATTTTTCCAATTACCTGCAAACTCATCCCGAAAACATCCCACCTTGATCATCGACGACTTGTGATGATGCGTAAAAGCACGTACAGTAGAAGATTAGTGCCCTCGACTTTCCGGACCGACTTTGGCGCGTCTGCACCTGCACTTAACAGTTGGGCTGCAAAGCTCGCTGGCATAGAAAAAATTCTATTTGCGATGCCCACCATTTTGCCCCCCCCCCCCTACGTTTTTCCACAGAACACACCACTTCTGGGCCTCTGAATAAATTAACAAAACGGGTTAATACTGTGAAAATAACAATGACGGATTTTTACCAAGGTGCTAACACTTCAATTCGCAAATCAAGTTTAATGGTCCGGATTTATATAAATAATCAACTGGCAGTTGATCATAATTTTTCAAACCCTTAATTAATTCAGAGGAACAGAGGATATTTCTTAAAATTTCCCGGCGCAAATTGTGATTATTATTACCCAGGAAAATGCAATGCTGCTGTCTGGGCGTTCACAGAAGCCCGCGACATTACCACCAACGGGTCCAACACCAGCGCAGCGTGCAAGACTACGTGCACTTAACATCGATAGATTCTCCCGTGTTTTTTTCCCATTTCTCTTCACCGCCCTCAACGTCACCTACTGGATAGCATTTGCCGAGTACATTTAAACGGCTTCAATGCGCAAAATTGAGATTAAGTTTGGGAAGCTGATGTGTATGGGTATTGAAAATGAAGGTGTCGTCGCCGTCCGATGTCCCTTCCTATCTTGTTCCAATGTATTTAATTTTTCACTTATCTTCATCTTTTTCTTTCTCGAAATATTCTAATACGATTCTTACGATATTTTGAATTCAAAAATTCTCGAGATTTTTTTTCTGAGTAACCACAATATTATCCCAGAAATTACGCAACTGAAGCTTTGTATTTTCAAAATTTTTGCTTTTTTAAAAAATACAAATTAGGGATCTAGGCCACTACATGATCAACAGTCGATGGAGCGTCGAGATTATTTGCTTCTTTCAATTCGAAATGTTAATATTTTTCAATTTAATACTAACCATTTATCTCAATGAATAATTAAAAAACTATTAACATTAAATTCCTAGAGATTGAAATTATTGAAGAAAAAACAAAATAATGCAAATATGTTAAAGATGAAAATCGATGAGGTATATCAGCGTTATGAATTATGTAATTATAAGAATAAGATAAGAGAATAAAATGAATGTTGAAAGCGTTACGAATATTGGGGATATTTATTACTGTCGAGTGGCTTTGGCGATGGAATTTGTGTCGAGGTGCACGTGGCCGGCCATGCAGATGATGGACCCATGGAGCGTGACACAAAAGTATGAGAGGAGAATTTTAGTAGGAGGCAATGGCTGTACTATCTAACCGGGGTTACAGATAACATAACGGCCCACAACTCTTCCTTCCTTCCACAGAATCCAAAGTCACATACAACATTTCCTCCTTCGGTTTACATTGACCACTGCATACTTGAAGCATTCAGAAATTGAGGATTTTAATTGCATGACTGCTATTAATTTCCCGACAATTTTAATTGTTCACAACGCTGTATCTCGAGAACGGTGACAGATACGAGAAAAAGTGTCGAACAAAAGTTGTTCCTCTCGTGAAACTACATATTTCATGTTTTATGACGTTCTTTGCTAGGCATCATACTTTACGAGATATATCGATAAAAAATCATAATAATCTATGAATTATTAGTTTCTTGTATTGTTGAATACAAAAAAAATTCCATCCACGTGAGAGCCATTAAAAGCTTCCATTCACTTTTGAGACTTCAAAAAAAATTGCCAAAGCTCCACGAAATATGATGCTAAGGGCATCATGAACTCTGGTATCAAGTACTCGTAAATGAGAGGAAAAGATGATGATGCCGAGGAGGATGGGGGCGGCGGAGGCTGTGCAAGTGTGCTCTGCACGTGTGGGCATAGGCCACCGAGTGTAGGGTATAACGGGTGTCTCGCGCAAGACAATTGTAGGGTAATCTCCCTTTTCCCACCGACCCATTAACGGGCAGAGACCTCCAATTCCGTCATGTTCCATTTAGAATTCTGTCTCGGGAGCTTCTCAAATTTGCACGAAAAATCTTTCATGTGAACAAAAAAAGGAGATGACAATGGTAAAGAACAAGGAGTGGGCTGCAGCTTCCTGGTAGAAATTCGCACATTCAATTAACGTTCTGCAAAAAAAAAGTTCTTCACATAAAAAGTAAGCGATATTGCTTGATCAATTGTATTTTTTTGCCGATCAGGTACGAAGGCGTGCACACACACACACACATACACACACACACCAATCCATCCATCTCCCCCCCCCCCACCTTTTCACCCAATCGCCCACCCACCCACCCACCTACTCACTCACCCAGCCACCCACCCACTCACTCACTCACCCAGCCGCCCACTTACTCACTCACCCACCCACCCACTCACTGACTCACCCCGCCACCCACTTACTCACTCACCCACCCACCCACTTACTCACCCACCCACCCACTCACCCAACCACCCACTCACTCACCCATCCACCCACCCACTCACTCACCCACCCACCCACCCACCCATCCACTCACCCACCCACCCATCCACTCACCCACCCACCCACCCATCCACTCACCCACCCACCCATTCACTCACCCACCCAGCCATCCACTCACCCACCCACCCATCCACTTACTCACTCACCCACCCACCCACCCACCCACCCACCCACCCACCCACCCACTCACCCACTCACTCACCCACCCACCCACTCACCCATCCACCCACCCACCCACTCACCCAGTGAGCAAAAAATGAGATAGAGAGAGACATATATATAGGGGCATTGCAAAATTCACCGTTCTCACTTAATGAAAAATTAATGAGAGGTATTTGGCTACATCCAAAAAACGTAAACATGGCCTGAAGAAGAGTGAATATATTCAGAGATACTGAGAGTGAATAAAATCGTCTTGGTCAAAAATTTAAATTGGGGGAAAAAAGTTTTATTGGGTGATGTGCAGGTAAGGGCTGGGCCAAAAAGAAATAAATTTCCCCAATTAGTCCCGAGATTAATCATGAACAGTTAAATGCTAAGTTGAACCGCGCGCACATGCATTGTGCACGAGCGAACGTGAAGCAAGTCCTTATACGGTCACAACTCGTCCTGCATTTCGAGGCAATGACCCTAAGTACAGTAAAGACAATTGTACTGCAAACAATAAAAACAGGGCGTTTACAATGGATCATTCTCCTGAAATTAATTTATTGAATAGCTGAATTACAGAGAAAATTATTTATGTAGTAGCAGGTGAATAGGTCAATAGTATTGCCGCGATAGACGAGACATCTCCACAAGACTTCGAAAAAAAAATATGTAAACCAATAAAAAATTTTCAACTTTTGGCGATTTTTTTTTTTTTTTATAATCTTGGAAAATTTATAATAATTTTCTCTATGGGAAAGTTACAAATGGTCGAGATGGAATGAATCGAAAATACGTTATGGATCTTCTAGAAAACCGGGAAAGAGCAATGCAAAAATAAGACCTGAAACGGCTTTGCTGAACTCAAGTACAGGGGTAGTCTAAAATTACTAGACAACTTGAGATTGTTTGACAATTTTTACCTCATCATTCATTGAATTTGGTCGAGGTGGCCACGTGTAATAGGATCACGAGCACACCCAAAGTTCGCACATCAGCAGTTTAGACCATTGTACATCGTCGAAAAGTAGACTAAAAAGTAGAAGACAAGTAGAAGTAAAAAAACGGCAAACGAATGGAACAGTTATCTCAAGGGAAACCTTGATGAGCGCTAAAAAGTTTAACACCCACGCAAGCCTTCCAACAGTCATTATTTATTAATTCGCGGAACTAAGCGCTTCAATTCGTCCCTTGTTTGGCTCAAATGCACTTCAGTCTGAGGTCTTCAATTCAATTCGTTTATACTATAATCACTACATTCATGATATCGGCGGATGTCTCAGTATTTCTGAGAATCTGAATAACTTTATTCTAGGTGATATTTAATTTTTATATAAAAAAAAAGTTATAAATAAACGCGCATATTTTTTTAATACTTTTTTCAATTTTTTTTTTATAAACTTTGGCTCAGATTATGATGGTAAGTTAGAACGATAAAAATACTTTCATAGAGAACTTGCGTGTTTTTTTTATAATTTTTTCTTCGCAAAGTATATAGTCTCCAATGAAGAAAAATACTACTAAACTATTTGTTTCATTGTCTTTTTGTTAATTAGCGAATATTCCAAATTACTGTTCTTGAAGGACGATGAATGAGAGAGTGCTAGGCCGGGCGGGAACCCACCCCAACGCGGGGAAGGGGGGGGGGTCCATCATATGCGGTCGCCATTGGAGCACAGGTGTATCTGGTGGTTTACCCTGTGTTTAGAAATACGATGAGCTGAATGGTGAAAGTCGGCCCCGGCCGCATGGGTGGTTTTCCCATACTCCTTTTCGACGAAATGCTGAAGACCAGCTGCGGTGGGGAGAAAAGGACGGAGGAAAGAAAAGCCTACACGGGCAGAGACATTCCCCATCTCTTTATATATAATTGAGAGCTCCGACCACGAAAATAAATCGATTATCGAATTTAGAACTCGAAAATCGAAGAACAAAATCTCGATTATCGATGACGTCATCGACATCGAACTCGAGAACAGACTGGGAACTAGTTCCTTGTATATAATTGAGAGCTTCGACCACAAATCGAATGAGTATCGCAATAAATCGATTATCGAAGAAAAAACTCGATTATCGAAGAAAAATCTCGATTATCGATGCCATGATAAAAATTGAAATCGAAATCGCATTTGGAAATGCATGTGGGGGCGTAGCGGCCACCGGCAAGGAACTAGTCTTGTATATAATTAGGAGTGTCGACAGGAATCGAATGGATATAGAATTGAATCGATTATCGATTTGGAAAACTCGAAGATCGAAGAAAAAAATCTCGATTATCGCTGGCACAATCGAAATCGCACTCGAGATCACACTTGGAAAGGCATGTGCCGGTGAGGCACTAGTAGTAGATAGAAGAGACCAAAGAAAATAGACATATATCGAAAGTATCGAAAAGCGTGAGATCGGAACCGACGCGACACCAGCCAGTGCGGGGGAAAAAGGAAATGAGCGTGCGAAGCACGCGCATCCGCACTCGTGTTTAAAATTTCGTTGCAAATGATCTACAAATGTTGGAAGCACCTTTTGAAGCATGGAGATCTGATGAAAACTCGGGTTTTTATTTTCGCGGGCACAAAAATAAAGTTCACTGTTGACAACATACTAAAAAAAAATTAATCGCCCCATTTTTTGTCCAACGATCCACCATCACTGTAGATCCAAAATTCCAATGGGACATGAGCGTAACACACGGGAAAACGGATATATCCAATTATGAGATAAAAGATCTTCGACGCTAGGATGAAGTAATGTAATGCCCTGACTTGCAGACGTAAATAATCGAATCGAGGATATTTATCTCTACAAATCCGCAATAGGGTATCCTGCGTTCGGAGATAACATATCTGAAATTTTTTTCATCACCGCACCGCACTATTTATCGGATATTCTCTACCAAATCAGCCACCTTGGACATCAATGAATTTCATTTTGAAATTACTCGTAAACAATGTATTTTGTGATTGAATTTCATACAAACAAATTTGTTCTCCAATTTTGGACATTTTTTTCAGATATTTCCCTTACATACAAAAGTCAATGCGAAGAATTGAAAAATCCAAAATTGTCTTATCAATCAGTTGATGTGGTTTTATTTGAAAAATATTTGTAAACACTCAATTGGGTTTATTTGGTCACAAAAGATTTTTCCAGAATTTCAGCATCAACAATATCAATAACGAATCACTATCATTTATCATTTATAAATTATCATTTATAACACCATAAATTATGGAAATTGGTGGAAATAAACAACCGTCAGAACGATTATGTTATGAGCGCATTAATTCTCGAAAATTTTTCGGCTATATACATACACCATTGCACGACCACACACAGACACACACAAAATGTATATATATATATACATTTTGTTAAAAGGCCTCAAAACTCCAGAAATACCCCGAAATGTAGTATTCTGTATCCGTGCCAAAAACCATAGCTTCCCCTATATCCATGAGTTATAAGAAATGAAAAGTGGAAGCTGGAGGTCTCTGTGCAATGGACCGCTACTGAGTTCCCATACAATGAAGAACATTAAACGTTAAAAATTCAACTGAAAAAATGAACATCAGAAATCTGTAGAAACAAAAAAAACTCCATAGCCGAGAACTGCTGAGCGCTCGTACCAGCACTGCAGTTTCAATTCAATCTCCACCATCGTCCGCATCTCCCTAAATATCCCAAAACAGACGAGAACATCTGGTCTCAACTACAGTAGTAAGAAAGGTTGAAAATCTCAGCCCACGCCCTCAACTTCCCAGAAAGGTATACCTGACCCTCCCCCCCCCCTCCCAGTCCCACAAACCCCCCTCAAAAATTCCCCCCCCCCATCCCCTCTCTACATATTACATAGCAAATTTGCAAGAGCGGGAAAAAAATCAAATTCAAATTTCTCGTAGTTCAGATATTTCCGACTTGCACGAGAGATTTAATCCCTCCCGCTGCGTCGAGCCTCCCCCTCCCCCCCCCCGTCCCGGGCCTCCACTCTTTTTTCCTTCACTCCCTTTTTCACTTTTTTTTTCTTTATTCACTCACTTGGTCGCCGGCAGAGAGTACAAGCCACACACACTACAAACGCGTGTATAGGAAGATTGTGGAGTTTGAGAGTGCTCTGGTGCTGTGGAGGCGCGCGTCTCTCCTCTATTACTCAATTGTTGAGATTTTCTTTCAAACGCTTTTGCTAAAATTTCCTGGAACGTGTTTTAACAAGTGTGTGTTGGCAATTATTTTTTATGAAATTTATTAATTGTTAATTATTTTGATTTTTCGGAATTTTTTGTGACATGTGGCTGACTAGGCTGGTAGTGAGAATGTCGTGTTTTTGTTCTGACTCAACGAGAACGCTGTCAGGCATTGCTCCACGCAGCGTCTAAATCTCTATTTTTCTCTAGTTTACTTATTTTCTTTTGGCTACTTATTCGAGTTGTGAGTGTGCTAAATGCGGTGCAGTTACTTCGGTTTGAATAACACCCATAGCAGAGATAAGGATTGTGATAGGGCAGGAATTGTGGGAATTTTGAATTGTGTGATTTTGGGTGTTTTAGACAAGGAATTGTGAAGCGCCAGTGATTCGTTGGGATATTTTTAATTTTGAAATTATTGATATATATAGTGTGGAGGATAAGACGGTAGATAAGGATTATAATACTTGTTTTGTGGAGGGACTTTTTTTCGAGGGAGATTAGGTGGTTACTAAGTTCTTAACGAACATTGCGGTCCATCCGGTTTGAAGTTATTTCTCGGGTTTTAGCCGGAAACTTAAAGTCAATAATTCTTTTTTTTTCGATAGTACATCATTTCAGAAATTAGGAACTTCCGGAAAGAATGTGGTTTTTTTTGCAGAATAAATGTAGGTGTAGAGATTTTTGATGGAAGAAATCCGAAGACATCTGGCATGTTCCCTCAAATGTCCTAAAATCGACAAGTTACATTTTATATTATGATAAAATTTTAATTATTTGCTTCCCCAAGGATGTACGGGACGTTCTGTTAAAATAAAAAAGCAAGCAACATAAATATTTTTACAAGTGCCAAAGAGCGATATGAAGGTTTAATTAGGTCTCACCATAGTAACTGGAGTTAAATATAGATAAATTAATTATGGAATAACCATGCACCGTCCATCGACAGTCGCGAAAATGGGATTAAGTCAACGCGGGAAATTTGAATATTTCAATTAGCAATGTTCTAATTTTTGTAGTTCTAACATTTACCATTGCATGGTTTGCAAGTCGCAATGTTTTGAAATTGTCTCTAATATCTCAACCCGATAGACATATCGAATCTGAAATTTTCGAGCCGCTTAGAAATACCATTTTTTGAGTCATTCAGTTTTTCAGTCAGTCAAGTTTTTATCGTTCATTGGGTATTGCATATTTAAGACCATGAAGGAAGATATTGTTTGGAAGCTATTGCAAAAACAGTTTTCCGAACTTCCATTACATCTTTAAGTGTAATTGTTTTTGATTTGTTTTTTGTAGTCTATTTTGCCGCAAAGTTTCTGGAACTTTTAAATTTCTATAAATATTAGTCAACCTAATTCGCTCTATTTTGATTATTGAGAATTATATATGTATATTAATTATATATAGATTATATATTAAGTATATAGTTATTGAATATAAGAATTGTTATTTTATGGTGTAGGAATGGTGGTGTGAAGCACAAATTATTCTTCACATTATCTGAAATATCGAACATAGAGAGAAGGTTCAATGAAAGATTAAGAGAATATTTTGATCTTCAAGAAAAATGATTTAGCCCTAAAATTCCATGGCAAAACCGTCGATTGGAGATGTAATCATTTACTTGGATAACAATTAGCTTGGATAGTTGAAAGTTCCAGATAATATTACAAATAATACGTAGGGTCCCTATGGAAAATTATTATGTGAATAGGAAGTCCTCGAGGGCGGCGTGTCCTCAAAATTAAAAAAAAAATCCCCGATATTTTATTGTTTTTCAAGTCTCAGAATGAATTGTTCATACATTATACGAACTGCTATTAGTATAAGCGTAAAGTTCTAGAAAAAAAACAATGAATTATCTGGGGAATAAATGGAAAGAAATTGCGAGAAAACGGGGCCTAAGGTCGATTTGTTAAATTTCTTTTTCCCCTAGACTACCTAGATTCATCTAAATATTTATGGAATCTAGGCACAAACAATTTGATAGGCGAGCCTTAACCACCATTTTCGGAATAATGGTTTTGGTACGATGAAAATTGGACAGCGAAATGTCCAGTTGTAACAAAATTTCATTCATTGAAATTATTCCACAATTCATTCATTCAACTCGAAAGTAGTCGATTGCATTGCTTCGATTTACGAATGATGTAGATTTTTTTTCTTATCTCAAATTGTAAGAGATAATGAAAATTTTGTGAACTCATTAAGCTGCGAAAGATGTTCATACAGTACGGAAAAATTTCACCTATTTCAAATCCAATCCATTGTGTTCTTTTAATGAGAGTTTTGACAAATCTCCTCAGCAAATTGAAAAAAATTATTTTCGAAAGACATAAACAAGTTTTTTTCAACGAACGCATATTTAAGACGACAGTAGTTCACGCCTGAGAACACCAGTGGCGTTGTGATAGCGCTTGTCCCCGCGCCGGCCAATCACAGGCCTTCTCTAACATCATTGGCGCGGACGCATCCAATAGAAAGTATAGAAACGCCAACGTGACGCTTGTAACGTCACGGACGACTAATTTGCAGTTTGAAATTGAGGAATTTTCTCTGATTTATTCAAAAGTATTGAGCGGAATTACAATGAATTTCATGTGAAGTAGTACTTGATATGTTGTAACAAATGTGTTAATGGAGTCACTTCGGGACTGTGGGCTACACGCAAGTTCCCCATGGAGAATAAGAGTTGTAGATTTTTTTTTGCGATTTTAAAAAATTCGTTGAATAGTTCAACAACAAAAATTGACAGCCTGAACAAATTCAAATATCAAAGTCGGCTTTATGATTAGTGCCCCCCCCCCCCCCCCCATCAATATTTAGACATTTTTTACTTTTCGATTTTCCTGATTACCATTGGAGGACTTCCATTTTTTGTTATCCATAGAAATAAACAATTTCTTCAAATTGATAACAACAATTTCTTTTAGTTATCAATTTGACAAATTTTATAAACTCAATTTTCATATTTCAGATAAATGGCGTGGCGCTAGGGATAAACACTAAAGAGTCGATCGGAGATTTTGAAAATGGATTCTAAAATTTTACATATATCCACACTCCTACTATTAATCGTCATTTGTACAGGTGAGTTTACCATTCATAAATTGGCCGAGATATTATTTCTCAAGTTGAGTAATTTTTTTTTCTGAAATTGAGTGAACTCGTTGTGACTTTATCGATAAAGCATGAGATTTCATCATTAGGGCAGATGGGAATGTATGAGAAAAGGTCCATTGAGAATTATGAGATATCCGAGAATAAGGCAGCCTACTTTTCACTCGTTACCCCAACAAGAACTGTCTTTATCCAGTGGTGATTAGATACCACCATCGACCCCTTGACCCCCGTCTTCCGCCGAGATTTTTTTCTCTCTCATTCAGCCCAAAAAAAATTCACGTGGTCCGAAATCAATTCTCAATGCTACGTTGATTGCTTTACATTTTCATTACTTAATTTATAACTCGGGGATTCCCCGATTATTTAATACGCTAATTGATAATTGCATATTGGTATGCACTGACTGCTGACTCATTAAATGATAATTCTGTTATTTTCAATTTTTCCCCACTTTGGGAATTTTTCCCCAAAATATGAATTGATAAAAAACCATTTTAATTGTAAGGGCATATAAGCACTAGATAAATGTATAGATCAAACGTAAAACTTTGAGGAAACCGATGCCATCGAACGAGGAATTAATGGAAAAAATAGAATATCTCGTTAACAAGTGTCTTTACCCAAAAATGTTATATAACACTTTTTGTAGAGAATTCGATTCTCGATATAAAAGCTTTTTGTATTTTTTTCGCTAAACTGCTCTGGGCATGAGATAAATTAAACAAACTGCCTGGCAGATTGTCATGGATCTCATTTCATCACTTTGCCACTCACACACACACACACACACACACACACACACACACACACACAGCTTAACATACCTACTCTACTTACATACTCTACTCGACATTATACTCATCACTCATCATCGGGGCCATTACAATTATTTTTTTCTATTCGAAAGTTCATAGCGATTGAATCCCAATTGCTGAAAAAAAGTACTATAAGGTGTAACTTGCTATATTGTCCAATGCATTTTCATTATTTTTAAAAATAAATCATATATCATGCTCTTTCATCAGAGACTCCGCCGAAATACTTTCGTCACATGGGTAGATTAGACAGTTTTGATATCTTTGTACACGAGGAGAGAAGAAATCATCACAAACATCCGCTTGTGTCTGCGATTAGATGGGGAAGAGAAGAAGAGAGGAAATGGTCGTGACGGAAAATCTAGTTTTCATGAGAAATAACCAGATCGAAAATGTCTCTCTTCGTTCTAGGATTTTTTCGTAGAAGCGTATCGGAGAAAAATGCTCAATTTAGTTTTAGTGTATCTTGGAATTTGCAGGATTTTAAATGAACTTTTCCGAGATTTTTTTAAAACCAAATTTTACCAAAATTTTCCGATCTCTTCCCAAAAGTTCACATCGAAGAAAGAACGCAGACTTAATTTACTATTTTGTTTCTAGATTTCAGCGATGGCCAGTACTCGAGGGATCCAAGCAGAACTGCAATTCGAGGTATTCATAATTTCATTGAATTCTCCCACCAAAATAACAACTAAAAGAAGTAATAGTAAAGATGATAATTTGAAGAATTTGATAATCGTACGGCATAGGGTTCCTAGGTGAAAATTGTGATCACGTGTTTTAGTCGGCCATTAGAAGTTGCTTTACGCTGATTCGAAGGAACGTCCGCGGGACACTATCTGCGCCGCCGGACGTCCGCGGAACATAGCTAAGAGTTGTACGCAGTGAGGCCCCATAGGATATCCTATAAAATTTCTATATAAATGCTCTTGGGAGCTTTTCTGTCGATTTTTTTTTCTGTAGAAATTTCCTCTAGATTTTGTTGAATTGAAGACACGAAGAAATCTTATGCAAACTTTACCAAATGAAATTTTATGGGAAAAGTCCCAATTGTACATATTTCTATAACAATTCTGGACGATTTTTCGGAGCATTTCTATCGCAGTTATATAGCAATAAACGGCTGAGTCAACTCTTTAGGATGTCTAAGTATTTCTTGGGTGGATGGATGACGTAAAATAAGTTCTTTCGGGTCCATTTTATAAGTTATGGATGAGCTATGGAACTTCCGCAAAAAGTCATCCGATTCTATTTATCTATCCAAGATACTTCAACATCAGGGGATCATATTTTTCACCTATAAGTAAAAGATTAAAAGCAAGTGAAAAAAAATTTTTACAACACATCTCTTAGTTATGGAAATAAAAACACAAGGGGTGTTATAGGAATTCAACGAGGAGACATTCCATCAGTGGATGGAATAGCATATCCAGGACCCATGAGAATTTTCTCACGAGCAAGAGGTAGCTGCGTCGTTAAAAAATACAAAAATCAAATAATCAGTAATCCATTAATACATGGTTGTAGTTGGACACACGCTCCCCTCGAAGCACGCACACTAGTACTAATTGTTATTAAAATAGTTAAAAATATACCCACGCGCTTTTGGGGAACTTGCATATTGGTAGACTACGTTTCAAGCCATTCAAAAATTCGTTTTTTCAAAAAACCTGCTGCAAAACCTTCTGTAAGTGGAATAACAACGAAACCTATCGTAAGGTATATCCCCACCAGCACGTAATCCGTCACTTCCCCTATCCTCAAGCGCGTAGGGGCGGCCAATCAGCGACGGCGCTTGAAATTTTCCACGTTAACTGCCATAGCGATTGGTGGCAAGGAAGGAGTCACTCACGCGCATGCGCGAGACGGATGCGTGGTGGGGATGGATATAACTTTCGAAAGGTCGACTTGTATAGCTTTATGGAGGTTATTATTTTCCAAATTATAGCTTACGGAAGATTTTCCTGCATTAAGATTATATGCACTTTTTTCTAGATTCTTACTGATCTCACGTCATGTAAGTTGAGAAAAAAAATACTAAAAAAATTTATACAAGTTCCCTACTATAGCTGTTAACAACGGAGAGCAGGGGAGTTGGAGAATTCCTGACACCTGTATATCCCCAAAACCGTGTTTAATTTTTAAGTGGGAACCCCTGTGAAATTTGAATGTCTCTTATCATGGCTTGGGGTCATAGAGTAGCTTAAGATATATAATGGAGTACACAAAACGGTGTAAACTGAAAAAAAATGCCTCAAACAATGATCATGTCTTTACAAAAATTTTCTTCCAAATTTATCAATGGATTTTAAGAGTTACTTAAAAGATTTTACAATTCCTGAAAACTTTCTGAGAAAATTTCTCAGCTTTTACGTAAAAGTTGTTCTTCAATGTCATAATATGTAGATCCTCCAAATAATAATAATTATGTGAATATGTAAATTGAGTAAATAAAAATAGTAAATATGTGAAAGTTGAAAAATTAAAATTTTTATAATAAGACTAAAGATATAAAAAAAAGCGTCTAAAGATATTTTATTCAGACCGAATCATAGTTGCGCGATGTATGAACTTTTATTGCCATTCAGAGACATTCAAATTTTTCTGGGAACGACCCTTACAGATAGCTAATTCTTGATTATACAATGCAGGTCCTTATGCCAAGAGACGACATCCTTGCGAGCAGAGCTCGTGTTACCCAGCAACTGGAAATTTACTAATTGGAAGAAAAGACAGATTGAAGGCGTCGTCAACATGTGGACTTGGCGGTCCAGAACGATATTGCATCGTCTCACATTTGAAAGAACGCAAGAAGTGCTTCTTCTGCGACGCATCGTCAATGAAATTACAGCATAATATTACGAATATGGTTGGAGGGTAAGTTGTGTTCATCAAAACTATTTTTTAAAAATCCACCCACACTGAGAGAAGAAAATTTCTGGCTCTTGCAAAAAAAATCCCTTCTCTCAAGAGAATGGGCTCTTCATGTCAGAGATTTTTTCTATCAGGGTATAGCATTTCATTAAAGCTCTAGGACAATATAGCTCCCAACAGATATAAAAATATATCTTTCTGTATGTATATCTGAATGTATATCAGACAGAAAATATATGAATAAAAATATAGAAAAATAGCTAAAAGCTTTGGAAAAAAGGAATAAGTTAATAAAATATATTTCAAAACGATTTGCAAATATTGTCACGCTTCGTCATAATTTTTCTATCCTTTTAGGTTATTTAAAAATTCGTTTTTCAAACATTTTTACCTATTGTCGATTATAAATCTATTCTCTGATTTTATCCAGTCTTCCACATTTAACGGGATCTATTTTTTGAGGGTCTGTTTATGCAATAAAAAAACTTATTCTGTTATAGTATGTTATATATTAATAATATTCATTCACAGATTATCGAAGAACTCTTGGTGGCAAGCAGAGAACGGAGTTGAGAATGTGACAATTGATTTCTCCCTCGAGGCAGAGTTCCACTTGACCCACATGATAATCCGATTCCAGACATTCCGACCAGCAGCAATGCTGATCGAACGCTCTCATGATTTTGGCAAGACTTGGCAAGTATACAGATACTTTTCCTACAACTGCGAGCAAGCATTCCCAGGAATACCCACTCACGTACCAAAGAAGTTGTCTGACGTCATCTGCGAATCGAGATATTCTCATGTGGCACCATCATCCGGTGGTGAAATCATCTTCAGGGTATTGCCCCCTAATCTGCAATCGGTCATCGACAATCCTTACTCCAAGGAAGTCCAGAATTTGATGAAGGTGAACATTATTTTCATGTGTATTACACATAGTCCTGTAATTAGCATAAAATTAAAACTCTTTTTCATTCCAGGTAACAAATTTGAGAATTAACTTCACAAAGCTCCACACACTTGGTGACGATCTGCTTGATGATCGCGCAGAAATTAGGGAGAAGTACTATTATGCAGTTCAGGATATGGTAATTCGCGGATCGTGCTCTTGCTACGGGCACGCATCGGCGTGTCTGGAGCTACCTGGAGTGGTCAACGAAGAGGAAATGGTTCACGGAAGATGCGAGTGTACTCACAATACCAAGGGTCTTAACTGTGAAATGTGCCAGGATCTGTACAACGATGGCCCATGGAAGCCCGCAGTTGGAAAGCAAACAAATGCTTGCAGAAAATGTAATTGCAATGAACATGCCCATTCTTGTCACTTCGACGAGGCTGTGTACGAACGATCTGGAAGAGTCTCCGGTGGAGTTTGTGATGACTGCCAACATAATACTAGAGGACAAAATTGCGAACAGTGTAAACCTTTCTACTACCATGAATCGACGAAAAATATTTCACATCCAGAGGCATGTCAACGTGAGTACAATCACTTTCATTACAACAAATAATTCCGGAAGAATCTTTCTTATATGTTGGATACCATTTTCATTTTATGTGTATAATTTTTGAACAGTGTGGAGGAAATAATTGATTGGATATAAATTTAAGTATTATAGCATTTTGTTTGTACCAAAAAAAATTTAATTACGTAACTGGTATTCAGATTCCGATGAATATCGGCGTAACAGAAATATTTATCAAAACTGACCTAAAAAAATTACATAAGATCCATTCACTGTACTTCGATTATGTTTATCTTTATATTTTTATTTCCCCCTTTAGCATGTGATTGTGACCCCGGAGGCTCACTTGATGATGGTATTTGTGACTCCAGAACAGACATTTTAAGTGGGGAAGAGTCAGGTCGTTGCCATTGTAAAGCCAATGTCGAGGGTCGTAGATGTGACTTGTGTAAGAATGGATTCTGGAATTTCGATGCCAATAGCTTGGATGGATGTCAAGGTAATAACGAATTTGCAACCAAAAAAAGGACTATTCATCAGTATTTCTTGGCCCGTTTGAATCGCCATGCTCTAATTTGAGCATTGGAGCGCCCATCCAAGTCCTCCAAATCCCAGCACTTTATCAGAAAATTTATCTTTTCAATAGAAAGATCTATTTAAAAAAAACGAATTATATTATTAATGAACCAAAATGTCTTGAATGTATACAGCTTGTACATGCAATCCAAAGGGGACCATCGGCAATCAGGGATGTAATCCAATCACTGGTGAATGCACGTGCAAGCGTTACGTAACTGCACGCGATTGCAATCAATGTTTACCGGAGTATTGGGGATTGTCGGATGATCATGATGGTTGCAAAGCCTGCGACTGTGACCCAGGTGGCTCCTTCGAGTCAACTTGCGACGTTGTCACTGGTCAGTGCCGCTGCAGACCCCATGTAGGTGGGAGAACTTGCAATCAGCCTGAACAGAGTTATTACACTGGTTCATTAGACTTCTTGGTTTATGAGGCGGAATTGGCAGGTGCAACTGATGTGAGTATTGATGGTATCGCTTCGATAATCCTCGATTATGATCATTAAGATGATTGAAGAAATAAATTGGGGAATTTAAAATTCGGTTGATGACCCACAAGCAATGGCCATTTGCAAGGTGTCTTCCAATGTCCCCAAAGCAAATTGCCATGGGTGGCCATTTAATTTTCACTCATTACGTTATTGACTTTTTAATGCTTCAGAACTGCCAAGTAGTCATCAGAGAACCATACAGGGATGGTAGGAATAACACGTGGACAGGTACAGGATTTATGAAAGCCGTAGAGACTTCAACGATGAACTTTACAATCGATGATATCAGAAGATCCATGCTATACGATATCGTGGTGCGATATGAACCTGTCCATCCTGGAGTGTGGCAAGAAGTAGAGATCTTAATCACTCGCGATGGTCCAGTGGATCCAAATGGTCCGTGCGCTGATTGGCGACCTGAAGACGATAGACTTTGGCTGCAATTGCCTGATAATGCTCGAAGTGCAGTTGCCAATCCCTCAGCTTGTCTTGAAGCTGGAAAAGTCTATAAACTTTTGCTGTCGTTCAGGAGATTTGATCCTCATACAGAAACTCCGACTGCTTCGATTCTCATTGATTCTGTGAGTATTAATTCATCAATGTTGATAACTCATTTTGATAATTACAATTCTGAAGGATTTTTTTCAAAACCGTCCCTCTGAAATTTTCTTGGGTTTCTTGAAATTATTTTGATTAAAAGAAAATTATGAAAGTATTGATTTTTTGTGGACGTCATTTCATTTTTGGAAATTTTATAAAAAATTATAAAAGAACACTTTTTGGCAGTTTTTCGAGATTCCAATTTTATAAATGGATTTTGTTCCCTTATAACTACTCTCCTGGGAGAATTGACATTTTGCATATTGATTGTAAATTGATCAAATATTTTTAAGTTCACTTTGCTAGATCTGCCTCTGGACTAATTACTATAAATAACACGAGGTCCAGTGTAAAACTGAATTATTGTAGTTCTCAGTCAAGTTCTCAGTAGAGTTAATCCCAATTGATAAATATTCCAGATTGTATTGAGACCGCGAATTGAATCCATTCCCTTCTTCAATGGCGAGGGACCCAATGAACTGAGAAGAAAAGAGTACGAGAGGTACAGGTGTAATGAAATATTCGATAGCGTGACCCCTTACTCACGCGACGAGAATGACATTTGTGCGCCATATCACAGCAGTATCGGCTACTGGGTATTTGATGGTGCTCATTGTAAGTACAATTAACAATTTACATTTACAAGCAAAAAATATTATCAATTTTGTAAAATTTGTTCTACTTCTTGCAAGAGAACAAATATGTCCCGGATCAAATTTCAGAACCAAGAAATAATTTTCTCTTCCAGCATGTGAGTGCAATCCAACAGGATCCCACAGTCTTCTCTGCGAGCACTATGGCGGCATTTGTCCTTGCAAGCCCAATGTAGTTGGACGTCGTTGTGACCGGTGTGCACCTGGTACTTACGGATTCGGCCCCAATGGATGCATTCCCTGCGACTGTAACGCAGTCGGTGCACTAGACAACTTCTGCGATGTCGATACTGGACGTTGTAAATGCAGGCCTAACACTTACGGAAGAACTTGTGGACAATGCGAGCCAGGCTTTTGGAATTTCCCGCATTGCAGGAGATGCGAGTGCAATGGACATGCTGATAGTTGTGACTCCTCGACTGGCGCTTGTCAAAGCTGCAGAGATTCTACAACAGGACATAATTGCGACCGTTGCATTGATACATTCTATGGTGATCCGAGGATTGGCGTCGATATTCCCTGCCGAGCTTGTCCCTGTCCAGGTAGAGTGGCATCTAAAAATAACTACTGCAAATCAATTCAATTACACTGAGAAAAAAATGTAGTAATATGCTGTAATAATCAACTTGTCAATGTTCATTATGTATTTTTCTGTTCGAATCAGGAACTATTGATTCTGGTCACGCCTACGCCGACAGTTGTTCCTTGGATCCCATAACTCACGACGTTATTTGTGAGTGTTTCAAGGGCTATTCTGGAGCGCGCTGTGAGAATTGTGCAGAGAATTACTTTGGCAACCCTGAAGAAGTTGGTGGCCAGTGCACAGCTTGTGATTGCAGCAACAATACGGATATATCAAGACCTGGCAATTGTGATCCACATACTGGACGTTGTCTTCAGTGTCTATATGACACAGCTGGAGCCAATTGTCAGCAGTGCAAACCAGGATTCTATGGAAGTGCTCTGGAGAAAAATTGTCAAGACTGCATGTGCAATGTTCTTGGGACGGATATAGCAGCGGGCCCATGTGATCACAGAAGTGGACAGTGTCCATGTCTGCCCAACGTCATTGGACAACTTTGCGATAGATGCCAGGAAAACTACTGGAGAATTGCAAGTGGACAGGGTTGCGATCCGTGCAAGTGTGATGCTGTTGGAAGTGTATCTGACAAGTAAGTTGATAAAATCAACAAGTTCATTGGTCAAATTCATCTAATTCCCCAAATTTTTCAAATTTATTGACTCGCAAATTTAAAGCAAAAAGGTAATCTTATCAAGGTTCTACATTTTGTATCACAAAATCTCCGAAGAAAAGTAAGACTTTCACGGCATACATCATTGTCCATCACCATCAAATCACGATGTTCCACCCTTTAATTCCACTTCATTCTCGTTCAGATGTAATCCTTACGACGGAACCTGCGAGTGCCGTTCAGGCTTCGGTGGTCGTCGTTGCAACGAGTGTCAAGCAAACTTCTGGGGCAATCCAAACGTGCAATGCTATGCCTGCGATTGCGACGTTATCGGTTCATCAAGTGCCCAATGCGATCGTGAAACCGGTGTCTGTGTATGTCACAAGGGAATTGGTGGAGAGAAATGCGACCAGTGTGATCGCAGTTACATTGGTACAGCACCGCACTGCAGCCCCTGCGGCGAATGTTTTGATAATTGGGATCTAATACTCGATGGGCTTCGCAACAAGACCGACCTGGTAATCCAAGAAGCCTCTAGAATCCAAAAAGTTGGAACCACCGGTGTCTACAGCCAGCAATTCGACAAAATGTTGGAATCCCTCGATCAGGTTCGCGGACTAATCGACAACACAACTGTTAGAACCCAGGATCTAGACGAACTTAACGATTTTGCGGCTGAGTTGGCCAAGAATGTCTCTGCCTCAACGAAAGCACTTGAAGAAGTGGAAAATCAATTGGAGAACGTTAGCCAAAGAGTGAATCTTGGAGATGTTGCACTGAAGAAACTGAAGAATCGAACCAACAGCCTGCACCAAGGTGCTGCTCTGCTCAAGGAAAACGCTACACGACTTCAAGAAGCCAATGTCCAAGGAGCTCTCAATGTCACTCATCAAATGGCGGAACAATCACGATTGGCTGAGAAAATGGCTAATGAGACTAATAACGTTCTTGCTGATGCTGAGAGATACAGGAAGAACACGGAAAATCTTCTTGCTAAAAATAGCGCCACTGTGAATGAGGCCCAAGAGAAAAGTCTCGCATCTATTGACAGAATGAGTGATCGAATTGCAGCGCTTGAGAACGATATTCCAGGGCTGAATTTGGGAATGTGTGGAGATAATGTTACAGAGTGCAGCAATGTCTGTGGAGGCGCTGGATGCGGATCTTGTGGCGGCATCTCCTGCGAAGCTGGCGCTGTTACGAAGGCTAGTCAGGCTCTTGATGTGGCAAAAGGTCAGGCTGAGAAGATTAAGAATCATAAGGACACTGCTGAGGGTCTTTTACGAAAGGTGAGTTCGGGTGGAGGAGCAAAAATAGAGTGAAATAAAATCCTTCAACTCCTTGCTCTCCCTCAAATTCTGAGATATTCAGAAGCAAGCCAGCACCGACTTATCAATTAACATCACCTAATCTGAATAATTTTTTATGGTTTCCAGATGATGGATCTGAAGCAGGATGCAGGTGCAGCACGTGGAAATGCCCAGGACGCATTAAACTTTGCATTAGACGTCCGCAATACCTCCGATCGTGTGGCAAAGGCTCTAGCTGATGTCAACGAAAAAATTGTCATGGTATTGAATGAAGATCAGCCGACCCCCATGATGGTGCGAGACCTTGCTGAGGAAGTTCTACGCGAGAATATACATCTACGCCCTGATGAAATTAGAGAACTTGCGGATAAAATTGACAGCATCATTGTATCTCTGACTGACTCAGATAAAATCCTGACTGATACGGCTGGTGACCTGAGAATGGCCCAGGAACTGGAACAAGGTGCTAATTGGGCCAAACAGTCGGCTATTGAGAAGCAGAATCAAGCTGGCAAGGTAAACCAAATTGTGCAAATTATTCATTTGATTCTTTGATTATATTTGTCTCATTCATAAATGTTTTTGCGAATGTTTTAGGTCGTGAGACTCCTCATGGAGACGCAACAGGCGCAGCAGGAGGCGGATGACGCTATAGAAAAAGCAAAGATCGACATAGCCTTATCTGAGAAAGATCTTGAGGATGTTGGAGAAGTGACCAAAGAGGCACAGAAGAAAGCAGCAAATACAACAGCAGCTGTAGACGCTCTCGAAGCTCGTTTGAAACAACTGCAAACTCAATCAGTGCGAAATGACTTTGTCCTCAATCAGGAAATTCGAAAGGAGTTACGTAGTCTTGGAGACGATGCCAAAGCCGTGGATGAGAAAACGCAAAAGTTGGGGACAGAGTATAAACGAGCCGGGGATTCCCTGAATTATCGAGTTACCAAGAGCAAGGGCGACATCGAACGGGCAAAACAATTACTACAGAGGGCTTCTGAGCTCACAGCTGATACAACAACAAAATTCAAGGATTTGGATGGTATGGAAAGTGTCTACAGGGATAATGATAGACTCTTGAATGACCTAATGACTCAGGTCGATGGCCTAACTGCCGAAATGGAAAAACAACTTGGTGAAATTGAGAAAAAAGCGCAGACCTATCGAGACTGCTCGACTTAATCTATTTTTATAAGATTTTTTTTTTAAGGCACTACAGATCATTTATTCAATCATTCGTGCCATAAAATTTACCAGCGAGTGCCAATCAACACCAAATATTCGTCATTCAAATTTAATTATCAAGAAATTAAGCATAAACGCAAACAGTGCGTTCTGTAAATACCTTAATGTTATAGTAATGGAGTTTCTACATTTATTAAAGAAGATTTTTACGATTCAAATGACAGTCTATTGAGTTTGAGTTGAACCAGAATTTATGTGTAATTCTTATTTACTTAATGATGAGTTCACGAGTGATGTGAAATATTTTGGATTTTAAGGGAGTAGGTAAGATTTTCATAAGCAATATTTTTGATAGGTCAATAAAAGGGCTTGTGAACACTATTCTGCCTCCCTTAAGTTCGATAATATTTATCAAACACTTACCTACAATTTGAGTTCGTTTATCTCATCACTTTCCTAATGGATTCATAATGATTACTTAAAATATTTCTCACTGCGAAGAATTTATTGAATTAAATTTGTTACGATTTATATAAGAAAGGAGAGGAAAATAAAAGAGTTGATAAAAATTGTGTATTGAAATTTTTTTTCTCATTTCGAATAAATTGGAAAACACCCCTAGGCTTCATTATTTGTGAGAAAATTGTGTGAGCCCAATTTATATGAATTAGCAATATTTTTTCCAGAAATAAATCGATTGATTCTGTCATAATTATACGCTCCCGTTGCAGATGTTTGGTGACAATCCTAAAATTTGAACTGATACCCATCAGCATAGTTGCCAACAATAATTCTGTATTAAAATGGTAAAACAAACTAAGTTTTTGAGCAATGTCCCAGAAGTCAGGGGTGAAGAGAATCCCACATCATAATTTGGCGAAGCAATTCAAATCTTATGAAAATTGGAACGATTTCCCTAGCTTCAGAAAAGTTTCTTGAGAACCTAGGCGTCCAGCAGAAGCACGTACCTCATGTTACTGGTTCACTACAGAATGGATATTAGAGTAATTGAAAACAGCTCTTAATTGAGAGGTTTGATTACTCAATTGATTGAGCAATGAATGATTGACCAATGAAAGTACAGTCTCCAGAGTTATCCGTTGATATGTCCATGACAATCTTGTCAAATGTATTTTTCAAAAATACTTTCTAATGGATTCCGACCGAAGCAGGAACGTTTCGTGCCCCCCCCCCCCCCCAACCCCCCCCCCCCCCCCCCCTCTTCCATCATAGGCGCCCGCCATGGTCGCAACGGGGTTTCTGGAGCTTTACCCTGTGTTGAGGAATACGATGGCCAAAATGGCGAAAGTCGGTCCCCACCCCATGGGGGGGGGGGGGGGGTCCAGTACTCCCTTTCGAAGAAATGCTAAAGAGCTCCCTGGAGAGTCAAAGAGAGAGGATGGAGCACAAAAACACCGACATTATCTCAAAGTTGATTGGGGATCACTTCATGTCTGTCAGAAAATCAATTGCGTAGCGAAACGACGAGTTCTGGACATATTGTAATGACTCCGAACTCCGGAATCCTATTATTACGTTATCATTCTCCATATCAGGTACGGCATGAGAAATTCCAAGGACTTGGAAGCTTCTCAATTTCTCAGAATGGAAGGAAATTATTGCGTGGTCATATTTCAACTATACCGGAAGTTCCCTCAAAGGGGTGATAAATACAGAGTAAGCGCATTTTCTTAGTCCTATCTTTATGTACTTTACTATCACCAACCACCTGGTCAATTTAAGAGCAAATGAGAGCGTCAATTATTCCCACAGCTTTTGCCTCATATTGTTTTATTTTCTTCCACCACTGGAGAGGCCCCTTTTTTCGGGCGCCAAAGAGGGTATGGATGCTGTGAATGGAATTCACTGTTGAATTCAAATGGAGTAGTGTGGAGGGTAGGAGAAACGGAGTACAATGAGTTCATTCAGCGTTCCATGGTGGTTCTCAAACAACACTCGCAAAGAGTCGAATTTTTAATTAGTCAAAGTTTCTTTCCTATTTTCCCAAATTATTAAAAAATATTCAGAAAGTTAATTAATGCAAACACACATGGAATAATATTAGGAGAAAGTTTCGCATTTCAAATGAAAAATTCGTCTCTATTCATTATCTCTGATACTAATTCCTTCTGTTCAATTATGCCAATTTACTGATAGGGGAAAAGAAAAATATTCTGAAATTTTTTTATGGACACAATAGTATATTCTGGTGATTTTTTCAACTTGTTTCACAGCATATCACTCGAGGAAGTCATTCTACAGAAAAATGACATTATGATTTTTCGTCGGAAATTGAATTCCCTTTGAAAAGTATTTTATAACATTTTTGCATTGAGTTGTCTGTTTTCTTAAACAAATTCTTTGAAGAAAAAACTTTTTCAATTTCTCTGGGGAAGCTCTTCTCTCACACTCACATGCCATTTATTTTTTTTTTTGAGGATTGAGTGCAGGATTGGTGCGTAAAGAGCTATTTACACACTATTATGCAGTCGCTGACAGACGAATCGTTGTAGGAAGCAAAGAAATTTGCGGTTTTACATTTTGTAACATAAGATCGTCTTAACACCCGAGTGTGCTCTGTTCATCATGTACGCCGTTTTATGGCGTTTATTGCAGCCACCAGGCAATAATTTCGCAATATTGCGGCTCCATTTGGCGAACACTCGAGACGATAATGGGTTGGTGGGGGGTGGGTGGATTGAACATTTTCAATATCGTATTCGCGGGAGAATGAACGGGTACATTATTATCGTCTCAGTTTCTTTCAACTACAGATAAAACAAGACGTTTATTAATCATCCCGCACACTGGGCAATTAGCTGACGTATGCATATATGCATACACGAGCTTGATTTATTGTATTCTCCACTTCCGGTCGATTTAAAATTGACTTTAATTATGGGGGCAGTTTGAGGCTGGACAATTTTTGCTTTTCCAATGTAGGTACATACGATGAAATTATACATATCCAAGCACGAATTTCATATTTGAAGTAACAATATATTTTCCCAAGTTGAGGACACTGTTAATCATTGACTCCGAAAAAATGAGAGCTTTCAATTTTCCAATTTGGTGCAAGCATCTTTTGTATTTTCTGTAATTATCGCGTGCATATAAAATTTGTCAACACTGGACAGAATATGTAAAACACTCGAAACTTAATAAATTAACAGAACGTCAAAAAATATTCTGTGCATATGATATTCAATAACTACATAAGCTATGACAACTTGAACAATTGCCATACTTTTGAAAACTAAACCCGAATCGATATCCCCAATATCGATGTGTATCGATGCAAACGCAATTACCAACCAACTTGACGATGTTATCTGACTAATCTGATCAAGCAATAAATTAATGACGATTGAAAAATAAATGATGTCACGATTTTTGAGATATTTCGACTCTAACGATGTTCATTTATGGGTATGCGCTTTCTTGAATAGGATCTACATATTATGTTATTTTTTTGTTTGATATTACGTATTCATAGATTATCTAAAAATTTATATTGTAGATACTTGGCTGAAGGGTTCCCGGGCGATGGCCAATTGTAAGAAAATTTTGTTTTTTTTGAACAAACCTCCGGAACTTTTGCAACTTTCCATTGGCTTCTAAAAAAAGTGCTCAATATTTTGCAAATCATTGCGCACGATTTTCGGAAATTTTCCAGATTGTTGCAGATTTTTGTAGACTCCAACAGTTTTCCCAATATCTGGAAATTTTGAGGAAGGTTAGCAGATGAGTGCTACACAGAGGGAAGTTCCGTTGAGTCCCCAACGGATGCGCACACTCATTACCCACAGCAGTTGTAAATCGCGAGCAATAGTGTTTGCTAAAGTTTGTCCACGAATTTCAAACTGCGTGAGCATATTGAAGCTGCAAGCTCAGTCACTGTGTATTTTTTCATGATACTCCGGCTCTTTCCTAGCCGGCAAACACCTTCAAGCTACTGTATCAACGATTTTCTCCGTAGACTAATATCCTCGGTCTTGGCTCATGTTTCTAGTATTCAGGATTGTACTTTGAACCTGGTAAGATGCCGGAAGCTCATTGTCACGGTCGCAGATACGCGACGAGTAAATAAGCTTTATCGCTCTCGGGAGAGATAGAAAAAATCCCTACCAAAAGTGCATTGAAGGAACCTCCAGGATAGTTTGACGAATTGGTTAATCTCACTTCCGATCGCCATTGCATTTTTTGGAGCAGCTGCGAAGAGCACCCCCAAGTTCGTGATCCTTGGGGTCAAACGGTATTAACAGAAGGAAATGCTTATAATAAGCCCTCGACACGTATTCCTTGTACCTCAATTGTTCGCCAACGACGACTTCACCCGGGGAGGGGGTCGCACCAACCCCCCTCCCCAACGGGGTTGGCCAGCTGTTTACCGGTTACCGCTGCACCGGTTACCGGTGTTAGATCATCCCGGTAAGCAAAAGGCCAGTCGCTCAGTGCACAGCCTCGCGATTGCTCGCGTTTTCCCGGAAAAAAAGTCATATGTGCGTTAGTGTAAAAAGCAGATCCACCAAAAAATCGCCGCCGCAGACCTTATATAGGACATTTCACTACTGGTACCACCCGAAATGACAAGTTGGAATTTTGTATTGTAATGCAAAATCCAATATTTTCAGCAGAACAATTTTCGTCTCTAGAATTGTGGAGAATGTTAATTTAAGAGACCCGGGTTCGAATCCCAATTCGCGCTCTGCATAAAATTTGCTCCTACGAAAAATATAATAACTTATATCCCTGTATCCAAAAATTAGGATTTCCTAATTCAAATTTGTACAAATTGGATAATTCAGGAGGTTTAGATAGATCGCAAGGGGGCGCGTAAATATGAATAAAAATTATCCGTCGATAACGCGGGACGAAGTGTTATATTGAAGTCAATCAACTTATCAATAAAAAAAAATGTTTCTTTTTATAAACACAAAATGTACCGCGCGAAAATATTTTGCGCGACATCAAAACTCTCCCAAAAATTGCAGATAAACCCACAAAAAAGGCCCAATAATTTTTTTCCAATTTCGTGGCATTGTAACGAGGCGAAAGAAAAATAATTAGAAAAAGCTTTCAAGTGAAAAAATAAACTGTACAAGATTTTGGTGAACGGAAGTGGTTTTCCCATTGACTAGACCTTCGGAAAGGGTTCCCGATAAAAAAAAAAAATAAATAGAAGGAGGTGGTCCCATGTGGTAGAAATAGTGTGAGGAGGATAGAGGGAGCACAGCTAATTCGAGTGGTAGAAGATAAAGTCTTTAGTACGAAAGGAAAAGGAGAGATGCGCCAAGAAGCCAGACGCGCGGTAGTAACCACTGCGAGCACATAGGGTAAGCAGAGCAATTCTTAGACACTGTACCAGTACATAGGCAATGTCACTTGTCACTCTATAATATTATTATTAGTCAATTTATCTTTCGGCTTTGACAAGACACGTGGGTGCCGATGGAACAAAAATATACCGCGCAAAAAATTAATCCAAAATATGGGGAGGAAAATAAAATAAACCACCAACTATAAAATCAACCTGTCATTAAGGGAAATTAAAATAAAATTAAAGAAGAAAAACATTTTTAAATTTTCGTGTTTAAAAAAAAAATACATGGAGATTAGAAATGAAGGAAATCAGTGAATTTAAGTGAGTGAAACAAGTTCAAAGCTGGTTGATAGCAAAGTTGATGAAACGTATTGGGAAAACGGTTAATTATGTTGTGAGTTAACTCGGATTGAACAAAGTTGGCCAAAGTGTGGTGATAAACTCTTTGATACATAAAATTGAGTAGCATAAAAAAGGTGGTTATGAAAATTTCACCATGCCCCATTCAATTAGCGATATGCATCAATAATAGGAGATAAACGGGCTTGTCCTACACTGTTAGAATTTTTTTCTGAACTTTCAATATTCTAAACTTGAACGTAATTTCAGACTAAATTGGTTATGAAATTGCTGATTTATCCTAACAATTTAATCAACTCGAGTGTTTCATTGTGAATAATCAGGGAGGTTTCAATGGCGCAGGGGATTTTCAAACCTGTCATGAAAATTCAGTATACCGTTCAACTGAATTTTTAAAAGACATGAACTTTGCAAGAAAAAGCTATCCGAATTTCCCTATTTTCTGCAATTGTCATTATCGCATTGGCCTGGAAATTCGGATCTAATTGAATATTCAAGAGCATTGACTGAACTCATACGGATTGATCGTCGAGCGGGAGTTTCGTAAAAGAAATGGCTGTACAAATTGAGGTTTTCCATGGTGTTCCCTCAATTACTGGATAAACCAAGGAATATAATGTCCATTGGGCATTGTGCTCATTGGGTTAAACTGTGTGAATGCTGTACAGGTTTGGGAAAAAGTCGGTTCCCATTGGCACCGCCGGGAGGGGTCGCGGTATATCCGAAATCAGATCGATGCATAAAGAGAAAAAAGGAACATTGACTTATTTCTCACTTACAAGATCAATAAAAAATTCATATAAATTAGTCCTCGTCAATAGCTTCACGATTTTTCACTTGAAATTTCAAGAGTAATTTTCTAACAGTGTAGTCTACCACTTCGATACAGAAATCCAACAACTTCAAACGAATTAACAGTTTCATTATGAATTCAATCATAAAATCGGCTATGTACTGGTCTTAGCTGTCGATCCACTGGTCTGCTCCCCCTACAAAAACATAGATCTAAAATTAAAAAAAAAAAATGTAATGAACAAAATTATTTTAAAAATTAATTAAAACAATTTTTTTCTTGAATTAAAATGCAGTCGTAAAAATCGGAAAAAATTCGCTGTTAATTCAAAGTTAATCTTACTCTAAGACCAAAATCGGAGATCCGATCTTAGTTTAATCTCAATTTTTTGTTGCATTCCCTAGCTTCGAGTGCAGAACAAGTTATGTGCATAGTGAATCTATCAATCTGAGATGGAAATAACAATAAACGTCAATTGGTGTTGATAGAAAGTGACTCAAATATTTTCGATTGGAGCGATTAATATTGATCGCCGGAGCACGTTTTTCGGTATTTAAATCGTGCTTATTTTTAGGTCTATGGGAATTTATAACTCAAAGTGCGTGTGACGTACACTCCTATCGTTTAGCAATAAAGGAGAGAAGAGAAGAGGAGAGAGAGAGAGAGAGGAGTAAGGAAGAAACGTCAAGTTCTGCATGCAGAGTGAATCACTCTGCCAACACGTGTGGAAGAAATCGGTTGAGATCGCTGAGTGATACAGGGTGTTATGTAGGGATATGTGAGATTTTTTTTTCGCCGGAGATTATTGAGAAGTTTTGAAGATGAATGGGACAAATGTGGCCGCGCTGCCTGAGGGAGGCTTCGAGGGACAATTCTCGAGACCCCTAACGATCATCGCTGCGGCCTGTGCTATTTTATTCAGCGTCGTTGGAGTTCTTGGTATGAGTTATATATCATTTGGATAATGGTATTTAATCTGGTATTAATTAGGATCAAGGTGCTTGTTAGATGCTCATTTCATGAACATTCAGCCAATTCAATAATAATAATAATAATGATAGAAGGTCACCAGATTTGGATGAGGTTGTTGGGCATGCCTCCAAACGTACCGAACAATTTTTAGGCGGTTGGGGATGGTCCTTCCTATTCCAAATGGATTTATCCTCTATGTGAGAGGCAAGTACCGAAAGGGTCATGTTTGGGGATATACGAAGTCACAAATTAATTTTTGTAGGGGGTGGGAAGGGGAGCAGGAGGGAGGGGGGAGGAGGAGGGACGGGCTGGGAGAGATGGGGGAGGAGGAGGGACGGGATGGGAGAGATGGGGGAGGATGGTGGGATGGCGGAGGGGGAGGAGGAGGGACGGGATGGGAGAGATGGGGGAGGATGGTGGGATGGGGGAGGGGGAGGAGGAGGGACGGGATGGGAGAGATGGGGGAGGATGGTGGGATGGGGGAGGGGGGGAGGAGGGAGGGGGGGGGGGTTTATGAACATTGTAAATGTTATATCAAATTTCAGCTTTTTCGCGATTTCGGAGAAAAGTATACAAATTATGGGATTAATTTGTTTTGCGTTCCTAACGTTATTATTCACCCTAAGAGTTTCTAAGAACACCCTTTTTTTCGTTTCTATCTTCCTGATTTATTTCAGGAGCAAAAAGAGACGATACTACTGAAGTATAAGAGGGATATAAAGACCGACAAGTTGGAGTCCTTCCTGAAAATATTAAATTTACGCATTTATATTTCAACATGTAAACACCCGAGCTGTTTCATTCTGACATTGGAATACAATGGTGGAATACACTCACCAATGTCATTGTTAGAAATTTAAAAGCAAACAAGTGATTAAGCTATCAGCATGGGGGTATGCTGTGACCGTCGGTTTATTTGCTCAAAACTAAAGAGTCAATGATGCAGGAAATGTTCTCCCCTGAAATGGAAGCCTTGAAGCATTATAGAAGTTGTTTTTTTACGTCACATTTATATGAAATTTGTATTGGTCTTATAATTGAGAAATCAATCAATGTTCCTTTTTTCTCTTTACGCATCGATCTGATTTCGGATATAACGCGACCCCTCCCGGCGGTGCCAATGGGAACCGACTTTTTCCCAAACCTGTACAGCATTCACACAGTTTAACCCAATGAGCACAATGCCCAATGGATATTATATTCCTTGGTTTATCCAGTAATTGAGGGAACACCATGGAAAACCTCAATTTGTACAGCCATTTCTTTTACGAAACTCCCGCTCGACGATCAATCCGTATGAGTTCAGTCAATGTTCTTGAATATTCAATTAGATGCGAATTTCCAGGCCAATGCGATAATGACAATTGCAGAAAATAGGGAAATTCGGATAGCTTTTTCTTGCAAATTTCATGTCTTTTAAAAATTCAGTTGAACGGTACACTGAATTTTCAGGACAGGTATGAAAATCCTCTGCGCCATTGAAACCTCCCTGATTATTCACAATGAAACACTCGAGTTGATTAAATTGTCATGATAAATCAGCAATCTCATAAGCAATTCAGCCTGAAATTACGTTCAAGTTTAGAATATTGAAAATTCATGTGCATCTGCTGAAAATTCAAGAAAAAAACGGAGTCATTTTCTTCACAAAGTCAGTATAGATTTTTCATACAAAAACTCATTTGACAGTTCACTTATTCGGTATATTAATTGCACTGGGTCAAGGAGTCTCCTTTGTTTTATTATCTTCAACTCGGAAATTGTTCAACAACTTTGCATTACTCCCCTTGCTCAGTCGAATACATGAAGTTTTCTTTGATCCCCCCTCAGAACACAATCTTATCGTATGCATAGGTTGCGTTCAATTCCCTCGGACAACTTTTGATCTTTGAACCGTCGGATTGACGATTGCCAGGGTAAGCCTATGGTCTCACCCCCTAACTTAATTAAACTGACGTGTATGGGAGAAAATAGAGAGCTCGGGAGTCAATTAACTCATTTTGCTCGATGGGACCCACATATAAAACATATATTATTATTTGTCCGGATATATATATCTATATATATGTATATCTCGCATACTTCTGACCAAAACATATATGCATATAATTTACACATATCCACCTATATATTGTTATCCATGCAAGAAATTCTGCGATTTAATTTTGCTTGCCATCCAACTCGCGACCGCGGATGGCAAGAGCACGTGGGATGGCCTGCCTAGTTTTTCACGGCTAGCTCGGAGATGTACTATTTTGTAACTGAGTGCGGAGAGATTGAGCGACTGATTTTCATCAATCGAGAAGTTGCAGTCCGAGGCGAAGCCGTAAAAAAAACGAAAGAAATTTCCAAATGCCATTTTTTCTCCCGACTCTCAAAAATCGTGAACTTCCAAAATGATTAAACACGTCACTCAACTGACCTTCGAGATATTAATTTTGACATGGATATGGCTCGAAAATAGACACCCGCTAATACTTCCACTAATATAAATATCCCAGTACAATTTTTCTAATATGTTACTTCCTCACTAAAAAAAAATATATTTCTTCCAGGAAACTTGATAACTGTCATAGCCTTGCTGAAATATACGCGTTTGCGTCGTCATGCAACTACAGCGTTCGTCATAAGTCTCAGTATCTCAGACCTCATCTTCGCAGCTGTCAATCTGCCTCTAACAGCGAGTAGATATTTGCACGAGGCGTGGATACTTGGCGATACATTATGTCAGATATTTCCCGTATTTTTTTATGGAAATGTGGCGGTCTCATTGCTGAGTATGGTGGCGATAACACTTAATAGGTAAAAACTAGTTGCATTGGGTCAATTAATTAAAAGGGATATTGATTTTGTAAAAAAAAAACTATGTATATTTATTAATTTATCATTATTTTATTTATTTATTCATCTCTTTATTTATTTATTTCTTCATTTATTTATTTATTTATCCATCTCTTTATTTATTTATTTCTTCATTTATTTATTTATGTATTTATTTATTTACTTTACCAACGGGGATGGTCGAGCGCTTCGCATTCTTAAATACACTTGCAAAATGAAAAACTGGTAAATTCTCCTAAAACACTTAACATCAGAAATAACAAAATCACGCCCTCAAATTCCGTGAAAAATCTAGGGTGACATAGAGACTCAGAATTTCTCTAAAAAAAGCACGTCGCTACAATAAATTTAAAAAAAACAGATGATTTTAGTAAGGTTTAGAAATGAACAATTAAAACTGAAAAATTGTCTCAGACAATTGTATTAACTATTTTCGATTCATGCGTCACACTGACCGCTGCTAAGTCTCTTTTTATAGCCCATGGTCGGCGCTTTTGATAGTCACACGTGAAAGTAATTAGTCGTTTTCAACGGATTCTGGAAACGTTGAGATTACGATTAAATGATATCAGAGCATAATGCAAAATTCCAAAAAATGTCGTTTACGGAATTTGGGACGAAGCATTTCGCTTTTTCTCGTTCATAGTTTGTTATTTTCGTTTTTATTTATAGTTTTTTAAAATTCGTTTTGTATACATTTTATTTATGCGCTGAAAAATTTCAGGATTTTAAGTTTCTCTCGCCTTAAGGGTCAGTTGTCGGTCTGTTAGAGCCATATTTAATCTTCGGGTAAAGGCGTCTGGTTGATCATTCGAAAGACCCTTTCACCGTTGGACACTACCCAGAGACTCTGAGCCATCGTCTTCTTCTTTATATACGAGTCGGGCCGCGCGTGCTTCACACGCGCAGTTACAGCTTCCTTTTGCCGCCACAGTGACAGTGGCGCGTCGGTCCCGATCTTACGCTTTGCGATAATTTCGATATATATCCATATTTGCTTTGGTCTCTCCTTTTTACTAAAGAGATTTCGTCTGAATTAGCTACAGTCCAATCACAATATTAATCAATATCCTTTTTCAGATACGTCCTGATATCAAAGCCCGAGATCTACCCACGAATCTATACAAGTCGTGGAATAACGCTGATGCTGATTGCAATTTGGGGGTTGAGTTTTTCACTACTGTTACCACCACTCATCGGAATTTGGGGCAAATTGGGCCACGAGCCTAACACCTTTTCCTGTACTATTCTGAAAAAAAATGGCCGAAGTCCTAAAAAATTGCTCTTCATCATCGGCTTCCTGATTCCATGTCTCGTTATTATTGTGTCATACCTCTGCATATACTGGAAGGTCAGGGAGAGCAGGAAAAAACTAGAAGCCCATGCAGCACCAATGAGGAATCCAGGATTTCATAAGCGAGAAGATTCGCGGGTCACGCGACTTATGCTCACTATATTTCTATGCTTCCTCCTCTGCTTTTTCCCACTCATGCTTGTCAATGTCATAGAGTTCAAGGCACCAGTTGTCCATATAATTGGGTCGATTCTTGCCTGGGCTTCATCAGTAGTCAATCCATTCATTTATGCCGGAACTAACAAATTATACAGAGAAGCGTACAGACAAATTCTCTGTCCAATTACCAGCATGACGAATGTGCCCGGCATTAGACCAACATGCTCGCACTCCAGCAAAGCATCAGCTCCACAAATCAAGTGAAATTCATTTCATATGTTAAATTTATTGAGCAGTCTGATCAATTTGCATGTTGAGCATAAAGTTAAGTCTTCATCGACATGATATATACCAATCGATAACTCAGAATTGTCACTTCAAAAAAAGGGATAGCGTCGTCTTTTGAAATGACCGCGAAATTTATAAGGAAGATATTTACAGAAAATATCATAATTTTCATAAGAATGTTTACTTAGTTTTAATTGTTTCGAGTGATAGCGCAGAATCTCTCCCTAGATCTCCTTGAGGTTAACACTTTAGAATTATGATCGAGTCACAGAATATAATTTCCTTAACTGAACTCGGTGTATAAATACTTTTTATTTCCACTTGCATTCACTCATTCCGTGAATTTATAAGAAAATAATATGTATGGAAGTATGTTAGTTATGACGAAAATGTAAATATTGTATGATTATTATGAGCACTTCAGAGATGAAGGTCTTTAGGGATGTTGCGGTGATTCATATTTTACTGAAGCAATTGATAAATCATGTAGACGGTTTGTTAATTACCGTTAAGTAAATATGACAATTTTTCTACTGGAACAACATCGGTGATTTTATTATTATAAAAAGTATTCCATATTTTTAGCTCTTTAATTATAGGGACCAATTAATGAATAATTGATACTCATTTACAGCTTCAATAACTAGATATGCTTTGATATCTAACAGATCTGCTCTTACCAGTGTAGATGCCAAAATTTTTTGTACTTTGGTGATAATAAAATGAGATTCATACATGAAATGCACTCATGGTATGCGTGACGATATAAAATTTTTAAGAGCATTGCGTCAGTATTAAAAAAACGTAGAAAAAAATCTAAACTTCACAAAAAAAAAATCTTAAAAAGAAATCAACTACAGTAATTAAGTACGAACGATTACGTAAATTGGACGGAAATAATTGCAGTATGAGCTTTAACTCCCCATAAAACAAAACTCAGAAAAAAAAATCCTAAATGATTAAAAAACAATATTTAGCTCGGAGATCTACTAATTGCCTAAAATTGCATTCGTTAGGTAATTAAATTTTTGTGCTTGGTAACGTCTGAAGGTTCACAACCTTGTAAAACGAGTATGATGGAAATATGATACAAAATAAAAGTAAACGCAGTAAGAGCTCCATTATTTTCAAGCGATAATCTTTTCTTCCTCGTGCGTTCTCTCCTATGTCGTCTAGGAAAACAAGTTTTAATTCAATTCCAGTTCCGCCAGATATGGCTCGGTGATGGCGGTGATGGGGCAAATGCTCAGTGTGTTCTGAAATTGAAGAAAAAAAAATTTCAATTTTTCCATTTTTTTGCTATTCACTTTACTGGTAAACAAAATTAGCTTATTCATTGTTTAAAGCCACTGGTTTTATGCCTAACTTCAACAAAGTTCATAACAACTACTGAAAGATTTTTTTCACTGTGAATTAAGCTAACGATGAAGTGCACTCACCAGTCTTGCAAGCTCATCGAAAGTAGGCCGCTCCTCGGGGTCCACCATCCAGCACGATAGGAGGACCTCGTACAAGGGGTCAGGCATGTCCCTGAGCTGTGGTAGTCTCACATCTTGCTCAATCACGGCCGCCTCAACATCACACTCGTCCTCCAAATCACTGTATGGCGTTCCCCCCATGCTCATCATTTCCCAAACAACAACGCCAAAGGCCCAAACAACCCCAGCAATGTGTTTCTTATGACCAAATCTCTCTGGCGCCGTCCACCTTGACAATTTAACATCCTCAATGGAGTGTTTTCCGATGCCAAAGCCACCAATCTTAGGTACAAAATCAATCGTCAATCCTATGCTCCTCGCGCACAGATGCGAGTGAATAACTTTGTGCGCCTCCAAATAACCCAGACCTTGTGCAATTCCCGACCCCACAGGCAGAATTTGCTCGTAAGGAAACACCTGTCGACAAATCAATCAATTGAATTTAAAATTTAATGGAATTTGCTATTTCACCGGAATTAAAAATTTGTGATTTACTTATTTTTACTTCATTTTTCCTTTAAAAAAAGATCAGATATTCCGACACCAAAACAATATTTCTTAGAGATTTTATGAATCCAACACTCGTTCATTCATATAAATTCCTAATTTTCAAATCCCTAAAAAATTGTGAAATAACAAAGGTTTGGCCCATTTTGCCCCGATGAAGCCACATGCAGTCAGGGGAAAGTTAAAGCGTGGGCATGATTTTATTTTTCAAAATTATTGGCGAAACTAGATTTTTTCCTCTTCGTAATAGAAAAAACTTGAAAATCAATTGAGTATTCACCTGCCCTACGCGGGCGCCTAATAATTTATTTTTCAAAGTATCAGGCGTTGCTTCAATGACAACGTAAAGCGTCTCCGGAGTCTCGCAATTCCCAACGAAACTCGCCAGATACTTCATGCTTCCTGTTTTGATACAAGCGTCGAGATCTCTCAGCATGTGCTTTTTCTCGGAAGGTCTCAGGTTAACATCCGATATGCAATGAACCGTTACGTCAGATAAGACTCCATTCTTATCCCGAACGGTCCCCTTGTGAATCGTTCCAAATCTTCCTCTCTTGAGTACAACCTGCAAGATTGCATGGCTATTAAAGTGAGTTCGTAGATAAGGCAGTTCATGAAGTGCTACGGATGGATATTCAGTATTATGTTGATATTTCATCAGAGGAATATAGGGCATTCCTGAAAATGTGAGTATGTTTTTTGGGGATAACGAAAATCCATTCTCAAAATTTCCAGATACTTAGGCAGTAGGCCGAACCAGTCACGTATTTTTTTCTATTTTATAAACAATTGAGCAACAATTATAAACAACAGAATCTATCTGCAAAAATTACATTTTTTATTTTGATGAAATTGAAATGGTATACTTTACTTTATGGAAAAAAATCTTCAGTGGCCTTTGCAAGCAGGACATAAATTGCATGAAAAATGTAGATTAGTAGTTCTAGTTTTACTTGATTCCAAAAAGTTAGTAATCAGTGACTACAGTGAAAAGGAAAATCTTAGAATTCACTAGTCCACGAAATCATAGAAAAACTGGTCCAAAAAAACAGAAAGACTGCTATTGTCACAAACCTGATCCACATTTAAAAAATTCCTCGGAATGCTCCAAACTTTTGTCTTCAAATCCTGATAGTGATTAGCACGCTCGGGGACATCCTCAGGAATGTAAGCCATATTGTCTACCTCGTACATGGGTCCCTGTAGCGTCAACTCTTGTTGCTCAGGTAGCTTTCCTAACCTCCCATGTGTATATCTCCTCCTCAACACCAAATACAGAAGTATTGAGGCAGCCAGTAAAATACTGAGAAGGACAATAGCCACCCAAAGGAAAACAGCTGTTCCCCTCATATCCGACCTCGATAAAGTCAGAACATTCTCCGTAAACCTCGAGTAGCTATAGAGTGTTTCGGTCCTTGTTTTTGACACCGCCACAAGTCCGATCTGAGGTATGTCAAAAGGCTTCTCCAACGGAGCATTGAAGAACCCATTGATCTTCCTCCCATCTCCCACAACGAATTTCTGGTAGCTGGGGAATTCTGCTGCGTCAAACTCCACCGTTACATAATAGGGTATGTTATCCCTGATAGCCCTGTCGTAGTTGCCGAATGATTCGTTAATACTTGTGGGAGGAATCGTACCAGGATAGATCACGACCAGTTGATAAGCTGTCAATGGACCATTTTCACTGGTGGCTTCTGTCAGTGAAACGGTGATTGTTGTTGAGGTTTTATCGAGGATTTTTGGGGTTTCTGGGGAATTTGGGGGGCCTAGGGATGTCCACTCGAGGATGAAGATTGGGTCGGACTCACCCTCGATGGTTAATGCTGTCATGGAAATGTTGTACTTGGATCCAGGGTGAAGTCCGTTGAGGATTGTACTGCCAGAGGATCCGCCCTGAACCTGAGATTGGGTAGGGAGTAGGGGGTGGGAGGAGTGGGTCTTCACTGGATTCACGCGAATGATGTACGAGGTAACGTTGCCGTTGGGGATGTTGGGGGGTGCCCAGGTGATGTGCAGGGAAGAGGACTCGGTCTTCGTTACCTGGAGACGACGCGGTGGACTTGGACCCTTCTGGTCTGTACTGTATATACTTATGGAGTCGTGAGAGCCGCAGAAGGCGTTCGGCTCGGTAGCGCAAGGAATTGTACAACCATTCGAGGGACCATCACGACCGTATATACTGAGGCAGTAACATTGTTGGCCTGTCATTAAGCCTGCGTACCTGGATGAGGGAAAAAAATCACAGTGAGTCGAAGCAGTAGATGGATGGAGCTAGCCGGTGGCACAATCTAGCTTTCATTTCTTCCATTTATTAATGGTTAAACATTATGAATGAATATTACTATTGATATCAATATTAATAAATATTAATACATGTAATGAATAAATGGTGAAAATTTCGTGGGACACATTGATGACATACTAAACCCTCCCCAATTTTAGGATCACTGGTTTCTAAATTTTGTTAAAAATGCAAATAGCTACACACCGAATGGTTTCCAAGAGAAATAGCATGTGCTATTTTTTGTAAATAATTTCCTTTCCGACAAGAAAACGTATTTATGATAGGTCTGGTAACAAAGTTACTCTCAAAATAAATGAAATTTGAGATGACTTTAAAGATAATCCATTTCGAAGAAAAACAAAAAAAAAATTTAGATTAACTCAGTTTTTTTACTTATTAAAAGTGAACTCAAATTTCTTCTCCATTCTTCTAGCTGTGAATGAGTTCTACATGATGTAATGAAAAGTTCTTATTCGTGGGGATCTTCATAATTATTGCCCCGAGTTTTCACCAAAAGAGCAATGACTCGAGTTATTGATAATTATAAGCAAAATGAAATATCTTCTCTTTCTACTAAGAATTGATTCTAAATATAATTTAAATTATGTAATTAGGGAAACTCGATTCTGCTTAATTTTACTGCTATCTACGTATACCTATGACATCTGTTACATATTTGTGGATATCTATAGTACAATGGTATTCAATGAAAAAATTGAAATGTGTTAATTCAATACTGTCAATAAATAAATTATATGTGAGTTTACAAGAGAGTTATTTGAGTATAGGCCGATGCAGTGATACGAAAAATAGTTACAATCAATATTATTAAAATCGATCGTTAAGGAACAACAAAAAAAAGACACTGATCTATAATCAAAACAAACCCTATATTTCAAAAAATAAAAGCACCTAGGAAGTTATTTCGTCGAAACTTCCGGGTACCTTTAAATGATATCCCCAGAATATTAATTCAATCAGCAGAATATGATTTCAGCAGAATATAATTGCAAAAATTATTCTATATAACCAAGACTATTGCTTTTGTACGTTCTATGTAATTTAACTCATTGTAAGCGATTAACTTGGTTGAAATGTTAATTTTAGTTTGACTGTTATTTGAAACTAAATCCTCGAATGCTTTTAAAAAATTGTGTTTAACCTTTTCGTGATATCCATTTTAAAAATTAGATTTCTTTTGAAATTTCAGGGAATATAATTATTGTTCAGGTCAATATTGACTCGATCATGAATTTCCCATTCTTTGCAATTTCTGATAATTCTCGTGGTAAAAATGCAAAATACTTTAAAACGTCAAACGACTTATAAATTTTCAGAATTTTTCTGCGGACAATAATTCAATGATTCGATTTTTCTTTCAATCTATGTGACTCTTCCCCCTTCAGACATCAATTCTCTTCAATTTGCGTTCAATATCCCAGTTTAAAAACTCATAGTAAAAGGTAGTCTATTAACTACAGTAACTATTACAGATATCCTGTAGCAATTATCCCAATTTTTCACCACGTATTCTTCCATAAATTGGTTGACAACACCCGAAATATGTAAACAAAATCTTTCTCTGTAGAAACCAGATCACGTTATTAAAAAAAAAAAAAAAAAATCTACAACTTTGTTTGTGTGCAAAGAACTAAGAGGGATCTGACTAATTTTGCTCTGAGCAATAAAAAAATTTAGTTATCGTCTACAAAATCGGGATTGCATATGGGCTATACAAAATCACGTGGTGCACTTTCATTGACAGAAATTCAGCCGCTACTACTCATGAAATTCCAAACATTTCTTACCATTTTAATAAAAATCATTGCCTACCAACTTACCTATAATAACGTCTTTTACACTCTGTCACACATTCCGCAGGTGCACTGGCACGATTTAATGCTGGAAAAGCGTCCGAGTGTTCCGCAGGACTTTTATAACATCCCACATAGTACTGACCTCTCGACAATCCGCTGCAGAACGCCAAAATTATCCAGATTTTCATCATATTTGGCGCGAAAAATGAAGTGGCCAGATCGAAGGGTGTTTCCTGATGAGTCTACTTCAAGCAATATCTGGTGGTCTTAATGACAAGGTTTTCACATTCTTAACAGGTGAACCATAAGAGCCTGACTCAACAGTCAACACTCGGCAGAAGCGTCATGTCAGAATTTTGAATGTATGCTCGACATTTTGGCAATATTCAACAATTACATGTGACAGTGGATGAATATGTCGGGAATTTTTAAGACTGTTTGTCTCATTTTTCTGTCGCTGGGTGTAACAAAAATGCTGGGAGTGCACTGGCGGAAATTTGACGGGCGGAGGGAGACAAACAACACGCGGTGAGTCAAATGTAGGCGATCGTGGGTGCGGTTGTGTTACTCATTCATATAGCATTGCATGTGTGCGTAATAATTGCTAGGAGTGGGGGAGAGAAAGATAGGTCGTTGATCGTAAAAATCTTGATCCGTGTTTTTAGCACGGTGGCGTACGAATTCAATGCGCATGTCTGATGGTAAAACAGGTGCGCATGCGCGCATTGTCACAGGAAAGACGCGGTCTGAGTAACTTCAGGCTCTCTGTTCTCCAGTATTATTGTTTGTCTCCATATTGTTCCAAAAACTCAAATTTGGAACATGTATACGTATCCTTAAGTGAAACATTTAGAAATTCAATTTCGGGCAACGTGGCATATAATCTATTTTGTTTTTAAGGAATAGATAGGTATAGAGAAGGATAGATATAGATAATAGATATTGTAATTTATTGTTTAGCGGTGGTTAACCAAAGAGTATACGAGATTATAATACATACAAATTATAATATAAAATGAAATAAAAATGAAATACAAGAATGAAATAAAATATAAATAACCAGTAAGCAGCGATAAGCGGATAAGTTACAAGTTGTTAAGAGTATAAGCGTTACTTTACAAAGAACGAAGAACGACGTAGAGTGGATCAAACATCAGTAGAAGTAATAAATGGGGCTGTGACCCTGATGGACCCATTGATTGCAACTTGATTTGGGGAATCAACTTGTGCGCGCACTTGATCACTACTTGATCGCTGTTCCACTGAGAAACTATATATATGGCTCACAAAGTCATTTATTTCGGCATTCTCAATATATATGGCTTTTTGATGTTTTTTTTATATGCTTTTTTTTCGGTGGAAATGTTTGCCTGTCAAGTCGTCCTCAACTGTCGATCAATTCTTCATGAAGGTTGATCGAATAAGCAGTCAAGTAGCAAATTGTTCCTCTCTCATGCGCAATAAAGGGGCAATCGATAGATCCGCCAGGGGATACTAAAAAAGAAGAACTAAACAACTTATAATAGATATAGTCACTGCGTAATCAGGAGGCACTGCTGGAAGTAGGAGAATCAACAAATTTCCAGACTGGAGCTAGTGCCCCAGTCGAATCTTGAACTGGGTAAGAGTCGGAAGGTTGCGGCTATGCATGGGGATGACATTCCACAGCTTATGTGCAGAAGCCGCAATAGCAGCTTTTTAGGTGCCCGTGTGGTAGTTAGCTGAGCATACTAGTTTGCTGAGCTAACTTCTGACGACGGGGCCTAGTAATGGTGAAGGCAACAAAAAGATCAGCCAAATGACTGGGGATGCTGGATTGCTGAATTTGGTACATCAGCATGCCCAGGAAGAAGGCTCTATAGCTAGTAATGGAGGCTAGCCCAGCTGAGGACAGTTACTGTAAAGACGAGGACCAAAGAGACCAATGGGCCTGAGAACACACCTCGGATGGACGGAGGACTGAACGGGCCAGGATTAAGGGCGGCATTCGGTTCCATTCGGCTATTGACCCAGCAAAAGTTGACACCAACGTCTATCGATACATTTACCATTAATCTTGAGAACTAAAATACAGTTTAGTTAGAACCTACCAAAAGACTATTTCTAACTTACTATGTTGATGGGCCAAGTACAGGCTACAAAATCATTGCTTATGGATGTGGCTAAAGACAGACGGCCGACAAATAAAACACGCTCCAAAGCTAATTTTTAGGGAAAAACTCAGTTTATTTTCATGCGTCATCTTATGGTAATGTTACCCATAAACATATTTTCCAAATATTGGAGTCTGCCATTGTACACTCGCACAGTATTATTATACACAATGTTTGCCGACTTTCGAGGAATGCTCCTTTGACATAAAATAGTAGAGGCAATTACAATGCCTGATGAGGAGGAACAATTTGGGTTCTACGGAATTGTGGTTCTCTGAAAACACTTACTCTTACTTATTTTCTATGCAATGCGGGCAAGCACTGTAGTGCAATGAGATTATCATTGAGAATAGATGTACAAATATAAATCTCATATATCGATATATTGGATGTCCCAAACCTACTTTTCCTCTGGGTTAGTGAGTAAAAGGGAAATTCAGAAGGAAAAATTGTTTTTCCATCTTCGAGATTTGTGTCTCAAATGGTTTTCTCAAACGAACTGTTCCAAAGCTGAGAGCAAAATTGTCAGTTTTGAAACATCCTATACACTCTAAATACCTGAACACCCTGTATATCCTAAAGCCTGTTCGGAAGTTATTCAAAAAGATAATCGATTAACAATAGTCATAGCGATGATATATCCCGCTGCTCCCAAGAGAGTCACGGTTGTGTCAAAGGTCAGCCGAATTCCGGCATTTTGACAGGACTCAATGTTCTTGAATAACTCTCGGTATGCTTCCACAGAGTGTATGTCGGAGTCCTTGGGCTTCAATGCGACAGTTGTTTCTTTAAATAGCAGATCTCTATGGCCAGTGAATGAGTCGTAAATTTTGATTGTTCGCCGTGCCCGAGGATTGTATCCCAGCCACGCCTCGAGTTTGAGAAGAGCAATGGTGGTATCCATAGTTTCGACGCTTGAGTCTCTAGATCTTGCCACCACCTATGATGGAAAAGAAAGTACGCTCTTCATTTTCCAGATTATGACAATACCTCCCATACGGAATTTAAAAAGAACGATCAAATCTACTTACCTCGCTGTCAATGGTCACTGACAGCGCACAATTATCATCAATATTGAAGCCAGTATGGACAGCCAAACTTCCATTCTTGCATAATACTCGATAGTTATCAGGGTTGACCGTCCCTGTACGCACACTTCCACCAACATTTTTCGGCTCCACAAATCCAATATCTCCTGGCCCATCAAGACACTTCAACACCCCCTGATCGCCGTAAAATATATTATCGGCACTTGCAGAGCATGTCAGATTGTTGGATTGTAATGGACACGTAAAGCAAAGTTTTTCAACAATGTCTGGTTTGGTAACCACATGCGAATGATTTGTATCATTGATTCCAGGGGTACATGCTGCTGAGAATAAATCCGCTAGGGCTTGCGAATAGTCGCATGTGTCGGATATAATTTTTTCACGTCTGGCTACATTGATCAGTGACAACCAGGCTATACCACCATACTCTGGAAGACATGCGACTTTTCCCTTCAAACTCTTGAAACTATCAAACAGATTGGATGCAGAATTCCGTACAACTGCAATAACAGCGCTGTTCATCGTTTGGACGGGCTCGGCGTAGAGTAGAGTAGTTAGATTGAATATGCTAAACAGAAAAATTAACTATATACTCAGACAAGTGTATACACGGTGTTCCAAAACGGCGGAATCTTTTTTTCAGTTCAATTAAAAAAAAAATACAAAATTGAATAACCAATTTTGTTGGGAGTTTGAATGGCGCAGGTAGGCCATTCCAAAAAGTACAAAAAAAAATTGTGATTATTTGAAAACCCATGTGTAGACAACATTAAGCAGTATCATCCGGAGCTAGTTCGACACTTACGTTCGGGCTAAATGACCATAGTTGGAGTCTATGGTAATAATATCAGCAATATTTTCCGATATAGCTAGCAGGCATTCAAACGTTGAATTGGTCTCAACACATGTAAATTTTGGTTCAATTCCCAGTAGCAATGCCTCTTTTGCTACCCACTTGCATTTTCCAGTCTCTTGGGGTGAAGTTGTGCACCAACGAATCATGTTACCACACGTTTTATCTGACACAAGAACTTCTCGTCCAGTTGTTAAGTAAGCACCCAGACTGCGATTCTCTATAAATTTACTCAATTCTCCTTCCAACTGGAAATTCAGTTTGAGCACATCCTCCCAACCGCCAGGATTTGAGTCGTCGTTCAACCATTTTTTTAATGATGAAAGAAGTTCGGTGGATATGGATCTGGAAAAATCACGAGTAAGTTCAATCTAAGTTCAATTTGTCACACTGGCATCCGGTGAACAGCTAGGGCAGAGATAAACCTTTGGTGTAGAAATTAGTGGTGCAATTGATAGCTTATGGGCCCATCATCAACATGGCCAAATTTACTGAGACACATTCTCTTTACTATTTGTGGATATGTTCCTCTTATGGCATAGTTATAATCGTAATATATGCGACAAATATCATTAGATGTATTCGGGTTATACCCGCAGATACAAAAGTACAGTCGGCTCTCCCACTAGTGCACTGCGCGGGACCGGACGCACCACCGCCCTGTCCCACAAGTGACCCTCCCCTACTTCCCCCACTCCCGGATACTAGTACAGTAGAGCTCCCTTTATTTTCCGAGCTCGGGGGGGGGGGGGGGGTGACCTTGAAGCAATTTCGTGGAGAAAAAAAATTAAGGAAGCCCCCCACTCTGCCCACTGGTTGGTTGGCGTGGTGGGGGTTGTCGGGAGCGGAAGGGGAAATAAGAGCAGAAGTAAACGGACTATGTATCAAAAGTAAATAGGTTATGTTTCATGAATGCTCGGTCCCACTATTGAGACGCTGCGCAGTCTGGAGCGCATGACGTCGAAAACAAGGATAGACAAAGTACGGGGAGTGGGAGAAGGTTTTTGAGGGGAGACAAGTCGTAAGGGGAGTACAGCGAAAAATTAAGGGAGCTACTGTAAGCGCAGTGAGGTAGCATTCAAGGTCACGCGGGACCAGCCGCACAGTGGTGGGGAGGCGGCACTTGAGGAGATAGGCAGTGGTGGGGTCATGACGATACTGACTGTAGGGATCCATCAGTGGGGCGTGCACTGGTGGGGGAATTGACTGTGCATATATCCGGCATATACTTCGCATATATGCTGCCCCCTCCTTCCATCCCTAACGGAACCTGTCGACAGTTAGTCGAGAGTTTGTCGATAGTTAGTCGACTGTTTGTCGAGAGTTTGTCCATTTTTCTCTCGACCGGTGACAATTTTCGAGAGTAACTATCGACAGGTTCCGCGAGGGATACTTCTCCTTATCAGGTCTATTGGATGCAATAACTTTGTGAATTGAGGGGAACAATAATGGACTGCTAATAATTATTTGCTGATTTAGAACATTGGAGTACTTAAATACATACTTTCTTGCAGCGACCACACTCCATGGTTGAGCGATCCATGTACATGGTTCCGAAACTGTCAAAGGTTGTAAAGCTCCGTTTGGGCAAAGAAATTGAAATCCTGGACGGGTAACGCGCGGTTCAGGACCAGTCAAATTCACCTGACAGACAGAATATTTACATATTTTTTAAGTATCATTTTTTAGGGCCTAACCCTTCAATATCCGCAGCAAATGAATGCAAACAAGTGTAATCATAAAAAAATTTTACTCAAAATCAAGCATTAAGCTGAATCGCATTACGCATGTCGTGTAATTCCAAATGATTACCTGGTAGAGACATTTTACGCGATTTCAAATGTACAAAATTTGACTTATTTCGGGCTTTACAACATATAGCTATCACATCAATGCAACTCTTATCTAATAGTTAAATATATTGCCACGTTATAGATCTTCTATGAACCAGTTCTTGGACACATCTTACCCCGAAGTATTGATAAACGTAATCATACGCAGCATATGCAGCTTTACCGCGACCAGACACCAAACACTCCAGCGCTCCCATATGGCCGTGATTTTCGGTATTGAAATAATTACATTCCCAGATATTGTCACAAAGTTCGCAGAGTTCTGGATATTGTTTTTCTATAAAAAAAACAAATATCACAAATATAGATAGATAGATTCACTCAAATATGTGGTTGCTCCGTTTTGTGCATTTGGGTGAATTTACTTTCGGAGATATCCACGTTTTTCCATTCGCAATTACCATTTGAACCATCATTAAAGAACATTAAGAGGTTGAAAGTGGGGTTTTACAATTTTAGAATCGTTGTCAGTCCAATGAAATTTTCAGTATGGGCTGCATTTGGTTGCAGATTTCTTTTGGTTATAGATTGGCAATTAATGCATGTGCTCAGAAATAGCGAGAGACAGAGTTGAAAATTAAGAGGTGAATTCAAATGCATTTTACTTATAGTTTCACTTACTTAATCGTCTGTCTTCCGCATTATCATTAACCCATTTCCCAGGCCGACATGCTTTTCCGAAGAAGTTTCTCACATTGATGGCTTCATTCTCAGCAACGGACACATCTGCAGTGCACTGGTGAACCAATGTTTTCCTCTCGAAAAATTTGAGAACATAATCGTTCCAACTTTGAGTATTAGAAAAGCCGGGATGGCACAAGCCACCATTTTTGAGACCATTAAGACCCTCATTTACATTAAATGACATGGGTACAACGACGACACTTTGGAACTCAAATTCTCCTAGACAAATCAATTCATAATTCATTAATACAAAGTCGTTCTCTCTCACGTAGCATATATATATATCATGTTAAAATTTCAAAATGATCTACGACTCCAAAATTTACTTTTAATTCGAAATTTTCAGCATCGATTTACTTCAGATTTAGAAATAACGTACTAACAATTTATTGAAGCAATTCTATGAATGATAAATACTAGCTAATGTCTGGGATACATTCATCATCGGAACCAATGTGGTAAAAGTGCTTAAAATGAAAAAAAAAACATATTATATTCCTCTTGACGAATTGTTACAAATGTATCTCAAGTGAAATAATAATGTGCAACGAGATTAACGTATCATTATGAGATTACCATCTAATTATGCACTCCTCTATACGGAGGTTCTACAACTGATACACACACAGCACATATCTAAGATGCCTAATACGAAAGTCATTTCGAAGTAAAGGTCGATCCCCGATTTTTGGATCTACGCGAAATTTATTTACAGTTGGAACTCTATCGTGTTAATGGATCGGGACCGCGGGACGTGGCCAGACCTCCCATTTGGCAATTTCCCCTCCGTGCCCCACTCCCTTTTACGCCAGCTAGACCGCCGACCGCCGGTTGCGCAGTAGCGCCAAGCAATTCCCCTTTCTGGCTGTTTCCCCTCAAAATAGTTCTCCTACTTGTATTCCACCAAGGGTGGGTAATGACCCACCCTTATTCTCGACGCTATGCGCGTGTCTTGCCCACTCCTTCAATTTGTCTAAAGCACTACCTGTAATGTATGTGTCATTTCCAAGTGTATCATGTAAACTTGGAACGAGGACCAGCGATTGGTATAACGTAGACGAATAAGGTAGCCCTTCCCCTCAGAGGCAGGGAGAGAATACGAGTTCAATATTTATTGAAAGTCGTCTGATCCCAGTAATAACACTACCTGTCTACCCTCTCTAGTACTACCCACAACAAAGAAGTGGGGGATATTCATTACATTCAACGCTTGTAGTCTTCAGCGGAGAGACGATCGTCGCCGGATGGCGAGTCTTCTGAATCTCTAGCTGAAAGATCGCTCCCCTGAGTCTTTAGGCCGGAGACTTCGCAGATTAGCGTTATTCAGATAGATAATTAATTCATTAAACCATTGAATTTTGATATTTAAATATATGATTTATTATTATTATTATTATTATTATTTTCATCATTACTAAACAACGCGACGATTTTGTTTTTAGAACAGTTGTTTTCTCATTGTTAATTGAACAAAAATAATGATATGAACATTTTACTTTACCATATATTGAGAATTAAGTAAAAGTTATCAATACGTGATGAGCGTTTTCTCTAAGTCCGGGTTTTTCATTCAGAGATTTAGAAAATGAAATAAACTATCAAAAACTCGAGTCGCGCAGCGAAGACTGCCGTAGACTAGGGGAGACCTCCAATTCCACTCAGAGACTGAAAATGACTAATTGCAGTCTCTGGCCGTCTCCAGAGACTGGGAAATTTCATCTCGAGTAGGCCCTCCGCTGAAGTCTCGTCCCGGGACGAAGGACCGCCCCGAGTCGCACAACGTAAGAAAACTCTACTATCCCGATATTGTTCTTTAGATTCTCTCGCAAACTTTTCGTCCCTTTGGACTCCCATTATTCACCTGTCACTATGGTATCATTTGGTCCCACTGGCAACAACGAAAATTCAACCTATTTATTATTCCGGCCGACTATTTGAGCTTTGAGTTCCCTGGCTCCTTCATCCAAGAACACTTCTCGTAGTTGATCTCAAAGCTACTTTCTCAACTGTGACGTCACGAGTTCTAATTTACCGTTCAATAATAGTATATTGTGTCACAAGGCCGGCAACGGCGGTATTGCCGCAGGGGGAAAGCGCGCGGCGTAAGAGAGCGAGGCCCGCCGAAGGCGGGTCGAGCTCGAGTGGCGCGCCCCCCCTTCGACGATACCGCCGGGCGGCCACATGACACATACTATTTTTTCGGATGCCCGTTCGGAAAGTTCGTGAATGAAGTTTTACCCCTCAATTTTCGAATATTCTGTTGCTTAACACCGTGTAATTTTTTGGAAAATTTACCTCAAACACAATAATAATTAGTCAACTTGGATTTAATTGTTTTAATGAATATATGTAATTTTCACATGGGAAAAATATGTAGAAGAGTCTAAGGAACTCTTGATGGGGAAGAGAATTGAATATACTATTAAATTTATTACTGTGAGACATCTAGACTGGATTTCGGGAAATTTCGTATTGCATGACTTGTTAAACGTTTGAGAGAGTCGACTAATAAAAATGTGGTATGAGTCGCAATGCATTATGAAAATTCCACTCTTGCTAACGCATAATTTTACACGAAAGAAAAAAAAATTAAATCAATACTGCAAAAATGTCTTCGAAAGTTGTAATGTGATTGCGCCGATTTTCAGTGCCGACCGATGTGGAGATAAATGGATGGCTCAGTCGAAATTCAAAGCTGTTATCTCGATTCTTTGGAAAAAAAATATATATATACATATATATATATCATATATATATAATGATGACTTCATGCGTTTTCACATTTCGATTATACTCGATAGATAATATGGCCATGAGTACTTCAACAAATATCGATAACAGCGTTGTCAACCCTTCGGTGATCGCGAACGCGGCGCGGGGCCGCTCGATTTCCCCTTTCCTGTTTAAAACTTGGATAAAAGAGTGATTGACAGTTGTGAACAAATTAACTATTTACAAACACACATTGTAGCCTCCAAAGACCGTCAATGTGCGGGTCCACGAATGAATTAAGCTTGATTAGTTAGACTCAAGAATACGGTGCCAAGGATACCTTCGACCGCGCAAATGCAAATGTTCATTTCGCACTACCACAGTTTCAATTTTTATAGATCAGTAATGGTAAAACAAGTCCATCGAATCAGGACCATCTCGCTGAATTATATCAACGCCGCAACGGGAATAACCGTCTCGGGCAAAATTGTACGAGCAACGAACATTTTTTTTTCATGGTCAATTTTTCTTTAATTTTAATGTTCCGATCGGTCCAACCGAATGTGCGTGACAAAATATAATGGTATTGAAACTGAAAATGAAACTGAAGACGAAACTGAAAATGAGGCAGCTGGTGTGAATTGAGCATAACAAAATAAGCTATGGTAACTTTCTTCTGCCTTATCAAATTTAATCAACAATCCTTGACTATGATTTCACTCACTTCCCATCCTGTCCTTGTGCCTTAACTGTGCTATGGGCACGATCTCATCCGGATAGAATTGATACGTGAGGAGTAGCTCTTCCGCGTTAAAAACACCAAAGTCCGCTAAACCCCTGTGCATCTTAATAACACATTCAGTTCGGTCTTTAACCCTTTCACAAATGACAGGGCTGTTGCCGCGAGATAGGGCATTACATCTTGTTTCGGTGATTTCCTCCGGTGCACAGAAGCGATCTATACGTGAATACAGTAAAAATACCGTAGTAATAAAACATGAACATATGTATATATATAGAACAAACAATTTACAATGCGTACAATGAGTGAATTTTGGAACATGAGAAGCAACCAAAAATTAGGGAAAAAGATAATTAGAAAATAGTTTTTTATTCTTCCCAATTAAACAAAAACTAAGCCAAAATTTTTCGAAGGGATGGAGATCAATCCTTCGGCAATGTGATACGGCTGGCCTCATATATACATGGCGATAGTGACTCACTTTTTTATAAGATCATCTCTGTAGCAAAGACGTAAACTAGGATAAGTAAACATTACTATGAAGATCTTGGGCAACTTATTTGCCTCTAAAAAAATCATTATAATGATTACCACTTCATTTTCGCAATAATTTTCATAAAGGATATACAGAAACTCGTTTGCCTCTACCGCCATTTTTACGGAATAACTCCTGAGGAGAGATAAGGATTTTGTTGTATAAATTTTTTTACAGAGAAAAATGAGTTTGACCATAAATGTCTTTATGACCTATTACATAAATCCGTATTCGAATTATTCGTCGAAAATGGCGAGGAGGTCGCAATGCACTTATCCTAGTTTACCACGGCGTTACCGATTTGTACGCTCCTAAGTTACCACTTCGCTATATCTATATCTATTTGCTACCGACAATAGAAAGTGAGTCCATCAAAACAAATTATAAAGGCGAAAATTCGTCTTGCCGCTTTTAAGGATTTCCACAATTGAAAATAAGGAAGAAACTTACAAGTAGGTGATGCTGCCTGTGTTGCTCCCAGTACGAGAAAAATTATTGTAAAGATGCACTCCATCCTCGGCAGCAAACTTTTTCGCAAAAATGTCAACATTTTTTTTTACGTCCAAAGCAACTCGTTCATTCCGCAACGTTTAGCTCAACGAAATGAGGTATGGCGGTCATAGGTACTCCAATACTGATAATATTTTGTGATAAGCTTGATCTTCGTATCTCGAATGTGTATATCTATATATGTGTGAATAACACACATCCGTAATGCGTCATAAACATTCGGAGTAGCGGTCACACCTAAAAGATAGGCCTATTCATCGTACAAGCGAGATCATATAGTGACTCACTGCCAATGACAGAATTCTCAAATTTATGGTAGAATGTGCTAAATAAATTTCAGATGTATTTTATGAAATACTCTTCCCATTTTTCTATTTATCTCGCAGTGGACCAGAGAGAAGTTTGCATTACTTGTCTGAAAGGGCCTACTGGACACCCATCCACGTGGCTGGCGCCGACATTCGCCATTTAGGCCATCGTATTGCTAAACCCGGGGTAAACCTCCAGAAACCGCAGCGCGACGATGGCGGGTGCCTATAATGCAATCCCCCCCCCTCCCCCCTCCACCCCCTGTATCGGGTTCTCGCCCGACCTAAGTCATTTTGTGGATACCAGGGCCGGCGGAAGGTGGGTGGTGAGGGTGGTGAAAGCCACCCATAGTAATCTGCGGTGGGTCTACTCCACCCCCCCCCCCCCCATCGGCCACCACCCATCCGAATTTGCTGGTCCGCCGCGCCTGGTGGATACCACCGGTTGCACATACGGAACATTCCTGCTATCGGTGAGAATACTCTGCAGAAATACTTCTGGGTCCAACTTTGGGAATTATTCTACAATTTGCGCACATGATGTCACATAAGTCTTTCCCATTATTCTTAATTTCAATACAACCATTAATATTATTACTCTCGTTATTACTTCATTCAATAAAGCATGCAGTCATCTTACGTCAATGCTTTCCTAATGTTTCCAACTTTTCAGTAATCGAAATATTTTATCATACTAAAGTAACCGGAATGTCCCACTTTATGTCATTTGAATTGCAAAGTACGACCTCTAAGTGAACTATACCCGTTAATACTTGGCGAACCATGGAAGATGATTAGTTGAAGTTGAGCTTTGCTAACAACAAATCCGTTAGTTTAATAACATAAAAATGTTTAATCAAGTGTGTACGGCCTTGAAATTGTGAGTGATAATTTGGCAATGACCCTCAGTTGCGATAATATATTCACATTATTCAATCCACATTTTTTCAGAATTTTAGCTTTCACTTTCATTCCACAATCACTATTGCTTCCTGTACAGAATACGAATTCACTTCCGCAAGGTAGATCGGGTAAATTTGATTCATTGATCGATTTAATTGACATGGGTGCATGAATGTAATCATAAATTTGTGAATAATCTCGACTAGGCAATGATCTAGCAAGCTCACTGGACGAATCTGTCAATCCATGCAATGATTTTTATGGATATGCCTGCGGCCATTGGACAGCACATCATCCGGCCCCAGAGGGATTTCCAATTTGGTCAAACTGGTACATCATTGACAATGCTATAACACCGAAAATCGAGCAGATGCTGAAGAAAGCGGATTTGGAAACTGACAATGAAGCGATTCGGAAAGCGCGTAAGGTGTACAGAGCCTGCATGAATACAGGTATTGAACCAGATAAAATCAAATCAAAGATTATGCGCTCAGATTCAAGGATTTCTGAAGACAACGGCTTCTTCAGGAGTTCCGTTGATACACTCGTTGACACGGTCTCTCAAGCAGAAAACAAAGTTTCGGAAGTTAGTTCAGGAAGTCCGTAAATCAAGTGATGAACATGACATGTTGACCTGTCTGAACGATGCGAGGAGACCACAATCTTCTGCTAAAAAATGGGTTCAACTGCGCTAGGAAAATTTATAAGTTCAAGAAATCTTAAACAAAATTATAACGTAATTTATTGATTGAAACATATTAACAAGTTAATATACGCATAGCAAATATATGAACATGTTGGCAGATAAAATTGAAGCTGCTGGCGTGGAACCAGTTAAATCAATCATCAATGATTTCGGAGGATGGCCGCTAATAATGAAGGATGAAGAGCGCAATTCCAAAAATTGGAGCTGGCAAGAAATGCATTTAAAGTTAAGTAGGACTCTGGGTATCGATGGGGTGTTCGCCTTGCAGATTGTTACGGATCCAAAAAATTCATCGATTTCTAGGATGTCCGTAAGTTTATTTCCCATCCATAAATTTCATGCAATTCCAAAGATTTGAATTTTTCAAGAGAGTTTGACCTTGTGCTACCGACCGAAAACGTTATGGGTTTCCTTGAAACTGACGCTATTTTTTTCGCTTATCCAATCAAAACAAAATTCGAAGAATTTTTTTCGTTCAGGTTATCCAATTTTTTGAGATTTTTCTAAACAAAAATCGAACGTGTATAAACTTCACATGAGAATTTTTAACAGTGCACTCATGATCATCTTATAGGTTTCACAGCCAGAGCTCATTCTCAAAAGAAAAGAACTGATTCCTCCCGGTATGTTTCCCTTGAGTACGGCTTATAACATCTATAAGGTGAGAGTGTGCGACATACTCCGGAGATCGTCAGCTGAAGCATCTGAACACTTGAACAATGCAGCTCAGTTGGTAGACTTGCATAATTTTGAGAGACAATTAGCCGAGGTAGGTGATGACAGTATTTCAACCTCCAATCAGTCGCACTAAGCCATGTCCTAATAAGCTGAATCTTTCACGTTGCAATTAGAACCTAGCAAGAAAGCTAATGAAGATCTAAAAAACTGAGATTCTCTTCTGGTATCTATAGATAAGATTTACCACCGCATCATAGAACATCATCTTTTGATGTCACACCACGTAATTTGACAGAATATGACACATTCTGGCGTATTACGACATAATATGACAGATTATGTCAGAATCAGCAGTGTCATATTTTGACAAATTATATCAAAATATGTCAAATTGGTGAAATGACATAATATGTCATATTATTATGTCATAGTCTGTCAAATTCTCAATTCTGTCATAAAATTACATATGACATATGACATTTTTTCTCCGCACAATTTTGTCAAAAAATGTCAAATTATGACATATTCTGACATAATCTGACGACGCGATTTCCACCAGGGAAGTTGTTAATGGCAAATCGGAACAAATCGGAGTATCTTAGTGAAAGGGATTGAAGTGCATGGCGGGTACTGACATTACCGACGTGGCCGTGTGGTGGGAGCACTGAGGTTGGTACACGTGGCCCAAGGAGCGAATCCCCGTACGGGGAATCCCCATTGGGTATCTTAGTGTGGAATTCTTCAGGTTCTGATTCATACGGATTCATGGTCGAACGAGAGTTTCGTAAAAGATGCGGCTGTACAAAATTCCAGGATGTTTCTCATGATTCCCCTTCAATTGCTGAATAAAACAAGGAATATTATGCCCATTGGAGGTCGTATTCTTTGGTTTAAAGTGTGTGAATGCTGTACAGGTTGGAGGAAAGTCAGTTTTCATTGGCATTGCCAGGAGTGCAGCGTAAATAGAAAGACAAAAGGTAGTGCCTTGCCCTCGGTAGAAGGCTCAGGGACGCAGAAAGAGAATTTCAAATTATTATTCTGATTTATTTTTCCTACCCAAAGGGACAAACCGATTGCACCACCTTAAATGAGGGGGATTGTGTTTCAGATATCGCAGGATGAACAGAACATTAAGGACATCGATCGATGGTACACCTTGATGACAATCAATGAACTCCAAAGCTTTTATGACAGCGCCAACATGACAAGTCCAACTGCAAAAGTAAAACATTAAATTTTTCCATGGTAGTACTCTGTGTGTATGTGTGTGTGCGAAGAGGTCCACTATGACATTTTGTTCTAACGATACAAAAGTCTAATGTTTTGCAAATTTTTGTCAGATGGTAAACTCAATTTCTTTCTGAACCAAATTACAAAACAAATAAGAAGAAAAAAAATGGTGAGATGGTTTATTCAAGTCCGGAGAACATTTGCAATTGCTTCAAAAATTGTTGAAACGATAATGGCAATGGGTGACTCTATCTTTGAATAACCGATATCTAGATTGATTTCCTCGAGGCGATCAGAGATACGACTAGAACATTAACGCCAGAAATCACAGTCGATGGATCAGAGCAGGTGATCGTGCCTGGGAAAGTTTACTTCACGAAGCTTGCTGCATTGCTGAACAGAACATCCCCAGAGACAATTGGTAGGAATTCAAATCGAATTATTAGAACTAAAAGACTAGTCCTTCCTTAATTAACCCCTTACGTACGGCGGCCCAGCGCCACATTATGTCCCACCGGCCGGGGGTCTTACGACGACCCACATGCGAATTTTTGGTTTACAACATTTATTGATAAAGATAAAATATTCCAATCTAGAGTAAAAAATAAAAACGTATGTCACATCAGAGGAATCATTTTTCAGAATTTCGATATGTCAATGAGTACTTAAGTAAAAAAAAATTTTCTTTCGGCAGAAAGCGTCAATGCCTGGCATCGACCCCAGCCGGAGGGATAGGCTTCTGGGTCGATGCCTGGCATCGATCGCGTACGTGAGGGGTTAAGAAGAAATTTTTAGTTCTAATTAACAGCCATTTGTAATTTTAATCTGATATGCACCAATCTACATGAAGTATGCAAAAAGGGCACCTGTGCCGAAGTAGAAGATCGTGCTCTTAAGAGATCATCCCTTGATATTGATCTCGGATTGATATATTTTTTTTCTTCAGTTAATAGGTACAGCCTTGTTAAACGTCACGCCAGTATACATACAGGGTGTTGCAGAAGTATATGCTGATCCAGAAGGGGGTTATTCTGAACAGAAAATTCCTTCTCCACTTTTTGATCAAAAGCACCCGTGAGGAGTTCTGGGGGTGAGGAGTATACAGAATGCGCCCGGCCGCCGGAGAATATGTTTTCAAAATATTTTCTCATGGATTCCGACCGATGCAGGAACTTCCGTGTGTGCTATCGGCGGTACCCATAAAATGAGACCGCCCGGCCGAGCGGGAACCTAGCCCGACGCAGGTGGGGGGGGGGGGGTGGGTTCCATCATAGGCGCCGGCCATCGTAGCACAGGGGTTTCTGGAGGTTTACCCTGTCTTTAGCAATACGATGGCCTAAAAATGGCGAAAATCGGCCCCAGCCGCATGGGTGGGTGTCCGGTACGCCCCCTGAAGGAATGCTTACACGGCCGCTGCCGGGGGGCGTACAAAATCAGAGGGACGGAGGAAAAAAAACGCACACACACACAAGTGACCTTCTGGGGCAAAATGGATCTTCTGGGACAATTTTGTGGCAGAATGAGCCCCCTGAAGTAAAATCCCCCGGGTAACAAATAAGAGAGTTCACTTTTACCCCAGGCTATCAGATTTGTCCCAGGCTGTCAGCTGCATATGTGCGAATATGCGTTACGCCCGCTGAAGCGCAGAGCAACTGATAAGCGCTGTACCCCTATTGGCTATGAGCCTCACCCTCTCAGAGGTGCTGCTGATGAAAAAGTGGAATAGGAATGTTTTGTTCAGAATCACCCCCTGAACCCACCCCTGCCGGATCGGCATATACTTCTGAGACAACCTGTAGTTAAATTACTATATGCATCCGTGGTGATTATTACGAGAATGCCTATATCTCAACACATGTAATATTCTGAGTATCCTATATTGTACAGCTGTTACCATCCACATTCCTTGTATTCATCTGTGCTGACTGATTGCTCTGATATTCTAGTCAATTATATTATGTGGAAAGTCATCACTGAGGTATCTCTGCACGCCAATAACGAGTTGAGGAATCTCTTAATTATTTTCAATGCGCAACGCACTGGAGCTGATCCTATTGGGGCAAGGTACCAAATGTAATTCAATGTATACATAGCAATTGTGTATTTCATTTTACCTTTCTTGCAGAGAATATGAATGTGTAACTTCGTCACAAATGGAACGTGCTGTGTCTTATGGATTCGTAAAGGAGTATTTCTCTCCTGAATCTAAAGGAGCGGTAAGATGAAGTGAACATATGTAAAAGATTTGTGTATCGACTAAACCTTACAGCAAAAATTTTTGGGGCAATTACTTAAGATTTTGTCAAAATTTTTTTGATAGTGCACTTTGCCTAACTCCCCAATCTGGGAATCCCTCAGCGCGCGAGACGAGGGGCTGCTCACTCTGGAAGTCATTGAACCACTTAGAAATCATTGGAAATCGACTGATTTATATTTTTATTTAGGAATTCTGGAAGTCTTTGGAAATCAATGGAAGTCTTTGGAAATCCCACAAAAATCAGAGAATTCCAGAAGTCAGTAGTCCCTACGCCATATATATAGTTTTTTTTTAAATAGTATGTTGGTAGCGAGTGGTTCGTGTATAAGATCGGTCAACAAAACAGACACGGACCGGCACGTTAAAATTGCTGCATATATCCCCCAAATCAAAACAAACACCGGCTGGCAGTTGGGACCGAGACAAGTTAAAAGGTGGTTCATGCGAGGCATACATGCCGAAATCATGATTTCCTGAAATTCAGAAATTATCAGAAGTCATTGAAAATCACAGAAATCACGGAAATCATGAGCAATGATGAGGAAATCGCGGAAATCAGCTAAGAAACCATAAGAAATCACAAAAAAATGAGTAGTCTTGGAAGTCACTAAACCACCAAAATGGGGAGTGAGCAGCCCCGCGGCGCGAGAGGGGAAAGCGTCCCCACTATACGTGGCATTAAAAATTGGCCTTGAGGGGTATAGACGTTTTGGTACATGCTGTCGCGATTGGGAGAGACTGGGGCTCAAAACAATGTATGGTTCTCACACGAGTCATCACGCTGTTTGTAGCCACGCCCCCCGCGACAGTGGAAGGGGTAACCTGTAACTCTCCACGCGCGAAAATCTCAGCCCCCAAACTGCAGAGTTATCGAAAGTGCACTACATCAAGGTTTTATTTATAATGAAATAGATTTATCAACATAATTATTTTTCATTTTAGTACAATAACTTTACGCTCCCATCGGAGCAGTCGGCATTTTTTTATAATATTATGACATACGTATATTCTTTAAAAAATACAAACGATGTCTACAAATTCTATTATATATATATGAGCAATTTCATATCATGGATTTGTCAAAAATAAGTTTTTCAGAAAATTTTATCTTGTGAGATTTGCGATATAAAAAATTGAAAGAAAACATATAGCAGCAAACCCCGTAGAAGCTGTCCCAACCGGTACTACAACGTATAAAATTTTAAAGAAAATCGTAGATATCTCTGGTCCAAATTACTCGAAAAAACCGTGAAAAAATCATGAGAGAGTTTTTCCAGTATAGGAATCACCTGAATTTTTTTTCGAAACCTGGGAATGAGTGGTAAAGTTAGCGAAGACTGAAGCACTTGACCAGTATTTGATGGAACATCTCATAAACACCTGCTGATATTCTCCAGGCGATCGAGTTGGTGGATAATATTCAAAAAGCTATGGAAGAATACATCCGGCATTCTCATTGGTTAGATAATGAGACGAAAAATTTGGCTGTTGAAAAAATTGAAGCTATGGTGAAGTTCATTGGTTATCCAGATGATGATAATGCCGCGACCATAGATCATTATTACGCTGAAGTAAGTCTGCACATGCACGATGTAGTAATAATTGGCAATAATTCTTGTTGTTTTTTTTTTCATTTGATTGCAGTTTACGCCCACAGACAATTACTTTGAGAATGAAATGAGAAGACGAACGTTTGCGATGAAAAATATTTTAAGAAGTCTGCGGAAGCCAACGGAAAAGCACAAGTAAGGAAACAAATCTAATCTCATTCAAATAGGAACGTTCGAAAACGGTAATAGTATATTATGTCAAAAGGCTCACAAAAGATTTTTCGGCGAATTTGAGTTTGTAGGCCGAGCCGGAGGCGAGGCTTCGGTTTCGGTGGCGTTGCTTTCGATATATGTCGATATTCACTTTGATGTCTACTTCTTACCATAGACAGAAAACAAATCCACCGGCACGTGCTTCATGCGCCCATTTCTTTTTTCCGGCGCGCTGACTGGTGTCGCGTCGGTTCCGATCTTACGCTCTTCGATAATTCCGATATATATCGATATTTTCTTTGGTCTCTCCTCGATACTATAGAGATTTTTACCTTGTGCACATATCTAAGCATCTTTTTGAATAATCTCTTCTAATTAATCTTGCAGATGGCTTATCGAACCCGACTCAGTTAATGCTTACTACATGCCCGTATTAAACACCATGAGTAAGTAAAGCACCTATCAAACCTTAGATAATCTAATCAATCAACAACTTACAGCGGTACCAGCTGGGATTCTTCAGCCCCCTCTTTTCGACTTGAATAGACCAAGGTACCATAAATAACCAAAACAACAGAATTTTTCTTCAAAACGTAATAACGATTATTTTACAGTGTAATTAATTATGGGATGATCGGTGCAACAATTGGCCATGAAATATCCCACGCATTGGATAACAATGGTAGTAAACACCCCGCCTTTTTTTCCAACCGAGAACAGAGGCATTTTGTAATTTGGGAACATTTTTCTAGGGCGGCGATTTGATAAGAATGGTAACGCAGTAACTTGGTGGTCGCAGTCAACAATCGACAAATATGAACAACACGCACAATGTTTTATTGGACAGTTTAATAATTACACGATCTACGATGATGTCAGCCGAGTAATTCCCGTGAGTAATCCAATGGTGAATTTTGATACCAGCGCGTTGTATTGACCGCTATAAAATCACAGAAGGTTCCGTAAAAGTTTGCACATCTAAAATATCTCAAACGAATCGATCAAAAATATTTCATACAATCAATAAACTCTTTGCAATGACAGAACAATCAACAAACGAATCGATTAGCAATATTTTCAACAATCAATAAACTTTTAAATGATGCAACTAACGAAGGTCCGCTGTATTGATTGTCTCCCGATAGCTTTCATCCGTGTTGACGCCTGCAGCGAAAACCAGGGCCTCGGTGCAGCCTATTTCTTTCTACTTGTAACGTATTCCATGAATTTTAAATCGATTCCTGTTCTAGGTAAATGGAACCTTGACATTAGAAGAGAATATATCAGACACTACAGGACTCCAAGTCACTTGGGATGCTTACAAGATATTGCGCGAGAAACGTGGAATAAGTAGTCGAAGAATTTCTGGATTGGAAAAATTTACTGACGATCAAATATTTTTCCTAGCATTCGGAAATGTAAAATGCACAACAATATTTCTAATCTGTAAATTGAAAAATATATTGTCTTTACTATGTGAAGCATTTTATTTATTAATTTCAGCTTTGGTGTGGATACGAAAGCGACATGTACCTACAGCATTACAGTCCTGAAGATGTTCACAGCCCATCTAAAGCCAGGGTCAATGGTGCTGTGTCAAATATTAAGGCTTTTGCTGAAACATTCAACTGCCCTAGAAACTCACACATGAATCCCTCAAATCGATGTAATATTTGGGAATAAACAATAAAAATGAATCGGCAATTATTATAATGTCTGATCGTTAAATCATCATAGTAGTCATCGGTCGCTTGCTAAGCGCTACGTAGCGCAGTGATTTTATTTTCAGCCGCATGTGCCTCGCACGCGCATTTCCTTTTTCTGCCGCACTGGCGGGCGTCGCGTCGGTTTCGGTCTTACGCTTTTCGATAATTTCGATATAGATCGATTTTTTCAGGGCTCTCCTTTTTACTATAGAGATTTTTATATGGAAAAAAATTTAATCTGCCGTCAATTGTCAATCCACAATATTTCAACGTCAGAATCTTTATACGATGTATCATATTGTAATTGAACTTGATTACTCTAGGTACAATTGAACTTAATTGATAACATAATTCAATGCTATGTTTAATAACATAATTCAAAGCACCTTCAAAATTGTAAAAAAAATGTAGATAATTCCACTCCTACATTCCTTAATAATGATGAAATTTCGGGAAGAAATTAAGGAACTTTGAACAATGTAGACATTTTGAGAATCCTTCTCATCTTCAATGTATAAACTTTACAACAATATTTAACATTCGGAAACTATTGAAAATTTTAGATGCCGGCAGACTGAGACTTCAGACGTTGATTTTTGTTGTAATTGAAACATTTTCCAACAAATTTCAATTCTTTTACATTAGTCGACTTTACAATTGGGCTAATTTAAAAAAGATGTCTCAACAAATTCCAACACTTGGAAGCTTGAAAGGACAATAGTAATGATAATTTTATTTACCCAATACACGTCCCCCCCCCCCCCCCTGTAAGAACAAATATTGTTGGTAACCCGTGCCTTCGCCTAGCACTTCAACCCGCTCGTCATCAAAAAATATTCACACACTCAGTTACGAAAATTACTGTGTGCTCGTAGGGCGATAACCTGCGGGTTGGACCCAGTGTCAAGGTTGGACCGCAAGCGGTGGAAATCGGAGAGAAGCGCGCCGTTTTTTCATCCAAGAAGTCCAATTACCCTCGACTTTCTAGCTTATCTCCATTATCTTCTTTATTTCCTTAACCACAATAAGGATCTATGATCTATGTAACAACATGAATAAAATATAAAATTGAAAAAGAAGCATGAATGACATCTTAATTTACAGCAAACAGTCGTCATAATTGCAGGAATTTTTAAGTAAAGAATTACATTTTCTAATGTGAATTTCCCTCATCATGAGTACTGAAGCAATTGTCAATATGGAGGTAAATAGTTGAAGAAGAATCAACGTTCGGTTTGTGATCCAACAGCAGTTCGTTATCAACAGCGTGAGATATTGTTGAAGGTGATGAGTGTGCCTGAGAATCCAGTCTAATTCTTTTTGATGGGTGAGATGTTCCACCTACTCCCGAGGTAACTAGATCTCCAGGTTGTGATGGGAGTAATGTATCTGCCTTTATAATCGTGAAAGAAGATGTGTTCTCTTGGATTATCGCCTCACTGATTTCCGAGGAATTTCGCATCCTTGGTCCAGCGTCAGCATGAGAATAACCTTCCATACAGGCATTTGATTCCTCTTCAACTTCCCCTAAATTACGCATATCCCTGCCTGATTCAACACCAATAGTAGCCCCTGTCAGTCTGAATGAGTGTCCGGTGTATTTCTCAGGATTTGGGAGGCCCAGGAAAGAAGCAATTCGCTTAGGGTAAGTCGCCAGGGTGTTTTTCCCTATCACTGCACGATGACATTTGCCGTTTTGATATCTGAGAAAGAAATTGTCCTTTGCCTTAAATCCGGGGGGCCTCAAACTCATGTATTTTTTCACAATCTTACAATGTAATCCGGTGATAGGGAAAGGTCGATCTGAAAGATTCTTTGTTTTAACCATATTGAAGGTTAAACACGTGCCATGATCCTCAATATGGTCATGTGTCAAGTTATGGAGCTCTGTTTGTTTGCAGCAACCATGAATGCCAATGATGCATGCGACCTAGAAAAAATAGAATCAATTTTTTTGACACATTTCATCTTACTTTTTTTTCATTTTTCTCAATTCCTAATTCATGTCTCAAACAACTAGCTTGTAGAAGCAAGTCGAAGGCTCTAAGGATTTCTGTAAGAATTTGTGAAAGCTGATATCCTTAACAGTGATAGATGATATATTACTATTTTTACTAAAAGTTGCAAGATAACTCATATGCTCATATCATAAGACAATATCCAGAAATCGTCCTCAATTCAGCGAAAACGAAGCATATAGTGGCATATAATGTATTATCAAAGTCTCCAAACAATTCAATGATTATTATAATGTACCTTTATCGCTAGCCAATCTTTATCCGGTGCTGTCTTCATGAATTGAGCGATTTGTTCCTGAGTAAATATGTGAGATTTTTGGGGCACATGATCAGAGTGCCTGGCATTAGATGACAAGAAACTTAAAAGTTTCAGGTACCCTTGAATGTTAACATTGTCATACGCCCAAAGCGTCTTCTTCAGCATTGAGTAAATAGCCCAAAGGGATGATGGAGCCAAGCCCGGCTTTACTTTCAGTTTGGGATCAACACCATTTGGTCGTTTTAATAATTTGAAGTATGCCAATAGCACAGCTTCGTTGATAACTTTGATCTGTTGGTCTTTCAAAAAAAGTTTGAGTTTATTATATGCTCGATCATATGGTGAGTTTGATATTGCTGGAATCAGAAGAGACTCAGCCTCACTTGCTTGATTCACAACATTTTGACGAATGAATTTTGCATCACTCATGTTATGTTCATCACTGGTCGTATCCTTATAATTCAATGTAAGGATATTGGCTGATGTGCTGGACGCGGAGCGGTCGCTGGCAGTTCGGTTAAATACCTCTGGGGATATTCCTGCATCCTCACTCTCGTCACCGTCCAAAATAATCACATGTTCCATTTTTGCAGTTTTTAATTTACTGTGTAGAATTCTACTATTACAAGTTAACAAGTTGTCCGTTGTTTTTTGTACTAAACATATTACCAACACATCAACGCAGTATGGCCGCCTGCGCTATAGTCACACGAATACGAACGCAGTGCGCAGGCCCGCCTAGACAGCTAATCATGGCGGGCTCGATCGTCCCTTGGGAGGTAAATTCGATTTATCACCCAAATTCATCTCCCATGGGTTCACGCGTTGTGGACACGATTCAACATATATAACACATGATGTAAAATACTTAGCTTTATACGTGTATAATAGTAGGTATTTTACGCCAGTTTCCACGTGTATAAAAGATAACATACTGGATTCCAACTGCACAAAATTATCCATAAAATGATTCTGCAGAAAAATATGATTCAAATATTTAGGGCTATTAAGTTAATAGTTTCAATCCATTAGTTTGTTTTGCGAACGATCAATGAACTACAGTCGCTACAGTTTAACCGGGGATGAGAATGGAGGAATACTCTTGGATTGATCAATGATAGCATTTACAGGAGTTAATCAGTGCTTTATTGTCTACTATCTCTTTTTTAAATTCCAAGTTAATATTCCCGCAATTTGGTGGGTTACATCGAAATTTTACATCGGCCCTTGGCAGATAATATAACCCGTTTTTTACGTTCTGTTTATCATTTTTAAATGAAAATACCTATAGAAATTTTACTGTTCCTGTACATTGCGTAATCGTCATTATTGCAAAACCCCATAATTAAATTTCATACAGACCAATCGTACGTTTTTTAGTCTTTCAGAAATCATATATTTCTTTTCTTTTACTAATAAAAAAAACAGTGGGACGATTGCGCTCGTGTCCGGTGAAGAGCACAAAAGAAAATAACCGATACGTAATTATCGTCGCACATGTTTTTTCCGATAATTTTTTAAATCCTCAATTCGGTGAATGCGCGCGCACACTTCGCACAGGCAAACACTATTCGCAGATTCCATCCGCGGTTACGCAGTAATTATGTGAGTTAGGAAGAAAATTATAGGACATAGAATATAGAATTTAAGGCAGGAGCATTTTTATTTTATACCGTTTTTCCTATCTTTAACATTTCTTGAGGGACTCCGTTATAAACATGTCCAATGATTCATAACAATAACTATAATAAATAAAATTCATGACAATAAAACAATAGCACGAAATTATAAAGAACCCGCACTCTTAAAGTTTTTTTTATTGTGAATAACAAAACAAAATATTAAGAAATAAAAAATAACACGTCATTCTACCAATTTGAATTTTGAAAAAAATCGCACTGTCAAACCTCACACGTATTTTCTGTTAAATCTAATTTGTGCACAGTATGTGCATGTCAGATTTCTAGAGTATGGAGCACCCTAAATTATACTTTATATCATTTTCTATTCAATTGAATTTTTTTATATTTTTCGAATTTTGTATAAAACCTAAAAAGCGGTCAAAGTATCTCGAAAATGCCAACGGTAGTCCCTAGTACTCAATATCACCATCGTGGCGCTACATACAATCCCTAGGGACCCGAGAAAATAAGAAAATCCCTAGCCCGACGGGCATTATGGCAAAAACTGCGTCGGCGCTGACTTGCTTCTAAAAACCCAGTTAAATTCGTGGGTGCATTGTTGTCTTGCGCATCTTGAGAATACTCAACGCTGGAGAAACATTCAAAAATTGTAATCAAATGTCAGACTAATGTGTGTGAATTAAAAATTAAAATCATTAATATTCCGTGTCGTATGTGCACAACATTGAATTGTGTTAGGTGAACGGTCGAGAGACCGTCGCGTCGTTTCAGGAAAAAGGAAAAAAAAGAAGCCCCGTCGGGCGGTTCCCCTCGTGTCGCGCAACAAGTGTCAGACGTTGTAAATTAAATTTTTAAATTATTTAAAAGTTATTGTCAACTTGTTAATTTCAAGTGTGAGAATTTTAAAGTGGCCTTATTGGGGATTTAATTGAGGCGTGATGGGGTGCGCCGTAAGTAACACCGGTGAAAAGGCGGCTGCTGAGAGATCGAAAAAAATCGACAAGGATCTCAGAGCTGATGGGGAACGTGCAGCAAGTCAAGTGAAACTTTTATTACTTGGTAATTATTAATTAATCCTTTCTTTCGCTTCAATTGAGGTGATTAATTCGACCTTAATAACCCTTTGATTCACACGTTTATATTCATTCTCTCGTGTCTTTCGGGATTTAGAAGGGGAGGCCATAAATTCTCATGCCAACGATTTTATGTTGAATACAATCATTATCGAAAACACAAAATTACATGGTATGCGCGGCAAAAATAAAATAGAGTGAAAACACGAGAAACTTCGAATTTACCATTACTATCTGCACAGTGATTTTCAACTTTAATTTTCTTGCAGAAGTAATTATGCAAATCTTGGCTTTTCACCATTAGTTATTATCGAATTGATTACACTTTAGCGAAATGGCATTCGTAAATTTTTGTTATCAAAAAGTAAAAAAATCATGGGAAATTCTTTAGCGCATGTTTGAAAAATAAGTAGTACAATATTATATGTTGTACACTTTACTTCCACTGCAATTTTCATTTGTCTGCGAACACATCTCACGCTTGTGAATCACTCAGTCAATATGATTCACGAGATAAAGTTCTGAATAATCATGAATGACGTGAAACTTAGGATACTCTAATTGCTTCATTAATCGGGCATTTTTTGCCTGATGTAATGATTGTAAATTTTTTTGATAAAACACGAACTCTGTGAGAGAACAATTGTTTCCATAAAATCGTGCGGTAGGGGGAAGCTAAGCTGTTGGCTATAGATATAACAATATAGAATGAATGAATGAACTTCCTCCCCAGAAATTGTTTCCTTTCTAGAACTAGTTATAGACATTAATATAAATAAGTTATAAACGTGATATGGATGACTTTTGTTGGTGTTCTGGTGCCACTTGACTTATTACCCATTAATCTTATGTACTATTTTTAGGGGCTGGAGAGTCTGGCAAATCGACGATAGTAAAGCAAATGAAAATTATTCATGAGACTGGCTACAGTAGAGATGAGTGTGAACAGTACAAACCAGTTGTTTACAGTAATACCATTCAGAGTTTGATGGCAATTATCAGGGCAATGGGACAGCTGAGAATTGATTTTGCTGATCCAAATAAAGCGGTAAGAGTATAACGAATGATATGCAATTAATAATTTTAATTAAATTTTTCTACATTTTTTCCTCGATTTTTATTATCGTTACCACGATGATTATTATTGTTGATTTATCAATGATGAATAAATAGTAGAAATTTGTGTGAAATTTGAAAAATTTTATAGGAATTGTCCAGGATTTTTTGATGTATTAAACTGAATTTAAAAACACCATTTCCGGAAAGAATAATGAAATTCATGGTAAATTATGTCAAAGGATTTTTAAAGATTTTTAATTCATTAGTTAAATTTTTTCCCACTTTTCAAATTAAGTTTAAATTGCATTAAAAATGAGAGGTAGTAAAAAATTAATTGGTACATAACGACCTTGTCTATTCATAATTCAACCACTTTCTAACAAGCACACTGTCATAATTTGGAGGTTTCATTTCAATTAATTTCAATCAGAATTTTAATAAGAATTTTAAAGAATGATGCATTTTAAATCAAGAAAATTATGTTAATTATAACAAAATATTCTAAGCAGAAAATTATGATTTTTTGTTTATACAAAGTAGGGCACTCACGAATAGATGACCTACACTTGTTTGCATAATGACATTAAACGATGTGATAATACATTACAGGAAATAGCCCGGCAATTTTTTACCCTAGCATCCGCGGCCGAGGAGGGAGAATTAACTGGTGAACTAGTATTATTAATGAAGAGATTATGGCAAGATACAGGAGTGCAACTTTGTTTTACACGCAGCAGAGAATATCAGCTTAATGATTCAGCAGCGTATTATCTGAATGCACTAGATCGTATATCCCAGCCAAATTACATTCCAACCCAGCAGGATGTGCTTAGGACGAGGGTCAAAACAACGGGAATTGTCGAGACTTACTTCTCGTTTAAGGGATTGCATTTCAAGTACGTTCATTTATTATTAAAATTATAATTTAATTATCTCTCTCCTTATGGTGTTACACAAAAAGCGTTAATGAGGACCACTCAAAATATACAGAAAACATTTATCACCTTGCCTTGATCATCGATCATTTTTAAAGATAATTGTCTCCCTCATAAGTAATTAAAAATGAAAGTTCTGTCTCACATATAGTGCAAGTACACTTTTATTTTAACTTCCAATTCCACTTCTTTTTTTTTTTTGATCCGATGTCTATTTGAGAAAATTATTTTCAAAAATCGCATATAATTGCAATTTTAAAATTGATACCATTCATGATTTTCCAATGAAAAACCTTGAAAGAACAAACTGTAAGTTCTTTTCATGAAATTCCCTGCATGACGAAAGATGAACAAATATATTGTTATGTGTAGAACATTACCCATGAGCACATGCAACAATATGTACGAATGAGGAAGTAGTGTGCATGAATATTTGTATATATGTTGATTATTGTATATTCGCTGTTCATACACTTTTCAGTAAAAGAAGCCAGTTAATTTTTGTACTTGAAAATTTTGTTATCCAAGGGTATTCAAAAAAAACAGCAAGGTTTTTTTTCTTGTTTAAAGTCGTTTCTATCAATTTTTTATTTCTTAACACGTAAAGTAAGTCCTCTTGTGATGCAAATAAAAACCAGGTGTTATTATTTGAAAGTCGAACGAAAATGACTAAGTCGTAATTGTTATTCATCTTTTTTGGAAAATTTGGGTTATTCAAAAAAAATTATTACAAACTCAAAAACAAAGTGCACTGGGCTATTTTTTTCTTGAGCGTCGCAATCGCCAATGAATTATTCGTAACATGGCTGATTCTCCATCAATTGAAACATCCGATTTCGTCATGGTTCCAAAAAATTCTCGAATTTTTGATACTCAAAAAACTGTCTCATAATTTTTTTGGTAATTTGAGTTTCTACTCAAAATTTGGGTTCTTTTACTCTTCCATTTTCTAACGAGAATGTAAGAATTTCTGAGAGCATTCCTCGCTTTTTTTAACTAAAAAAAATATGAAAAGTTTAACTTGCACCACTTCGAACAATTCCATAACAAGAATCGACAAACGACGTCATATGAACATGGCCGGAAATGATTTCGAGAACTCCAGGATATTTAAGAAAAATTATAAATTTTGAGTATAAACATTAACATAAAAACCATAAGGAAGGGTGGGGCAGAATGGGGCAACGTATGAACCATTATGTCCAACATTCCAATTTGAGTGTATGTCCCATTCTGCCCCGGTTTCCCTGTCTTGATCATTTTTTTATTATTCACATCTCTGTACTAGATTACTTAAAAATCTAAAAACAACATCAGCAAATTTTTTCAGTGTCAAAATCAAGATTTTTTACAGAATTAATTGAAGCCACGATGGCAATATCTTGCTATATTACATTAATTCACATATCACATGTATCAAGTAGAAGGATGAAATCGGAATGTCCGACAAATCGCGGCAAATCATGTCGAAAAGAAGAACTCAGTGCCCGGGCCTTCTTGCTCGGGCACCTGCACGGTAAAGCGCGTCTAATTTTTACACCGACTAACGTGATCGAACAACCTCAACAGTGTTATCTTGAATTGTTTGGGGAAGCGGCAACATGCAGCCCGAAATTTCATGATTGGTATTGTTACGGCTGAAAACTTAAATCTCTTTCACACAAGTTAAACTACTTGTCAAGCACTTGGTTATTAGACTTTCACAATTGAATGATGATACTTAGTAACTTGAATTGACACCTCAATTACATTATCTTCCCTGCTAATTTCTCAATATGAATACGTTCTCACAAATGAACTGAAATGGAAAAAAATTGGACATTAAGTCAATTCGCTACAAACTATTCTTTATAGAAATCTTTCCATCTCTCCTACTTTTCCCGACATTTTTAAAGGAAAAAGCGACTAAAGACAAGTTATCTCGTTGTATCGCTTGACTACAGATATATGTTTCCATGGGGCAAATTCTAAGGACCTATTCTTACTTCGTTTTATTTTTAACGGTCTTTATAGCAAGGAGAGCCTTACAATGCGTCGTCGACCGAAGGCCTTCAGCCAGGTATATACAGTGTTTGCATTGTGAGGCAATAATTAACAAAAGTGAGAAAAGAAGAAAAAGAGAGAAAAACGTTATTTTTATTCTTCAATTTTTCGAGATGTTCATGTTTGTAAATGTCGCGATCGTGTTTATGATTTTTTTTTCATTATTGCTCAAAGAACCATCGATTCTCGCGTCGAGTATGCCTAGTGGATCTCTTTATAGTCATTGCTAATGGTTCATCTTTAATATCTCCAAAATTATATGCTCAAAGTAGGCGTTCTTCTTCTATGAACGTACGTACTTGCTGATGAGCGTCAATGAAGCCTGAAAATGATGACTAGACGCATCAATATTTGTGGGTGTTCACACGAAATGACCCCGTGCAGTTGGTATCTAAGTTATGTGACCTCCCGTAATCTAATTCAGATTCCGCACGTTTGAAGCTCTCGAACCATAAAACTGATGTCACTAGTAAAGGTTCAGAGAATCTTTTCATTTTGCTTCAAATTTTGATAAATTGTATGAGATTAAGGATACTTAAAAATATCATCCTGTAAGTTCATTTTTTTCAAAATAATTCTTTCAAAGATTTTAGGACAGTGTGCGAAATATAGATACACATAACCTGCTGGAAGATGACGAAAATTAATTTTTAAATTGCTGCTTAACATGATGGGTATATGTCCAATTTTATAGATTTCTTGCATTTATAGGTACTCGGTAATGTCGAAGCGATTTTAATATCGAAATTTTTATATATCTCTGTAGACTTTACCTATAACGATTTAAGCAACATCACAGAACCACTTTAATTAATTCCGTGCTTAATTGCAGAATGTTCGACGTTGGTGGACAGAGATCTGAGAGGAAAAAGTGGATTCACTGTTTCGAGGGAGTGACAGCCATCATCTTCTGCGTGGCCCTCAGCGGTTATGACCTTGTTCTCGCTGAAGATGAAGAGATGAATCGAATGATTGAATCGATGAAATTATTTGATTCAATCTGTAACAGCAAGTGGTTTGTCGACACATCCATCATACTTTTCCTCAACAAGAAAGATTTATTCGAGGAGAAAATAACGAGGAGTCCCTTAAACATATGCTTCCCAGAGTACAAGGGTGGCAATTCATTTGAGGAATGCGCTAGTTACGTTCAGATGAAATTTGAAAATCTTAACAAGAGAAAGGACCAAAAACAAATCTACACGCACTTCACCTGCGCCACTGACACATCCAATATTCAATTTGTATTCGACGCTGTGACTGATGTTATTATTAAGAATAATTTGAGCAATTGCGGTTTGCTAAGTTGAATTCAACGATCAAGTATTTTTAAATAACACTTTGTTTCCCCCTCCTCAAAAATGGAAATATTCTTCAGAGATTGAAAAGTCATAATTCAGATCTATTCTATGAGAAGAACTTTGATAAACTTGAAATTAAGCCAAGTCGTGGCTTTTTATTAGATGGTATTATTTATGACGTCTCATACTTTGTATTTAGATTATTAATCATTGATTTTTTTTTACCATTAACGGAACCATCTCTCTGTATATAATTACAAGATTATTTTTTCATGAATAACTGGTAAGAACAAACGGCAATAATCGTGTGTTTAAGACTAGAATTTCATTAATTTTTAAATGAATTTACCATGACCTGATGCGATTACGTTCTCTATGGGAGTCTAGTGCAAAATTTTGCTTTCCTTTTTTTATTCTATGTACTCCTTATTTCTTATCAGCCATGAGCTCAGTACAGGCGAGACTTTTCTATGTTTTGATAACATAATTTGTAATGTTCCTGATACGACACACTGGTAAATCGTAGACTTACGGATTTTTTTTAAATGCATTTTCATAACACCTGACACTTATCAATGAATAAAATTCATAATAAAATTATTCTACTGGATTTAATGAATTTGGGGAACAAATGGGGCATTTAGGTTAAGCAATATTCCTTTATTCAATCTCTTCAATAGATTTGTGGAACATTGTTTTTTTTTTCATATTCGTCAGTCACTAACACTGCTTTCCTCTAAATTTAAAGTGCAGACAATTTCCACTAATCACGTTATTATTTACAGATATTAAGCTACAGAGGAAGCTGCAAAATAAATTACTTATAACATCTTCGTTATCATTTTTTTTTTTTCAAGAAATTTAAAGTCTTGAAACATCAACTTTTACGCACACATTGCAATCAAAACGTTTACTCCAACAGTTTGATAACAAATAATCCCATCGAAAAAATAGAATAATTGGTCAACAATTTCATTTTTGTTTTGTTTTTTTTTGTTCATAGAATATATGCAATTAACGTAATTGTATCAGTGATATTATGCAAATACTGTGATTAGGCTTATTTGATCTGTTATCAATCCCTGCATAATGACATTAAAAATTTTTATTTGCATTATTATTCATTCATCAACAAGGGGATATATTCTAATTTTCGGTGCAGACAAAAATATATCGAGCACATTCAATTTCTGAATTATCCTATTAATCTCTGTAACTCGATTATTTAATTAATTACAATTGATTCTGTCATGGAGTTTTGATTCCTCTGAAATGAGTCAACAAATTCTATGCAAACTAATTCACTACTCATGTTGCTAATTCCCACTTCAATTTCATATCAGCCAAAAGACTAAAAGAAAAATTAACATGCAAAAAGTGATTGTAAAAAAATAATTCTCCATTGGTTTTCATAAAAACAATAACAAGTAAGAGGTAAATTTTTAACGATCGAAAAAAAAATCTATAAATGCATTGTGGAATGTCGAGTAATGCTCGTTAAGTAATTCAATAGACTTATCTCCTATTCGTTGAGGTATTCCACAAGAAGCTGAACACTAAAACTCTTTCAACAAATCTACTAATAACGCATAAAATGCCTGATAAAATGTAAAGTGAGACGGCCCATCTACGTCATTTATGTCATAAATAATACCCTAGGAAAAAAATATTTAAGAAGCCCTCTTTTATCTGACTAAAAATCCACGAGAAAAATGTCTTCCTATTTTGCGATAAAACTCCTCAAACTCCCCACAAAACTCCCCAACAATTATGATGGAATGTGAAAAATCTTCGAATTTCATCGAAAATCTATTGTGGATTTCTTGCTGGAATTGGTGGTCCACCAGTGGTTCTGGCAGGTACAGGAGGTGGCATATTGGCTGGCAAAATTGGCGGTGGATGTTGAGGTGGTGGAAGAGGTGCTTGCCTATGCGGAAGTGGTGGTGGAACGGAACTGGGCGGTTTAGACTCATTACAATCACCAGCAGACCTTGGCAAAGGCGGTGGGGGCCTATTAGGCACCGGATAACTGGGCGTCTCCTCAAGTATTTCCTCATAAATCGCCGATTCCGGTGACAATCTCTCATTCTCATCCTGCTGTAGTTCATCCCTAAAACTACTAGAACTCCCAGAAAATTGATTCGAACTTGAAAATTCTCTGGAAGCATTGGAAAACTGATTTGTACCAACAACAAATTGATTAGGCAGTACGCTAATGACCCCAGCCCTGGGTACAGGTTTCTTTTCTCTTGCTGGTGACCTTGGTGGTTGTGCAGGACGTGCAGGTGGTGCTGGCCTAGGAGGCCGCCCCTGAATCGGGCTTGTTCTTCCACTAGATCTTCCCGAATGTACCTCTTCATTGATCTCCAATCGTTCAAGTCTCTGTGCACTTCTAGTAGGCGAATTTTCATCATACTGAGCCACTGTAGTATTACTACAAATTTCAATTTCCTTCTCTATGAGCTGCACCCAATTGGGCGACTTAAGTGACAGTTTAAGTGTCTGGCCACACACCTGTGTCATACCCTTTCGCGCAGCAGCCAATGCACACTGGCCATCCCTAAAAGTCACCCAAATTGTTTCCCCCACAAATCTAACAAGAATTACTTCCCCAATATGCGACAATTCCTGAAGTAATGCGAACATAAAATTATCATCAAACACACTGTCAATATCATCGGCCTCCTCCACAGCTTTCACTATAATAGTACCATCAGGTGGTCCCAAATCCTGAATAACTTCCTTAAAAACGGCCTCACGTTTATCAACATCCACAACATGCACATCAACATCGATAATCGCTATCACAGGCCTATGATCACTCTGTTTCAATTCGGCTCGTCCATAAAACACCAATCGTCCAGGATTCCAATCAGTTGGTGAATCAATACCCGGTATTCGCTTACGTCGTTTCCATAAAACACGATCAGTCCATGCTGGCTGTCTGCATTTTTCACTTGTATCATAATCATCGGAGAACAAATCGTACTTATAAGTGGGTGGAAAACTAATTGGGCCTTCTGTAAAATTCTTGAATACCTGACCTTGATCCTGCTGAATCTTCAGCTGATCATTCTGGAGTATCAGATCAATCTCACCCCTCTTTATCATCTCCTTCATCTCCTCCTTGTCCATATCCACTCGATAATTAAAATCACCACACCAAAACACATAATCATGTGTCTTCAGTGTTCTTCCCATTGGAAAAGCAACTCGCCTCGTGATTTCCCCATAATCCGCATTTCGCTCAACAACTTGAGACTGTCCAGCAGCAAAGTGTGCGCAAACGAAGCAAAACGAAGTTGAATATAGAACACAGCGAATTGCAGCAGCCCCTTTATTGCCAGTTGCCCCACCAAATCCAGTTTTAACACAATCCACAGCAACATCACGCAAATGCGCTGCATGCTGAGGTCTCACGTACAGATAAAGGCAAACACCAACAAGTTGCTGATAAGTAATGAGAACATATTCGGTATCACGTGACAAAACTTTTTGCAATTCTTCAGCCCAAGCTTTGGCATTGTCTGTACTTGCAGCCATGATATTGCTAGCATTGAGGTCGACTATCTCCTCAAAACCAATGGCAAATATATCCACAGGGATTCCGTCGTATTCAGGGGAAACTAAGTACGTGGAATTTTTCCTAGGTGCATCTAACAGCCAATCTGCTAGGGATACATCCTTGTAAACAACCGATCTAAAGTGCTTGCCTCCATTGACATTGTAAGTTCCCACACCTACTCGTAAGTTCATTGGTCTTACGTACTCGTTATAACGCTTACACATTTCTCGTAGAACACTTGGGGGGGCGTGGAGCATGTTGGAGGGCAGAAGAAGTCGCGCTCGATCAGCTAATTCAGTATTTAAGGTGGAGCCTAGGAGAAGGATATCAATGGCTTCTTGTTTGTTAGAGTCTAGAAGATTGTTCTGGATAGTTCGAGCTGCTGAACGAGCACCATCCATGAGTTTTGAACTCCCCTGAATCGCACCAGTTCCAGCGTAGATTTTGCTAACTTCATTTCCGTTGTTTATCCACATTTGTCTGAAGACTTCTTCGAATCGCGAGACCATTTGCTGCTTCTCGAAGAGCTTCAGAAGCGTTAGCTGTTTGGAGAGCATTTCTAGGGCGAAGAATGTTTGCACACAGTTAGTGCGGTCCAGGCAGTCCAGGCAATTGGTCCTGATTGTCCCTGATTGTTCGTTCAAAACTGCACCACCTGTTGCATAGAAGAGGTCGAAGGAGTTCAAGTATTTGTCAACTTTTGTCTTCAACTTTGCGAGATTCTTGGTGTTGCCTCCTCGACACTCTTGATGGTAGTCGAATATCACGTGGGGAACGTCTGTGTGATTTGAACGACTGTGCTGCGTTTGAAATTGTTGACTTAGCATTGCTTCACCTTCTTTACTTCCTATCAGGCTGGAGCCTAGTAGGTTTACGATCACCTGGTAGCCATAACGCTGTTTTATCATGGATAAGTGACGTTCGAATGCGGGAGCTGAGGCCTCAAAACCTCGGGATATTTTCACTTTGTGCGAGCCCACTTGGATACCCGGCTGCTCCCAGAAGAGTGGAACTGAACCTCTGGTTTGAATAAACGATGTCACTTCATTGTCTATGTAAATTATCTGCTCGGTCTCCACGAAATTCGCTACGTGGCCGTCGTCGTTTGTCCCTCGGACGTTGAATCTGGAAGATGAAGGGAGACATTATATTATGGTCAATCTGGTCGAGTACTACTTCTTCAAAAGAAAAATTGTCCAGTAAAACGAATGTTGAATCATGGAATGTCTGAATTTTTCACTTTTAATACCCCATGGCCTTTAACATTATCGAATGAGTCACAATAACTTTGTTGCGTAGCAAAAGCGATGCAATTCTGCTGCAAATGATCAGTAAAAGGATCTGCACCGTGCACATACCCACAATATTTTAAATCGATTAAAAAGCTTTCAAACGATATAATTCGATTTCAGCATAGGCCTTTATAGGAACAAAAGTGACGTTTTACTCTGTGCTACAAACCATAAAAAAGTGATAAAAGCTTGAATCGCTGCAATCCATCATGTTATGACGTTCTAAAAAGGACATTTACTTATATTTTTACCGTTTATAATTAACCAATGACCCAATAGTGAGTAAGAACTTGAAAATTTTTTTTATTACATTAACTCACGTCAAATTCTGCAATCTTTTGGGGATCATTAGCAAGGCCTATTTGTTTCTTAAGATATATTTGAGTTTTGTTTAATACATTTTTTGAAAATTTTAGAAAGTCAAAAATGGCCAAGTTTAGAAAATTTTGTAAATTGAATTTCTTTCCGAAAATACGTCACTTAAAAAAATAGAAATTCAAAAGATCTGATTTTCTTCAGGAATCTTTCAAATCTTGTAATTTAGTAATTCAACAATTTCAGAGAGTAAGAACTTTAGTAAAGTTGAAAATTTAAGCGATTCGGAGATTCCCATCTCCTAGCATCAAAAGTTACGTTGAAACACATTATATAGATACAATGTGTTTATTCCTGCACATCAATCACTTGGGAAGGTTCGAACTCTGATTCAGTGATGATGAAACAAGGTGATCACTTCGAATTGAGATTGATCACTTTCGAAAATATGAATTGAGTTATATGTGTTAAATCTTCCGCTGTAAATCAAGCCTTTCAAATGAAAAAGTAGATGATAGTATAAATGAATTAGAGCAAAAGGATTTGCAGAATTATTTTTTGAGAGGTCCTCCAGAACACTAGGTGTAATAAACCTGCAACATCTTCTCTTCTGAACTATTTGAAAGTCTCAATGATTTTTCCCGATCTCACATTTACAATTTATTGCAGCAAATGCATTCAAAAACACTTCCCCATAACGTTTCGAACGTTTTTAGCATCTTTCATCTGCTGATGTCCAACAACTAACGTAATTACTTCGCTCAAATAGAGTCATTTAACAATTTATACGTTATATGTGTCATGTAATTTCCCTAAAAAGATCTTTTTACCAATGAGGAAGAGTAGAAAATTTGGAGATACAAGTTTTCCAACAGCGCTACTGGCAAATAGTTAACGAAAAAATATGCAATAATAAAATAATGAGTCTTATTGACAAGGAAATTAAATAATGTAAATTGTATAATTTGTATGATATTTTTATATAAAATGTCGTGAATTTTTGTTTTCAATCATTTAGGTGGAAAAAATTTTGTATGAGAGATCACAGGAAATGAATCCGAAACACCTGGTGATAAATATTACCATTGCAAATTTATGAGACGTGGTGCTCTAAAGGCCTCAATATTCATTGAAAATTACCTGGTGCCTGCTCGTTCACAGCTGAGGCGAGAAACGACCACAGCACGAGCTTGTCTGTGACCAACGTAAACTGTCCTGATTTCCACACTGCCACACATTGCTTTTAACATCCATTCTGATGTGTTTACTCCAAACCTCAGCAAATGAATGTGAAGCATTCGGTTCCTATCATCAGAGCATTATATTATAATTTAAGTTATAGCAATATTACAACTTAAAGTTAATATCCAGCCGAACAGTTCTGTACATCATACCTTGAAATAATTGTGATAAAATGAAAGTATTAGATATTTGTGTTGGTAATTTTGCCTAAGAACGATTAACATTTTCTCTCATTGTTTTTAACTCAAAGATTTTACGTAATTATATAATTCAGTTTCATCCAAACGATTATCTCGACAATTGAATAATTTTAGACCATTCCTCAATCATGAACAAATGCATATTTTTAGTCGAGCATTTTTCCCAATTAAAAAAGCTCACATAGAATAAACACATTTTTCCCAAACTCAAAATACCAAACAAAAGAATCCCACAACTTTCATTTTGCGCGACATAGTTATAAGAAGCAGTTGGATTTCGTGAGAAACAATATCATACAAAAATCAATCTCATGTTTCTCTCATTCGGTTTGCACTCAGATACGAAGAACATTTTTACTATCGATAATTCTTCGTAGAGTGAGGCCAAGTCTTTATGCTTCGATACTTGAGACAAACCAAAGTCCAATGAATAGGACCCATTGGATGTTCGTCACCCATGGTTCAGGGTGTAATGTTCATTTGTGAAATGGTTAGTTCCTTTATGGAATTAGTATCGAGTGGATGTGTCTTCCGAGCGTCTTGATTACCGAATAAATGACAGTTCTATTTCACATATACATTGATTTACTTATTTAATATACCCCATTTCGAATAGAAGCTGTGAAGATTTACCGTCAGTAGTTGAACCAAATGGTTCTGGAAAAAATGAAGACATACATTTTTATAGGAAATTGACTAAATTATTAGAATAAACAAAATACTTGTTTGAGTATAAACTCTTCTTTACATCGTCTTTTGTTCCATAATTCAATTTTTTTATGTAATTTTACTCAAGAACTTAATGGATGATTTTTAAGCATATTTTTAATCAATTTACGTTTGTTTGCCAATCGAAAAACGAAACAATCGACATGGGTTCTTATATCGACGTAGGGGTCACCTTCACATTTCTAATTGTTCATCAAACACAGTCTCACGATAACAACGTAATGACCAATAAAAAAAACTCTAATTTCTCACCAAAAAAATCTATTATCAGTGATAGTAGACTTATATCTTCTCTGCACACTAAGAGTGATATCGAGTGCCTCATTTTGTCCAGCTGTCCATGAGAAATAAAATGTACCCGAATTAAGGACCTTCCTGACCTCGGACACTCGATCCTCATTTCCCTGACTATAGTGCAGCGGTACAAAGTGTGTCTGTGTGATCCTAAATATTTCAGACTCGCCAATTTTGCCCATGGAGAAACATCCAGTCACCAGGACCAAGTAGAGGGTGGTTTTTTCACCAGCATTGAGTTGGAGAACCCCCAAACAGCCATAGGCATCCAATATTTTCGTGTAATGGACCTTCAGGGATTCAGTCTCTAGTGGAGCTGTGAAAAAATATGAAATCAATAACCCAAGAATTTACGTATGAAATTTTTCTCAACAATGTTCACTCAATTTCTCATATTTTTATCAACTGCTGAACAATTACAAGAATTTATATTATGATAATCTAATAACGCCCACTCACAAGTGATAAACAATGGATAGAGCTTTACCATAAATTGGAAAATTACGCAAACTGCAGTGTAATTAACTTTTGGGTTTTCTCAGGGACATATTTACTCACACAAAACAGCAACTGCATGTGATTCAAAAAGAATAGTCTCCTTGCGATTTCTCTGCTCCAAAATCAGTGAATGTGGACTTGGTGGTTTTAACTTCTCGTAAATCCTGAAACCTTTGCCCATCGCCATTGCTAATATATTGTAATTCTCCTTTCGGTATTATTAATTGTCGTGAGTGACAGGTAACTCAAGTATAGGTAAACCGGTCGTCTATTTATTTTTTTCTTCTTTTTTAATTAAGTATTTTTACACTCTGGCACTGGGCACTGATCCGACGAATCAGCATTGAGTGCAATGACGAATACTTTTTATCTTAATTTCAAATAAGTTAGAGCTTTTTCGGGATGCACTGGTATTTCTTTAGGATATGTATGTCGGTAAGCTTGCACTTAAAATTTTACACTGTTACTTGTGGGCTCCCATCTCCTTCTAATTCATGTATTGTTGTTTGTCACTTATGTGAGGTGAGCGTGTGCGCGTGTGCCAGTCGATAGCCGCAAGGGGTGATGAGTTTGGGAAGAGATCAGCGATTCGCTGATGTTCGGAGTGCGGGAAATGAGCGAGTTTTTGAAATACTCTAACTAACTAACGCGTAATTAAATAACAACTGATGGTATAGGGGAAATGGCAAATAACAGATTGAAAACAAAATAATTTGCGTAAAATTTAAGAAGAAAATTTATTGATGTTATTGATTCAATTACTAAAACTTTTATTCATGAATGCTTATAATGTTATGAATACTTATAATGGTGTATTCAGTAACTCATTACTTAAAAACAAAAATAAATATTCGAGACCAATATAAATATTCTGTTACAGAAATGATATACATGCTATAGACAATACTAGAAAAAATTGAATTTTTTTAAAACACGTTTTCCAGTCGATTTTTACATACTGAGACATCACGTGACCTAATCGGACAATCCGATTTTCACAATTCCGAATTATTCTAAACCTTCATTTGTGGCCAACGCCGCAGCGATTCTATAAAATCTCTCTTTCGTTTGTAGAAAATTAAAAAAAAAATCGTTCCTTATTTGATCGAAATTACACAGGTTGAAAAAAAACAGCCGCTATCAATCTATTTAGAAATACATAGTGTGAGGCTTCAATAACCATAGAAGTCAATGATCAATCGAAGCCGGAAATGCGGGGAGAGACTGTGACCGGTTTGTCACTCTCCAGAAATGCATTATATCAAATTACGGCACGGTGCCGCGATGCGAGCAACAGCCCATGATACGCGAGTAACGACGCGTGAACTACATATATATGCGACAATACCACAAATGATATTTTCCATTCATCTAAATAAACCTGATCAACAGATATCCATAAAATTTCAAGAATTGTTATAATAATTTGTATTTACTATCTATACAAGATTGCCGCATCAAGCCAAACTTAAGTTTTCAAGAACGAGAGAGTCAATTACATATGATCAATCCTCTCTGAATGTTCAAATTATTCTTTCATGCAAATTGTGATGCCGGGCCATTGTCAAAGTTCTCATAGTACGGCCCGTTCTTACATTCGCATAAAGTAAATCCTTGAATAGGAGGCAATTTCAATTTCCTGAAAGCTCTAGCCAACTTGAAATCGATGTGTACCATCAAAGTTCTTCCAGTTCTGGTTACCCAGTCCCGCGCACTTAGGACCGATTTGATAGTCATCCAGGAACTAGAAAACATTAACTCTTGTATTGCTGATGTTGAGTCTAGGAACATTTTTATTCCATCATCGGTGAGGTGACAACATTCTGTGCAGTTTAGACTTTTCAAAGACGACAATTCACGAATGGATTGATCAGTTACACTAGGTAGATCCACCATCGACAATACTTGTAACTGGGGTAGTTTTTTGATACACTCAAACGATAAATCTGTTATTCCTCTGGACCAACGCACATCTAAGCATCGTAAAGTCGTCTGATTCTTCAGAACGTCCAATAAAATGGAATCACCAATGCGGCGTCCAACTAATTTCAGGGATTCCAATTTTGGAAAACGAGTGAGATTTGCAAGGGCACCTCTAGATAAGTCCAAACCATAAAATTCGACCATTCTCAGCTTCTTTAAATACTCCAAACCGAACATTTCATTATCCCCAATTGCCATTTCTTGCAATTCCAGAATTTGCAAATTAGGGTATCTTGACAGATCCACAGGTGTTTTAATGTCACCGTGACAACAGAAGTGGAGTCCTTCCAATATCGTAGGAAATCCGTTTAAAATAATTCCACAATCCTTCCACATGCTTCCATAGAAGTCCAGAAAGATAAACCGTAAATTTTGAGATTTTGAAAATACTGGACGTGATTTGCCCATTGACCAATAGTCGGCTGTGCACGAAAATTTCACAAGCTTTGGACAATGTTTTTCGACTAGGGATAAACCTTTGGTAACATCACGGTATAGCCCCTTCAGATTTAGTGATAAATTTCTTACAGTTGGTCCAGCACGACTGATAATCATTTTCCACTGATAGACAGTATCGCATTTTCCATCAACGATGCTTCTCATGGAAGACCAGGACTTTAGAGCAAGCGCCTGCCACCGCCTTGACACTGAAAACAGAAACATAGCTGTATGATTTCAGCATTTGATTGTCATCAAAATCGGTGGAGAATAATTTGAAGAAACCTTTTACATCATAAATACTTTCCTTTCCAAAAATAATTTTTATAAAATTTTTTATATCTCATTTCAATTTCGATTTGGATAATCAATCCAATAATCATTTACCAAATTTGAAAAGCTGAGATATCACAAAATTAATGCGGACAATAGAGGGTTCGAGTGATAGAGGTTTCATTTTCAAATAGAATTGATCGAAGGTCTTCAACACTTACCTCCTTCCAACCGAAATCTATCGGGTAGAGATGTAAGATATGAGAAGATGTGTAGCAAACAATTGTCATCTAAACTGGACACTGGGGAGTAATCATCCGATGCTAATGTTATCATCAACGCACAATCATTGTAGATAATGGGAGTCTTCAGAGAATCACTCCATACTCTGTAAATATTTGAATATAAGTCATTGAAACAGGAAATTAAAAATGTTGACATCTCCTACCTGTGAGCATCTCTCCTCCTGTGAAATGTGATATGAGCGGATTCTTCCATCCTTGAATCATACCAATCTATTTCAGAGTCTGAATCAGAGTTGTAATAGGAGTCTGAATCAGAGTTGCAATAGGAATCTGAGTCAGAATCCGTATCAGAATTCGAATCAGAATCGGAAATAGTGTAAATACTGGTAGTGCTTGAATTTTCAGATGAAAGGGCCATCTCAACCTTAGGCTTCCTCGATAAATAAATATTGTCGATTTTACCATAGCGAGTGAATATGGAGATGAACTTCTTCCGATCAGTCTGTTCAAATCGATGAATTTACATGCACGGAAAAAACAGAGTTATGCTTATACTTTGATATGCTATAATATTTTCAAGACACAAGAATTCGCAAAGACGAAAAATGCAACCGATTTTCTGATATATTAGGGAAACGAAATTTCCTGAAAATTTTAATTGTTAGATCAAATTTGCTCAAAATCATTTGCTGTATATATATATAGTATTTGAGTTTAGTATGCCTGCCGATTTCAGCATGTCTGTATACTTGATTTTAGTTTATTTTATGATCAATTTTTCAAAATTTATAACTATTTCATTTTGCCGGAATTTCAATTTTTCGAAAATTTGAAATCTGGAAATTTCAAATACGCGGGTATGGTTACAAACTTTGGGATTTTTTGCAAACTTTTGGAAGTGGTGATAAACTTTCTAATTTTTTTGTTTCATATTTGTTTTCGTAGTTGTATTTGTGAGACTTGATCAATTGGCGCTTGGTAAAATAATAAAATAACGTACGGTCAACGGAATTTGATTGACAATAATTGTTCTCGATGACTTCCGCCCATCATCAGATCGTTGATCGTCCTGCAACGACTTACTCATTTTTCGAGCTCACGAAAAATTCAATATTGATCATAAGTCTGCCAGATTGAGCTGAAAAATATAAAAATAATAAAATGACCAATTACAAGTATTAAGCAATTTTGTGTGTGGATTTCTCGGTAATTTCTCACAAAATGGGTATGGGTGTGTGTGTGTGTGTATGTGTTTTATGGATTACCGATATAATCGATTAATTGATACTGTTCTGTACGTACTGAAAAGTACGTAAAAATAAAAGATATAAGATATAGTCAATGAATTAGAGGGAGCCAACTCAATTTTTCCAATAACGCCAGTGAGTCCGTTGAATCGACTGAATCAAGCCATAGAACTAAAACATAAACACCGGCCGGCGTCAGAATTTGCACAAAGAAGTGTAGCAAATCGTCAATCGATTAATGCAATCAACAAGTGCTTAATGAAAATAATGAACAAGATTTAAGAATTGTAAAACTTCGCATGTGAAAGTTACTTCAATATGTAATACCAATTTCCGGAAAGGAAAGGTGATAGATTTAAGAGCAATATTGTACAGCGCTTAATTTGGGGAACGAACGGTGAACCTTAATCTCTTGCGCTTAGAATGATATTGAAAGTGAGACACCTAGATAACAATAGATATTCAAAATCCATGGATCGAGATTCTTCACACATATTTAAAACATGAAAAATGATCTGTTACCGGTAGTTTGATGATGAAATTCCTTCTAACTTTCAAACGCTAAAGTTCAATAAAGTCGGCGAAGATAATTGAGCTCTCTTGAATTATCCATTGAAATGGTCCGATAGGTATAAGTACAATACTCAACACAGAAAAGGATACTAACAGTTTGTACACGAAGTGATAGACTGGAATGTATAATTTCGAATTTTCACACCGCTGGGATGTCCAATTTTCCCATTGGTCAACGCAATTGATCAGAATTCTCTACTCCCATTACAGCCCAATTATACGGAAATTTTGGGAAAAGTCGACGAGGAAAATACTCGACCCGAGAGTTATAGTACTATACCTTTCGTCTCTATACAGGTAATCTCTGAATTCACGTGGATCTGAGCATTACTTTCGGATATATTGATTTTCTTAGATTTGAATAGTTCGTTATACAGCTCAGAGATCATTCATGCTATAAGATTTTCATTTTGTTTTTATAATCGCCGTCTGCATATGCCAACTATTTAAATGAAGAAACACTATATTCTTCCGTTGTAAGTTTTCGATATATCGTCGGGCTCTTTCGGCGTCAAATTTTCATTGCGAAATGGACAATTTTTTAATATAACCTGTCTGTTATCTCCAAAATATATTATAATATTATTAGTGTGCCAGCGACCGGCCTATCCGCAATTTTCGGTATGAGATTTCAAAACAAAATCTGATGCGTGGCAACAGCGCTTGAGTCGGGTGAATGCTATATATGTATATGGTGACAACAGAGGAGACACTTTGCTTAAACATTAATAATGAATTATTCTGGGATTATGTAAGCATGGAACCGTCATCTCTGGATAGTACATGGATCCATAGGATATCATCAATCCTGATTGCCCGGAATAATTTTACCGGATGTGACGACAAATGTTAATTATGACTGAATGCTGGACACACCATCTCATTACCGGACAAATTCATTCCAAAATTCAGTCCTTTCCACTACATAATTAAAATGATAAAAAACCATCCAAATACTTTTTTTTAGTAACTCAAAAAAGGAGAGAATTGAAAATGATGCAAGCTCCCTATTTTCCGTATTTATTTATTTATTTATTTATTTATTTATTTATTTATTTATTTATTTATTTATTTATGAACGCCAAACGGCTCTATATACAAATTTAAAGATATAAGAAAATTCAGAAATAGATGAATCCATATAAAAAAGAAATGCATTGGTGTGCTGGTAAAAACGAACAATAGTGAAAAAAAGAAAAAAGATAAAAAATATACAAATAAAATTGGGATAATAAAGAAAAACAGAAAAAAATAAACTAATAATAAAAAAATAAGAAAAATAAGGATATGTCCAAATGATGGAGTAACAACAAAGTGAGTGAATGTACCACATAAGATCAACGTATTTCATAGTCTGTAATTGAAGACTTCACTGTACTCATGAACGATGAAAACGAGCCGCCAAAATAGTTCAAAGTTTCACAATGGCTATTAGCCACTCTCGCAATTCTATTGCACGGTCCGTTATACACATAATTTCTTGACGTCTTCATCGTATGTAGTAGACGACACGTTCTCAGTCCTACTCTAGTGCAGCTAAAGTTGATGCTCTCTAGAACTTCCGGTGAAGTCACAATACCATTAATGACTTTGTAGAAGAATGCTAGGTCGTTATGTTGTCGCCGACAGGCAACGCTGTCAAGCTCCAGGTCCGCAAGGACTTGTCTGACAGGAACCTCGAATCCACGAACACGAGCCCTGGCCGATAAGAATCTACAGAATTTATATTGAATGCTCTCAATCCTGTTGATGAGTTTAGCAGTATAGGGCCTCCAATAGTCAAGAATCGGTCTCACTAGGGTCTTGTATAAGTTTACCAATGTATTCAAATTCTCGAAATCCTTTCCACACCTAAATATGAGGTCAAGGAGACGATACGCTTTTCGTACAATGTGTTCCACGTTGCTTGCAAATGTCAGCTTGTTATCAATAATGACACCGAGATCCTTCACGTTGAGACTGTCTGCAGTGGTTGGTCACCCAGAAGGTATTCTGCAGGAGCTGGATTTAGGGAACGTGAGAAACACATCGAAACACATTTCTTAATATTTAAGTTTAGTTTGTTCTGCCTGCACCACCCATATAACGCGTCTATGTCATATTGCGCTACCAGAATCCAGAATATTCGGTATCATAGGCTATAGGCTACTATATAGCATGATGGTAAAACAAGGCCACAGCAGAATATTGGAAAATGTTTCACACACAATATTCCCATTTTCCGCTCATTCTCGCTTATCCGTCTCTAAAATTCGTCTTTTTTTCCTGTAAAAGTTCATTCGTTGCCAAACCTATGCATATTTTTTTCCACAATTGTCTATCAAACACTCAACTATTGTGGCATGTGTTAACTTTGAATTTTTTTTAATTTCCCGCGCATGCGCCACTTTGATTCATGCGCCACTGCTACAACTTTCAATCATTGCGCATGACTTTCTCATGGAGGATATTAATTTTAGCATAGGGAATTGGAAAACATTGATTATTATTGTCGAATTTGCCGATATTATTGGTACCGTCGATGCAATTTTCCTTGCGACAGATATTTCTAATAATTACAATTACTTAATCGAAATCACTATACTTGATTTCAGGTACAAAATGCCCGAACGAATAGAGATTAGTAAGTAGCGAAAATGAGTTATTCAATGTTTGGAAGTTGACAAGTTCATTGATAAGTCTAGTAACAATTAATAAAATTTCATCTTTGCAGGTGTCATTCCAAATGATTCAAGACACGAGGATACCATTATTCAGATAACCGACTGTCTTGACAATCTGCGTTTGGCAGCTTCTCATATTTTTCAGAGTATCGATGATCGAATCGCCGCATATAGTAAAAGGTAGAAAATATTGTTGAAAATCTGTTTCGAAAAATTTTCCTAAATTTCATTCGCTTAAATTAATTGGCTGGGAAAATTTAGTAGTTAATTTTTCGATTCAAAGAAAAGGATTGCATTCATATCAATTTAACCCAGTGACCCTAACTACTTTTCTTTTTTCTTTTTCTGAACTTCAATTGAAATGTTCAGCATTAATTATTATCACAATGCAAAAGTCCTCTACTTTAAATTATAATTACTCGTTGGTCTTTTCATGGTTTTGTCATTTTTTTATTTTTTTTATTAAGATATTTTTATCAAAACATCCATTTATCCCAATCAATAATATGCTCAATGCATTGTTATCAAAAGACGAGGAATTCCATCCCATTTACTGTTCTAGCTGTAGTTTACCACCAAAATTTTCATGTTTTTTTTCATTACAGGTTACTAAATATAAAATCGAAAACTAATAAAATTGAGAGTCAGCTGAGTTGTCTTCAAAACACAATGAGCATGAAAGCAGTAAAAATGTACTCGGATGCTAAATATCCAGCGAATAATATTTATCAAGAGTATCAGACGATAATTGAGACTGAAACTTCAGAAAAGAGGCCAGATAACCAAGATCAATGGAGTAATTCAGATAGAAAGAGGGCGAAACCTGTCGATGCGGTTAAGTCTCAAATAAACGTTAATCACTATGCTCCAGAGTTAAATCTGAAAGAAAAACTTCAGTTTTATTATGTCATGGGGAAGGCCTTGCAGAGGAGGCCTGGTGAGTCTTCATCGAAGCTGAACATTGATAAAGTATCTTCAGTTAGTGCTTTGCTCATGAATGAGCCGAGTTTGGAGAGTTTGGACGATCAGGCTCTATCTAGAGGAAGGGGTGAGCAGATGCAAGATGCTCCGGACTCCATTGGGCAACCTTGGCGTGCTTCTGATATTGAATCGCCTTCTTATCTGTATGCCCCAATGCTGGGTGAGGTGTGTTGAGCAAGTTTATATACGAGTAAACTTCTTAGTTATCCTTTAAAATCCTTTCAAATTATTAGTACATCCTTTTATCAGGCTTTATTTTATAACTTTAACTATTTTTTTTAAATTTTAATCACCGTCCGTTGCAACAGATTGCAATAGTCAAATAGTTCATACACCAGAGATATTGCTATTTAACGATTTTCGTTATTCAATCAACCAATTAATAAAAATTTCGAATTCTTCCCCTCAGGTTCCTCAGATAAATGTTCCGGCGATTCTCCCAGATTTGCCGGGAATCGTAGACGACGAAAAATTTGTCTTAGACTTGACATCACAGTCGCCAATCGCTCCATCATCTGCAGTCACCTCTCCCACACTTCGAATAGACCTTCCAGACACTATAGAAACCACAGATGTCCAATTTAATCAAAACGAGCTGCAAGTGCATCCACCTAATCTCCCTAATATTGGAGACAGTGAGCCCCAGGAAGGTCCAGTTCTTCCACCTCCACCACCCCCTCCACCGGCCCCCCTGCCAGAAGTTCCAGTAGCAACTCAGCCCATTCCCATCCATTCTGCCCCTCTACCACCTCCACCTCCACCCCCACCAGCCCCAGAAACCCCTGCAGATCCAGAACCAAAGATTGTCATCAAAAGTCCACCACCACCGCCTCCAGGTGACGATAGGGGTAGTCTTATGGCCGCAATTCGCGCTGCTGGAGGCGTAGGAAAAGCAAAATTACGACAAACAACTTCGATTGTAGAAAAACCTGAGGACAGATTCTCTTCTGCATCAGTCGGAGGTGACCTTATGGCCGATCTTCATGCCAAATTAGCTATGAGACGAAAGGCAATGACTGGAGGAACTGTTGGAGCTTTGGAGAGAATCTCCAGGCTCATTCCACCCCCGCCTAAACCCAATGAGACATCTGATCGGAATTCTGCTACTAGTGAATATGACTCGCAGAATGATAATGATGACTGGGAGGAATAATTGATTTGGGGAGATTCTGGTTGGGAGGAAATAAGGGGAAATAAGGGGAAGGGCTTCGATGTCTTATACATACAATTTTGTACAGTAGAATTTAGGGCATTTTATTGGAAAATTAATTGTATGAGATAGCAATCTGCGATAAAGTGACATGGAAAGCATCGTTGAAAACACGTTTCAAATATTAAAGAAATGACGTATAGGTAAGCGGTCGAATTGATCTATGAATGGAATACGTTTTTTTGTCAACTTCTGAAACTAAGAGATCGTCTTATTGTTGATATTGTCAGTATATACAACCGTATGCAACACCTTGTGATTGAAGTTTCTCCACAATGAGATTCAAAAAGTTTTTTTATAATTCTTTATGAAGTATAGTTTTTTGTAATCTATAAAATAATATATATATATGTGATTTGAAAGTGTTCGTAGTTTAATGAAATTAAAAAATGGTTCAGATAGTGCAGACCCACAGTATACTTGAATGTACTTGGAATGAGCCCTCAATTTTGTGGAACACAAGTATCAGATTTTTTCTGATGATTTATTTATGACCATCTCTCAATTAGGTTCGGTCTCAAGCATTGTTCAGGCAATCGAGGAGTCGATGGGACCAATGATTCCATACTTTTAAATTATCATTTATTACTGTTTCCTTCATTACATTTTCAAAACTTCAGATATCTGAAACAAAATCCAAGTTTTTTTTTGTTAATAAAACATACTTGTCTTATAATACTCCCCGTAAATGCTTTTTTTTATTACTTACTTGTTATCATATAAGTTTATAATTCTATTTTTCGATAAATAAATTAGTGTTCCATAAATGGTACATGTCCGGTAATGCGCACAATGCCGGTACCACGCTCAAATTCCTAGTAACTTGACAACCATTTCGACCTGCGCAGATGCATGCGCAATGACATGCCTGAATAAAGGTTACGACACAACAAACAACCGATAACATTACTCACATCGCAGGTTAAATTGTGTCTTTCATTATTGCAAAGTGTATAAATCCCAACAAGATTCCTCTGATTAGCATGCACTACTCATCGCTGAGAATCACAAAACTTTAAAAAATAATATCCAGAAATCCTGTCCACCGTTGAGGTTAGAACTATTTATCGATTTATAAAGGGACTTGCACAATCGCAAGTAATTTTATGCGACACGCTGCGCAATACACTCAAAATACCTGGGAATTTTTGTAAATTTAAGACATCAGCAAGTGTCACTATGTATTATTTACCTTCACGTGTACTGTTATTCATAAAATTGCATAAATATTGAGTAGTATCAAAGTCCACAAAAAGATGAAAGATCCATGAATTCTGCTGCTAGGAAGTTGTAGCTAACCTACCAAACAATTTAGATAATTCTTAAATAACTAAAGTATATTTAACCAAAACCCATCAAATCTTATTCCCCCCCAGAGCACGAGAAATATGAGTATGACTACCGATGGATCAAAGGGAATCGCTGATTTGCAATTGAAGCAGTTTATTGATGTTGTATCGGCCAATCAAAAGTTCCAGGTTAGTTCAACAAATACTTAACTAATCCCCCAAAATAAACCATTGAGCCCATTGAAAATAATTACATAACTTGGTAACTTATAATTGCAGGGTCTAGTGCATGGGCTAACTGAAATTTGTTGGGACACGTGTGTGGAACGTCCAACGCCACGTCTAGAGTCGAAAACGGAGAGGTGCCTAGTTAACTGTATTGAACGTTTTATTGACACTACGAACTACATAACAAATCGTCTAGAGAAGATTGCACTGTCCTCAGGTACTGCCTTTGACTCTGAGTAATCAGATAAACTAAGGAGCTAGATTAATGAGTATTTATAAACGACAAGTTAATGGATCATAGGAGAAGTGTCAAAGGATTTTACAATGTTTTCAAGTTTGAGAAATTTCCTCAGCACTCACAGACGCAAGTTTATCGTCAGTGGAATGTTAGTGGGTAGTGCTGTTGTCCTATGGAGATATAGTAGACAACAATTATTGGGATGGAAGCAGAGGGAGGTGCAGGAATTATTGCAACGCTCTAGGAGGAGTCAGCATTTCGAGAGTACAGAGAGATCGTGCAATCAAACGATAATGAATTTAGCAGTTTGTGTAAGAAATGCCGTAACAAAGTCACTTGATACCGAACAAGTGGTTAATAATTTGCGAAGTGGAACAGCTGATAAAATAAGTGCATGGAATACACTGAAGGTCTTTTCAATAGCACGTTCAGCAAGTGTTATCTACGCTAATACAATGCTAGTGGCAACATTGAGGGTACAGTTGAATCTCATGGGAGCGTACATGTTCAAGAATTCACAGAAAACACTGGAGACTGGCAATTTGGATGATCAGTTGCAGCAAAAATATTTGACCCTGTGCAGTCACTTTATTGATGTGGGAATTCAAAGGTTAAGCTCATTTATTGAGAGAAAAGTTGAGGAGACTGTGAGCTCCATAAAATTGAGCGATAAACTTAGTATTCGGGATTTGGAACAAATTTATCTGGCTATCATGTCCACTATTTTAGCAGATGAGGCCAATGATCCAGTTAAACAATTGTCGAGTTATATGTTGCCATTAAATGTCGATAAAGAGGACAATCCCCTACTTAAACAGATAATCAATGAAACCCTCGATCTGTTGGAGACTGAAGAACTTCAAAATCTTGTACAATCGAATATCCGAACGGGATTTGTTGGACTAGTGGATAAAATAGCTGAGTATTTTGTGGAAATTCCTGTTGAAAAAAATGGTATCTCAAGTGCTAAACAGAGGGAGAGGAGAAATGGCTTCTTAGATGTCAATAAAATTACAATGCCAATGGCCAAGATAATTCCTATCATAAATGGACAGGTACCAGATGTACCTACCCAAAATGATGTACCCACAGAGTGGCTTCAACGGCTCATTATGGACGAAATGCTCAAGTCTTTTGGGGCTAATATTTATGAAGCATTCAGTTTTTAGGCGAGGTTTTCTGCATTTTTCACAGTGTTACAAATGTGAAAACTATTTTATATACTTGAATATAATGTTTGTTGGTAAATTAATCAATTTTTGGTGGTTGTATTCGGTGGTTACAATTCAGTTTTATGAGCGAAATATTCATAATTCAAGTTATTCCCTTGGAGTAAAAGAAGAAAATAGTACGAATCTTTTATTGCCCTGAAATTTGGGAATTTCAAGTGCATCTTTTCGTTCCGTCATTTCAATATCAATAAAGTTTTATTAATTTAATTGAAAAATTGGGTTTTTTATTTTCGTATTTATGTAGTCAGCGAGTTGGTATTTGCATCATTGTACATTAATTTAGTAAAATAGTAATTGTCTCAATCCTTGTTTGCGTTCAGACTTTTTAGTTTCGATGAATTCTTCCCAATTATCACGATCGTTTTGCATTTTGGGTCCCCAAGCTCGTGCTGGTGCAAATGCAGCCTTGATTGCCTGTAATTATTTCATAAAATTTGAAATTAATATATATTACGAATGTGTTCTATTGCGGGTTTCCACATTTCTTTTGCGAAACGAATTGTTTCAATCAAGTAATCTACTTAGTTATTTAGTTGGTATGCGATATTTGGAATAAGTGAGAAATATCATCATTGTTTATTTACTTACAAATAATTTTTTTGTGCTCCGTTTATACATTCGTTTTTGTTATAGTGATAACGTCGCGCCTTCAAGTGTCAGCCCTTCGTGTATTCATAATTAGCAAAGTAAATAAGGGGGATGGAAGTGTAAATTTTAATAGGTCGCATCAATAATTTTTTATGAAAATTGAGAAAGTTAATTGCTGAGATTGATGGGGAAAAACTTTCTGCCTACACATTTTTTTCCTAACTCAAACGATTTTCTGCTGAACATTCCACTTTAGTCAAATCCAATTATGGAGTAAATAAATCAAATTGAAAGAAAAAGAAATGAAAAGAACAAATTTTGTCTTATTTCCTTTTGTAAATTATCAACATAAAGCACTTGAAAATGGAAAACTATATTGACATTTTTTTTAATATTCACAATTTTGAAAATTTTCAATTTGCCGTTTATCATTTAGGATTTCAATTTTCCATTTATCATATATGCTATGTCCGTTTATTTGATATAATAAATCTATATTCGGAAATTCAAAAATTTAGATTACAATATTTCTAGTTCATACTAAGGTACCAGGAAAATGTTATAAAGGCTGAAAACAAATTCTTTAATATATCAAAGTAATTGATAAGTTGCCGCGACTAGAACTGTAAGCGGCATTTTTCCACTATTCAATTTGTGATAACAGAAAGTACTTTCAAGAAGTGAACTTATCATTCTGGATTTCAAAGAATATATGCATTTTTGTATGCTTTGTAAATTCTGCGTTTTCTAACAAATAACTTATCTTATATTGATGATTACAGACACCTGATAAGACGGAATATTTGAAAAAAATCACAATATCCTATCTTGCCTATCTAAATAAAAAAACAGTGTCAAAATCTTCCTTCACTCCGTCATTGTTGAGATACAAAATTTTGGAACCGAAAATGATCCTCTTTTTCCAATTTCCGATGCTTCATATCTTCAAAAATTATGTGGTAAAAGTACTTCAAATTTTAGAATCCGTCTGGTGTTGTGTATGGAAATTTCTTTAGTTCTTTTCCTAGTCGAGTATATGAAAACATATCTCCCAACAATCTAATTTTAATAACGATGGTTTGATAAAATAACGCAAACGGGAATTGCCTTCCATAGTTTGAATTCTCTGTGCCAGGAAGAACAGGAAACTTACCTTCATCATCGGTAGTTTTCTATGTTTATTGACGTAATAAACTATCCACCCAGGAATTTGGATCATTGGCACGGCGAATATAATCCAGCCAATCACTAAAATTCAGATATAAACAGATTCAGTTTCACTTGATGCATTTGATGATTCCTCGAGGGACAATTGAGGGGTAGACCTCTCTTACTGTTTTTTTTTCTTTATTCCAGCTCCATTCGACCCTCGATGGATGGTGTTAAAGACCGTTTCCGGTTCCGGCCCCACCACCGGAAACCGCCATTTTTCTTCAGGCTTCGCGCCTGAAGATTTCCGATTACCGCGGCTTTTGCCCAGAAAAAAATTGTTTCGGGCATGCCATACAAAACTAATCGCCCTCCTCCACGTGCTTGTCTGGCCCGCGAGGGAGGGCAATGAGTTTTCCACGGCTAGTCCGGAAATGTCCTATTGATTGCAATCGAATATCCCCTAAGTCAATAATCGGTCAAGAGACCCTGGTTTGAAAAAAAGTTTAATGTATATTAAATTTGTTCAATTTACAAAATGATAATATAAAATTGAAATTCTGTGTTATATAGGGAATTTGTGACAACAAAATTTTCATTGAATTTTTCAAAAACAATTTTTTTTGGACGATCCAAAATGGATTATAAATTTGGTAACCCAGGATATCCGTTTTTCGGTTAAACTGCGACTGCCAATGAAGACGCGGCTGCGCGCGCATTTCGGCCGGACAAAACTTCGAGATATTGCGAGATTATCGATATAGTCTGACATTGTGATTTTTGAACTAGGATTTTTTTACGTTTTTCACTCCAGAGATTTTGGTTTCTTTAATCATTATAACCTAATGGAGGTTCGCAGAAGGAGATCCTTTTTGCACAATATCGGGAGGGTGTCAACTAGCAAATGTGATGTAAGTTTGTATGATGAAAGTTTGTGACATAATTACCATATGCCCAGCTCGGGAAATACTGTCCATTATAAGTAACCGGTGAATAAATGGCAAATGTATAAACCATGATGATAATCATGAGGCCAGGTGTGATGACGAGCCAGCAGAGCCTCCAGAAAATACCTGGTCTCACTCCCAGCATAAACTCCACATCGTCCAAAAAATTGTTCAATCCATAAATCCAGGCAATTGAAATGATCTCCAAGACCCCGACGACTATTGCAACCAGAGTGCCACCGTAGTAATCGACAAGGGTGACGAGCCATTGGCCTCCCTAAATAATCAAGAAACACTTGAACAAGGTAAACTGGAAATTCAATTCACCCGATTATCCATGAACAATACACATGAGCTATAACATTATGATTCGTAATGTTGTGAAAGAAGTTGAGATATTTTTGTATAGTTTAGAAAAAAACTATAGGATACCTGCCGTTATTACAATTTTTTCACCTTGTCAGTTCCGGGGGCTGTTTCGAAAGCTGGATCTTGTAAGTGACATTTAGTGATTTATATAGAATATGTAGGGTGAAAAATATTTGATTTTCGACTTAATTTTGGGATATTTCAAGGTATTGAAGACATTTGTAGAGGACTGAAACTTAGTTCCGTCCCGTTCGGGACGGGAAGTTGGTTCCGGACCGGAAATTGTTTCGGAACCGGAAGTTGGTCCACGACCGGAAATTGGTTCGAGACCGGAAGTAGGTCCGAGACGGGAAATTGGTCCGGGACGGGAAATTGGTCCGCGACCGGAAATTGGTCCGCGACCGGAAATTAGTTCGGGACCGGAAGTTGGTCCGAGACGGGAAATTGGTCCGGGACCGGAAATTGGTTCGGGAACGGAAGTTGGTCCGAGACGGGAAATTGGTCCGCGACCGGAAATTGGTTCGGGACCGGAAGTTGGTCCGAGACGGGAAATTGGTCCGGGACCGGAAATTGGTTCGGGACCGGAAGTTGGTCCGAGACCGGAAATTGATCCCGCACCAGATCTTGATCTCGGGGCGGAACTTTGTGCCGAACCGGAACTTAGGCCCAGACCGAAACTTGGCCCTGGATGAAACCTTGGTGCTGGACCAAAAGTTATACCCGAACCTTCCATTGCAACGATTACTTCCCCTTTGGTATATCCCATAGATCCCCCCCGACGTCGGGTTGAAAGATACATGACAATCGTTACATTTTTAATGCCTTAAATTTAAATTATGAGGATTCGACAGGGTCACGTCGACACCCGACATTTTTTAAAATATACTCAAGGTTACTTCAGCCATATCTCAACAATCAATATTAATAACAAATACATTAAACATACTGGTGTGATATAGATAAGTCCTATACCAAATCCAATCACTGAAATGATGAGTGTCATAATCCACTTCTTTGCATTGGGCATATATTCGCAGCAAACTAGCAGTACCGTGCCAGCAAGTGCCAGAGCAGTGCCTAATCCCAGGACAAATAGCATGACAAAAAACAGTACTGAAAATAATTGTGGAAGAAAGGTAAATCTCGCGAGTGCATCAGGATAGGAGATGAAGGCAAGACCTGTGCCCCCCCTGACAACACTTCCAATGTCATCAGTGCCCATTTCATAAGCCAAATTTCCAAGGATTCCAAAAATCGTGCAGCCCGCCATGAGACTCGTTAAAGTGTCCAGTGTTGTCACAATCATCACGTCTCTGAGAAAATTGTAAAGAAAGGAATTATTCAATCCATGGAGTTTATGCCGAAGAACTAAATCGCGTGTGCGCAATTGCATCTACTAATCTGTTCTACATTTTGTCTTTATTTATGCCTCCATCCGATTAAGGATATATAGAGACCTTTTTGGTAGTGCAAATGGATCCTGTTCCGAACTATCTTATTACAGGAACTGATGAAGCTTTCGAATAATCCAATTACTCACCGATGCATGGGATGCTTGAAGCTGTTATGCGAAGAGTAAGTAACGATTGGTCCAAAGCATACAGAAAGTGAGAAGAAGCACTGGGTGATGGCAGCATACCAGACACTTGGCTCCCACAGTTTATCCCAATTTGGTGTTATAAAGAATAAGATGCCATTGACAGCCCCTTCCAGAGTTACACCTCTGATGAGCAATGCGATCATGATGACATAGGGAAAAATAGCTAAAAAATACACAGCTTTGCCGGTGGCCTCGACCCCTCGGTAAAGAACGATGAAAACCGCAAGCCAAGTGAACGCCAGGCATAGGGTTAATCTCCAAGAAGGTAGTCCAATTCCACGATCGATCGATTCTGTTTCTTCTAACACTTCGTTCCTGAGGATACAAAATCATCAACAAAACTATATTAAAAACGAAATGTCAGCGTGATTCTGCTGAAGTAGAATGAATAATTCATGAATCGATATTGGACAACATAATGATTAAAAACTGATCTGACAAATTATATTTGTGTGTGTCTGTGTGTAGCCCCTTCAAGGAGTTCCAAATCTGATTGGCAAAAGTTCTTCAAAGAGTTTCTATACTTTCACCATAAGTGGAGCTATGAAAAAGTGTGATAAATTTTTTTTTCCAGAGATTTAGATTTCCAATAACACTCATCAAGATCATCTTCTGAACAAACCTGTTCCTAACAGAATAGCGTTATATCATGATGATGAGTTTTTAGGATAAATTGACATAGGGGTCATTCTGACCGGAAGTATAATTCCGCAGCACCGCTGAATTTTTGTCCAAGTGCTTTTATTTCAGTCAAGTTGGAATGCTGGGAAACACAGGGCTGGCTCCACTCGGTCCAACAGTAAGACCATGGTAATTCGCTCTGGAAACTTGCAACTAGATAGAATACTGCTAGGGCCATCAGAGAACAGTAGAAACTGACGACGTAACTGCCAACGAACGCTTGGCCAAATCCTAAGCCTGAAAAGATGAAACATTGCTTATCTATGTATTAATTAATTTATTTATTTACTAATTAATTTATTAAGTAATTCGGTGACTTCATTGGATGCTGCTATGATGCGTCTTCATTCATGCTTTTTTTCGTTATTTGCCTATTTATTTATTTACTCATACGTTCATTCATTTATTTATTTGTTTGTTTAATTAAAAGAATGCATAAGTATCGCAGAATAATTAGTCATTAATTTGTAAATAAAGGGCGGAACGAAAGGAGCGGCGCAGCGCTCGTTGTGCTACCAGATGCGTACAAAAATTTTAAGCGCTGTTGACGCGTATCGTTTGGAAATGTCGTGCAACAAATGGCGGATAGGCCTGCTGAAAACAGTCTGTGGTATTATTATGGGATATTTTCGATATAATTAATTCAGGCAATTGAAAAAAAATGTCTATTTTGCAATGGAAGGATCAATCCAGCTCTCTGCCTACAATGTTATCGGTTATTAATTAGTATCTCCCCGCCCACTCCATTAGTAAAGACTATTTTTCGGGAATAAATCAAGCAAAATCGAATAGCTCAAAAACGATTTTATTGGCTTTTTCGAATACCCTATATATAGATATATTCCAGTATCGTTTATCAATGCCATCAAATTTCCTCAATTCGATGCATTGATTTTAACACGCAAGAGCCAGGGGAAAATTGAAGTCCAATCAGGGAGTCCGTTTTTCCCGCCTAATTTGAAAATGTCATGCGTTGATGATAATACGAAAACAGAAATCGTTGATTTTTTTTTTTTTTTTACTATTTTGAATATTTGAATTTGCTAATTAGGTTTATGGCCCGAATGGGGGTCACACTTCGCCCAGTGCTTGCTAATTTTTTATCGATCAGAAGGCCACATAGTATCATCTAAACACGATGTACAAATACTTCGACAGTTCAGACCATTTTTCCTTTTGAAATTAAAATGAGATTTCCATGGAAAAAAAATTCCGTGATACGCGTTTTTTCAGAGTCTGTCCCTCGTCACCGACGAGGATATAGTTTTCGAATTACATCTTGCGCTAATGATGTAGAGGTTTTTCCGTTTTCCTCATCACGTATGATTATTATAATTTTTTCATATTCTATCGCGTGTTCCTTCGAAGGAAACACATTTGTCTGGAGATGATAATTCTCAAAAACTAAACAAATTTCTGGTTAATATAAAAAATATTCGATTTTGGTATGAAGAAAATGTTGAGGCCAAGATATTTTATCAGGCATCCCCAAATTTTCTGAATATCGTTCGAGTATAATGTTCGAGGAGCGTTTGCGAAAAATTATCAAACATATGTTCCAAAAAGGAACTTGAGTGTAGATGTATTTTCAACTACCCGAAATGCAGAAGTTTACTCCTGAGTCAGGCGTGCCATTTTTTTATAGCTCACATCGTGAGATTAACCAGGATAAAACAGTAAATGCCGGGTAATCCAGGGTTATAAAATACGTAAGAGTAAACTGACAAGAATAGACGGAAAAAAAATCTAGGATGACAAGAAATCTCGAGGAAAATCAATCTCCTACTGATGGCAAATGCAGCTGCTAGGTTCAATGAATTTTCCGTGGGTGTTCAACCACATCAGCCAAAAAAGCGCGAGAGAGTCGCGCGCACAAGTCCAAAATTGGTTTACCACAATATAGAGTTCGTAAGGAATTTTGAGAAACTATGAAGCGAGTGGGATGAGAGCGCAACCAGCGGAAGATTAACTCGTCGCGTTTTTGCGGGGTTACGAGTTTCCTCGCATAATGAGCGCCGCGCCGCCGTGTCATCCGTACACCTATTGATATGTAAAAACCTTGCCTAATTCACTCTACACCGGCCCCGCACATTAACTATCTTCAGCAACAATCCTGAGTCATTTTGCACAGAAATAATTCCTTCACAAATCATTTTTTTTATACATTCTTAAAAAGCTAAGTTGTTTGAAAACATCATAATATTCCATAGATTACAACTAACAAAGTCAAATTTTCAAAATTTTTTCCTTTGGTAAAACCTTGAAAACGACGAAGGGCGGCGTCGCGCTCATAGGGTGAGCAGCGACGGGTAAATGGGAATTTTTTTTTGGTGTAACACCCAATCAGTTTCGGTGATCACAATCAATTACCCGATGACGAAAAAATATATGAAAGTTTAAGTACCTCTCATTGCTGGAGTGATATTCCATAATCCGGCGCATGATCTACTGGTGAATTGGCCAATTGCTGCTTCGAGGTAGTAGAAGGGCTTGCCCACGAGGATTAGGATGATAATGTAAGGAATCAGAAAGGCTCCTCCTCCATTTTCGTATGCTGTGTAGGGAAATCTCCAGACATTTCCTAACAGGAAAATTCTATTTATAGGAACTTGTTTTTTCTATTTTTTTTGACGCTAACATATAGCCTGCATTCAGGAAAAAACACTAGTAATCAATTTTTCTCCTCGTTTTTGTTTTCAAATTATGCCTGTTCTTCGAAACACCTGAGACCATCCGTAGCGTCACGAAAGTCCCTCTGGTCACGGTCTTGTTTTATATTTCATTAAAAGAAGTACAACAAATTTCAATGTCCGGTTTAAAGGGCCTAGAACGCAAAATGAGCATTAGAATCCGCCGAAATTACGTAAACTCCGCACAAAATCACAATACGGAGCAAGCGTGCGAATTGCCGCGCGATGTCGGTGGCTGCGTGCTGTTGATTCCGTCGACAGTGTTGCCGCCTTGTACGTTTAGTTCACATGCACACTGACCTCAAAATGTCACTTTGTTAGTACTGCGCCGAGTACTTATTGTAATTTGCAATTTTAGGTAGGTCAGAGAGAAAAAACATTTTCAAAAATCCCAGCAACACTGAATGTCTTCACTTGCCGCACTTGAATGTGGCAACAGCGCGGATGTTGTCCGCGCATTCTAATATCAAACTTTCCTATAGTTTCCCTGCACTATATTACGCGGCAATACTATATATATTATATATATATATAAAAGCGCTCTTTAAATATATATATATATATATATATAAAAGCGCTCTTTAAATATATATATATATATATATATATATATATATATATATATATATATATATATATATATATATATATATATATATATATGTCAATTTGCATTTCCGCCCAATATATACATATGTCATATATATTGTTTCTCATGTGAATTACCTAGGCCCACTGATGTAGCGATGCATGCCATGAGGAATTGCAGATTTCCAGTCCACTCCGGTTTCTCTTCTGCCGGTTTTACCTGAGAAAAGGTAATGCAAAGAAATAATAAATCGTGTTAACATCTAGATTAAATTTTCTGGGTTAATTATGACAACTCACGGGTGGACTTTCATTCGGTATGGCATGTGCTAAATCTTCCGGAAGCTTCTCAGATAGATGGAAGCCTTCGTTGACGTGGCCATTCTGCGAATAATGTTAGAATCAACTTGTCCTGAATGAATGAACAATAAACTATTTTTTAAGTTTAGCATGGATTCTACTCACACGTGTGTCATTCTCCATATCAACTATGCAATGATGTTCTCCAGTCTGTCATCTGGCAACGACTGCCGAAGACAGTTTGTTATCTGAATCATCATATAACTACTCTTGAAGTAATGCCGCGATAATCCAGGAGGGAATGCAATTCGAAATTGTAAATATCATCAGGTGTTACTCGTCAAATAGAATTTTCCCACCTCTTAATGCACTTCCACCAGCAATGTTCTCCAGTTTATGGTAGTGTTAAGCCCAATCACTATTCTCACCGATAATGCGGATCAAGTATTGAATTTCCTGGTCACTTGACCTTGAATTATCTCGATCAATTTCAAGTGTGATTGTATTGCGTAATGAATTTTTCACAAACATAAATTGAAAAGCAGAAATCAAAATTTATTTTTCCTACGAAAATTTACATCGTTTGATATGAAATTACTCCATTAAGAAACAATATTTACAAATTATTTTTAACAGTTAATTCTACGTTATTTTTTTTTTTAACCATTTGAACAACTTGAGGATAAATTCAATATATTTGAAGTGTAATTTACATACAATTTAGGAGAGCACGTTTATGCAGTGTTCTCCATATCTCGTTGAAGTCGCTTGAATAACTTAACATATTGATGTGGAACATTGGGAGTCTGTTGTAAGCAACTACAAAATGGTTTTTTTCCAACCTAGGAACGTAAAGACTCCTTTGCCGAGTTGGAGGCAACGTTGTTAAGTACGCTGCTGAGGTTTCCTCATTTAACCTCCCAGGTTCGGAACATCGTTTTTGCCACACTGTGCGCAAAGCAACGTTTCCCGCACGCTGCGCGTGCGTGAAACCCTGCCCACGCACATTGTATCAAAAAATATTGTTCGACACACGGGCAGAAGTAACTTTTCTGTCTCCTGTGTTGCACAACTCGTCTTCGGCTCGTCTTGCAAACTCCCAATCGCCAGAAAAGTTGTTTCCGCCCTTGTGTCGAAATGTACTACTTCCGTTCTGGTATAGACAATCTCCATCCCGTCCAACGAGAGGGAAAGTTTGGCAACGATTTTGGCCCATTTCTCCTTGATATATCGAAATTTATCAAAAAAATAGTTCCAACATAGTTTAATTGGCAAAGTCCATAATCTCCTGAACATTTGTAAAAGTTTCGAAAATTCTGCACAATTTGCAAACAGTTCTATAAATTTTGTTTTTGAAAAGAATTGAATATCCTGAAAATCATTTAATTCGAAAAGAAACATTGAAAGAAACTAAGATAAAATATCTCATAGGATTCTATCTCATAGAGCGCATGCGCTTCATGTTCAGAAGTGGGGGAAAGGCGGAGAAGTTAAGTCGTGGGGGAGCTCCGAGAGTCTCTTCTTCTTTTTCTTTCTTATGTGGCGGTGGCACAAGTTCAATCGGCCGTTATCCCCATCGAGAGAGTTATCCCTCCAAATGGACATTTATCAGGCGGTATGATATATATGGCTCATGTGGTACATGGATGACGTGCTACATACCACGGGTAATTATTCGAAATCGCTATTAATTATCGGAATAAACAGAACAACTTTTTCACTTGAAATGTTGAGGAAATGCAATAGGGAAGAATATTTGTAGAAACTATGATAAGGATCAGTGGAAAGCTTCTGGTGGCACACTGAGCAGGAACGCGCGTGAACGTCCTTCCTAGTTGCCGTTTCCCGCTGAACTCAGTGAAACTCAACTCCGATATCGCTTGATATATAACTCTTGTCAGAGAAGAATGGGTTTACGTTTCAGTGGTGGGGACAATTGAATAAAAATTGAATTACGTCGTGGGTTTTCAGTCGAACGCTCCCCACCACCGCTAGCGCACGCGCATTGCACTCCTTGATAAACGGCGGGAGCGGGGCGTGAGGGGTGACGCGCATGCGTCGACAGTGGTGGGGAGGGTTCGGTTCGAAACCTGAGCATAGCGCGCATCTCTCCTATTAGACTACCAAACTCACATCGGACAAAGATATAAATGAAATAGAAGTTTTATTTTAAATAATTCAGCATTCTCACTATTTCGGTACATATATGTTGTCGTTGATGTGTTTTTCAATACTTGTTCTCTTTGGATATTTGTTGGCATGAAGAAGAAACTGTTCTAAATTAAGAAATAAACTTCTGGAATATTTCAAGTAACTATCCCAAACGAGGGGCTATTCACATTCGGATTGGGTGACACCATGATTTCAAAATGCAATCATCGACTCCGTGATTTCAAGGGTGATTTCACAGATTTCAGTGAATAATTTCTACAGTGACTTCAAATACCGCGGAGTGTGATTTCACTGATTTCAAATGATTTCAATGATTACAAATGATTACCAAACATTTACAATCATTGAAATCACGTTTGATAATCATTGGTAATCACTGAAATCACAGAAAAGATGAATGGTTATTCAAAAAATTAAAGAACTGACAATAAGGTTTTTGCGCTACTATTACTATTATTTTATTGTTTGAAGCCATACAATATGTCTAGAACTCAACAAATCTAAAAATACGTTTTTAATTCTTCGTATATTTCAGCGGGAATCGCTAATAATGCGTGCTCTGATATTGCTGAATGGCAATATATCCGTGGGAATCCATTGGTTGTGATAACGAAGAATTGGAGTTTTTGTCAAGGATATACCACTGGCAAGAAACTCCAATTTTTCTCGTATTTTCGACTTTTCGATGTTTTTCCCCCGTAATACGCAAAGTGTAATACTAACCCTAACAAACATGACTCATAATCCGTTTCTGCAAACAAACACCAATCCCTTTTCTTTTGATTGTTCCCTGCTCTTTTTATATAAGGAAAATATATACAGTTCATAACTGTTGGACATATTCTCAAGTCACGGACATGTAAAAATAGTACACTGATTATAAATGACTTCAAATGATTACACTGATTGCGAATGATTACAATGTGATTTCAAAAAATGATTTCAATTATTGAAATCACGTAAAATCACATGGTTTCACAAGATTTTACGTGATTTCAACTGACTTCACTGATTACACGCTGATTTCATCCCGATTGCATTTTGATTTCATCAGCGAGTGACACCATGATTTCTAATATGAATAGCCCCTCGATCCCAAATAATGACTAATAAATGGAGTATATGAAAGAGTATTCTTGCTCATTGTATTATTTGAATACTATTTTATTTACCCTGTCTCACAAATCGGAAAAAGAACTATTTCACCTGACTCCTGGAAATGACTTCACTATCTTCTCCCGACCTCGATCCAAATGATTCCTATCATTTAACCAGAACTCCGCAGAGTAACTAGTCCTCCAACCATCCCTTCCTCACATACGTCATCACAAGGTCCCTCAGCTTCCTCCGGTACGCCTCGTTGCTCTCCTCGAATTGCACAAGATTTTTCAAATTGCGACAATCCGGATTAGCCGGATCAATGTCCAACGTGATGATCTTCACCATGCTCAAACCATGGGAGAATTCCATCTTCGCGTCCTCACGTAGCTGCCGATCAAATGTTTCCCTGGTGTACACTATCACATCGCAGTTCAGCATTCTCAATCGTTCAATGAGACTATCATAATATAGATCGATAAGTTCATCCACATGCTCGATAGTGTCGTGGTCAAGTCCCGATGACACGAAGTAGGTCAACTCCCTCATTGGACTCAGATGTAGATAATTCTGGAAGTCAATGAACTTGACATCCACCACGTCTCCATCACCATCATCACGATACATGATATTATTTGCCCAAAAATCAGCATGGATTATGGTGGACCAGGGTTCACCAGGTGTCGCCAGCCAAGTCTCATACTTGCTACTCTTCAGGCCCTCAATACAAGCCCCAAAGTGCTCCTCAATTTTTGGATCCTTCCTGATGTCCTGGATTCTCTCTGCTACGATGGTACCCCAGTCTTCTGGATTAGCAATCTCAATGCACTTGGATTGAACTTTAAGGAGTTCGAAGAACTCGGAATTTTTCTCCTTAGCTGCCATGCCAAGCGCATGGAAGCGCGCCATCGCTCTCACCGTCAACTTAGCATGGACCAAATCGCAGCCTACTCTCCTGTCCACACAGTAGAATCCCTTCATTTTCAGATTCTCTATCAAGATCATTGCATTATCGTCAAATTCGTCGGCTGACCCTGAGGAAAGTTGAGAGCCGTAGTACTTTGGCGCTAAATCGAAAGTGGCTTCGCGGTTGATACCACTTTCAATTTCCAGCTTTTGGTAGAATGGCAGGAGCTTGGAGTACATGAAGATCTCCTTTCTGAATGTTCGTGGACTGTCGAACATTTGGCGCTGCTCAATTGTTGGCGGTGGTAATTTTCCAACGAGGTACAAATCACTTTCCACTTTATTGATGCTGATTGCAATATGAAGACTCACAATTTTACTACCGTAATTCTCACCAGGAGGAATTAGGTCCTTGACTTCGCAACTTTTCACTGCAAGGCCATCTCCGAGAGTAGATTGTAGGACCACTTGCAGGTCGGTTAGGGACGGCTGAGACATTTTTTTTCAGGGTCTTTGGTGCACAGGACGTGTTAGGGAACTCGTCGATGGATGACTGAAAGTGAATGGGATGTTGCGAAGGCTGAAGTCACTTAATCATGAATATTGGTTCGCCTGGTGGCATCTGTTACGGGCACGTGATAAATATGAGGTGGAGATTTATCAATGAGCACTCGACGGGTAGCTTGTACGATCGATAAGGAGAAGACTGACCTGTTTGTATGAGATTAAAATTCAACGCATCAGAATTTGTAATTAAATGGCGTCTGTATGGGCACAATGTAGATATCAACTGCAATTGATTACACATGGAGAGAGAAAAGATTTTTCTGTCAAGTATATGATCTGGAGATGAAGATTTTATGTGTAAATGGGACAATTTCTAATTTCTTTGAGATAAATCAGCCAAAGTTTCTTAGCTGATTTAATGATGGTTTGCTTTACAAATTTTCATTTCCTTGAAAAAAATATTGAGACTTTTTTTTTTAATACATCGATATTGTTTTATACAAAATTTGGGTTAAAAATGTATTATTTCATCTTAAGGAAATCGATTTATTTTGCAAAAATACATGGAATTGTTTTTCCTAGATCATTTATTAGGCTGAAGATTTATTTTTCAATTGCAGTCTGTTTTTTACAGACCAAAGAAATGATGTTATCCGTGAATTCCATACTCGTATGTGCTGGGTACCATTTTTTTTCTCCGTGTAGATTTAGACGTTAACAGGGAAATTTAACCGTCTTGGAGAAGCGCTGAGTTGGCACTTTATGTAGTCTTTCCCTCTCGGCTTTTACGGTGATATTTTTTTTCAATTTTGCATTCATGAATACTCGAGAATTCTCAATTTCGGCGCCGTTACGCGTAATTTTCGACAGTTTTTTATCAATTATTAATTAACGCCACAAATTTGAGATGATACATTTTGAAGGAGTAAATTTCAGATCATTAGCTATCAATTGGTGCATGTTTCATCAACTGCGGCCCGATTCCCCATACCAAATCTAATTTGACTGGACTATTTCATCAATTGCCATATCTAAGATCATTTTCTTCTTTTTACAATCTGCGGAGCCTCCAGAATAGTTTTCGTCCTTGTACACCCGGAGCGCTGCAGTAAATTCAACGATCATCCGCTCCTACGGAGTGCACGGAGCGATTAGATGGCTGGACGTGCATTCTTCACTTTCGGACAGTTGTATTCCTCATTTCTATATTTATATATCAATATTACACCCTAAAGATTCTTGGAAATAATTAGCTGAATGATAACATTTTGTTGGAATGTTCGAGTAAGTTCTTTATTGCACTTCAAAATGTATTCGACTAACGCCTTACGGGGAGGCCTTTCGGTTTGCATTTCCTGTGAGTTTTCCTTTACTTAGATTTGAGTATCAGGTAAACGGTCATACTGTTCAGACGGTCCTTCTTCTCATAAGAACAAAATATAGATTCCATAGAACTTGCTGCGTTTTCAATTCATTTGTGCTTCCCATTTCCAATACATTTGAATCCTATGGTAAAAAGGAGAGACGAAAGAACTATGGATATATATCGAAATTATCGAAAACCGTAAGACCGAAACCGACGCGACACCAACCAGTGTGGCGGAAAAGTGAGGTGCGCGTGCGCAGCACCCGCCACCGGACTCGTGAGATAACTACGTGAAATATCCAAAATTTCTTTGGGTTCCTTTTACCAAAGTCATTAATGTTTGAGATTAAACACGGAATGTATCCGATTGGCCAAGCAAAGAATTAGTGACTATTACATGGTTGTGATAGAAAGTAAAAATAAAATGATCATCATATACCAAACAGGTCAGAAAGAGCGGTTCAATTGTTTCAAACTTTAATCATCGACAACTTGCTGGAAGAATATACAAATGGACACATCATGGTATTTTGACAATGACCTCCCAAAGGTATAGTCACCAAAGAACGCACTAGTTCCGTAACCATCCTCTTTCATAATACGTGCTAACCAAGTCCCTCAGTCGCTCCCTATATGCCTCTCCAGCTCCATTCTCTATCAAATTTTTCACATCGAGTGATCCGGGGTCATCAGCATTGACATCCATGGTGATGACCTTCACCATGCACAAGCAGTGCCTGAGTTCCATTCGACTGGTTGCTCGAAGTGTCTCATCAAAAGTCTCCCTTGTATACTTTCTAATATCACAATCAAATTTCTTCAATAACCCAATCAATGTGTCATAGTAAAGATCAATGAGCTCATCTAGATGTCTAGCAGCTTCCGGGCTTAATCCAATCCCAACGAAAAATGTAAGTTCTCTCCCAGGACTTAGGAATACATAATTCTGGTAATCAACAAATTTAACCTCATCAGGAATGTCTCCACTCTTGTGAAACAGAATACCATTCGTCCAGAAGTCGGAAGGAATGATTGTGGACCATGGTTCATCAGGAGCAGCCATCCGCGCGTCCATGTCACTATCTTTCACTATTCTTGCACAATCTTCCTGATACTCAGCTATTTCCGGGTCATTGGCAATATCTAGGAGTACCTGGTCCAGTATCTTATCAATATCATCGTTATGCTTGAGGTCTATGCACTCAGATCGAGTTTTCAAAATGTCAAAAAAACAGGGATTCTTCTCTTTGGTGGCCATGCCCAGGGCATGGAACTTTGCCAGTGCCCGAAGGGCCAATTGCGCATGCGCAATATCACAGCCATGTCTTCGCTCGGTACAGTAGTAACCACGTGGCTTCAGGTTCTCCAATAAAATCGCTGCATCATCGTCAAAATCTTTATCAGAATTTAGTGATAATCGTGAGCCGTAATATTTTGGACTGATGTCGACAATTTTGTCCTCACTAATTCCACTTTCAACTTCAAGTTTGCGGTAGAAAGGGAGGAGTTCCGAGTACATGAAGATCTCCTTACGAAATGTGAAGGGACTGTCAAAAACTTCACGCTGAAAGTCGGTGATTGGTGGAAGTTTTGCCACAAGGTGTAAGTCTTCACTGTCCTCAGTTTCACTTCTCCTTATGATCGCATGAATACTGATAATTTTGCTGCCGTAATTCTCACCCGGTGGCAGCAGGTCTTTGGTAACATAACTGTCCGCGATTAGATCATCGCCCATGTGCGAGCGGAGTATGGATGACAGATCTGGCAAAAGGATTTTCGACATTTTGCGACTGATGTAAGCTTGATAACAGCTGCCGTAACTTTTTCGTTATGGTGGGGACTACGAGCCGTTATTTCCCAATCGGAAACATCGTTCTTAGTGCGACCGTAGTTCGCGGGCGTGAGCTATGAACATTCAGAGGCTATTCCTCTTGAATGACTGGAGGTCGGGCGTAGATTAGTTTTATGACACGCAGTAATTGTTTATGGCAGCTACTTAGCGCACTCGTAACAAATTGTTGGTGCAAAAGAGATAAATTTTTCTTGGAAACTAATCACGTGTTTATTATCTCTGATGCGACAATCTCGATACAAGTCAGATAAAAACGGAATGGCCTATATACAGGCTTGCAAGCCACACCCATATAAGGAAGAGCTATCGAATTGAAATTCAATTCGGGGACCACAAACGGACTATAGGGGGTCCCTGTGCTCCCTTGAGCATCTGAGGTTCAGGTCAAACAAACTAGTGGGATAAAAGTGTGTGTGTCCCCGTTGGGAACACAAACAAGACTTCCCGATTTGTAATTTCTGTTTGCCATTCCTAGATTTTGCGACACGTCAATTAAATGAATGAAGACTAGTTTCAAAGAAAACACTAGTGGCAGAAAATCGGGGGGATCCGTGAGGTTTACAACGAAAACTTTGCAGATTTGAGAATCTTAAACTATCCCATTTATCAAGCAGAGAGTTACGAACACTTGAGTAGGCGCATAGTCAGCGTGAGGACGAGACTTATCCCCGTGACTGCAGTGGGAGTGAGACGGCAATAGGGGTGCGACCGTTCGAGGGTTAAACCCGTCATACCTCCTTAATTATGACAATTATGGGAAAAAGTCATAAAAAGTAAAATGTGCGTTTTCACTTACAGAGCAAGTTCTGTTTAACACTTCCTGCCGTATCTCTCACCGTTTTTGCAATAGAGCGTTGTGAACAATTCAATCGTTAATAGAAAAAAAACTGCTCGGTCAATTTAAACCAAAAATTAATCCGATCTAACTTCCATGAAGACACTCCGATTACGACCTCGATGACCCAGATCGTTCCATCCGTTCGTGAGAAATCGTTAACCAACATATCCGATTCCACACATACAAACGTACACACACATTTGCTCAAAATTGAATAGAAAGCATTTTGGTACTTACCAATCATGCATACTTAAAACACTAGTTACGAATCGAAAAAAAAAATCAAGCAGATAGTTATGAACATTTGACTAAGCGCATAGTCAGCGTGAGGATGAGAATTATGCGCGTTACTGGAGTGGGAGTGAGACGCCAATAGGGGTGCGACCGCTCGAGGGTTAAACCCGTCATACCTCCTTAATTATGACAATGATAGAAAAAAGTCATAAAAAATTAAAGGTGCATTTCCACTTACAGAGCAAGTTCTGTTTAACACTTTCTGCCGTATCTCTCACCGTTTTTGCAATAGAGCGTTGTGAACAATTCAATTGTTAATAACAACAAATGTGCTATCGGCGGTTCCAAAGTGAGACCGCAAGCCCGGGCGAGAACCCAATCCGACGTAGGGGGGGGGGGTAAGTTCCATCATAGCGAAAGTCTGCTGCAACCGCAGTGTACCATGGGGAGTTCAAGAAAGAGGGATGGACGGAAAAAAACACACACACGATTCCGGTCCGGAATAGGAACATTCCATTGATTTTGACCCGACAAGCAATCCTTCCCACTTTCCGTACTGTTTCATTGTTACACAACCATGGAACATTTTACGTGTACAATCGTCTCTAGGCGGAACTAAGTCATTTGTTAATGATTTATACATGGCTCCAATGCCATAATATTCAACACATTGTGCCAATTGAATGAACGGGCACCACTTTGGCAAGCCTGTGGTAATTTTTCTGTAACGACTGGTACAATAGCAGTGATATAATATACCCACCTAGTAATACGACAAAATAGTGCTTGCAGTTTAACGAAACTGTCGGCATGTGACGTAATAGAGTACTCCTGAAATGTAAATTAGTTTTTCATCAAGTTACTTCATGGCCGCGGTATCGCAGGTGAAACCGTATATCAGCTGATATTTCTATGAATAAACATTTTTTTTTTATTTCGTTATTTCGGTTTATGCGTGGGGATCGTTGGGGGGGGGGGGGGGGGGGGGGGGGGGGTGGGGGCTCCGCCCCTCTCCTCGGCCGCCCGCTTCGTTAAATGTTGGTGCTCAATCCGGGTATGACATCCTACAGTACGAAGGAGAGGCGAAAGAAACTATCGATATATATCGAAATTATCGAAAACCGTAAGAACGAAATCGGCGCGCCACCAGCCAGTGCGGCGGAAAAAGGAAATGCGCGTGTGCGGCACGCGCTACCGGACTCGCATAATATTTTTAAAAATATGCATTTCAGCAAAGTGAGTAAATATGTAATGGCTATTTCAGCAAAGTGAGAAAAAAAGAGCGTTCGTTCTGCGGGCCTCATGTACCACATTGGCCTCCTGCTAGTAACTCTTCTCTCGGCCGTAATGCGGTGCATTAGGCCCTTATGACGAAAATAGCTATTGTAGTTACACAGTTACATCATTACTGCGTCAAATGTTCGAGATCCTTCGTGGTACCAGGATAACTTATGCTAAGACAATTCAAAACAAGGTTCACCTCAAGTCATCATGAAATAAATAACGCCTGATCTTCATTCAAAAGACAATGGTCTGTACTAAAAGCATTTATTCGTTGAGTGAAACTAACATTAGATGCTTCTGATATGTTCATGGCTACTCAGTTAATCTAGATACAGTTTGATAAATTAAAAAGAAAACACAATCTCTAAAAAAAAGGTGCGAACAGTGCAATTCGCTGACAAATCACGGCACTTTCCCAGTTGAAATTAAGATAACTATTCATTCCGATGAACATGTTGGGTCAACTATCACTCTTCAATAACCATCCCTTCTGATGGTACGTCATAACCAAATCCCTAAGTCGCTCCTTGTATGCTTTTCCCTTTCCGTGCTCTATCAAGTTTTTCATATCAAGCGCGCCCGGGTCCTCAGCATCAACATCCATCGTTACGATTTTCACCATCCACAGAGAATGAACGAATTCGATTCGACTGGTTGCTCGAAGTGTCTCATCAAAAGACTCCCGCGTATACTTTCCAATATCACAATCAAGTTTCTTCAACAATCCAATCAATGTGTCATAATAGAGATCAATGAGCTCATCCAGATGTTTAGCAGCTTCCGCGTTTAACCCAATGCCAACGAAAAATGTCACTTCCCTCCCAGGACTTAGGAATAGATAATTCTGATAATCAACAAATTTAACATCATCAGGAATACCAGCACTCTTGTGAAACATGATATTATTTGTCCAAAAATCGGAGTGAATAATTGTGGACCATGGTTCATCAGGAGTAGCGATCCACGCGTTCGGGTCACTGTCCTTCACTATCCTTGCACAATCATCATAGTGCTCCGCTATTTCAGGATCATCAGCAATATCCTGGAGTCTCTGATTCTGGCTTTTATCAAAATCACTGTCTATTTTCAACTCCATGCACTTCGCCTGTAGCTTCACAGCCTCAAAAAATTCGGGTTTCTTCTCTTTGATAACCATGCCCAGAGCATGGAACTTTGCCAGTGCGCGAAGGGCCAATTGCGCATGCGCAATATCACAGCCGTGTCTTCGCTCGGTACAGTAGTAACCACGTGGCTTCAGGTTCTCCAATAAAATCGCTGCATCATCGTCAAAATCTTTATCAGGATTTAGTGATAATCGTGAGCCGTAATATTTTGGACTGATGTCGACAATTTTGTCCTCACTAATTCCACTTTCAACTTCAAGTTTGCGGTAGAAAGGGAGGAGTTCCGAGTACATGAAGATCTCCTTGCGAAATGTGAAAGGACTGTCAAAAACTTCACGCTGAAACTCGGTGATTGGTGGAAGTTTTGCCACAAGGTGTAAGTCTTCACTGTCCTCATTTTCACTTCTCCTTATGATCGCATGAATACTGATAATTTTGCTGCCGTAATTCTCACCCGGTGGCAGCAGGTCTTTGGTGACATAACTGTCCACGATTAGATCATTGCCCAGATGCGAGCGAAGAAGGGAGGACAGATCGCGCAAATGTACTTCCGACATTTTGGTCTGACCGGTCTAACAGCTATCCCTCTACTGATGTACTGGGTCTTCGGCATGAACCACTGATGGCTAACCTTGAATGAACACTTCCTCTTGAGTGCCATGGAGAGGGGGATAGATGATAGCTTTATGGCCCGTGGCATTCGTTTACTACAGCTACTTATATAGTGACCCACTGGCAATACATTCCTGGTCTAAATCGCTGCATGTTTCTCGGAAAACAACAGATGTCTTCATTGTCTTCCAAGCGATAATCGCCAGAGAAAGGTGAAAAATAAGAGTCATCGATTTAGGATTCTCATTGTGGGATAATTAGTTCTTCTATGATCACGATGAGGAGTGGTTAATGAACCAATGTTCACCCGGTTCAAAGCATTACCTTCCGTCGTTTTGGAGAATCCTTGCTAGCTAGGATCCATGGGCTTTTGGTATATTCCATTTTCTAAATCAAATAGGGGACTTAATTTTTTACTTTCCATTTCTCTTTCTTTCTCGGAATTTGGAAAGACACTTTTGACCGGATGTTCTCGGTAGTAACGTAAAAACTTTACCACGTGTCTCATTAATATCTATGTATATACTATCAACAACCCAATGGGTGAAAAAAAACTCTCCAAATAGCTCCCTAACAATATTTCGGTGGATTATTTTTTTAAAAATTCCCAAAATAAGGCAATCGGGAATTTTTAGAGAAGATCCAGAAGCTAGATGTGTTACGGGATTTTCCTCAGGTAGTTTGACAAGATTTTTGCGAGGCATAGTTTGATGCACTTTTAATACTCGCAACAACTCAATGCGTTAACTATTGATGGGTTATGTAAAACCAACACGCTTGATTTACTCGCTTAGCTCTTTATTATACCGCTCTTTTATTTCCCTCTGTTCTTACACAGGCCCGATTTCCTTTTTCCACCGCACTGACTGGTGTCGCGTCAGTTTCGGTCTTACGGGTTTCGATAATTTCGATATATATCGATAGTTTCTTTTGTCTCTCCTTTGCACTATGGCAACTCGTAGCTTACTCTGATGCCGTCAGAGTTAGGCTTGGCCTCCAAGTAAGTGCGGGAGAAATGGCCCCTTCAAACGGAATTCAACAACTACTTCTGTGGAATTTTACATTGGTCATGGAATTTCGCATTGGCAATATTTTACTCTATATCTACTCTCTCTTCATATAAAATCATGAAATCCATTTGAATTCCAACAGCAGTCGGTGATATGAAATATAAGTGCATATTTGCCGTATTCGATAACACTATCATCACGTAATTGTCAAAGCTCTTGACTTCTGACAAGTCATTGTTGAGTATTGCGTGGCAAGTAATTTTTTTAACTTCCGGATTTTTCGGGAAGGTATTGTAAAATGACCCCCAAGTCGATTCATTTTTTGGATTCGTAACTGGTGTTTTAAGTACACCATCACGCTTCCCGTCGAATTCTGGGCAAACGCCCGTGTGTGTGTGCTTTATTGTCTCCTAACCAGGACCGTATGAAGCACGCCTGAGCTCTGCCGTGATCCGGCGTACCGTATTTCTGCCGGACCAAGACCGGGTCTGCATAAAACCGGCATGCCGCGGCGCGGCACGGTCGACACCGTTGAAGTCCGGTCCTGATCCGGCATACCTGTCTCCGGATTCGCGGACCTGTGAGTAACTTGGCCCGGATGTGACATCAACCCTACCGGACGAATTTTCTAGTCGGGTCTAGTGTTGATAATTATCGGCTTGATAAATGGGATAGTTTAAGATTCTCAAATCTTCAAGTTGTGAACGTCACGGGTCACGCTGATTCACCCACACCAGTTTTTTCTCTGAAACCAGCCTTCACACATTTATCTGACATGTCGGAAAATCTAGAAATGGCAAACAGAAACTACAAATTGGGAAGCCAACGGCAGAAACCAAAAGTGTGTATCTCAATATTTGTAAAGTAGCATTTGCGAAGTACAAAATACATGTTTTCAAATACATGCAAAGGCTGTGCAGCATTTCTTCGGTGACCCGATTTTTGGAAGGAGGTCCATGGTCGGACGGCTGACGTCCTTAATTTTTGATGTAGAAAAAATGGAGTTTGGTCATTTCTATATACACCAGTAGCTATCGAGCTCGGATTTGTTCGATATTCAACTGAGGCGCTGGCTGCAGTTTGGAGATTTGTTGAACCTCCTGCTTCCAGCAGCGCCTCCTGATTGCACAGTGACTATATCTATTATAAGTTGTTTAGTTCTTTTTTAGTATCCCCTGACGGATCTATCGATTACTCCTTCATTGCGGATGAGAGAGGAACAATTTGTGCGTACGGCTGATCATTAGGTGATCGCTACTTGACTGCTTATTCGCTCAACCTTCATGAAGAATTGATCGGCAGTTGAGCGCGACTTGACAGGCAAACATTTCGAAAAAAATGAAAAAACATCAAAAAGTCATATATATTGAGAATCCCGAAATAAATGACTTGTGACCCACATATATATTTTCTCAGTGGACCAGCGATCAAGTGTGCGCACAAGTTGATTCCCCAAATCAAGTTGCAATCAATGGGTCCATCAGGGTAAGCGCTGTCGATTGTGAGCCCCTACTATCTAATGGAGAAGATATGAATGACTACGCGTAGGTAGGGTATCACTTCACCTCTTCAGCAATAAATACACGTGTTCCATTATATTTGCACTTTTATTTCACCAATCCACAACTTTTCGATGCTATTATCAATATTACAGTGATTCCTACGTCCTTCTGCATTCATTTCTCATTCTCGTGGACAGTATCAGGACAAATGAGTTCAGTTGGATAGTTTAGAATATAGAAACAACTGATTTTGTGTGGTGGGGGGGGGGGGGGGGGGGGGAAATCAGTTGCAATCGCGGTTTGTAAAATGAGTTTGTGCATCTCGTTGAGGGCATTGATATGTGATTTTAATCGAGAAGACACGCTCATGCCCTCCGGAGTCTCATTGAATACGGTTTAGGACAGACAAAAAGTTTCTTCAGTTATTAAGAAAAATATGTTTTTTAGAACGCATGAGTCACGTTAAATTGTCTAAATTCTTTCCCCTTTATACATTCTCATTACTTCTACTGTTTTGACTATTGGAACCCATGTTCGGTGGTTTTCTTTACATTTTCATCGATTTTTGTACTTTAATTTGTAGTTGTGAGTGCATTTGGTAGCGGACTAATCGAAAATTCGAGTACGTAAATGGATGAATGATGAGTATTCATATAATCATAAGAATATTAGCTTAGCACATAAAATATATCCATTCTTCATTGGCTTACTAATCAATTTGAAAATCTTACTTTTAGCACTTTCTTCAATCCAGATTTCCATTATGGTTTCGAAAACTTCTGAAGAATTTTTGCACTTGCCACTCAAAAAAATCTGAAGCAAATCATGCGATCATTTTTTTCAAGTCTGTAAATTACCGGGAATTTTTTTCAAGTTTTTGAAACCACGATGGAAACGAATGATTGTAGTGAAGATGAATCGCCAATATTTCGACATGTCCATCAATACTACTACGCAACGATCGATCGATTCTACCTAACACATTCAATTGTCCCTAAATTAATTCAATAAATTGCATCAATTTTTACTTTTTGCACCTGAGTCTTTTTTGTTAATTGACGAATGTCTTAACACAAATAAATTGCACAACTCATTAATCCAGAATTGTTTCGTTGTTACCATTGCATTTCGTGTGCCAAAATTTAATTTATTTGACCCATCATTGATTTTTTTTTTTAGGCGGTATCATAAGTTCGATCGATCAATTCAATTTCTCTTCATTTCATTCCTACACACGTGGGAACAATCAGGCCCAGAAAATTGTTAATTAGACCCAGAAAAAAGTTTATTAGATGGAATCGATGGAATGATCCTGATAAGTAGCAATTCGAAAATATTTCACAAATACTTTATCAATGAAAAATACGACTTTTCCGACTCAATTTGTCCTCAGAGGATATTTTACACTTTCTGAAATCTCTGAAAAATATAATAAATCTTGATTTTTTTTTCTTAATTATTCATCCCTGGAGTACTGCTCGCCGTTACATATTCTTATATTCCACAAATTTAAATAAATCACATGACATTTTATTCATTTATACCTACTGAATTATTAAAAATAGCAATAATTTTTTTGCTCGACAACACGAAATTAGAAAAAGATCATGCAACCAAATGTTCGTCATTTGAGCAAAATTGGCAGATATTCAATTGAAATGTTGTGAGCATATCCGGCAAAATAGAAAATCCATTTCCAATAACTGAGTTGTCAAAAGAAAAATGCTAAATTCCATATGTACAAATTGCTTTCATTTTTTTTTCAATTCTTCCATTTAAAAAATATATAGGTTGAATTTTTTCTTTCTTCATTTTTAACGCCTTAAGTTACGCGCCAATACGTGATTTGAGCATTTTGAGATCGGTTGATTACCTCAATTTCAATCAGGCTCTCAATAATTAATTACCGATCCAAGTGCATTAATTCAACACGATTATTCTTTCGTTTGTACAAGATTGTGTTACTTCAATAGAAGGCTAAAATAAATGATAGGTATGCGGACTAGAGTAATGAAATTTATCTAACTACTATAAAGTGTACCTAATAGCACATAATTAATGAGCTTAAATTACAATTACAGATTAAAATTGAAAATGCACATGCGTCTACATGATCACACCACAAAACATTGAATTCATCGTTTCATTAATTAAAAATCAATCGCGAGTGATATGCGAAGGAAAATAAGCTTAAAAAAAATGGACGATTAAAACTATTTCAATTCAGCGCAATTCAGCTAAAAATTCGTATGAACACTTCCATTTCTCTTCCAATCTTAAGGAAAAAAAAATCTGGATACATTATTCCCTCCTACATCGTCCTTTAAAATTCGTTTTCACACCCCCCATTTTCAACATAAATTTACAATTGATCACACAATAATTACCACCTGACATTACCAAAAGAACCCCTGCAGAACCTCATAATCAGCACATGGTTTCAGAAGCTGGCGCAGGTCCTGGATTGTTTTTATCATTTGCCTCAATTTCATCGGAATCACGAATTGGTGGTCTCGACAATGTCTGCTCGATTTCCCTCGTCACACTGATGATGGGTGTTGCCCTTCTTCGTTGATGGACTCCCTTATTCTCCTCATCAATGGCAGTGCCTCTCCTCAGTCGATGTTCATTGGCGATATAGAATGGTGGTGGTACCACATCATCTGCATCTGAATCATCATCCTCCCTGTACCTCTTCTGAATAAGATCTTCCATCTGCTGATAATCACACGCCTCAGCATCCCTCAAATGTTCATTTTCAAATTCTAATGCAATTACCGGATCAGACATATCAACTACGTGTCTGGCTCTGCTGGGGGGTGGCGATACAGGAGGTGTTCTGGGAGGACTCAACAATCCACAGTAGCCCTCCAGCTCATCAGTGATACTCGTGTATTCATTTCTCATAGCCAACAGCGTCGACCTTGGATGTCCTCCAGTAGCGCCACCAATCAAACTAACCCTAGGATCCGCCCATTTTACCCCTTTCTGCATTCCAGGTGGCGCCAAATGCATTGCATCATCAGACTCTGATTTTGATCTGCTAGTTTGTCTCGTGGGCCTCTCTGAGGAGTCCTGTCTACTATCTGACATCGGCACATCGCTACTTGTATCCCTCTCCACTTCAGGCTTAGCCTCCTCAGTCTGTGGTTCTTGTTTTACACTATTGTCTTGACTAACTATCTTTTTCTCAGTAGGAACTGTTGCTACTTCACCACTCGACGACGACTCATTTCTGCTCAAGTTTTCACGAGATGTCGCTGTCTCCGATTGCTTTATCGTTTCGTCATCGATGGAGGGTGTCATCTGCAACATTGGAGCATCTGTGAGTGATCGTAACAGTCTCCTCCTGGGGAATAATCCTGGCAAGTGGGGGTGGGAGCCAGCTTCTGATATCACCTCAGAACGTTCCGATACTCTTCTCGGTCGAATTTCTAGGTCCATACTCGATGTATTCTCATTCTGCATATGTGTCGCCATAAATCGATGAATAACACCCAAATGTGCTAGGGTCTGCTCACTCAGCTCCTCGAGTTTTCGCATGCGGAACTCTACAGCTTGGGACGTTGCAATCTGCGAATTTTCCTTCTTGTCGATATCCTCAAGTTTTTGGGACATATTGTCCACTCGTTCAGTTGTTAATTTCACACGCTCCTCCATGGACATGTGAAGCTTGAGCTGTTGCTCTGTAAAGTAGCCCTCGACGCAATCTTCCTCGAAATCGTAGAGACGCTCCATATCGTCGGTCTCGAGAAAAAGTTTGAGACCGTTGTCGTAAGTTTCGAGAGAGCGCATCTCGCCCTGGGTTATGTAGCGGAATATGTATCTACCTAGGAGGTAAATGTGACACAGGAATATAAAAGGCGGGGGCAGAACGGGCTTTTGCTCGTACTCCATGACTACAGTGAAACGCTGGAACATCCAAACCTGATGAGCCACGGCATTCACCTCGATGAAAATGTTGTTGAAAACAGCAATGAGAAGATTTATGAGGAGAATATTGGCGACGAGGAGGTAGATGGACATCACTATAGGAGTGATCCAGCGGCCCGGAAGACAAGGCTTGTCTGACGGTTCTGTGCCGCACTCCGGCACTATTTCGTCGGCGTACACCTCGCCGTAAAGCATGAAGTAGGGTTGTAGAAATATATCTCTCAAGATGACCCATTGAGCTTCTGCATTGGGATTAATAATGGCTTGCCGTGAAACGCCGAAGCTCATGAGAACAACGAGCAAGAGAACAACGAAGTAGATCATGTTTTTCACCATTTTCCCCATCATTGTAACGAGCGGACCTGAAATGTCATTGAATAAGCATGATTGAAATGCCACCATGAAACTAGAGGAGAGTTAGGTTAATGTACACCTACCTAGGTATTTATTAACACCCAGAATATTCAATATCCTCAAATACCAATAAATACAATCGATACAGTACATGACACGCCCAACGTCAAAAGTCGATTGTCTCAGTCTTAGTGCTAGACCAATAAGGAAGAATATAATGGCAGCTGCATCGCAGGGATTCCACATATTCCATGACCACACACTGAATTTATGGGATAGTGTTGCGGGCTCGGATGTTGCTATCTCACGAACTTTTTCACAGCCAAGGGTGCATATGTAAGCGATTGCGTAAAGCTCAGCGAGCCCGGGATATTCAGTCATTTTTACGAGGATGCAGTATGAGAAGAGCATTAGAAAATCCATGTATGCGATCTGTAAGAAAGATTTTAGAACGTTATAGTAGTAATTGTAATTGTCTGTTTGTTGACGGATGAGAATGTTATTGGTGTTGGGCAAATAGACGAGACCATACCAAAATTACGCTACAGTCATTTTATTCGGATTCCACAATCAACGCACTGCGAGACGCCCGCAATGCATGTAGTTGATAAGATAATAGGAAAATAATTGAAGGATTCTTTTTGACAATTATAAATGCTATGGTGGCATTTGGTTTTGCATTAATTGTCCAAGCCTCTTCAAATGTGTTTATAATGGATTTGTGAGTAGGTCATCATTTCCTGTGATTGTAGGATGGCATAGTTTACAAGTTTACAAGTTTTGCATAGTTTTATCAAGTTTTTTTCTAATTTGTTCCAAATGCATTTAAATTTATTGGCGAATGTGTTCAAATATTTTTAACTTTTGATCGTTATTCTTTCCAGCTCAATAATTAGCGGAGGTTTCAATATTGCGCGACGGGTATAACAAGAAAATGATATTGATAGCTGTGAGTTTTTTAAAAAAATTGACGCGGTCAAAATATAGAAAAAACAGACTTATAACAATAAAAATAACAATCCTACTTACAGCATTTGCCCAAAATTTCGTAATAGGCGAAGTGTAGAATTCGTATAATTTTTTCTTTAATCGTAGTGGTCTGTTTGTTTTATTATCATAATATTCCGAAAGAAGGCCATAGGGACGATGAAGATTGTCGTCGTTGTCCGTGCGTACTTTTCCATTTTCCTGGACAATTGTTTCTTTGGCAATGGTCGTGCTGTGTTCATTGCTTATTAAAGCCTGGACAAAGGACAAGACATAAATTATTAAACTAAAACATGGAGCGAGTTGATGTACAGTGACAATCACATTGATCATTGAATGATTAATGAGACGCGTAACGCAAATGGAATATTAGACGAGTAACAAGTTCTTGAGTTCTGATGATGGATGATCAGTTGCGTATTGTGGAAAGAGCTTTTATTAAGGAGAAAATATGTAAATCTTGAACTTAACTTTGTAAATTAAGTCAGAAGAATTATCCCGACGCGCTAGAAATTAGTTTTAATTCATAAGAAACAAAGTTGGAACTACTGCAAACAAGTTTTGCTGATGGCAATCTAAAGTAAATATTGTTAGAAAAATTGTGATACTCGCCCCCCCCCCCCCCCTCCTGGAGGCCGCGGAAGATAGCGAAGGAAATATATTTAAAAACAACTTTTCAATATTTTTCGTAATTGCAAAACATGAGGAACAATTTTTTTATATCTTGACCTTTTAATAAGGATAGCTACTTGAAAATGCGAAAAAAAAGTTCTCCCGGTTGAATTTTTATCATTCACAAAAACTAGTCGGCTCTTTTTTCCACTGAATGCGCAGAATATTGGAGAGAAATGCAGTCATTGCTATTCATCAGGTATTCTACAAGAGAGACAACTGGAAATGGTGAGAGCATTGTTTTGAGATAAAAGTCGCCAGGAAATTGGAGTTAGAGTGCTTGCACTATACAGTTATACATTGAGCGTAGAGTTATCAGTCCAGCAGTGAATAGAGAGCAGTGAAATGTCATGTTTATCCAACAATAAAGGCAACATTACTGGAAATAAACATGACAGGAAATAATTTCTCAAAATATGAGGAGACAGTTTGTGCTATAGAGACCACAAGAGGAAATGTTAAAAATATTAGAAGGGAAACATCACCGGAATTTATTGTACGAATTGTTGAGGTGGTACATTTTTTTACTAGTTGGAAAAATGATAATTCACTTCCGATATGATGATGCAAGATTTTCCGTAACGAAAAACTTTCTTGAGGAGATTCATTTCATAACTTCCTTCATATTACTAACCCAAAGTAATTCTTGAAGTTTTATGAAATTTTCTTATGTGTTGAATTTCTAACTGTTATTTTTATTATCATTTTAGCTGTAGAAAATTTTCCAATTGGAATTTTTGAAAGTTGAATTTATTGCAAAAGAACTGAACTTATTACAAAAATTTAACGTTGTTCAACCTACTCGAATTTTTCAAATTTTTTTCAAGGTTTTGTCAATGTGGAGCTTTTTAAAAAAATTTGAATGTACAAAAACAAAATTAAATTTTCGGTAACTTGTACAAATGCAAACATCGGAAAGATTTTAAAAAAATCGAAAATTTTGACATTTATTTACAAATTTCTGTTTGCTCTCTACGTTTTTAAATTTAATATTTTTATTTTGTTCTTTGCAGTTTTGATCTCATCTTCATTCCCAAAGAATAGTATATTTTCTATTCTAAGGGTCATCATTCTAATGGTAGGAATAATGATAGTTGAAGTTACCATATTACCGGAGAGAAATGCGCGATCATTATCAGAGCGAGCCTTTTGAATTTCAATGATGACCACTTGAGTTACTTCCTCAGCATTGAATTGATGAAGAAAGATTTGAAGAATCTCACAATGATGTAAATCCACCAAATTTGCATTATATTTTCTTGCGCATGTTTCAATGCTATTCAGAAAATTTGGACATGTTTCTCATCTCATTTTTGGGAATATATGACGTCAGAAGCTCGTTTCATCATCACATTTCATAACTCTACATGGACCCTTGTATATATACATATATATATTACTTCATGAAGACCAGGCTGAGCAAGTACCTCCATTGATGGATCATAATTAATCGGCATAATAGCAACATTTTTAATTAATGTTGGACAGAAATATTGAAAAAGAAGTGAATTCGATATTTGCAATTGGAGCGAATGACAAAATGTTCCCATTACCAAATGAGGATTGATATAAACTTCAACAATGATACATATATTTGTCATAAAAAATGACGTGAACAACGGACACTTGATCGTTAATTTGTGGCCTCTACCCTGGGGGTTAGTGTACCTTAACGCCCTGCTGGCTGGTGGTTTTGTTGCAAACGCTGAGGCTCCTGCGCAGACGTTTCTAAAACATATCCATACGATATGCCGAGGCTAGTCTATTTAGGGGAACTACTGTTACGTTGTTAATTCAATATATATTAGTGCAATCATTGGGAACATTTTCATTACAGTCATGGAATTAGAACTCATTAATTGCACGCTTACAGTGCAATAATTTTTCAGTTTTGCCATGATTTTTAGTTATCCAAAGGCAATTGGAGCACACCATTTTTCGCAAAAAAAAAAACTAGATATTGAGGAGAGGTTGACATCCGAAAAAAAAATACTTTTTTTCACAGAGAAAGTATTGGCACAACTGTCTTCCAGGGTTTTCCTCCAACAGTTAATTCTGTTGATCAAATCCAAAAAAACAAATCCTGCAAGATCTGATTATGACGTAGAAGGAAGTCATGACAAAAAGGTAAAAGTTATTTTTTCAAATGTAACCTCCTTTGAGAATGATTCCCAATCAACAAGAAATTATATACAGAAAGAAACAGATTTGTTTTCCCAGAGGAAGCAAATGTGCAATGTTATCCTTAAAACGCGTTAAATTGTTAATCATAATCCCAAATTATGGTAATTAGTTAGCAATTTTATTTCGTACCTCAACATCTGGACCAACTGGTGTCCCCTGCTCAGACTCACTGTCCTCGTTCTCATCCTCAAGTGCAATTAAATGCTCCTCCTGTGTTTGAGGCATCAGTTGCAGTTCCTCTCTCGTTTTAAAATCCAGTTTCATTATGTAGACAGGACAGACGAGTCCCAATACCACCTAGAGGAATCCACACGATTAGAAATTTTCGCCAGAAAAACAAATCTCTGCAAAATGACGGAAATATCACATTTACAGTTCACAACACACAGATTTTCATAATTCAGTTCTATCGAATCACCTTCAGATTCGTATTTTTCCTTGTTCTCAATCCTCCCATCCAAAGATCAGCAAGAATAATTTGACTGCATGGATGCGCCAAAATTGGCCGATGATTAGCTGTGACAGCAAGTGAAAGACACGTCTGACCCGACCAATTTTGCAATTCAGATGTCAATAATTGCTGGGTTTGGTCGTCATCCTGGCGATAGCAGTAGTCCAATAGTTCCAATGCTGCAGGCAACAGATACAAAATCAATTAAATTCTCCATTAAATTTAACCTCAGGCATTAATTATTTCAATAAATGGAAAACGTAGAGTCAGACAAATTGAATTTTCCAATGTTGGGGAAAAAAAATTAGAGCTTCACGTTCTATCTCCCTAACCCTCATTTCAGCAATGCAATCAATAATTACCAATATTTTCAAACTCCTTTCCATACCCCTTGAGCTCGTCATAGACCTCAGTCTCCAGGTCATCCTCAGCAGCTTCATGTGCCATGGCTTTATACAATTTGAGTGCAACGAGAGATTTAGCTAGAGCCTCCTCGCCATGCTGCCACATGAGCAACGCCATTTGCTGCCGCTTGGTCAATACAGCCCATATGAGAAGCTCATTAAATGGATAATCGAACAGGGGTGTATCACGATTAGCTGGTAGTGTTTCAGCCAAAAGACTCATTGTGAGTCCATGGGACTTGTCACCGGATCCAGAATAAAATTTAATTCCTGTTGCCATGCTGTTGCGATGCTGCTGCAAGTGGCCCCCAGAGCGCTTCATGACTTTAGCATAAATCATGCGAAATTTGCGACGTGTGTACTGGTGCCTATAGGCACCGCCCATCAGTTTATTAATTACAAGACCAATGTCATGAAGTGTGTAAATGTAGCCCCTGGGAATGTGCGGCCTCACATCACGTAGAATATAACCGAGTGTATTGGATGGCCCTTCTTTTGTATTGTACAATTCCTCTAGTCTTGGTATTGATAGAAATTTGCGCATTGAAACTCCATTCTCCAGAAGGAGTTTTACGAAATCTATTCTGTCGTGCTGAAGCGCCTGCATCATCGCCTGCTCCAGTGCGCCCGTCGGCCATTTTTGACCGTAAACGAATATTTCACTTCGTGCTATATCCACTCGATTCCATATTAATGCGAGAGAGAGCTGCTCAGCTGGAGACAGTTGCTGGGACTTGAAGAGGGCAGTCAAGATTGTCTGGTCAAGCTCTTGTGGTCGGTCTTGAGTTATTCTGAACACGGTGATCTACATTTCGAAATTTCAGGATTAGCTTTTGGTGGATTATGTGAGAATAAGTGAGTATTTGCGTAAGTAGCGCTCGAACAGTTGGGTCAAATGAGATCTTCTATCGAATCATCGTAGTCAGGAATTTTTTTGGACCTTAGGCCTTAGACATTTTTTGACATTAGAATCTACGTCAACAGGCAAGTCATCCGATTAGCAACTAACGCTTGTTTGCATCAAATTATATATGTTAACTAATCACTGTCTTGAGTCAAATATCGGGAATGCATCCTAATGTATATAGTTTTGGGGTGCTCGTGCGCCAAATAAATTATTCTGTCCAGTCAACTGCGAGGCGACTCCACAGTTTGGAAAATTGTGGTAAATATTTAGTGTTAATCAATAATCGTAATTCAAGACAGTTCTAATCATCTGAAGAGTAACAGGTGTTTTCCTTTTTTTGTAGCTAATTTTTCTAACTTCAATGACAATTTTCGTGAAAAGTGAACGCTTTTGACCCCGAAAAGCAAACGCGATTGTTTGTCACAATACACACAGTAATTCTAGAACAGGGATGATATGAAAACTTACTAAATGCCTTTTGCGCACACACTGAAGCAATTCCGAGTACAATTGAGCTGCTTGCTCGGGTGATACTTTGAATGTGTGCTTAATTGTTTCTAATAAATGTTCTTTCATGCTCTCCAATGGTCCATCTGTGCTTCCACCCTTATTATCATCACTCTCAGTGGCGTATCTAAATGCATGAATCTTCAGTAGAATATCAGGGGCTTGTGAGGATGGTTAGGGTCAAACTCGAAATTACTAAAGCAAAGGTAGGGAGTATCATTTTTACCGAATATTTCCTCATTTATAAAATACATTATTCAAAAAAACAAACTTTTGGCGTTATTTATTTTTTCGACAATTTTAATAAAATACTCTTGAATGAATATTATTTATTTATTTATTTATTTTTTCAAATATTAATCAATACATAATTTTATCTTACCTGCATTTTTTAGTCAATTATGGATTATCATTAGCTTCTCTATTTTTCAAGTTTTTGAAATTATGAAATTTCGTTGAAATTCATTTTTTCTTTTTTATTTTCAAATTCAGACATGCCATGGATATCTCAATTTTTCTTTCGGCGACTAGCCTGTTTTTCTCCCTTACTCTCTCTCCTTCCATCTTGGATGGGTAGTTTTATTGCGAGAAGAGTCGTTAGACGTTATTGGACCAAAAAATACGGGACCATATTCGGAAATATTCAGCAAAAACCTAATTTTTAATTTGCTACTCTGTCTCAATGTCCTACTAGAATTAATGAAAGAAGATTTTTTTTGCTCTCATACTTATGCATAAAGGCGATAAGGTCAGCTGCTCGCCCTGAGCCATCACAGACAACAACAGGTACAGGTGGTTCATCCGTGACATATTCAAGTACTGAACGTATTGTGTTTGTTCCACCTTCGATAACTAATGCCACCACTGGGATACTACTGTGCGTGTCTAGTTCGAGGGAAACGAGAAGATTTCACATAAGTTTACAACATTAATTCAGTCGTGATTAATGGGAAATGTCAGCTTGTGAATGTTCCTAGCATCGATTTCACGTGAATTTCAACAATCTACATTGATGAACGTGCAGTTATTATTACTTACATGGCTGAAGCTTCAAGTTTGATATATATTTCTCCAGTTTACGACGAAGGACTATCTCAGCACCATATCGACCACCTGTACCGTTGTCCACGAGGAGGAAATAGGCGTGACGATTATTTAGCACAGCAAATTTCGACCTGAAATGACAATGGCCAATTTGAATGACGAATTACGTTTTTCATAATTTCAAATATTTTTTTTTTAATCACAGTTACTTGGGGATGTATCTATTTCGTGATTTTTTAGATGACCAATTTCTGGGTGAGTCAAAATGGACAATGATGATAATCATTACAATTAAGGTTATTCTTAGAAAAATTGTTCATTACCAAGGAGATGACAAAGAGTCATAAGGCACCTCTCCACCACGTCCAACGAGTTCATGACTTTTCTCAAGAATTCCCCAAGGGGCTATTCCAATGCTGACAACACGGCCTTGTCGTTGTGATCGCTCGAGTAGCAGTGCATCTCCAACAATACGTGTGACACCTGGAACAATTAACCCATTTAGTGGAGAATGTCAGAAAAAAGGAGAATGAGTATTTCGAATAGTCTAAAAATAGTACCTGTATTTGTTCCACCAGTGAAAATCCATGCCCCGGTTGTCTTAGCGGCCTTCAGCAAGCCCTTGCGTAATACCTTCTTTAGTGACGGTTGGAGCTCGAAATTGGAACGTCCACCATGCACTGTTATCAGTAAACGGGGTAAGCCCAAGTTCCATTCACGGCATAATAGCTGAACTATTGGCTCCGGTCGAGTGTCGTGCGCCATGCGAACATACTAGAGACAAGGATAAGAGTTAGTGTCCTTCTCAAAATTCTCAATTTTTCCACATTTATCGTAATAAATTTCAGTAACACTGTGGTCAAATGGGTCACATGTGTTCTTGCGAAGAGTCGGTTTTCGGTGAATATCTCAAAATCTAAGGCCCATAGCAAAATTTGTATAAGAACTAATTTGCAGCTCTCACTGTGCTCTACAAAAAAGGTGGTAATCAAAATGCTGCGGTCTGTCGTAGTTTTGGAGATATTTACGAAAGACCGACGTCACTAACCATGCAGATGATGAAACGAAATATTTCCGAAATTATAAACCATTGAAAATTGGTTCGAATACCATCATTGAGATCAATGTCAATGCGCGAATCAGCTGTACTCTTGATTAGAAATACTCTGAATATATTTGTCAGTAACTTATGCAGGAGAACTGTTATTGTGAAAATTAAAATGTTGAATGTAATTTAAGTGAAGTAGATGTGAGACAATCACGTAAATCTAGTTAGAAAATCTCCTAATTAACACAATTCGCATTGGCAATAACATCACTACAAAACTTCAATTAAATTACCGCACAAAGCGCGATCCACTTTACCGCGTTATTGGATGGAAATTCTCGGTTTTTAATGAGCTGAATTATTGGAAAAACTTTGCGTTGTGGAGTTCACGAATAGAGCAATTTATCCACAAGAAAAAGCCACAAAGGAGTTGCGTGCTGAACCCTTTTGTTTTTTATGGCTCGTTTTTCCTCCTCGGTTTATGAGAGGATTATTTTCAGAAAGTGGTTTATGAAAAATTGAGAGAACAGATGATATCATTATAATATCAGTTAATTAACTTCCCAATTTTTCGGGAAGTTGTTGTAATGACCACTAAACCGATTTTTTTTTCGATTCGTAACTAGTGTTTTAAGTATGCATGATTGGTAAGTACCAAAATGCTTTCTATTCAATTTTGAGCAAATGTGTGTGTACGTTTGTATGTGTGGAATCGGATATGTTGGTTAACGATTTGAAACGAACGGATGGAACGATCTGGGTCATCGAGGTCGTAATCGGAGTGTCTTCATGGAACTTAGATCGGATTAATTTTTGGTTTAAATTGACCGAGCAGTTTTTTTTCTATTAACGATTGAATTGTTCACAACGCTCTATTGCGAAAACGGTGAGAGATACGGCAGGAAGTGTTAAACAGAACTTGCTCTGTAAGTGAAAACGCACATTTTACTTTTTATGACTTTTTCCTATAATTGTCATAATTAAGGAGGTATGACGGGTTTAACCCTCGAACGGTCGCACCCCTATTGCCGTCTCACTCCCACTGCAGTCACGGGGATAAGTCTCGTCCTCACGCTGACTATGCGCCCACTCAAATGTTCATAACTCTCTGGTTGATAAATGGGATAGTTTAAGATTCTCAAATCTGCAAAGTTTTCGTTGTAAACCTCACGGATCACCCCGATTTTCTGCCACTAGTGTTTTCTTTGAAACTAGTCTTCATTCATTTAATTGACGTGTCGGAAAATCTAGGAACGGCAAACAGAAATTACAAATCGGGAAGTTTTGTTTGTGTTCCCAACGGGGGTGCACACACTTTATCCTTCTAGTTTTGTGTTCAAATTGCTGAAGGATTCGCAAAGAAGTGACCAAATGAAATCGAATTCTAAATGAAGTTTAATTTTTTTTTCGAGAAGCTCGTGTAACAAATTCTTTAGTTATATACATCGGGTTAATGCCTTATATACGCGCTCAATTCCACGGACTGTTTATACGCTAATGTAATGAATTTAATAGAGTGGGGTTCTGATAATAATAAGTGAAATATTTAGTTCAGAAAGAACACGTCAGACACAATGTTAGAAGAAAACATTATTTTCTGGGAAATTGTTTCAACGTTTTAAAAAAATATTCAAGCCTTTCGGAACACGGGGATAAAATTTACGAAAAAACCCCTGAAAAGTTCCTTTTTTTATCCTCATCCTCGAGAAAAACATTTGGGAGAGACGTACAAAAACAATTACTGACAAATCGATTTGCAAGATCAATTGAGAAAATAACTTTTGCTTTTCGCCGAATTTTGAATGAAACCATAGGAAACATTGTCAATCCCACAAAAATCAATGTTTATAAATTCCCTTACGTATTTCACCTATACGGATGTAGATTAAGTGATTTTTTTGTGGATTTAAATTGACGTCAGCTCCACTGCGAGCCGCGGATCGTCGATAATGGAACGCGCCTCGGGGAAATGGCTGTGTTGCCATTTTTAATTTTCCTTCAGCCTGCAAATTGCTCGCAGAATACTTAAATACACGCTTGTTTACTTCTCCGAATATTATTACTCAACTTGCCTTCCATCTACGTGAAATGACAACTAGAATCTGTCACAATGATTTTACCCTGTAAGGGTGTTCCTCTGGTAAAAAATAATATAATCAAAACACAGTCCACAAGGGTTGTATTTTCGGTATACTCGATTTGACAATTGTTCGCAGAAGTATTATTTGAAAAAAAAAATATTGTGGTCAATGTGGGCAATGTAGTAGTGTTTCATCATTAAAACTACAAAAAAAAATTATAAAAAATTGAAATTTGATAATGTATCATCACATAATATATAGACAGACAAACAGTATTTGTTCCATGTTCTATTTTTGATTGAATTAAAATTTATTAATGGCAAAGTCGATATTTTTGTTGTGTGACGGAAACTGAAGCATATCTCAGATAGTATAATGAAATCGCCTCTAACTTCCGAAACAGCTTTAGAACCATTACCAAAGTGCAATCTGCTTTGTAAGAAAAAAATATGAAAGAATCTGAAATGTACAAAAATTTGCGAATTTGAATTTTCAGGGCTAAGTAACGAAATATGGAAATTTGATAAAAAATGACGTGAATTACCCGCCCTCGGTTTGAATTTCAACAGATCTTTCCACTGAAAAACTTTTAACTGACGAATAGTAGTTGATGTTGTTTAAAAATGATGTACCGTTTATTTATTGGAACATTTATTGGAAGTTTTTCTCACTTGTCTTTTACTGTATTACATACTAATGGGACAAATTTTGGTCAATTTACATTAAACGGAGTTTTGCTGAGGAAGGGTTCCCTAATATCAAGAACACTCCATTGGATTATCCTCAATACTCACGAAACATTTCATTCATCTTCATCATATAGAATAGCTGAAAGCACATTTGAATAAAATTTTAATTCACTCACTTGAGCTTTAGTTGGATGTGGCCCGCCCTGAAACTCGATGGTACCATAGGCATCTGTGGCCGCGGGATTCGTGTTTTTCCCAGGGGACCATTGTTCCCGCTCAGTTTCAGCCGCAAGGCCAGTGGAGAAATTTTGCACATCCGCTCCAGTTCCACAGTGGTGTGTATAGGAGTGGCCGCAACAGCACCTGAAACCCAAACTGAATTAATTATCACCATCCAAAGAGCATTCAACAATGCGGAAATATTGAGGACGATAACACGAGATTAAGCAACAACATAAGTACAAACTCCTATATACAAATTACGAATTTAAAGGTGAATCCCTTCGAAAGGAAACGTTTGTATTAAAAACAAAACTGGACTGTAACACTTGCAGTTGAGGTGTATTCGCAGGCTGAGGTCAGAACTGCATTCATGTTGATTTTCATTAAAAAAAATATAAACTCGTGTTCTTCACCCGTTGTGGTTTCTGGTAGAAAATCTCGACTTGAGGCGTTCGCATTACATTATGTACATAGTTAACCCCGTTTACCTGCTCTATTCAACTCTCTCGAGAATCTGAACCGTGAATATACCTTAAGCTGCCAAGAATTTTCGCAAATGTCAATCAATGTTGTTATTTTCGTTCATTTTACCCATTGAAAAATCACCCAATGATGGGTTAAAGAAGTTATGCATTTTACCAGTGTTTTCCTCTGGAATAAAACTGATACACAAAATCTCATGAATCACCATAAATGAGAGCCCTGATACCAGTAGCGAAATGGTCAATTGGTTCAGATGGTCTTAGTCTCCCGTTACTTTGAAGCCAGGATCTTAAAATTGTAAAAAAACAAAGCGCCATTTTTACGTCATTTTTTTGTAGAGCATAATCTCATACCCAATTTTACATTATCGTTCATTTTGATATCGCCCTTAGTTTTGGAGATATTCAGCGAAAACTGACGTTAAGGGAAAACACTTAACCCAGTTGACCACTTCGGTACAGATGGAGCCACCAAACGCACCATATAAGTGCCCTCAAATAGCCAAAAATTTGTTAATAGTTTTAAGCGTGTTGTGTAAGCAATGACATGTGAATGAATACGAATAGCATAATTGAATGATTAGTCTTTAGCGCATTTTTTGCAACAGAGCAAGCCCTTTAACTTTCATCTGTACAGTGAAAAATATTTACAATTGCACCAACATTTTACACGTATTTTGCAATCGTAAATTCTTCAATACTTTGTACACACTGTGCCGTTTTTTTTTTACAATATTACAGCCTCAATAATCTCACCTGGAGGTGGTGATCACGTCGTATTCAGCGCTTTTATCTCCTTGTATGACTTCAAGCCTATGAATGTAACGAAAAAAAGAAAAAAAGAATAATAAATAAAATGAAATTGATACAACTGAAAAAACAAGAAAAAAACTAAAATCTCTTAATTTCAATCTTTCCCATTAATTAGGAGTTATCGTTAATCGAGAGCTTTAGTTGATTTGTAAAATTAATGAAATCATAACCAAAATAGCTAATGCCCAAACAATAAACCAGAATTACCATGAAGGGTCATAATATGGGATAGGTAATAATAGCAAACACAAAACATTTGTAATGATGTTAATGAAGCTTGAACCAAAGTTTTTCAACCAAACGAATGATGCCATTACTGGTAAATGTGTTAGAGTGTCTCAATTAACAGCTTGAAGTGCTCTTCAACTTGATAATAAAATATTGTAATATAAATTGCCAGTGCTGAAGTTGTGAGAGAAATTGATAAAAAAAAATGGTTGCAAAGTTTGTCATTAGATTCTGCATTAGAATGACAGTGATTAATCTGTTGTACCTGGCCCATTATTATTCAATAACATCCTATAAATATGGTGTAACAAACCTGTGCTCATCTTTGGCACTGGGAATGAATTTTGTACACTCGCGTTTTTGAAATGTTGCCTCAATCCAGCTGCGCTCCTGGGCCTAAAAATTGAAACGAACATTGTCATAGAATATTCAGTGTAACTCCATTTGGGAAAGCCAGAAGTGTGATTGCATGATATAAAATTCTAGAGATGAGAAAACAAAATGAATGGAAAAAACAAAAATAGTGAACGTGGTATACCTTTGCCTTCTTTTTCTTAGTTTTTGGAGTATTCGCCCCGCAGATAACGCTTCCAATAGCCATCTTGACTTTTTACTCAACTACTTTGACGATAAATTATACCATGACTAAACTAAAAAAATAAGCAGTGACCTAGGGATGAGTGGGGAGTGAAAACGTGACTTAAACTTAATTTATGTATGTCATCAGTCTTGTGATCAGTGGAAATAATAAGATTAAGAACGATGTATGAAATAAGTAACGTTTAGACTGATATACTGAGCCACTCGTCGATGAAATACATTAATTATTCATGTACCATTAACAACAACGAAATCTAGTTAAACGCAATACTCAGTAAAATGATAAAACAGTTTTTGCTAAATATATGGAGATTGGAGAGAGATAGCGAAATCTTGATAACGACATTTTTGGAGCTCCTCAAATTCTCTGCAAAATAGTATCTTATCACATTTTCGCTATCTCTATTCCTAAGCCTCTCGATACATTTATGAGAATCTTTTAGAGTTACGTCTCAACCGTAGATTGGTCAGCTGATTTTTTATGTTTACATTCTAATCGCTCTAGCTGGATAGATAAGTGAACAATTACCAAGAAAAATATTTCAAAATTTTGAAGTACTTTTCAGAAACGTAATTTATTTTTAAAAGAAAATTCCATTCACTTGCTTAGCAAATATTGCAGAGTGAAAATAACTATGTGCAACTCTTTTTAGAGGTGACCAAACTACTGTTGTTATTATATGAAAAACAATCAAGATTGATTTAAAAAATTAAAGTAACACTTGTGTTTGCTCCCTTTGAGCTTCATTCCATAAACTCACCGTTCGCACTATCTTTGGTTTCTGAAGCATGCCTGATCATCAAAAGTTTAACGAATCTGAAATCGAGGTTTACGATGAAAATATCAGGAGACAAATCATGAATCACGGAATGATGATGTCCCCCCCTCGAACACCTGGAATGGCCCGAAAGCTTGCTGGAACATGGAAAAAAAATTGTATTATGAACCCAATTCTAAAAAACATTACCGTTCGGAAGTCCCGATAAAAATGTATTATAAAAAAATGTATTCTAAAATTAGTTATTCTCAAGTGTCCTCTGCAGAATTTTTTATTAAGTAGTTATTAGAATAAAAATGAGGCCAAATTTTTGTATTGACAATACTTCTTCCCATGGAATCTACATTGAATAGTTTCCCTCGCAACCCGTGATCTGCCCACTATGTCTTCCAGCAAAAAATTGCCCCCAAAGATTGTTCTGAATCTAAACTTAAGGCAAATTTGCTCATCGAGGGATGACAAAAAATGCAAACAATCTCATCCACGATGTTTAACATGTAAAATACAAAATTAATTTCCCGCATTGACCAGGTTGGTGAATGATGTGGAATGATTGCAGTAGATTTGACCTAACCTTATCACCGCGAATTCTATTGCGCATGAAAAGTATAAAATGTAGGTTAATTACCAAGCATTGAGGTGATAAATGCATTCACGTGAGTGGTAATTTGTTACCAATAATCAGAGAAGCCCTCTGGGCTAGAAAGCCAAAAGAAAAAAGTCTAATCATTACCTCGTAAAAATCAGTCGACGTCAGTGGTGTCTCGCCGCTCATATCCACGCTAGTGTACTCGTTATCAACAATACGAGGACCCAAGCGATTACATACGTATTTGCGATTAATATCAACGCACTTCTCGTTGATCGAGTGCTCACCAGTACCACTCAAACACATGAGTTGTTTTTATTTCACAGTAACCGGCCAATAATTAACATCAATCATTACACACGCGCGCCGAGACTGGCTGAGCACATCTGAGGACATTTGAGTGGACACAACAAGGACAGAGCTAGTCGAACAGCTGTAACGGCGTCACTGGCCACACTGCCCCCACCACCCCCGCAATTGCATGCCGGAGGAGTTTGTGGTACTTCCGCGACGTTCACAACGTTGTCCTCATCGAGAAATATCTACAAATTTTTTTTGGCAGTTAAAAGTAATGAAATTGCAAGTGTTTTCTGCGCATGCGCACGTACCATTTTCACAATTTCGAGGTAATTCTCCACGCTCATTTTTCAGATGTTCATCATCAAACATTATGGATAGGATAAGTAAATTTTTGGTGTTTCATGCCTTTAGAAATTATTTTGAAACATTTCAAGGATAAATAGTCCAAATTTTATAATTTGCCGCGAAATTGTGATTCCTTTGACGCCAAAATTTGATTGTCGTTTCCTGAAGTATTCTGCGCCATTCAAATAATAAAAAAATCTTTTTCAATTATTTATAACGTATTGAATATTTTTGGTTGATAAAAAACAACACCAATGATCTACTTGTGATTTTAAACGTGTGAGGTGCAATCCTAGGACAACTTCTGAGACTCTAAGGTCGGCGCTTCTAAAGCTCTCAATGCATCGCTTTCATCGAATTGCATCCACCAAATCCAGCATATAGGTACTTCTTTTATATCCGTAAGCGTCTGCATTGTCTGTGATCCGGGATCATTTTCATTATGCCTCTCCAGAAGGTTTTGGGGCAACGTACATTGTGTTCCGCGGACATGATTTCTACTAGAACGAAATTTCCGCGGACGATTCGTCCAGGGACAGAATCTCCGCCGACATTGTGCACAACATTTCTTTTATTCAATCCAATTAAGGGGATTTTTAAGAGGGTGGGGGGTGCATGAGGCCCCCCTCATCATTAGATGTACCACCCGCCCCCAACCCGAGGGGGGGGGGGGTGCTTCCTGTGGGATGTTTTGTCGGCGGCAATTTCCTCCTCGGAAGGATAAAAAAACAATTATTGGGAAATAAGAAATTGAAGTTTTGTCAATATAAAAATAGCGCTTCCATATAAAGAAATGAACCACTAAATGTTTCCACTACCCGACGAAAATTTCGGAAATTTCAATTAAATAGTAAAGATCGCATTTTTGATTATTTTTCCCGAATTCCTGAGGTAAAGGATTTGAGTGAGTCAGTAGCAAAATGTGGCGCCAAAGGAATCGAATTGGTACCCAAGTAGCTTAAGGTACTTCCGCAATAACTCGTAAAGAAAAATGATGTGGAGAATTTGGAAATGTGCAAAAAGTCGGAAACGTAGGCACTATAATAGTTTTAAGTAAATTAGAAAAATAATGTCAAAATTTGAAGTGCCGCTACCATGAAAATTTTCTATACATAATATTTTTAAAAATTGGATTATGGCATTTTTCCAATTTTTGATATTCTACTTTTAAAGAATCCCAGGGTAGGGGCCCTTCAAATTTTGAGATTGATTTTTTGCAACACGTACCTGAAAAAGTACCCTTTTCGGCATCGTTTTCTGTGCGTAAAGTGGCACTTTTTCGCATTCTTGGAAGAGTGTGCGTAAAGTAAAAAGTGTGCGTAAAGTGAAAAACTGTGCGTAAAAAATCACTTCACGCACTGTTCATACTTTACGCACGATTTCGGGAAATTGCTCATTAAACCCAGCACTGCTGAAAAAATCTCAATCGTCGGCAAAACAAAGCTCTCGCTTATCAGTAACTTTTGATCAATTGTTTCTCGTTTTTTAGAAATATTATTTAAGTATCGTTTTCATATTAATTTTTTTTGAATAAAGTTCTTTTTCTTTTTTGAATGGGGGGGGGGGGCTCCGCCGGCCACTCGTACTTGAAATCACGACTCGTGCGAAAAAGTGCTACTTTACGCACTAGTTGCACAATGTACTATTCTGATGTACCCTACTGTGCAGTACTCAATTTTCAAACTTATTGTACATTGCGAAATTGTTTATACAGTGCTCGTTCAGGACTTGCTACGGAACACTGAGGGAAAAATATACTTCGGCCCAACAATTTCATTTTTCAGAGTAATAGGCATTCCTAAAAAATGAAATTTCGTCGTTGCATTTAATCTCTGACAATTACAATTAAATGTAATCATGTGAATCGCTTAACTCCAAACAATTATATGACAACTGACCTGGGTTGAGCATTATTTTTATTAATTTGAAAATAAAAAATTAATTAATTCGGGATTCTTAATTATTACTGTACAAATTCACCTAAGATCCTCTATCTTATAAGTATCACGTAGAGTTTTATGATTAACATCATTGGTAGTTAATTAATGTCACTTGGGTTTCACTAAAACAATAAAATTCATTTTTTTATAAATATCTATTTCTCTGAAACATGGTAATATTGGGCCGAAGTATATTTTTCCCTCAGTGAAGTACCTTAAGGTTCGTTCCCTGAAGATAGATTTCAAAAAACTTGGCAATGATTCAAAGTCACCAAATTAGGATTATATATTCTTGGGCATGTTCCAAATTGATTTTCCAAATTTGGGGGTAGCTTCTCACGTCCATTTTGAGGGTATCTAACGTTCCAAACTCCTTTCATCGCCTATTGACAATCCTTGCCGATGCATATGTGAAAAATGGGGGCGGAGCAGTGCCTCAAAATTTCGCGAATCATTTTAATCACGTTCAAAAAAAAATATACTTAAAATGTCGTGACTAAATTCTGAGGAAGTTGAGCATGTTTGTTCTCAATATACTTGTCCCTTTGCAAGGTGGGAAAAAATCCCCATTTAAAATTCAATTGCTGTGCACCTGGGCCCTTTAAAAACTCTGGAATTTTATGACGCTACATGCCAAGCATTCCAGTCCCTCTCACTGTAGCAAAATGTTCCCACTTAGAAAGAACGATGTTTGCTTACTTATTGGAAAAAAAGCTTTAATAAATCAGCTGGGGGTTTGCCCCCCCCCGCAGTCCAAAATTATAACTTCCCGATGTCTGTGTGTGTGTGTGTACTTCCTTTCCAGTCTCTCAATTTTCTCACCATAGAGCTCTCTACATGATTTCAATTGTTCACGCTCTAACACCGAAACGGTTGAAGATACGAAAAAAGTCAAAAGACACAAAATATGTATTTTTTGATAAGGAACAACATTTATTAGACACATTTTTGCGTATCTATAATATTGCGTGAGATACAGCGTTATAAACAATTGAAATTGTTGCTAATAATGGAAACCAGCAGATATATATGGATCGAAAAATAATCAGCACTAAATTACGGCAAGACGCTTCGATTACGTCATACAGGACCCTGATCGGATAATTTGTTCACGAGAAATCGTTCCGGGAAATTTTTGGTTACATACGTACACAGGCGCGCACACACACACACACACAGACATTTTGTTTTAAATAGTCCACAAATTTATTAATTTTTTCTTCATCTAGTAAATACATATCCGTTACAAAAATCGTCAGGAATAATTGAAAAAAAAAATCGATAATGGTCTATCATGCTGGAAGTTTGCTCATCATAATTACTTCCATAATCCTGGTAAATTTAATGAAATTATGTTGGGTACCGTTATCGGAAAAAATTCCGATGTCTCGATATGATGGAACATTATCAATTTTCCTGCGAGTTTTTACTTACGACCCTCCGTAAGGTGCTCTCTTAATACAATATATGCAAGGAGAAATATGTGAAAAGTTTTGCAATGCAGCCGAGATCGAAACTTTGGCTTTTATGCCAATGGGTACGTCCAAAACATTTTGAAAAAAAAGTAGCAGGCCTTTACCTCTCCTTTAACATTCAATATTGCATATCTCAATAAATAAAAATTGTATACGCGTAAAATTGCTGAATCCTTCATTCAATTTAAGCGCACTCAACGTATAGTAGCGAAAAAAATTAAATTTTAGGTCTTTCGCATATTCATTAGATTGATAACCCACCGTACCTTCATAGGCACGATTAAAGGTAAATAAAATTTTAACACTATTCACTATTCAATAGTAAAATTGATTACAACTTTTTTACAATTATCAACGCTGTATATATTAATGAGTAGAAACTAATCATATAATAAGCTGAATTATAGATATCTCGTATATTGCAAAATTGTGCACATGTTTCGTACTAGGGGCGAGTACCGTAACCCCTCACGTACAGCCCTTATGTCACTAAATTCGCCGCTAACTAAAAGCACAATTCACTAATTTTCCATGGCCAAGAAATAGAAGAACTCACATGTAATTGAAGCTCTGAGATTGGTCTTGATAACGCTGTATCTACAAGTGCTCAATGTTTTCTTTTATTATCGGAGATATGCAAATTACAAATGAGACTTTTGTCCCGCGGAGTGGGCGGTTGGCGGCTGGGGGAAAGGGGGAGGCGCAACCTGTACGTGAGGGGTTAAATATCGCGACCGTGTCGGTGATAATTAATTTGTCAGTTGAAATTGGTCCTGAGAAGCGATCCTACCCCAGTCAATGCTTTCGCGCCACTGAACTGCACACTGACCGTGTCAAGTGGGTCAAGTCCCCCACTAGGCCATCCCCCAGTTTGCAGCTCACCCCCTGACGCACGAGACGGAATATTGTCGTAGAACACATTCCCCCACGTAATGGGTGAAACTACTGGGACACATCAATTTTCACTAATTTGTGTTTTACCCATGGGATTTTAAGGTTTTCATGGTATTTTGTTGATTAATTTGTCCAGCGGGAACAATGTCCGGAATAATCAAATATTTAATTCATCAGTTTGAAAAATACTGTTTACACTTTCCGATAGGGGAAATTGTTGTTTTAAAACCATTTTTGAAGAGATTAAGAGAATTTCTAATCTCGCAAGTGGGCAAATTATTGTTTTACATACGAAAACTAAAGTATATATGACTACGATAAAGAACATATGACTTATAAACATATGAGCATAGGACTTTTTATCATATGTTCACATTCCATGAGTGTATGTGTGGATGGGTGAGTGTGTGTGGATGGGTGCGTGTGTGTGGAAGGGTGGGTGGGTGAGGATGGGTGGGTGGGTGAGGATCGGTGGAAGAGTGAGGATGGGTGGGTGGGTGGCTCGGGATGGGTGGGTGGGTGGCTCAGGATGGGTGGGTGCATGAAAATGGGTGGGTGGGTGGGTGAGGATGGGTGGGTGGGTGTGTGTGGAAGGGTGGGTGGGTGAGGATGGCTGGATGGGTGAAGATGGGTGGGTGGGTGGCTCAGGATGGGTGGGTGCATGAAAATGGGTGGGTGGGTGGGTGAGGATGGGTGGGTGGGTGTGTGTGGAAGGGTGGGTGGGTGAGGATGGCTGGATGGGTGAAGATGGGTGGGTGGGTGGCTCAGGATGGGTGGGTTGGTGGTTGCATGAAAATGGGTGGGTGAGGATGGGTGGGTGGGTGGATGGATGGGTGAGTGGGTGGGTGGTTGCATGAAAATGGGTAGGTGAGGATGGGTGGGTGGGTGGATGGATGGGTGTGGGCAGTTAGGTGCAGTCGAAATCTTTAGCAAACATTTTCTCATACAGCAATTATGTAATACAGCCTGATGATAGCGTAATCGAAATATCTTAATTCATTCGGGGTCTGTAACCATTTTGATTTAAATGCATTTTTTTTCAACAAAATATCTCGGAAACGAATCTCAAGATCCGGAAACGAATTTCAAACAATTTTTGTTCCTTGCTTTAAAATGCAGATTTTATATTCAGCACCTGTTTTATAATCCAGGAGCGAATGTGGGTGAGGGGACACGGCGAACGAAAGAGATGCAGAGGAAAATAGTCATAAATTAAAATATTCGGCTTGCAAGAATTTATTACACAATTCTGGAAACAAGAAGCTGGAAAATATGCGAAATTCTGGAATAATGAAAATAACCCGCAAATATTTAGTAGATTCGAATAGTAGAGCTTGCGATTAAATTTCAAGAATTTCCGAATATATAATAATATTTGCCGACATTCCAAAAAGCTACTTCTGTTTTAAGCTCTAATGTGATTGAATGTCAACACCTTTGTGACATTGTCCATTATTTTCCTACATTTTAAATACCTCTCGGTTTCAGTAAAATTTTCGGATGATTAAGAGTGCAATTGTCCACAAATGTCTCATGTTGATGTTTATGTTTCTCATTAAAATATCCAGATACGGTTGCTCTTTCTGTCCCAAATTTTCGTCGGTATTGACTCCAAAGAAAGAAGTTGGAATGTGGAGAACAAATCTAATACTAGTTGTAGAATATTTCGCACCTTCAAAAACCGAAACGAACCCCTTCGGTTCGAGCCGAATGAGTTCGGCGCTGCGAACCGCTGGCAGACTCCTAGATCTTGTGGAAGAGTTACTACGCAAGCACCAGGTACCAGGTAAATTCTTGGCAAAAGATAGTCTCAAAAAGTTATTTCTACAATCATTCAGGATTATATCTAACAAGAAAGTATAATAACATCCATCTTACTGTGCGATATCAGGCACATGCCGTGTTATTGGCGACAGCCCTGAAATTGAAGCACTAGGGAGCCCAACCGCGGAAGGGGGGGGGGGGGGTAGGGGACATAGACGCCCACCATCGACGCATAGGCAAGTCGAAATCAAAACATGGTACCGCTTCAACCCTCCGTTTCGAAATACGATGGTCTAAATGGCGGAAGTCGGCCCCAGCTGTACGGATGGGTGTCCAGTACTCCCTTCTGAAGGAATGCAATACAAAATAACACACAGACACCCACGCAGGTACATACACATACATTTTAATTGCAAATGATTTAGAAATATCGAAAATACCCTGAAGTATGAAAACTTAATCAAAAATGCATTTCGATTTTCGGCATCAAGAAAAATAATCCTCCGTATCAGGCTAAAAATCACCTTCCCAAGGTACTTTATTGGAGTTCCTTCTCCGACTACTGCAGAATGCTCCGCGCATATTTCATATCATCTTATAGCATTCCTTAAGAGATTATCCATACAGCTTCAAGAATTCTACGAGTACTTCGTGAATAATTCTCGAGCATTCAATACCATTCTAAAGCATCATAATATTCGGGAAATTGGAAAAAATACTGAAAATAATCTGCGTATATGGCAAAATAAGTATATATAGAAACATTCCATTGTGGCACAGTAGAATCCAATTTTTTGCCTCAGCCTCTTAAAATGTTACGCAGTCACAGCAACTTGTTGACCGCTTGTGTTCTGGGGCGTTAAATTAGCCGCTCTTACAGTTCAACACACACGTTTTGTTGATATTCATGGCTGGTTCTCCCGAATTTATCTAAAAAAGTTAAATCCCAAAACATATAAAAATCTCCCAAAATATTCCAAAAATTGATTAAAAAGTCCGAATCGGTCGACTCCCACATTTGCATCATTTGCAAACTAATGGAAAAGGTTCGGGGATTAATTTTTTTCGGACGAAGAAGTGTTCCTAGTGATTGATACCAGAAAGAAAATACGACCCCGCTATATATGTAGGTATATACCACGGCACTTTGACCCACTGGGATCTCCACCCCTAATAACCCATCAGATCTTCCGCAGGTGCAACCCAAAACCATTGCGCATTACGAATCTCCACGTGCATCGCTCACTTTACATATGCTATCCTTGCGCGCGCCAAAATCAGCGACTTCCTACAACCAATTACCGCTCGATGTGTGCATAATTTCTACACCACTGGCCAAATAAAAAATACTTAAATAATCCAGTTATCGCATTAGTTCCTACCGCCCCGTGCCCACGTCCAATGATTCATTACCATTACCCAAACTCCGTAATTTACACGTGTGGCCTTCCAGCCATTATCCAATTTCAATAGAAAAAAAATAGCCGAGCAAATAAACGCAAGTACAACTGTAACTGTCATTAACAGCCCATAAACATTGATAAATCCTGTCTACACGTTCAGAAGTGAAAATCAACTTAGTTACAACCACCCTCAAGCATAATTATAAATTCCCACTCACCCAACATTATAAACATCAAAGCCACCTTCTGCCAAGTGTAAAAATATTTAATCACCTTCGTAACGAGCTAATACCGCCCATAATATTTGGAAAGTGGACAATAACCCGTTTTGCAGCTCATCTAAAAATCTAATAATACAAAGACTAATCATCAAAATGATATACATAATGAGTAATTGTAAGCACGCGTATATCGCACACATATAATGTGTAAGTACATGCAGTATCTGGCCGAAACGTCCGTGACAAAATTTTCAGCGGTAGGGGACTAAATATATAATCCAACCGGGGGGCTTGGTCAGTTGGCAGTTTTCTAAGCAACTACATTGCTAACGCATCGTTTAATTGCACGATAACTGTTTATCGAACGACAATACGCGAGACGAATTTTCTCAGTGAAAGACATTAAATTGTTGAAGAAATGGCACTGGTACCGAGCAATTATTGGCGGGATTGGTGGGAGGATATCGATCGCCCTGGCAAAGTACTTGACAAGTATTTCCAGCGCAATGTAACGCATGCTGAAGTTTTGGAGACAATTCGTTGGCCAACATTCAGAACCCTGTTCCGACCCTGGGGCCGCTACCTGGATCGATCCATCAGTGAGCTCGATAAGATCGAAAATGACGCGGACAAGTTTCGCGTGATTCTTGACGTCAGGCGATTCTATCCACATGAGATCTTGGTGAAGACACTGGACAATTCTATCATTGTTGAAGCCCGCCATGAGGATAAGGACGATCCCTTTGGCTATGTCTCCAGGCGCTTCCATCGCCGCTATGATCTACCCAAGGGCCACGATATTCGTCGGGTTACATCCACATTATCCACCGATGGAATTCTCACCATAAATGCACCCAAAGTTGTACCACCACCTGGTGAACGAATTGTACCCGTCGATCGCACCTACTTTCCAGCCCTCAAGAGCCCGAAATTACTTCGATAAATTACCGAAAACAGCGCGACACACATGGACATGTTTTGTTTCTGATTTATTTATTGGTCTATTGGTTTATCTGTCATAACGAAGTCAATTAATGTGAGTTGATAAAAATAAGTAGAGATCTCTGATTGTTAGACTGTTGAGATGTGTGTTGTGGGGTAAAATGATGGACCGTTTGTGGGTTTTTTTTTTTTTAGGGAAACAAATTCTGTGGCTCAGCTTCGAGATTATTAATGATATCAGAGTGCCGGTCGCAGGGAATTTTTTGGGTTAAATGAAAAATTTTAGGCAGCCTCTGATGATCTCATAATCGGAATCGCCAATTTTTTTTTTACCCCAACACACGTCAGTCGTTGTTTTTTTTTTATCAGTTATTGGGGTAGATGATTAACTTACCCATCATTATTGAATTCCATTGGCATTGGCGTTAGTAGAAGTCTCTCGGGTGAAATTAATAATTGTATTAATGCTGCTGTAGGTAATTTAATTACTCCACGATGAATATTGTACCACTGTTGTTCAAATTTCAATAATTATAATTGTTTAGAGGATTAATAAATGTCAATTCTTACTAAATCTGCGAAATTATTTTTTCCTTCCATTCAATTTCCCTTGTATAATTTTCTGACAAGACATTAATGGCATTATATTTTTTATCCCAAAAATTTGACATAATTTTTACATTCATAATCATCATAATTTTTTTCTCACTCATTCTCAAATGCTGGAGGTTGATCGTGTGAATGCAAAAATCGTTAATTACAGATCGTTGATTAGAGATAAATTATCGCTCATTTATCTCTGAATAAATTAGAGAGAAGAAGAAATGAAATGATGCAGGGAATTTTAATTTCGACTCTTCTTTGATGGCCAGCTTTTTTCAATTTTTTTTTATGCAATGTTTATATCATTCTTTCGTTCCTATGCATTATTGCATGGGCGAATTATGCAGAAGGTGCGACTGTCAAGGCCGCGCACACGAGCGCGTCCGCTGTTGGCTCTCCCATTAGTGCAACTAAATTTTGGCTCTAGAGATAAAATTATCGCATTTGTATGATTATTCAATATTGCGTCAGTTTCATACTTTATGCAACAAATTGCATTCATTATTATTCTGCATTATTTAATCCAGGCACATGGAACGTGGCAAATGAATGCATTGATACAACATAATGCCACTTATAATTAGGCGAGATGTACAATACGAGATTATATCTGTAGGTATGGATCATCATGATCCGTACAGGGAGCATGATTGATGAGTCACATCATTGAAATTTAGTGATCAATAGCATCCACCAAAAAAATCACAATGACTAATCAATGAACTTGAGCACGGACCAACGATAAATTGCCAAACATTATTATGATAGACTTATATAGATTCTGTGATGGATAAGAATTGAAGATATTTCCATAAATTTCTGCTTTTTCCCAGGATCAAGGATCAAGAAAAAACTTACTCCAGACTGGTTTCAGACCAAAATGAATTTTGGGCAATTTAATTGAGTATAAAAAGGCCCGTGAATTTTCAAAAGAGCATCAGTTGATGCAGTAGCATTTGGATGAATTTAACTGGACTAAATGGCGACTTTAGCGGTAAGTAATAATTCGTATAATTAACCGGAAATGGGTGATCAAGGACTCGTATAGTTTTGTTTTTATGCAACCGTAATCGATCACCGCCAACGTATTTACGCCAATTGCGCATTATATAATTCAAATTGTATTTCGTCTTTTAGGTATTGGTACTGTTTGTGGCGGTGACGAGCTGCGCCTCTAAATCAATTGATAGAGTTCAGCAGGTGGGAGTGCAGACGGGACAAATTGGAGGAGGAAATGGCCAGGAACAATTTACAGGACAGGTGCGTCCAGGACAAGGGAATGTTCATTATCCGAGTGATGGATTTCCAGTTCAGGGACAAGTTCCAGTTCATGGATTCCAAGGCCATCTTCCTGGATCCCAAGGCCAAATTCCTGCATTCCAAGGCCAAGTTCCAGTTCATAAAGTTCTGGGACAACTTCCTGTTCATCGCGTTCAAGGCCAAGTTCCCAGCCATGGAACCCAGAACCAAGCTCCACTTCACGTAGTTCCAAAACAGGTTCTAGCTCATAGAACCTTCGAACAGGTTCCAGCTCACGGAGTTCAGGGACAAGTTCCACTCCATACAGATGTTCCAGTTCCATTTGTCCAACCTGGACATGTGCTATTTGAACATGGTCAGGTAGTTCCAATTGGAATAATCAGTCAAGATTCAGAAGTGAATCCAGATGGTACTTTCCACAATGTCTGGGAAGCTGAAAACGGCATCAAGGTACAGGAAGAAGCTACAGTTCGACTTGTTGCTGATAATACAGTCGTCCAAACAGTTACCGGACAGATTACTTACACAGATAATGAGGGAAAGCAGATTGTTTTAACCTATGTTGCTGATGAAAATGGATTCCATCCTGCAGGTGAGCACATTCCAACACCACCACCAGTTCCATTGGGAATTGCTCGTGGTCTCGAGTGGATTCGCGCTCATCCACCTGCTGAAACGGAAGTTGACAAAACGGAAGAACACACTAGAGACGTAGCTGCTGAAACGCTTACGGCGGAAAATTAATTTAGATTGGTCGTTGAGATATGCGCGATCAATGGTTTTTTTTCACTTGAATTTTGTGAAGTTGGCTCGTTGGAGAACAGTTTATAAATAAAGAAAATTTATTTTGGACTAGACTCTTTAATTTTTCTATATTTGAGTGACTGGAGTGACCTTTGAGATATGCCAACTACAGAAAATGTGGAAATCGAAATTTTAGAGCGCTAAGTAGTACTGCGGCTGGACGCTAGGCGGAGCCACGTGCGCATCTTTGCGTGTTTGGTTGGGGCAAGAAGAATATACATATATATATATAGTGTGTGTATAGTCTTCTTAGGTTGGAGAAAAAATGTAATGGTGTGGGAACAGGATGAGCTTACGTGTCAAATATTGATAATATTCCATTGTAAATAGCTTAAAACATTGGACGCATTTATTGTTAATAACTAAATTGGTAAGAAATTTCTTTTTTTATTTACACGGTGTTGGAGAGCTAAAATTGGAGAACGGTAATTGCAACTTTTTCACCAGCTTTCAGAATTCGTTTTTCTGCGAACATTGACAGTATTCCTAATTGTGATGAACAATGGCGTGGTTGTCGGATCTAGCGGGCAAGGCTGAGAATTTGTTAAATAAAATTGATCAGAACACTGCAGCTGTTTTAAGCAAAGACGAGTACGACCCGGAGCACGATCAGCTGATTAACGTCACTGCTGTCAGTCCCCGTGACAGGTAAGGGAATTGTAAATTTTTGTCAGGTTTGACACTTGGCAACTGGGCTCATGCATTTTTTTTATTTTTAATTCCTCCCCCCCCCCCCCCCCCCCCCCCCCCCCCCCCCCGTACAAATAAAAAAAAATATAAAATAGTTTTTTGGCCTTTTTGTAATATTTTGTATGATATATCAACATGTCGCTAAAAATCCTGTCAGTTACCCAGTGACTTTAAATGAAATGGATAATAAATAGACATGAAGTGGGATTGTTACAAATAAAGTCGGAAAAGAGCAATGTGAAATTTGACATTGGACAGAATTTCAATTATATATCAGTAGCTATTTACTGATTTAATTTTAAAAAAATGGAATTGTCAAACGACCTTGACGACGCTGGGTTTGACATAGGCAAAGCCAAGAATTAAAATTCAAGTCTTAAAAATAACGTGGTTGACGTCCTTGAAATTTCAAGAATTATTTTTGAATGTCTTTAACCATATATAATTCAAAGTGGCTTCTTCAGAATAAGTTCTGGGCGTGCTACTATTACCAGTAAATGTTATAATATGCCGATTTATTTATTCATATCAAAGTTTTTTTTCTACTATTATAGATCTAACAGCAGTCGAACATAATGAAAATAAACGGGATGCCTGTGTGTGGGCTCTAATTTTAGAAAACTACGATCTAGCACATTTCATTTTTGAAGTAATTGCGTTTGCTATCAGAAAGTTGGAAAGATACATTGATTGTTATAATCTTTGGGCTCAAATTGGCAATAAATTTCCTGAGCATTTCATAGCATTTAACAACCAGATTTTTCTGCTATCATAAGGCGTCTGTAGCATTTTTAAAACGTGACTGTAGATTAAAATTCCTTCAATCTGATTAACAACTTTAAAAACCTTGCGGCTTTCATTAGCTGAAAAGGGGATTTTAATTATTTCATGAAAAAAATACTGAAAATATTTGGTGGATTTTAGCACATCGCAAACAACTGCTAAAGTAGAAAATTGATTGCTCTTTGCTATTCAACTGCCTAGGAATCGAGAAAGTTATAAGCGAAACATTTGAACTTTCGATCCAAAACATTATCATTCTTATTTGGTAAAATAATGGAAATGTGGAAAATCAAGATTGGAAATAAGATTTACTTTCCAAATTGGATATGCAATTTATACAATACAATTTATATAGAAAATACAAGTGAGTGTTGTCTAGAGGGTTTGGAAGATTTTGTAAAAATTTCATATATGGGCGTCCAAATGAAAAGAGTTCACTTTGGCACTATTAAGTTATGAATTGAATTCGGTAGTTCTGATTACATTTATCCTATGCCAAGCCCAAAATGCAAGTGAGAAATTGAATTAACGTTGCTTTTATTTGCAGATGTGGAGAGGAAAACGTTAGTACCTCGACGAGTAGATCCGACCAATTGAGCCCTTTTCATATGGGTACATATATTTGCGTACCTGTGAAAAGTGCCTTCTTTTCCAGAGCTTGAAGCTATAAATGTCAATTATCGATAGTTCAAATTGATAGCAGTCTTAATTGCTTAGAATTGGTAGTACTCTAAGACAGGAGAAAAAAAAATTGTTCATTGGTCTGACCTCCAGACGCATGACAACGAAAGACAGCCCTGTGCATCCAGCTTTCAAGCTACAGTTGTTGTTTTTCAATCTTCAACTAATTTAACATTTCTGAATCATTTGTTACAATTTCGCCTGCTATTTAACAAATTCAGCATAACTTCTTTTTTTATTATAATTCTCCTAAAAGCGTATACAATAAGAATTACGAACAACTCTTAAATCGAATGAAAAAATTTAGCAATAAAACGGCTTGTTCATTGCTGAATAGCTAAAATTGTTACTTATAAATCAAATTCTAGAATAGTGGTTCGTAATGATTATTCTACATATTTGCTTTCTTATAAAATTCTAACAAATATCTGGGTAGCCCAAACATTGTGTAAGCAGGACTATTCTCTCAGTTTTACGCATCTGAAAATCAGGCAGACAATGAGAAATTTTTTTGCTCTATTTGTTGTACATATATTCTGGGACTTTCAAGACGTACAGTACTCAAATCAATTAATTTCCCCAATTGATTGACCTATGCAGTGTACGAGGGACTAGTCTGTGCGATCTATATAACACTGAATTTATTAACTCAGGTGTTAGACAGAAGCGGAATCGCCGGAATACGTCTTTTGGTGTCATGTCCCAGCACTGGCTAGCAGGGGTCCAACGTTATCGAATATCCCACAGGATCCTCCATCCTATCCATCCTAACCAGCCTACTCCTACCTCACCAACACGATCCTAACTATCAATACTCTATATGGGTTACGCTACACAGTTCGGAGTAGATAATCCTTCAAAACATTCAGCCAGATCAATTTTCATGCGAAAATTACCGTATAGACGTAATTACGTAGAACCCTTTCCATATGGACGCCAGCGAATATTTGACATTCATGTAATCCCCACAAGAGCACATTACAACAAAAAAAAAAGAGAAAGAAATTCATGAAAATATTGAACAATCCATAAGAGGGTCCAAAGAAATGTATCCATTATTTTCCTGATGTTTCGATTTATCATACAGAACTAATCAAATAATTCCTCTGCAGATCTCCAGTGAATCCTCCGTTATCGGCTGCCAGTCGTCTCGCGAGATTTCTAACTCCTCAAGGCACTCCAACAAAACAATTACTCCCGCCGTCCGAGAGGGACTCAACCTACTTGAGCAGTGCTCCATCAACTCCAGCCAAATATCCAAATGGGCCAATGCTCCTGCCTCCACCGACTCCCTCCTCATTGTCAGTGGAAACATCAGACCCAAAGGACTCCCTCTCTGAGTGCTCCCACAGTGGACGATCCTCCCCCGACGCACCCTACACACTCATCGACCTGCCAACCACTGACTTCCCCACCTCGGATCCAATTGCTGAGAATCTACTCCTGAGAAATGAAATTGAAAGCCTCAGAAATGAACTCCTGGTGTCCATGCACGTGGAGCAATCCATAGAGAGTGAGCAAAGTGATATGCAAAGCAAATTGGAGGCAATGAGGCAAGGCTACGAGTACGATTTGCAACAGCAGCGACAGCAGATTGAGCATTTGACGAAGCTATTAAAAACATCGGAGCGCAAGCAGTCAAAGTCGGGAAAGAAGAATCTTGAGGAGCAGAATGAGTTGCTCAGCAGACAGCACACCGACAATCAGAAGGTGATTGGTACGCTCAGGGAGAGGGTGGAGAAATTAGAGTTGGATAATGGACAAATTATGAAGCAGATGTGTGACTTGCAGGGGGTTATAGAGCGGAGTCGATTGGATTTATTATCGACGAGACAAGAACTGGAGCAGCATCGTGCTAGGGCCATTAAAACACTCCAGGAGAAGGAGAAATTGATTGCTGAGCTGAAGGAGAATAATTTAGATAGTGGAGACAGCTCTGCGACTTCCATGGAGTTGGGCCAACTTAAGCATGAGTGCAATGCTCTTAGGCAGGAGAATCAGCAGATTTGTGAGCAGTTGAGAGTTGCACGAGAGGAATTGGTTGCGGCGGATTTGAAGATTGAGGAGACCAGCAGAAAAGTTGGAATGGCTGGGAGAGAAGTTCAGGAGGTTGTGCTGATGGAGAAGCGGAAGAGGGTGGAGGCTGAAGAAGATGCCAGGGTACATATGGAGGAGGTGAGGGTTGCTAAGGAGGAATTAGCTTCGCAGGTTGGCAATTGGTCGGCGAAACTCAGGAAACAGGAGACGGAAATAGCGAGACTTAGGTCACAATTAGCAGCGATTTCTACACCATCGAGCGCTGTCGAGTCGAGATTGGCAACACTTACGCAAACCCTGGTGACGAAGCAGAATGAACTGGAGGGACTAACTACGGAGAAGAATGCATTGAGATTGCAGCTGGAGAAAGCTGAGGTGTTTATCAACTTCAAATATTTTACGGATTGTTCAAAGTTAAAAATATTTTTTTTTTGGAACGCCATTTTTAATTGGATAACTTTTCGAGTCAGTGAGGTCTTTTAATAAAGTTAATGAGATCTCTTCCGCCTTAAAAAAGTCAATGGTTTAGTAAGCGAATTAGAGCATTAGATGAGTAGGCAAAACAAATAATTGAAATTTACTGTGTGCCCCCCAGCACGAGTACAGAAAGCTCTTAGGAAACTCGAGAAAACCATACAACGTCAATGATACTGATGATGCCAAAGCCCAAGTACCAACATTCTTAATGGAGACCCCCTTCGATACCACTGTTACTCGTAAAGTGAAACGAGCGTATTCATCATTGGATGCAGTCAGTGTGAGGATTGGAGTCTTCCTCAGGCGATATCCATTGGCCAGAATTTTCGTCATATTTTACATTGTACGTAAATCAGTAACGTAAGCTTGGTTATCTGTATGTTAAGTACAGAAGTCAGCGAGTAACGTTTGCATGCTGAATTTGTGCACAACGAAGTACAGATAGAAGAGCAATGTGAGAACAATAAATGTTCTTCCCATCGCATTGAACAACTTTCATTATATGAATGCGCTGTGCAGGTGTGAATGACAGATATTGATGAGGATACGAAAAAATGGTAACGTGGGGCCATGAAACTTCAGAAGTTGCTCAGTTTCAAGTTTTGCACTCACAATAAGTAACTAAGGTTTCGAATTTCAAAAATTTCAAATTTCAAAAATTTCAATTTTCCAAAATTTCAAATTTCCAAAATTTCAAATTTCAAACATTTCAAATTTCAAAAATCCACCTTTCTACTAAATTTATTGTTCTACCGCAAAATTATTCGAATTTCTGTTCCAGGCTCTGCTCCAATTCTGGGTGCTCATCGTACTACTATCCCAGTCTCCAGATGCTCACTAGAAATTCCATGAACAATTGTTAATTAAATTCCCCAAACAACAATGCTGATATTCGAAATAATAGATTATTTATTTTACAATTCTATTTTATGATTATATTATAATACTTTAGACGAATTCTATAAATCACTCGCACACCCCGCCAACCTCAGACGCCGCAAAATAAATAAATAAATCATCCAATCATTTGTTCCGCGCATTAAAAACGGCGCGATAGCATTCACACTATCACCTTAACTGATTGTTTCGAACCAGTATTTTTTCCATCACTCAGGAACATAAATCACTGAGTGATTTGTAAAAAAAAATCTTAAAGCTCTACAAGCGAGTAAAAATCTTATTTCCACATTGACAAGATTTGCTTCGCTAAAATAATTTTTCACATTTTTTTTCGATACATAATTACTATAGTATTTCACTTTTTAAGATGCAATTTTGAGTTGCATTTTTAGAACGCATTGTAAGAGTTTTATCAAAAACTTGATGATATGCCGAGAGCCTAATACCTCTAATTACGTACAATTGTATAAGCCCAAAAATAGTAATTTCGACGCTTAATGAACAACGCGATACCGCTTGAGTTCATTTTACAGTTAGCAAAAATTTATCATTATCATGATTAACTAGATGCCTTTGAATCATATATCAAATGCTTTTCAAAAATGTTCAACAAGTTGTCACATCGGAGATTGAAATTAATTCGAGTTGTCAACAGAAATTTTTCTTCTTAAAACTCAACTTTTAGAAGTCCACGCTTAGAATTTCATAGAAAAAAATGTGCATTTTAGACCAAATTTTTAAGCGTGAGAAAAAAGAAACAAAGTGAAAAATTTTGTGGAAAACATTTCAATGAACATATATGAATTGTTTTTTCGATTAATCTTCTGCAAACAAGTCTGTCGATGTTTATTATATTATGCAAAAATTGGTAGCACCATTTTAGGTGAATTTCGGTGCTTGTCACTTCCTCAGAGGACATGAAATTTCTGGTTCATACAATTTCGGAATGCTTGATATCACACAAATCACTATCATTGAAATTGATAAGAAAGTCGAGATTTTCCAACAATTGTATTTTTAGGGATCCAAAATTTCAGCAAAACAAGTTTCGATAACCCCAAACACTTGCACAATTTCCGAAGTTTGAAAAAATACGAAATAACCAGCATCAATTTTCATATTTTGGAATTTTAATTATCAAAAATTGTGATAGAAAAATCGGAGTTTTCCGAAAAAAAAAATAATGATAATATTTTTGGATACGAACGATTAATTTTTCTATTGCACAAATCTTATCTTTTTGTGGGAAAAAAATGAGAATTTACCACCAAACATTTCGAAATAGTCGGAAATTTCAGGAAATGATGTCCTTCAAGCTGAATGTTTTTATAATACGCAATTGGTTAAAAATTTTTTTTTGGTTCAACGATAGATGATCATCTTATTGGGTACTGTCTAGCATCTATCAAAAAAAGGATCATCTCCTCAACACCTAAATACTACACGAATTGAGAGATCGCAACCCATAATCGTCAACGCTAGTTTATCCTAGTGATTATCTACTAATACGCAGTGATATGAAAATGTTATAAGTACGGAGAGGACTATTCGCACTCCTCTAAAAATCATGGAAAGCCTTCGTATGAATTCCGTGTACACACACTGGAATTCAATATTGAGATCCTAGAAGGAGCAGTTGGACAAGACACCGCTCTTGGTCTTCCCTAAAATGCATGTGGATGTCACGTGATTTGTTGACTTTGATTCTGCCTCTGTGGTGGTACTTTGCCTCGTGTTATTCACCTCCATGTCCTCTGTGGATGATGACTCACTACTGGAGTCCCTCGATACATCATTAACTTCATCTTTAGGCCGTTGATTGTGCAACTGAGATCGAATGAAGTGTTGTGTCTCCAAGCACAGTGCATCGACCCGTTTTTGGAGGACGTGGTTTCGCCGAACTAGCATCAGTGTTCGTACGAGAATGTCTAAAAGTTCTGTAGAATTGTTGAACATTATTACTTGCTCTCGGTCATTGGTTATCTGGTTGTTTGGGGGGAAGTTATGATTTTACCCTTAATAATGAGAAATTTTCAACAGTGTGTACGTGTTGTGTTTGTGTCCCTCTCCCTTGGATTCTGAAAGGGAGTTTTGTATGTGTGGGGGGGGGGGGGGTGCGTGGTTGGCTTGGGTGGGTGGCTTGGGTTGGTGGGTGGGTGGGTGGGTGGCTTGGGTTGGTGGGTGGGTGGCTGGGTGGCTTGGGTGGGTGGGTGGGTGGGTGGCTTGGGTGGGTGGGTGGCTTGGGTGGGTGGGTGCTGCGCTTGGGTGGGTGAGTGGGTGGTCGGCTTGGGTGAGTGGGTGGGTTGGGTGGGTAATTAAAGTGACCCCGATTCTAAATCAATATTTAATAATCACCTTTTCGTCTTATTTCGACAGATCTAAATCGATCCGGTTTCGGTTCTCCAGGTATCCTAGCTTCCGGTATAACGGGCTCTGAACAAGTTGTCACCCACCGTTCATTTTTAATGCATATCGGTTTCAATTCCACTCTTGAGTGTCTATTAATTCCTCGTTCAGACCAACACTTTCGCCTCATGCAAGGTGCTTCGGTTCCACTTTTAGGTACATCGACCATGCACACTGTTGGCGCCATATTTCCCGTTAATCTGAAAATTGAAGAAGCAAGCGATTACTCTTATGTCCTAGCTTTTGTTCACATCATTATCTTTCGCATCTTCCGTAACATCATCATCTTTACTATGCGTAGTTGCGGGGACAAAACGTTTCACGATATTTTGTCAAGTGAAAATTTTCAAATTTCCACTTTACATACATAAACAAAAACGTGATCCAGGAAGTGATCAAGATTTGGATCAAATTGAACGCAATTCCTCGGGTCCGACTGATTTCGGAGAAGTTCATATATTCCGCTAAAAAAATATATTATCTTCCCTTTCATGCGCCTCCCATTCGTAAATGAAGATAGACATTTCATGAATGGAGCGAACTCGTTACGTCTGCTCGGAAGCTTAATAGAATTAGGGGGAGCAGGAGCGAACAAACAGAAACTATTGATGCCTCGTGCACGAATGCACTCCAGAGAACACGGAATGTGGAACACCAGGTGGCCTTGAACCCAGTGGGTACACGTGCGGATCGTAATACGTTGGAGTGCGCGCCAACTGCAATGACGTACGACTGGAACGAATAATCTCTTTCCTCGTGGAATAAAGGAAAAAAAAATTCTATTCAACTGTACTTCTAATGCATGATCATGATTGTATGTTTTCAGCGGTAAGATTATAAGCGGTACATAAAAATGATTAGTTTGCTGACTTACGAATGTTCGACATATCCAAAAAATTGCGTATAATTGAAGATCAAGGGATATAAAGGATAAAAAGAGATGAAAATTCAAGGTCGAAAGTTCTTCAACTTTTCTATCTGTTGCCCCCCCCCCTCCCTGACGTCGTTGGAGTTTAAGGTTCAACAATGACAGCAATGCTTGCCGACTGAGCTTGTGCTTCCAGTTCCGAGAACGGTTCCAAGTCAACGGACAGTTCCAAGCGTAGGTTCCCGTGCAGGGTCCGTTCTAGGAACTGTTCCATGTGGCAGTTCAGTTCTGAGAACCGCCCCCAGAATTGTACTTCCGTCTGGAACCGTTCCTGGAACTTGCAGCTGGGACCTTTGGGGAAGAGGGCCGACATTGATTCCGGCCATTTCAATCACTCAACAAAGATTAATAATGATTTTTCTTCATACGAAAATGTTTAATTTGGCGAAAATGTAAAGAGTAAATTTGTCGCTGTGATCGTTAACAATCAGTCGCATTTCCCAAGCCAGTAAGTAGGATTACAAAAATTTTCAAATCGTATGCATGTATGATTTATGAATAATGAGTTCAATCGGATACATTTGTCACATGAGCGAGGAATACGATTATTGATAAATTTTTTATTTATTCATAGATTCATTCATTTGTAATAGACTCTGCCCTGGCTCTTGAATCGTTTTCCATATTCTTCGCAGGTGCCCTTGTGATATGTGGAACAAGTCCACAGATGTATAATAAAACATGAATTTGTGCCATAAAGCCTGGTTTATAGCATGGTGAAGATCTTGTGTGAACAGTGTGAGGGTTACAAATCTAAGCGACAAGTAGTAATCACCCCCATTCCGAACTTACTCCCTCATATGTGATGGCATTCTATTGCATGTCACGTGTCCAAAAAAATTTTCATTGAAATTTTCAGTAGAGTTAAAGAAATTTCCAATACTTTGGCTTGAAATTTTAATCACATTTGCAGAAACCAATCTTCTTAATTTTTATCAAGAACGAGGCCAAATGCGCGCTTCGCGCGCTAAATTACAATTTGGTGTTTGAAGTAACAATATATTTTCCAAAGTTGAGGATAGTGTTAATCATTGACTCCGACAAAAAAGAAGATGTTCAATTCATTTACAAACTATTAGTAAGTCTTGCAAGTGTCATAAGTACGTAGATACAATTTTTCCCCCACACTCCACGATATATGTATCATTCCGGATGTGCCACATGTGCCCGCCTCGCCCCTCCCGAGCTTCTCTCCAGTATAATTATTATCACTCGTAAGTGCTCTATGGAAAACAGACTGAAGGTGAGGCAGACGTCCACGTGTAGCTAAACGAAAAAAAAAACAACTTGGTTTGGCTAATAGATGGTGAGGGTAAAAGTTGAACTGATGTTATGATCGATTGAATGTAAAAAGTCAATTCGTGGTGACAAATTTGTGTCATTGAACACGCGAGGTCAGATGAACATTTGTTAACAGGAGCCCGCGGATATTTTTCTAATGTTTCATGCAACTCGATTTACACAGCATTAATAATAATCCTCATTTTATATTTCATCCCTCGTATATTTTGCACTTGTGCTTTCACCGCGGGGGTGGCGCCCACGTGTGACCTCGCAGTGGGCGAGAAATGTCAGTGGGAGAGCTTACTTTGGTGGTAAAATAAATGAATTGTATTATCCGATAATTGAGAGAGCACTCATCGAGGTGGTCCTTCCGAGTTTAGAATGGTCGAGCGCGCATTCTTAGCGCCGCCACTTGGGTCCCGAAGCTCAAATTCGGGAGGTCGCTCATAGAGTAGCCTGCAGCGACAGACGTTTTCTGTGGTTTCCTGTGTCTTATCATGCGAATGCGGTGCAGTATATGATCCATAAGCCCATATATCCAACGTGGATCGAAGGCGTTGAAGATAAATAAAACCAACAAGGTGGTCCACCATTTTCTTTATGATAAAGAAAATTTCTTGCGCGAATTCCCAAAGTGCGAGCGGTGCGCATGTTGGTTCGTATACGGGCAAAAAGCAATACGAGCAAAAGTGCACGGCAATTTTTTCAATACTGCCGGATTTTATCTCTTCCAAGACTAGATTTTATCGAAATAATAATAAATTGCTGAAACGGAGATTGATTAATAACTGCAGTTTAATTATTCGAGTAGTGCAGGCGAAAGGTTGGACACTGACAGTGGACTTCGTTGGTCCATCCTTAGTCACTCCTTCGCATCTTTCGGTACAGGGATTCGGAGGGGGGGGGGGAGACTAGAGGTGTCGCAGTGTGTTCAGCTAAATTACATGCATACCTAATGATTAGTTGCACTTCTTTGGATTTTTCCCCCAGATTATCATCACCGACGAGCGTATATCCCGTGAGCAGACAATTTCGAATGCCTCTATTATACATTGTAGGCGGCATTAACATGTGCCACGAGTCTTCTTGAATTGCGAACAAAAAAAAAATCAAAAAAACAGTTTATGCAACTCTTGGTGGGTGACCCTTGCGTTATCTCAAAGAGACGAATGTCACGTTGGTGCAAACGCACAGGCCGAGGTTAAATAAAGTTCTCGGCACGTGTTGTGAAATGATCGAGAGAAATGTTGTGATGTGTTTGCAGAAAATACTTTAGAGCCAATTCATAGTTTAATGTAAATATGTAATTATGAAACATGATTGGAAGGGTGGTGGTGTGCGCGTATATAGTCACACTGATGGAGGCAGTGCAATCATCCGGAGAGGAAATTACACTCTGATGCGAATTTCTCGATAACGAAAGTTTTTGCATTGCTCTTGAAAATGGAAAATCGTTCCCTAAATCTCGGCGTTTGGGATGTTTCTAACGTTTAGAAACAATTTTCAAGGTGTGTGTGTGTGTGTTTTTTTCCGTCCCTTGCGTTTGTACTCCCCACGGCAGCTGCTCTTCAGCATCCCTTCGGTAGGGCATACTGGACACCCATCCATATCGCTGGAGCCGACTTTCGCCACTTTCGGCCATCGTATTTCTGATCACAGGGTAAACCTCCAGAAACCGCTATGGTACAATGGCGCCTATGATGTAAGCCCACCCTCCGCGTTGGGTTAGGCTCCCGACCGGCTTTGCGGTCTCATTCTATGGGTATCGCCCCCTGACAACATGAACAATTATCTTGTAGTGTATTGACACAGTGATGCGATAAAAAAAAAATATTGACGTACTTTGGGATAGAAAATCGTATGTATGGCCTCGAAGCGATAATCAGTCTCGACGTCGTAGACACTTTGGAGTCGCTTTCGAATGGAATGATAATGCCAATCTATTATCTTCAGAGTTTACAATGGCAGTTGGGGACTCCTATTTGATGCTAATTTCCGGGCGATTTAAATGAATAAATTGAGTGTCAGTTCGGATATGCCAGGGAAAGGAATGAAGGTGTTGAGAAGGTTTCAGCAAACTTAACATTTCAGTTTTAGCAATATTTAATCCTCTTAGAAGCATTGTGTAAAATTTGAGAAGGGATATTGTACATAAATTGTACATAATTGAATTTGTTTACTCCGCATTTATCGTTGAAATTGAACCTAAACAAAAGCCGAGGTGAAGGGAGTGGGAGAGACAGCACATTCAGGATTGAACATGTTCCCTGACACGTGCGACCCGTTCCCCACTCGGTGACTCTCTCGCCCTTCGAGACAGCATCTGTCCTTCTCCGCACTACCATATATATATATACTCTATAGCTGAACCCTGCACGTTTTCACCCACTCTCACACGCCGAATCTCCTGCCAAAATCCCTGGGTCGCCAGACGCGCGGGGAAAGTACACGTGGCTCTGACGAAGGGTCGTTGGCCGCATATTGCCCCGTACCCATAGACCCATGTACACGCGACAATCGGTCTTTTTACCTCTAGTTACACGGCCAAAAAATTTTAGTCTAGTAAACTCTCTAGTATTACACGGCTAAAAATTCAAGTGATAATCTGTGCGATAAGTTGTCATAATAATCTGACATTCTCCATAAAACTTCATATTTTCTACACGAAAAAAGTCACGTGTCTTTTAAACAGAAAATTTCGTCTATTTTTAGCCACGATTTTTCTCTTAAAGTGTATTTTCCTCCGACCGTCATAAAATTATTTCAGCCTTGCCTTATCGTTTATAAAATATCCACTGCTCAAGGATCCTGATAAACGAAAATAATACCAATAAAGCGAAATAGAATTTTTTTTGCGAATGTATTCTAATCTCAGAGTCATTCATAGAATATCAACTGTCCAAGGACACTGATAACGAGCGCAAACAGTGCAGCAAAATTGTTGGAAGCGTCTTTTGATGTACCGGAAGTCTACCGGGAGATACCGGAAGTCTCATGAAGACTCATTTAGTACAAGAACTTGATTATGTTTTTGGCTGATACTATTTCGAATATAGAAGTGTGAACTCATAAACGTCACGGTAAATGTCGTCCCGCCTCCGCCAGACCCACAAATTTTACCGTAGATCCACGGTAAATCCAAGGGAGAATCTACTTGTATTTCGTGAGAAATAATATGATCCGAAAATCCATCTTATACTTTTCTCTCCAGTTTACCACTGAGCTATGACGAACATTTTCACTGAACAAAACTTATGAATAAAGTGTGACATAATCTTTCGTTATTTAAGACTCAATGAAGCCAAATGAATAGGATCCAATGAGCGCGTGTCACCAACGGTCTACGGCGTTATAATATTCCTTTGGGAATTACATCCTCTACCGGGATGTATCCTTCGAGCGTCTTGCTCAAGGATCAAAGTAAATTCTATTCCACTTATGTACTGATTTGATTACTTGACATGTCCCACTTCTAATTCTAGCGATAGTAAAGTTCACCAACCGCTACCAAAAATTGTTCAAAAAAACGAGCCCTCGCCGCCAAATGCTTCCCTAATGTCCCAGACATTCCTCAAAGAAACCCCCATTTACAATTGCAGTTTTACAACATACGAAGATATGAAAAATAGTTCTTCTTACCAAAAAATCTCGTTCCTATAATTCGAATTGCCGTTGCTCCGCACCACTTGTCACGTAATTAAATCTAAGCGCTTGTACAAAAGATTAACCCAAATCGAGACTTCACAATTGTCATCAGGTATTGCAACTATTAATACCTAAATCCTGTTTATCACGCTCACAATTTTTTCCTAAATGCTGGTTAATGTTCACCTAATGTTACCGTAGACCGAACTCGTCTGAACCTGCGGATCAGACTGAACCACTGAACTCATGAGCGTTCGAATCCGCGCGCGCACCCGGTTTTCCGTAACTCCTAGACGAATAGGACAGTGAACGGGGGGGGGGGGCGCTGGAGCGGGAGGCGGGGAGATGACAGAAGCACGAGTGTGACGAAACCGCGCACCGCTGCAGTTAATAATCATAATAATTCCGATTACAAACGTGCGGCACGTGTATCTTCCCCTTTGTTAGTCAACGGGATGGACGTTTGAGGACGGTAGTGGGAAGTGCGCGCGTGCGCCCAGAATGACTATCAACGGTTTTCCCAATATATCTCCAGAATTTCATCATCAAAGGTAGGCCGTGGGTTTATCTGCTGAGAGAGTTTTCTCCGTTATTATTCCCCTGAAGAATAATCTAACGAATGAAAAAGTTATCGTCCAGGTGACTCAGGGAGTGTGTCGCTGTTCGAGAGAAATTTCTTTCATTGGTGTAGTAGATAAAATAATGAGTCTCTTTTCGATAGTTCTAACTAGCTGTATTTTAATTACTAAGAGTGTACACATGAAATCTCCTTAATATGGAGCAATGTAAAGTTAATGGCAAGAATGAGGACCGATGTGTCAACTGTTGCTTGGTCAATGACCGAATGCCGCCCCTTGTCCTGGCCCATTCAGTCCCCGGTCCCTTGGGGGTCTCTTGAGGCCCGTCGGTCGGGGGTGTCAGGTAATCGTTGGTCCTTGTCTCTACGGTAGCTATCTTCATCACACCCGCACAAATCGGAATGAAAAAATCATACCGCTTCATTGGCAAGTGTTGTATGACCACCCAATATCCATTAAGTACATATACCTATGGTCCCTCGCAAGACCGAAACCCTTAATTACCCTCGCATCACAATTATTTTTGTACGCGGTTTACTTATGGAATTTTCCTACAAATACGCGTAAGTAAAATTCCCTTAATCCACCCTGACGCCTAACCTGCCAATCCCCAGGTCTAGACTTCTAGCGACCCTTATCCCTTGACCTGTTCTTTTAACGATATTACGTATATAAGTATGGATTGTAACCTTTACTGCCAGTTCTTCTACCAACTACAAAACCGTTCACATCGTCTGATTCTCCAAATATTACACAGCATAGTCTCTCGTTTCTTTAGACACGAGACCGGTAACGCGTGCTTCGCACGCGCATTTCCTGTTTCCGCCACACCGACTGGTGTGGCGTTAGTTTCGGTCTTACGGTTTTCGATAATTTCGATATATATCGATAGTTTCTTTCGTCTCTCCTTTTTACTATAGGATATCTCTACGAACACAATTGTAAACAAATAGCGAGAGTAAGTGCTTATACGAATAAAAGTTATTAAGATTTATTCGATACTGTCTTCACTGAAATACAACAGAAGGAGTTTGACATTGGGAATGACACTAACGACAAGGCAACTTGACTAATGGCAAATTAGCAGTTAGAGGTATCTAGAATCACCTGAAGCCGGCCGATTCGAGGATAGTAGCACTATAATAGTTTTAGTGTTGCGGCATTTTTAGGACACTGGTTGTATGCCCACTATTTTATATAATTATTCTTAAGAAATTTCCCCAGACCTTTTCCAAAAGCCTCCACATGTTCTAAGAAACCTTCAGCCTGAAAAGTAATTTCCTGTCTATTACTTTAATCCTCATGCCTACAGAATCTAAGCGAACATTTAATTCGCCCTTGAGTCCCATCCATTTCTAAATTGCTCAATTACTCTCGTCGATGTTTGCTCCATACTTAAACCCCTAAAATTCTGCACAGGCAGTCCAAATTTCGGGATTCCCCAAATCCCTCTCCATTTTACTTCCCACCTCATCACCCCTCAAATAAACCTCCCACCTAAAGTATCACCGAATCAACACCCTGGGACTTACTCCCTCCAAGCTTTCAGTCCTCTCCTATTTCGCCCTCTTGCAAATCTTCTTGATGCCGACAATCCTCTAAAATAGGCAAAATCGATTTAACTAGCGGATCAGTATAACTCAACCATTTTGTCACCCTAAGTAGATAGCTGAGAGCCTGTGTAACACAAGATGGAATTTCAATATTTAATACTGATTTTTTTTTTATTTTGGCCTCGATCCGCTTTAGGATATACTGTGCCCCTTGACGGTGGCGCTAACGGAAGGCGACTTCTTCCCAGGCTGTACAGCATTCACATAGTTTAAACAATCAACACAATGCCCAATGGACATTGTAATCCCTTGGTTTATCCAGTAATTGAAGGAAAACCATGAAAACCTCAATTTGTACAGCAGTTTTTTTGACAAACCTCTCCTTCGACGCTGAATCTGTATCAGTTGGAGCATGGACCATTCCACTGCACTATATCGAAGGGAGATTTATCCCGCAAAGGGATTCGATTCTTGGACCTCATGTGCCAGAGGCCAGCGCTCTAACCACACAGCCATTGCTTGACTTGACTTGAAAATTGTTTATTGCCATAGATTATCTCTTTCTTTCTTTTCTATTCTTCGTTTCTTTTTCTCACTTTTGTAATTATCATTTCAGAATGTAAATATTGTACATACCTGGCTGAAGGCCCTTGGGGGATGGCCATTTGTAAGGTTTCTTGCAATAGATCATTAAAAGTTAAGTTATAGACATGCTATATTCAGTACAGACATATTAAATCGTTAGCGCCAGATCTCCGGTCATTGGCTTTGTATCCAATTTGAACAGTTTTAAATTAATTTTCTCATTAGCATACATGGTATAAGGAAAAATAACTTAAGAAAACCTAATAAGTAAACGGATATTGCCGTCAGTCGTTCAATGTAATCGAGTTCTCACTATCATCTAAAAACAGTTTTAGGATGTGCAAAAAAATGCACTATCCTGAAATCGTCTCAATTCTTGGATGTATACAAACAACATATCTATTTTGCCCCGTGTGTCGGCACGTGGAGATAATTTAAGCCCGAGAATAATCTTCAATCAAGTTCCGCTTAACTTTTGTAATGACAGTGTGAATCATCGAGTGCGTCACTCTGTTCCCGATGTCAACCGTGTGAAAAACTTTGAAGCTTTTTGGGATTGACGGTGTCATGATGTTTAAAATGAGGTCTACGGCACCTACAACTAGTCCGAAAAAAATAAAGAAACAAGAAAAAACACGAGTTGAATGTGTGTCAATGGTTTAGTGTATTTATAAAAGAGTCCACGTGGCGTGTAGTAGCGCTGAGGAAATTAATAGGTACCTAGGACTCAGCTGATTGAAGCGGTATGATTTTTTCATTCCGATTTGTGCGGGTGTGATGAAGATAGCTACCGTAGAGACAAGGACCAACGATTACCTGACACCCCCGACCGACGGGCCTGAAGAGACCCCCAAGGGGCCGAGGACTGAATGGGTCAGGACAAGGGGCGGCATTCGGTCATTGACCAAGCAACAGTTGACACATCGGTCCTCATTCTTGACATCAACTTTACATTGTTCCATATTAAGTAGATTTCACGTGTACACTCTTAGTAATTAAAATACAGCTAGTTAGAACTATCGAGAAGAGACTCATTATTTTAACTACTACATGATTGGCCAGTAACACCACCTTTGGTCTTCATGTGAAATAGGAGGGATGGAAAAATCGACGACACGTGTTGTAGGAAGTAACGCGGCGAGAAACAAACATCAAGGCTATGTACACATACACTGACTGCAACGTTTGCGTTATCTCGACGATGCGTCAGTTGGTCATTAGCCACGTGTTACGTATCAAAGGGTTCCTTGAATTTGAGTGTCACTGACATTTTTTTACCCAATGCTCAGGGCCACGAGTGCACTCGTGTGCATTAACACGTGCTCTGTCTGCGCATGATTATGTCAAAAAATTTATTTTTGCTGTCATGATAATTATGAATGAATGCCCAACTCTGTGAATGGATTATTCGAGTCTGGACATTTTTACTATCATAGTAGCCGACGGTATTAAATCAGCTTGTCAATAGTTTTGTTTTTGCCACAGGTCATAAAATGCAAATTGACCGTCAAAAGTTTGACTGTATATATATGTAGCTGTGTGCTAATGTGCGCTTCGTTGTCGGAAAATGCAATCGAAATTGAGAAAAATAGTACATTTCCGGCCTAGTCATGGAAAACCAATCACGTCCTTCTACGTACTAGTTTGCCATCCGCGGTTTCGTCGCGGATGGCAAGCACGTGGGGGAAGATGATTGGCCCTGCATGGCGGCTTTCGTGGCCGGGACTAGAAAATCGGTGTCTCCCGAATTACTGAGAGATCACCTATATACTTATGAGTACATATGTTATTGGAAATGGGGTATTTAAATAATTGCAAACGTAATTAAATGGAATTAATCATCTTTATTCTTTAGAACTTATTTGCTCGGAAGGCACACCATTCAATAGTTTCTCCTAACAGAGGAGATGTTCACTCAACCGATCCCGGTCAAAAACTAAAAACTATGTAGAGACAATTTTAAGTGTCGTGTATCCCAACTACTTGGATAAAAAAATAGGACGCCTTTAGTTTATATGGTGTCATATTGTTTGGGTTAAGCCCTTGAGTGATTGCCCTGAAAGTACCTCGACCTAGGCCTCAACCTTTTCGACCACTTTACAATGTCTGGTCATTTTTACAAGTGACATGTTGGCTGCCGATGTTTGGGTCTGAACACTCTTACTTTATTTGGGGTGAAAAATATAAAATTTATTTTTGCTACAGAATATTTCGTGTTCGTAAATCCAACATATGTACCTTGGTATTTACTTCATATGCAAATTCGAGAAAATACAATTTTAGAAGACGCAACTTTGAAATGATATTATATATTCGATATATGGTTTTCTAACACTTGTGCTTTTTTTATTCTAATGACCTAACACCTAGTGTCTGTGTAAACTACATATAGATATTACGACGCTATCTGCATGACATAATGACGAAATAATCGCATGAACATGTATCAGGGTATTACAGCTGACATAATAATTGATGTAGAACGAAATTGAGGAATGGCCCAATCATTTTCCCACATGAGTTTTGCAGATGCTTCTCCATCAATCATTCAGCAAAAATTTCATTTCGCTCTTCCGGGCTCTGAGCCCCTAATGGGGTTCATGATCGGCGGAAATCAGTCTCGCTCGGAAACGATGGGGCAGGAAATGGCATGTGGACACAATACTGAGGGAGAATTAATCTCCATACTTCAGACGTTTCAATTATATTCTTCATTTGCTTTTGTATTGGAAAAATGTTCTACGTATGCATGGTTCAAAATTTTCGACCACTTCGGGTCAATAACTTGATTACTCATGTCATTAATCAATGAGGGTCCAAAGCAAGTATGTAGGCACTCGTGCACATACGGTCGCTCTTATGTCCTAACTTTGATTTTTTTGTTGTTCCTCATGCAAACATTTCATATGTTATAACATTTTTTGCCACTTGGTATAGTTTAGAATCGCAAGTTGAAGTAGAATATCTCGGGTGAGTGAATCTGTCGACAATTGCTGGAAGCCTGTCAAAGCGGGGGGTAATTAAGTGGGTACAGAAGTAGGTGCAAGAAGTAGGGAAAATTTCTGTGCGGGTTAAAAAACAAACTAGGCTGATCGCGTGCATTAATGATTAGTCGCAGTTTCAATTGTTGATATCACTGTTGAGTTTGTTCATCACAATGGTTATTGCTGCTTATGCGTGGTATATTGGAGACCAATAAATTACTTATACCAACATAATTACTTGAGAGAAGAATACCATAGCTATAGCCAAACGCCGTTGATTCGGTAAATAAAATTTTTCTCTCAGTGTAATGACGTCGTGTGGCCATTCACTATAATGTATGGTGATCTATGAATATTACAATCAGTACTGAGAAAATTGACCTGTATGGGTGACATGAGATTTTGTCTAGAGTTAGATTTTACATTCGCTAATAGATATTTTTAAAATTCTGGAGTTGAGAATATTAGTTTACACAAGACTGAATTTTTTTTTTGATTCTTATAATGGTCTTTTAAGGTACTTCATAAATTAGTAAGGTAATTTATTAGAAAAAAAATCGGGAGAACCTTTATTCCCTGGAAATGGTAGCCCTTGGCATTCCAGATCATGACCCTTGGCACCCCAGATAATGACCCCTGGGACACCATGTAGCGACCCTTGGGTCCCATCTAGTGACCCTTGGGACCCTAGATAGTGGCGCTTTTGACCCCAGGTAGTGACCCTTGGGACCCCAGGTAGTGACCCTTTTGACCTCAGGTAGTGACCCTTTTGACCCTTGGGACCTCAGATAGTGACCCTTTGGCCTATCTGTGGACCCTTGGGACTACCTGGGGACCCCTGGGACTACCTGCGGACCCTTGGGACTACCTGGAGACTCTTGGTACTCCCTGCGGGCCTACCTGGCCCCCATTCAGGGCACAAAAAACACTTCCTGATTTGGTATTTCAGCACAGCGTAACTAAATTTATTCTTCTCCAATATACCACGGTTAATCAGTGTAACACCTGTTATTGTTAACTCACCTATTTGAGAATTCTAAACTGACTCATTTATCAAAACAAATAATTCTGAGTACCTGACTAGATACGCATGGATCACGCACGGTGAGCATGAGGATGAGACTTATGCGCGTTACTTAAGTGGGATTGAGGGGTGCGGCCGCAATAAAAACGAGAACCTTAATAGTTTACACAGTGGAACAGTATAAAAATTGCGATTGTTAATAACATTGCATATACCGCAGGAATGCCATCCAAAATGTAACCCGCTAGATTCTGCAGGAAAATGCTTCGATTGAGACCTTCAGTCCATTCATTCACTTATTACATACATAATTGTTGAGACGCTCATACCTCCTTAATTATGAAAATTATCGGCAAAAGTAATTCTACATAAAATACGTGTTTTTATATGGAGAGCAACTTTTCTTATGGAAATTTTGCGCTAATTCTAATAATTTATTCAGTGGAACATTATAAACCATTCAAATTGTTAATAACAATATATATACTGCACCAATTCCATCCAACATCTAATCAAATCCAAGTTACATGAAGCTCTTTCGATTGAGTCATCATCAACCTCGAATAATTCGTTCACGAGAAATTGTTGACCATAGATTTTGATCGAAGAGATCGATATATTCCCCAAGGAGATGATCCGCTGAATCCCTACGCAGAGGAGAAAAATTCCAGTTTCGAAAACTCTTGCGTTTCCACTATGGAGCACTTCGAGATGAAGATTAAAAAATCTGAGGTGGTCCATCGTAAATGATCGAAGACGTTATTGGCAATGTTGTACAGCCAAATTCCGCGATGTTGAATGTTTTTTGAAAATGATCGATGATGGTGATACGAACATGTATCATTGGTCCAGTGGATGCTGTGCTAAATGTGAAGAATGGAGGAAAGCCAAGGAGTCAGATGATACCAGTGAGAGGCAAAATAAATTGATAGAATGACGGGCGATCGAGGGGGGGGGGGGGGGTTATTCGTAAGTGTAATGGCGAAGGGGGGTACACACGTGTAGTGGCGGTCACGTGACGATGGGCGTTGATTGTTCGATCACAACCATTCCCACAATTCATGAATATGAGTCTATGTTGAAATATAACTATTCAGTTCAACGGCCCTTATTTGGGGCCACACAAAATTTTGATCTCCACAATTGGTAATGTCGACCTACGATCATTCATCCAATTTCCACGTACGAAGATTTTTTACACAGTCAATTATCTCGGTAATAAATAAATTTATGTAAAAATAGTACACCACGTGTTTATAGTCTCTGCATGAATTCATTGTCGAGATAAATCTAAAATTGAAATGAATGAGATGAGGGTGGTATATGCCTCAACGGGGGGAGCTGATAGCTTGACCATAGAAATGGTAACGTTTGATTTGTAAGATTTCCGTGATGTGTTAATTAGTTCGTTAATGAGGTCATGTAAGGTACAAATAGCAATTCTTATCATGAGACCTGAAACTTTTTTGAGGCCCTTATCATCCAAGTCAAAAAAGTTTTTTAGTCCGAACAGCTACAGTATATTTCGTACCTCTACGACGGGATGAAAAACGGTATTCCAACCCCGGGAGAATAAATAATTCTGAGACGTGTGTGGAATCACCTGTGTCTGTAGGGAATAATATTCATTTGGGCAACAAGGGCAGAACATTGTTCGGCGAATGCGACGTTATAATCGCATTACCTAGCTCATTTTTTCCGACTCGAGTAGCGAAGGACGATTCATGTTATTGACTGCCACTTGTATCATTTGAAAATATCGAGGCACAAAAATAGTACTTTTCGTAACAAGGTCATAAAAAGGATTGTGAGTGCAATCCTCGTCTTCGCCTCGGACTGCAACATCACAATCGCCAAAAAAGTTTTTTTATCCGAGTAACGAACATTGTTTTTTGACAGGAAGGGCGTGGGCGGGTTTTCGCGCACGCGGAGCGTGCGTGAAAACCGGCTTCGCGCACTGAGAATCGAAAAAGTTGTCTGGTAACACCGTGAGATATTTTCGGGATAACTAATTCAGGTGATCAAACAAATAATCTATTTCGCGATGGAAGTTGAATACCGCAAAGCCCATGACCGGTGCTCGGCTCACCATGCGAGCAAGTACGTCGGCAATAATGATTAACGATGCTCGGGAAAGATCCAAAATCGTACATTTCGCGAACATCCTTGGAACGTTCAAAATCATTACTGTTTCATTGCAATGCTAAGCTCCATGGCTTCCAGCGAAACGTGCGACCGCGAGCCACCGCGCCACTAGGTACCGTCATGCAGCCCCCAACGGCTCTCGATAAAAAAAAAAAAAAGATAAACATCTCTAACCGCTGCACCGACCCCACGTGGCGGTCGCAGACGTAATCGATGTTCGTGTTCTATATATTCCAATCCATCAAGTAAGGGAGAGTCCACACGTTTCCTTATCCCACGAGGTGACCTATGCTGGCTTCCTCATATATTTTTTTTCTACATTTCCCTGCCGGTTAGAATTGATGTTGGCCAATGTCAAACGACAAGTGGTGTCAATATTTGTGTGGAAAATGTGTCTCATCATTTATTTCATGAAGAAACATTTGCACGGATCCAAAATCATCAAACTTGGATTATATATTGTTGGGCATGTCTCCAAATATTTATGAAAATTATGCCTTTTTTCTATTTAATTGTCTTATATTACTTTCTTATTATATCCAAATGTAAAAAACTGTATATACCTGGCTGAAGGCCCTAGGGCGATGGCCGTTTGTAAGATTTCTTGCAATTTCTTTATGAAAATTAGTTTCGTTGCTTTTTCAAATACAAATCTTCCAGCATCGCAGCTCGTAGCATGGGTTATTAAGACACTTTTGAATATTTTAGTTATTCATGTTGAATAGTTTATGCAAGGGTCCGTTGAAAATTGGAAAATTCAATTATAAAAGGCGTTTTTCACGCAGAATTTAGAGATGGGATTCGTTGATGATCAAGTCAAAGATTGCCCATGGAATGTTCTAGATTGTGTTTTTATAGCGACTTATATATAACATTTAAGTTTCATATATTTTGTATGTATTGTTATAGACGTTTTTTACATATACATAGAAGGGTGGGTGGAGGTGGATGGGTGGTGGGTGGGGTAGGGTGGTGGGTGGGTGAGTGGGGTAGGGTGGTGGGTGGGGGAGGTTGGGGGGGTGGGTGGAGGAGGTTGGGTGGGTGGGTGGGTGGAGGAGGTTGGGTGGGTGGGTGGGTGGAGGAGGTTGGGTGGGTGGGTGGGGATGCATGCGTGGGTGGGCAGGTGGGTGACGGAGGATAAGTGGGTGGGTGGACATGCACTTTCACTTGAAAAATGGACGTGGAAAACTGTGCTCATATTTTGAGAATTGCATTGAGTCTTATCGCAATCACATATCCTCAAAGATTTCATGACTATCAATTCTTGGAAAATTTCACACATATATCTTCATTAAGACATTTCTGCGGAAGCACCTCAAGAATACAATTGGTGAATAATGCATCTCTGACACACGAAATGACAACATTTGCATTTCGTCTGAAAGAAAATTGTTCCAATGAATTTTTCATGAGCATTGCAAATTTGCTTCATTCGCTCACGCTATTTGTGTTTTAAAAGTACATATCACATATTTTCCTTGCATAGGAAAATTATTATCGCGAAATTTTTGAGCAAACATTTGCTCTCCGGTTGATTAATTCTCTGCATTACAATCGTGTCTTTGGATTGAGATGGAGAGAGAAATGTTTCCCTGGATATGAATTGAAAAACACGAATTTTCGAGCTTCCCGCTTTCGTAAGGAAATTTATCAATGGGAAGAAAAACTTCTGTTTTTTCGTATGAAATCCACACCAAAGAATTAAATAAATTTGATAACAATTGATAAGAATTGAGGTCGGATCGTCATAACATTTTGATCTCTCTCGAAGGCTCAAATCTTCAATTACAATATTTTTTCAAACATCCTGAACCTCTTGATGAAAAAAAAAACAATATCTGAAGCACGCTGTGCGAAACTAATCACTCCACGTGCTTAGTCTTGCACGTGCGGCAAGGCGACTATTTTTCCAAGGCTAGCCCGGAAATACATACTATTCTTGTCAATCCGTCCGTGAGAAAGTGCTTCACGACCATGAGACTCTCCCTCGAGAGAAACAAACAATAACTATGGAAATTAGCGACAATTAAACTATTTATTCATGACCCCAGTGACGAAATATGTTATTATCCATCCTGAACTCGCGTAATGAGCAAAGCGCCGCTGGTTTTAAATCATCGATGATTTTATCCACAGATGCAAAAACGTTTACATTTCTCAGAACATTTCTAACGCAAAGTTCCAACAAAATTTACAAGCGGCACATCGCCGCCCAGCGCGAGTGATGGAGTACAGCGTACCTTGAAAAAAATTCAAGTATTGTTAAAACAATGCTAAAAACAAAACCCAAACATCTTTCCCGATTTGTAAACTTAACTCGACTCGATCCTGTCCTATAGTAAAAAGGAGAAGCGAAAGAAACTATCGGGGTATATCGAAATTATCGAAAGCAGTAAGACCGAAACCGACGCGCCACGAGTCCGTGCGGCGGAAAACGGAAAGGTGCGTGCGAAGCACGCGCTACCGAACTCATTTGATTAAATAATGGAGATAAGTGCAAAGGAGCCATAAATCAGATAAGCTCAAGCGCTAAGAGGACGTTGGGAGAACGTTAATGACCGAACTTAATCAGGAGATGCGGTAGCATCTCTAGCCAACCCAGTTACCATCTAATAATTTACCCCAAACAACGTCGATTTGCTGATGAGTCGTCGCAAATCATCGAATTTCACTGTCTGAAAAATAAGCACTATTATGTGGAGTACTGGTGAGATCTACCGCACACCTATATACGCCTGAAGGAGCTCGCTCAATTTTCCGAAATCGATAAAACAGTCAATCAGTGCATTTGACAGGCTGGTTTTCCCCTGTCGATAATTTTATCTCCTCTTCAATATAAGAAATGAAACAAAACGTTAATATACCTATAGTAAAAAGGAGAGACGAAAGGAACTATCAGGGTATATCGAAATTATCGAAAGCCGTAAGACTGGAACCGACGCGCCACCAGTCCGTGCGGCGGAAAAGGAAGTGCGCGTGCGCAGCACGCGCCACCGGGCTCGTTACTTCAAATATAACATTGTACAGTGCTTACACAGTTGCTTATAGTGTATACCGGCCAGCTGGAGGGGGGGGGGTAGAGAGCGGGAGATTTAAAGGAAGATGGACGTCTTCCCTCTTTCTCGAGCAAGTAACTGTGTCGACTAAAAGTACTAAGCACCCGCCACCTATTGGCGCCCATCTCCCGGGCATTCTCCATCAACAGTTGATAATCAAGAAATCATCAATTAATTTACCACACTTTCGAAAGTCAATTTCAGTGCGATACAATCCAAATCATTTCGAAATTAATGGAAAGCTTGCCAACTTATGCAATCCTGAAAATTGCACCAAGCATAGAGTGCCAAGGAAAAATGGCATTTGTCTGGGCAAACGTTTTTGAAAGTATAAATATTCATTTTACAATGACCATTCCCCAGCCCCAAAACATTTATACTTGTCAATGTATCGACTTCCATAATTTGCGAATGAGTGAAACTTTTTAAAAACTGGTCAAACCAGAATTTCTCTCTGAAAATTCATCGACAGACTCTCAACTAAAGTATCTGCCATTACTCTGAATATTTTTCACTGATAAATCCTGAAATTCCTGATTTGTTTTTCACTTGTTCAATGAAAACAAGAAATATTTCTACTGGCGATCTTCTTAGCATCGCAATCTGGAATTAAACATCCCTATGTTTTTTATCTCTAATAATTACAGACACTCGGAATTATGACTCATCAGTTCCCAACAACTTGATCATCAACAATACTAATCGCTGTATAAGAATTCATGAAAAAAGTTGCGGGAAAAAATGTTAATATGTACGGCCTGATTAATAAGACATTTCAAGTGAATTAAACTTTCCTGAAATTCTTAACAGGATATTGCTCAACAGTTAATCGTTGCTGGGAATTTCTGGTAATTTACCTTTAAAATTTACGTTAGCTACTTATGCAGGTGTGGATTATCATTTATGCGTCATGAGTCCAGTATCCAGGGGAAGTCATTTCGATAGCAATCAAGGATGACGCCATAAGAGGCATAGTTCAACCTGAGCTATTCAACTCATTAAAAATAGCCATTCCAAGACTGATAAACGGGATTTACGTATGATCCTCAACGAGTCCCATCATGAACTTACCAATGTGTTAGTCTGTGTGTGTGTGTGTGTGTGTGTGTGTGTGTGTGTGTGTGTGTGTGTGTGTGTGTGTGTGTGTGTTGAAAATTTGGAATAAAGTACATTACAGAAAAATTCATACAAAAAAATGTTTGTTTCTACATGGAGAGCAACTCTTATCTAAAACTTTTCCCTCTACCTCTCACCGTTCGTGTCATAGAACGATATACCCAATTACAATGGTTAACCAGTGATATGTCCTGAGCTATGAAAGTTATGAAAAAAAGGCATAAAACATTATGTGTGCATTTTTGCATAAGGAATAACATTCATTATACACTTTTTCTCGTATCTCTAACCGTTCTTGCGATAGAGCGTTTTAAATAATTAAAATTGTTAATAACAATTGAAGAAATTGTTTTTCAAGATTGACACTCCTCTCCCGCCTGGACATCAGTAAGCGGTGATCTTTGGTCAAAGGAGAAACGAATCGATCGAGCCGTTCACGAGGAACCGTTGACTAAAAAATCACTGACATACGAATACACACACACACACAGAACCCTCATCGAGAATTTGTCGGAATGATGTGAAACGTTGAGAAAAGTGAAAAGTTTCCATTTCTGAGACCCTTAATTATTGGAGTCATTACAATAACTTCCGTAAATCGGGAAGTTAAAAACCTCTGATTCTCCCTGAGATTAATCAATTAAATTCGGAACACTATGAGTTTAGAAAATTCAGGAGAAAGCATCGCCTTCAATTCGCGTGATAGTAAAACTTCCTTTCATCTGGTCATGAATAAATATATGTGCATAGCAGTGCAACAACCCCTTGGATATAAAAGGAGTATGATCAGTTGCAATGTAACCGCATACCAGAGAAAGGACAACTGAAATATTTCAGGCTTTTCGTCATTGCCCAACGCATAATATATTGTATTATCTTTGCATCTTTTTCGTTGAACACTTTGCAGATGTTGATTTTAATTTGTCGTGAAATCAAAGAGTAATTACGCGTCCCTATAATTTGGTAGCAAAGCGGCGTGAAGAGTAACTCAATGTATTGCCAAAGCCCGCCTCCTCCATGGCGATGAAAATTGTAAAATCTTTATTCTAACTATTGCAATGTCCAGCTTAAATGCTAACTTACTGGGACCACTCAACGGTCTATGTCAACTGGAAGAACCATAGTGGTCTGCATGAGCCCGTGCACTCCGTTGGTGACACAAAAAACTTTCCGATTTGTAACTTCCGGTCAACATTTTTTTTCCACGATATCTTGAAACGAGACACGTGATTGTTATTATTCAATCGGTTATAAGAGTTTCGCAAGAATTAAAAAAAAAAAAAAATTCAGAGCTCACAAAAACTTTTTTCACAAATTGTCAAACATTTCCAAAGTTCACCTACAGTTTCAGAAAGTAGGTATAAATAATTGAAATTTTCTGTAACATTATATATGCTGCAATAATTCCAGCCAAAGTCTAAATGAGTATAAATGAGTTTTATCACCACCAAAATAAACTAAAAGAGTGACTTGAGGCGTTAAACAATTTTGTCCAAGCACTTTAATTTTCGAAAATATTTTTGTTGATAAATAAAAATTTTGGTGAAAGTCTCATCACGCGACTAGACGGACTACCCCCCCCCCCTCTCCCCCTCACCCACCACCCTTACTCCAGCTTCACTGCCTTAATAGCATATTTCAACACACAGAAAGTAGCCACAGAGAATTTTTCCACTGCAATGAACTCAGTGAACTTTATTACAGGACAATAATATAACTCAATTTATGTAAAGATGAGGTCTTTAATGAAAACTCTCTTGCATAATCAACATATATATTACAAAGGCCATGTTCATGCCCAACCAAGGCATTAGAGATTCAGAATCTTGGTAAAAGCTGAACCATTTAATTTGGTCACAGTTTGGATGCATGTGCTTCATACAGGTATTACTTAGATATTATGAGAGTTGACATATCATTTGTCACTTGAATATACAAAAATAAAAGTACAAATTGTTTCTTGGGGGGGGGGGGGGGGGGGGGGGGGGACTTACATGATTAAAAATTTGAGGAATGAACAAACAAAATGGGACTGTTGCACAATTGTTGTCCATTGGGTATTAATTAACTCGTTAAATAGGGGAGAACAATTGTGCAAGTAAGTCAATTAATGTGCACAATACTGCAATAAAATACGATTGAGTACAATACGGATACATACAAATATTTACATATTTTAATATAAATAATATATAAATAATTAACTAATCATCTCATCAGAAATCTCGTGGTGTTGGCAAAAATTTTCACGGCACGTCATATGATTATTGAGTAATTGTATTGACTAATTAAACGTATAATTGAATTTTATTTAGCGTTGGAGATAAAATAAAGGACGAAGCGTGCCAAGGATGCGGTGGCGCTGACTTGTTTTTTGCCTTTCTTGTGGCAAAAAAAAAAGACTTCACTTATAAATAAGCGACAGACACGATAATCTATACAATCATCAAGTAATTACCTCCCCACTATTTCCCCCCTCGCGAGTATCTTTTAAACTCTCAACTTCGTCGTGATTCAATTCCATTATGTATCTTAATTGTCCATTTTATTTCACAATTTAGTCAGAGAAACGAGATACTGATGTCACTGTATTTTTTTCTCCTTTCATTTTTTCCTCTCTATTTAATATGGCACTCAAGGAAATACCACGAATTTCTGTTTCCATGAGCATGAAATTATCAGTTGGAAATCTGCTCGAATTACACATATGGCACTAAGCTGAATATCAGAATGCCTCAAGTAACATGAGCCCGTGACATTCATAGGCTTGAGAAATTATGCCCGTGAATTATCAACAAATTGTTCGTTAAATGCTGGGTAAAAACAATCTCACAAATCTCATTTTTATATAAGAAAAAAAGGAACATTAATATAGGATTCATTAAAGTAAAACATTCGGTCATAATGTACTCTTCTGACACTATCTTAATTCTAAAAAGGGCACAAATTTCTTATCTGTTACACTGATAACACTCTTAAATACGTGTCTTTTTTTTCATCCATGAAACTGTCCACGTGGACAGCTGAGGAACGTATGTCCAACAGATTTAGGCACTAGAAACTCAGTATTGACAATTGTCAATTCACGGTCTCAAGATTGTATAATCGCTTAACTCACGGTGGTCAATAATTGCTTCAATTGCTAAAAAAAAATTATTAAATACAATTTCTATTTTGTCTTGCATTTGCTTTTGCCATCTAGCAATTTTTTCCAAAGATCAAATTGCTCTTCATACTTAACCATATGTATACTGATGCCCCTCTGTATATTACATGGGCTGTAAGAGATTCGTTTATTCATAAATTCATTAGCTGGTATACGCTTAATTCCAAGTTTGTGAGCAACAATACCCGTTGTAAAGACATCCTCAAGCTTCAAATATGTTTGATTGAGGGCTGCCTCATATAATTTATTAACAACATCTCTCGATACAAGGTAGGCCGGGCCAGTCGTAAAATCCGGATATAATGATGGTTTAAATTGTGCTTGTGATACATAATACTTGCTCTTTTTATTTCTAATTGGCTTCCATTTTCGTGCTAGCCTACCAAATATAACATTTTTATCGTGCTCATGTTTTTTTACAAATGCTAATAGACGTGGTATATTGATAAACATATCATCGTCAGTTTTCAGAAGGAACTTGGCCTCAGAACAGTATGTATCAACCCACTCTAACGTTGAAATTGTCTTAAGCGTTAAATTGGAATAAGAATCTAAAAATTTGCCCCTTATCACATCACCATACAACTTTTGCTCGCGCTCTAATATTACCTCTAATTTTTTGTCTTTCGTTTTGCCCAATAGAAATAATATACTAACGTCAGCTCTCTGACCAAAGTGGCCCCAAGTTTGGCGTATTGCAGTTCTTGCTTCAATGTGAACTGGTGCTGACATAACCACAATTACCAAATCCATATCCTTACCATAGCTTGGACATTTATCAGCAGCTGTCACATCGTGTCCAATCGGATATATAGCCCGTGCTGTGTCATCATTAAGTGGCGCAATTGATACATTTGTATCATTTTTAGGCGAATGTTGAGTTGGATCATGGGGGAGATTGATGGAAGTGCTTGCGGAAGACTGAAGCCCCTGAGATGTTGATATGGATACTCCCGTTGATAACGTTGATATGTTGGGAGCTATCCCATTGGTCACGATTGAATCCAATGTTGTATTCTTTGATGGCTGGACTGAGGCATCACTGGTATTTGTTAGATTGACAACTCGGAAGAAAGCCGTTTCACCTGCAAAGTTATGGATATTGATAACATCTATTGCCATTGAAGAGTCTAAGGTATACATAAGATGTGAACAATTTCGGAACATTTAGAAGACTTTTTTTTCTTGTACATTGCAAAACTTTGCAAATCTTAGAGATCATACTTCCTGAAGGAATATATTAAACATTTCACAATAATTTTCTCTTTTACGTAATGAAATTTCTAATTTATTTTTTAAAAATTCAAAATACTTTTCCAGTATTACAGACACACAACGTAAGACATTGACCATAGACGATAGAACGTGTATGTTTACTCATTTACATTCGGTTTTTGGGCACTATATTGCTTTTGATAACCGGAAATTGAGAAATTTTTCATATCTTTCTTCACGAGCAATTTCAATTAAAGTTTTTTTCAAATGGTTTTTTCATCCACTTACTGATATCAATTGGCACGGTGACCGGTCGAAAATCGTCGATTGTTGTTCGATAATATGCGTAGAAGGTCAGCACTACAAGGCCAAGCATGAGGCTCTGGAGAACACGACTGCGGAGACGCAAAAAGTTGTTCATGACGATAGCAAATGAGACGAGTCAGAGACGGATATCCGGAGAATCGAATACCGGTCTCTATTGTTACTGTTCGGCGAAAAGAGAGTGAAAGTGGGTGGAATTACTGAGAATATGTTGTGAAAAATCGTTGTTTCAAGATGGTGAAATGAAGAATTTAATGTTTAGGGATGTGTGATTGAATGAGTGTGTGAGGCACTTTGTGTGTGATACGTTTGCGTGAGAGAAGGCCAAATAATTCGGGGAAGGTCGACGGGTTATTCCCATAATTTTCGAGGTCCACACTTTGGTACCCCGATGTAGAGTGGCCGAGCCAATTGGACCACTGAACTAACTGCTCTTCACCGCACAGCACATGCTCCTCTGTTGCAAAAAAAAAGGCACAAAATGAGAAGGTGAGTATTGAAGGAAGAGAACTATTTTTCTCAACAAAAAAAAAAATTTACTAGTTTACACTTTTCTGTAGCTTATCATCACGTACCATGTATTATCATCCTCCCTGGTTTCGCCTCTTCATAATCATTGTCAAACACGTCATTCGGTATCAATAATTGTGTCCCACACGTACTGGTATGTTGAAGAGGCGTGTAAACACCAGGTAGCTGTCACCTCTGTCACCTAACTTTTTGTTATAACCTCTTTCGCATTAACACTCACTACAATAATGTTTCTTGGGACAAGTTTCACGGAGCTCTGAGGCTAGTTTACTCGGTGCATTGGGCCCGGTGGATTGAGGCCACCACTGAGATTCCACTTCCCCACCTACTCATTTAACATCTCTTTTTTTTTTATTTTCACTTTTACGCCCCCTGTTTTGAGGCACAGCCGCCCGATGGCGCACTAAGTCGGTAAATACCTTCAAGGGCTTTTCTCTATTCTCGATTTTCGGCAACAGCGAAAACACCTCTAATGGGATACACTAACGACCAATCGATTGGCTCGCACTGTGACACGTGACCATTTTCACGGACTTTAACTGTCACTATGCACCAAGCCACTTTCACGTGTCAACTGTTACACTTTAATTTCTCCAATATCTCATCCCCTTTGCCGATGAATAAGTGTCTTTAATAAGATTGCACTTTGTGGAAGTTTATCCGATTATAGGTAATTAAAATGGAGTTTGGAGGGGGTGGAGGGTAAGTTTTAAATTCATATAGAAACTTGTGATGAAATATTACTGGCTCTGTCCCCCGAGCGGAAAACTATCGTTCTCACGTGACTTGAGGAGGGGGGGGGGGGGGAGAAGTTTTAAATCCTGGGATTTCGTAATTGCGCCACTTGGGGGGGGGGGGGGGGGAACTTCAGGGTTTGAATATTTTTGAATTTCAGATTGGGCGATTGAGATAATAGACTTGCGAAGAAAAAGAACAAGCGAATGCGTTGGACCGGAAGTGCTGTTAAGGGGGCTTATTTTTGGGAGGGAAACAGTTGCCTGCTGATTGAGAACTAAGTGGAAATTTATGCGTATACCTGAGGGGATATTAGACAATAAAGTGGACAATTTTATGATGGATTTCAAGCATTATTAGTGACGTCAGAGGAGTAGGGGAGGGGGGAGAGCAGGTATTACCGGTGAGCGAAGAATTCTTGGAGTATTATTCACCGAACTCAAGACAGTTCAATTTAAAATAATTTTAGTTATACATTTAGTTTACATGACTGGGAATTTTTATTTTGATCAGGTATAGTTAAAAAAAAAGACCCTTTATGGAGTTATTAGTATTTTTCAAACAAATTGTATAAGCGTCGATGTGTTTGAATAAATCTTCACCCGAAGCCGAATTGGAACCTATAATTCTCGGAGCGATTTGACGTAGGCAGATGGAAATATACAAGCACGAATGGGCGCTTCGCGCGCTAAATTGCGTTTTGATATTTGAAGTAAAAATATATTTTCCGAAGTTGGAGATACTGTTAATCATGGACTCCGAAAAAATCAATTTTCCAATTTGGTGCAAGCATCTTTTGTTTTTTCTGTAATTATCGCGTACATATAAAATTTGTCAACACTGGACAGAATATGTAAAAGACCCGAAACTGGATAAATCAACAGACCGAAATCAACATACTTTTGAAAACTAAACCCGAATCGCCATGCCATCGATGTTTATCGATGTAAACGCGATTACCAACCAACTTGACGATGTTATCTGACTAATCTGATCAAGCAATAAATGAATGACGATTGAAAAATAAATTATGTCACGATTTTTGAGATATTTCGACTCTAACGATGTTTATTCATGTGTATGCGCTTTCTTGAATAGGATTATTATTTGTGAAGAAATATGAATTGCGGGTGAGCATGGATGCGTCTCCCTCATTTATTCAGATTCCACATCGTATTGCAGATTCTTTAAATTTTTCTCAGGAATACTTAAAGCATCACTAATTAAACCGAAAAACTAAAAGTAGATTTATTTTAAGTTCTCCATTATTTTTCGCCGGTGCTGGGGGCAAAAAAAGGATTAGAATAGTTTCGCAGTGACTTCGAACTTCCGGTTGCCATTATCTCACCGTGAGAAGATCCTTCTGAAAATCTCTTCGATTTCATCGATCACAAACGTTAGCGGCCATCTTTACAAATGTGTAGACCAATTTCAATGGAGGAATAAAAGAATTTTGCATTAAATGAACGGTGAATGTCCTGTCGTCTCCCATTGAATGGCATTTCGCAGAAAACATGAGGGTTGAGAACGGTCTAGACACTGAGGAATGTTCCAGGAAGGGTCGGTATCAGGAGCTTCCAATATCGAATGGAAAAAGGGAGGTGGGTCTGACCTCATCGGATCATGTGTGCATGCATTTTTCCATTGCATTGTATATATATATATATCGATCACGACAGAAGTTAAATAAACAAGTTGATTACCTCGCAGACATGTAGTTCACAAAAAAAAGGATTACATTTCCATTTGCGCGAAAATATAAAAAAAAATCTTTCGTAAATAACTCATGGTCTCGTAAAAACTTTAATAAATCGGAACGTGGAAATTTAACGGAAGAAGGATTTTCCATATTCAAGGCTGAATCTATCATTTCTCGTATTATATATTGAGAAGATCGAAATATAAGCGACCAACATATTAAACTAGGCTACTACAGTTGTTTTCGTCTCGGTGATATTTTGAAGTACAGTAGAGCTCCCTTAATTTTCCGCTTCCTTTATTTTCGCTGTACTCCCCTCACGACTTGTCTCCCCTCAAAAACCTTCTCCCACTCCCCGTACTTTGTCTATCCTTGTTTTCGACGTCATGCGCTCCAGACTGCGCAGCGTCTCAATAGTGGGACCGAGCATTCATGAAACATAACCTATTTACTTGATACATAGTCCGTTTACTTCTGCACTTATTTCCCCTTCCGCTTCCGACAACCCCCACCACGCCAACCAACCAGTGGGCTGAGTGGGGGGCTTCCTTAATTTTTTTTTCCACGAAATTGCTTCAAGGTCACCCCCCGAGCTCGGAAAATAAAGGGAGCTCTACTGTACGAAATTACGGATAAAATGGAATCGGTAAAGGAGTGACAAGTGATTACGGAACACTGTCTGCGGTTTGAATATTCCGCAACAAATTTGAAACAATGCAACTTAACGAGAAGTTTTAGTAATTTTATACTTTGTTAGCGATGTACCCAGAGAAAAAGGGAAGTGAAATGATATTCGTTGCGCAATCGTTCACATACACAGAACTCCATAAATCTTATCGTATTATAAAACCAATTGTTATCTCGTCTCGTCTCGAGGGGCGAGAATGTAATCCGATCTCGTATTGTCTCGTCTTCTCTCGATTTTTTTTTCATTTTTCAAGTGCTGCTTCACGATGACTCTTTTCAAAGGCTATAGTTTATTAGTCCGAAAACATTGTAATAAAGATAAAACAATATCTGCTGTAATTATTAAGAGAGAAAATATTGCCAAAAAGTGGGTGTTCATGTTGGTAGGTATATTGACAGAAACATTTTCAAATTTGTACAATGTTGAATACATGAAATTATCCAGATTGCAGATCTAGGATGGTCTCTAATTAATTCGACCAATTTTTCAACGCCCCCTCTGCCCCACGGATAATCTTCCCTCCCAAAAACAACTCCAAATCTCCCCCTCAATATTGTTCGAAACTTTGTTCAAAAAATAAAAATAGTTTTCCAAAGTTGCCCTTGAGCTATTCAAACTGATCTGGTGCCGCTGAGAAAGTAAAAAGCAGACACGGTCTTCTACCCACATATATATATGTATCGCGGATATATATCGCGGAAGCTACTTCCGCGTAACTCCTCAGGCATTTACTAATCGGCAAAACTTTACATCACCCAATCCTCGAATAAAAGCCCACATAAATTTTCGTGTTTATCGCATTTTTTTCGACAGCCCCGGGGAGCGATACTCAACCCATATATATCAGCACTAGAATTTCAAAGACCTTGCAACTGCCATAGCGGAAACTGAAGTTGGTGTTTGCAAGAGAAAGGCGTGAATTAAAGCGCAACTTTCAATGAAAAAAAAATGCGTTTGAGAACTTGCAGAAGAAGGAAAAAAGTTCAGATTTAGTCGTCACCGATGGAGCTTGATCGATAACCCCATTTTCCGAGGGGGTGGATGGGGGGGGGGGGGACTGGCAGCGCGCCAAAATTTTGTCCTGCCAACTTTTCCGTGAATCCTCGTAATCATCTCTACCCATTCTATATCTACCTCTCTTCCACATTACCCTCACTGTCCTCTGTTATTCTAACCTCGACCTCGAGGAACGGGTCACGATTGTTTTTGAAATTCACCAACCAGAGTTGACTCTTTGCCCATTGGAATGCAAGGCATATTGGCCAGTTCGCCCAATACAGTAATTTCAAACTTCAAACTCTCGAAGTTGTCCCACCACGAAACTATTCAAACCACTGTCCCATTGTTAACACTGGTACACTTGTATTTTAATTACGAGTAATTTTCAGGATTGTTCGGTGGAAGATGTACACTCTAGGATCGTCGGTGCAGATGACATCCTTTGAGATATATTTCTTTCTATCCTTAACCGTTCTCACAATGCAGCGACATAAACAATTCAATTTGTTAATAACTAGAAAGCCGAAAGCGACTGGCCAAGGTAGCAACCCTGAAAGTAGATGATGACTGACGAACCGAGAAGCGAACGTCGGGCTAGATATAAAGGAACAGCATTATCAAACTAATGATGATTCGAGGTGTTGGTTACCTCTGTTACCACAAAAATAAAAAATGGGTGTCGCAGAACTTTTTCGTACTCGCGACCAATCTAGGGTTCCATCCCTGACCGGACATGACCTCCAAATAGCAAAAGAACAACGAATTATTTTATGAAGCCACAATGAAGATAAATATATAGGATAACTTCAGTAACTCAGAATAGGTACGCCGATAATAAAAATTAATGTGTATTTAATGGACAAAATAATGAATGATTGAATGAGTCGGTAAGAAGATCGATTGCGCGTTTATGTAATGATTTTGATGAATGATGGTATTGTTAACGAACACGCTAATTTTCGTTTTGATTAACTATGCTTGAGGCACACTTAAAATGAGGATTAGACTTTAATTCAGACAATAAATTAGTGTAAACAATTGTTCGTATAGCAAATTTTATTCCATAAAATGTTTTTACATAAATATGTAGTGTTACATATAAATGAGTACATATGTATATATGTATACATGTACTAATTTCAGGTACTCTCAATGTTCGTTACAAGATTAACCATGTTAATTAAGAAATACGAAATGCGCGTATAAAAATATTACATTGAAAAAAGAAAAAAAATTAAAAAATTAATTGTTAAAAATTCGTCGATGTATAGTTTACAGATGAAAAAAAACCCATGAAAAGTACCGTGTGATTAAAGTTTATAAACTGCGGAGAAAGTGCGCAATGCGGGTATCCCGAGTTTCTGCCTAGATGTATCGTAGAATTATCAGTCATAATTTTATTGTTTTCTAAACCGATTCATTCATGAGATAATACAGACGTAATAACAATACTTTTTCCCTGTAATATCTCCTTAATGACGAGTGCAGGAAACAGAAGACATATGACCTAAAATATCTATTTTTGAATCAGAAACTATATTGATTGACAATATTTTTCCCATCTTCCACAGCTTTTACGTTGATTTTTTTCCTCTTTTTTAACAGATTAAAAAGGCTGTTATTCGTAGAGCACAAAAAGAGCGGATCCCTGGGAGGACTTCTCCTCCTCTCCCCCCCCCCCTCCTTCGGCCCACGAAACAATTATCAGGCACTATTTAAGTGCAGTAGAGCTCCCTTAATTTTCCGCTTCCTTTATTTTCGCTGTACTCCCCTCACGACTTGTCTCCCCTCAAAAACCTTCTCCCACTCCCCGTACTTTGTCTATCCTTGTTTTCGACGTCATGCGCTCCAGACTGCGCAGCGTCTCAATAGTGGGACCGAGCATTCATGAAACATAACCTATTTACTTGATACATAGTCCGTTTACTTCTGCTCTTATTTCCCCTTCCGCTCCCGACAACCCCCACCACGCCAACCAACCAGTTGGCAGAATGGGGGGCTTCCTTAATTTTTTTTCTCCACGAAATTGCTTCAAGGTCACCCCCCGAGCTCGGAAAATAAAGGGAGCTCTACTGTACCACATGGTCGACCCTAAGACGTTCAACATGTGACGCGTTCTACAGAGCCTTCTAGTGGAGTCATCTTTTGCCGACACGGCGGCAACTTACTTGCCCACGTAATACATGTATGCTATTATATATCATGAACTCGCCGATTCTCAAGAAGTTCTTATAGTAGAGAGGAGAAACGAAAGAAACTATCGATATATATCGAAATTCTCGAACACGGTAAGGTGAAATCGACGCAACAGCAGTTAGTGCGGGGGAAAAAGGAAATGCGCTTGAGGAGCGTGCACCACCGGACTCGTATTGTAATAACTCTGATCTCCAACAAGCCCTCTGTGTGTGTGTGTTTTTTTTTTGTCTCCCTCGTTTGTATTTCCCACGCTAACTGCTCTCGATTTCAGAAGCGAAGACTGGACATCGACTCGTGCGGCTGGGGCCGACTTTCGCCATCCAGACCATCGTATTTCTAAACGCAGGACAAACTTCCAGAAACTCCTGTGCTGCGATGGGGGGCGCCTATGAAGGAGCCTCCTTCCCTGCGTCGGGTTAGGGTCCCGCCCGTGCGGGCTCATTTTATGGGTACCGCCGATAGCCCACACGGAACGTCCCTGCTATCGGTCGGAATCCATGAGCAGATATTTGTGGGAGAATATTCTTCGGCGGCGGAGGGGCCAGGAATGGGTAGGCAGGCTGTCTCCCCATTGCGCCAAAGCCTTAACTCGACTTGAAAATTGTTTATTGTCATTTATAATATATACACTTATATACATTTATCTGTAGCGTTGAGTTGCAGAAAATTGATTAGTTTTTTAGTTTCTAATTCATCATTATCGATAATCAATGGAGGCACTGATGTTTGTTTTCAAACCTCGTGAGGTCCATCGGGAGTGTTGCAAGTTTTGTTGAGCCTAGCGGAATCTCAGTTCGCGCTAGCTGAAGCTTTCGTAACGGTTTGTCTTGTTTGCTTTGGTCTCCCATGCGAGGGCTCATGTTGGCTATCCTTTTTGGAGTCACAAGAGGTTTGAGATGTATCAAGTTTGACACTTTAGTTGCAGAACTTATACAAGATATATAAATTCACTGTAATGTAAGCATGGTACGTTGCAATTTATATTTCGTAGAGAGCGGTTGACATGCGTCCGCACGGCACCGACTCAAAACAACACTGATGCCGAAGCCCCGACGCATCGACGAAAGTCGGAGGGAAGACGCGGGCTCATATAACTTAGAGTTGATTAGACGTTGAATGAAATTGCCCCGTTTTGTATATTGCTAAGAACCATTTCTCTTATTCATAATACATTATTGTCTGAGCGATCAGGAACAGCGGAAGAATTGTGATAAAGGAAGTGTGCAACTTCGCAATAAAATATGCAAATGAAATATCGAGAAGTCATCACTGTAATTTTGTGGACTACACTGTTTTACCCCACCAATAAACATTCTATTCACGGTTGAGTGAACGGACTGTAACGTCCTTTTTGGGCCCATAAAACCAAAGTATGAATTATGGACGTCGTGTATTTCGGAAAATGACGTGGTGAAAAGTGTTAAAATTCTACGGATCCTTTCATATGAATCCATTTCCATGTAATTCAGATTTTATATCCCTCGCACATTGTCTTTTTTTTACACCTCTCTCGGTGAAGAGAAGGCTCAGGCAACACGTTAAAGTTAGTACTTCTGATGAAATGGCAATAACTCTGCCCATGAAGTTTCTTAAAGTAGCTCATCAGTCTCACAATTCTTGTTTATTGAAAACGAACACCGAGCCCACGATGTATTACTAAAAAATTTTGTCCTCGATTTGGCTCTAGGTAATTGTCGATTTTTTATTTGAAGACTTATTTCAGAGGAAAGAAGCGAATAAGCATGAACATTTGAGTAGGTGATGACATGCCCGTGACGTAGGTCATAGTGACCCCAAGTACCCCAGCTAGTGCCCCTAGGTATCCCAGGTACCCCCGGTTGTGACCCTTGGAACCCCAGGTACCCCAGGTAGTAACCCTTGGTAACCCAGGTACCCCTATGTAGTAACCCTTGGGACCACAGGTACCCCCACGTGGCAACCCTTGGTACCCCAAGTACCCCCAGGTAGTGACCCTTGGTAACCCAGGTACCCCTATGTAGTAACCCTTGGGACCACAGGTACCACTGGTTGTGCCCCTTGGAACCCCAGGTACCCCCAGGTAGTGACCCTTAGTACCCCAGGTACCCCCAGGTAGTCGCCCTTAGTACCCCAGATACCCCCACGTAGCAACCCTTGGTACCCCAAGTACCCCCAGGTAGTGACCCTTGGCAACCCAGGTACCCCTATGTAGTAACCCTTGGGACCACAGGTATCCCTGGTTGTGACCCTTAGTACCCCAGGTACCCCCAGGTAGTCGCCCTTAGTACCCCAGGTACCCCCACGTAGCAACCCTTGGTACCCCAAGTACCCCAAGTACCCCCAGGTAGTGACCCTTGGCAACCCAGGTACCCCTAGGTAGTGACCCTTGGGACCCAGGTCTTGTTTTTCCTATCAGCATGGGAAGCATCCCACATAGTTAAGAGCATAGATGTCGTTTCTCGAAATAATCTGCACCCGAAGCGGAGTTATAAAATTCGCGGGTATAGGATTTTATGATGCAGTGTGGGAATTGTTCCCACTCAGTCATAAAACTTCACCCACTCTACCATAGGATTTTTCTTGTGCTTTTTATATTACTACGTCATGGTGGAATTTGTTTGTCTGTACCAGAAATTTCCACTTCTTGACAATTCCAACCCTGGTCCTAAATTGTTGGAGAAGGAAGAAAAGTTTTCACTTAGACTGTAAAAGCGATGTATCATGACCTATGTCCTATCCACTGACCGTATTGTATGGGTATATACCAATGGCTATGCAACTGCAATAAGTTGGTGCTTAAATAAACAAAGTCAAGAAACTCAACGGCACTTGCAGAACACAATTCTTGTAAACTGTAGTGTTCTCCAGTTCAATAATAGAACAGCAACAAAAATTCTGGGCTCTTATCGAAACTTTTGTAGAGCTTGAGCTACAGGCGATTGTAGTAATTTGCATTAAGTTTACTATCTGTTCTAGTCTATGAGTATTCAATTTGCTGATGCCATTTTTCGTTACTCGTTCCATAGCAAAGTAATGGTCAATAATTGCCCCGGCACCTAACAAGGTATTTTTTTTTCTCACCTCTCGCTTCTACTCCCCATGGCTGCTCCTCCGCAGCTCATCGGTAGGGGATAGTGGACACCCAGAGTAAATCTATCAGGAATAGCATTTTTTAATATAGCTCAAAAAAATTTTTTTTTTAAATTCCCTACTGTTGTGATTTTTAAAAAAGATTTTTACATTTAGGCAGAAATTGACTTTAAAAATTTATTTAAAAAACGTTAATTACCAAAAAAATGTGAGGAAAAATTAGGATGGGTCATCATCTCGCATCGAGAAAAAAATATAGATATATTTCAGTGATGAGCCTGTGTATATAATTTTTGTATGTGGGTAGACTTTCGCCGTCAAACGTTCGTAGTTAACAGTACAAAAAAAAAAATCGTCGGAAATACTTCAAGCACTTCACGATGAATAAATATCGATCGGTCAGATCAAATTCAAAAATTAACTGTACATTATTCATACTTGCTCGTATTGCAATAGTTTCTGATTGCGTTGTAATGTCATGTCCGCTAATGGAGTAGAGTGAGAGAAAATTATTGTTCAGCAACTAATAATTTTCAAACTTTATTTCCAGACAAGGAAAGTTATTGTTTTGCTCCGACAAATGGAAAGTCGATTTTCCATTAAATTTTCACGGTTCAAGGTATTCCCAACATTTTAACACCATTTTCAACCTGATTTCCGTGTGTGCGCATGCGTGTCGGCAAATTTTTCGCGCATAATTTCTTCTCAACCGATTACGCGATTGAGTTTCAATATTTCAGATGAAGCCAAATTTTCATGAGAAGTAAATATAGGCTAGACAGTTTTTCATTAAAAAAACCTGACTGCATACAATTGAAATATTGGAACTATCTCCAGAAAAAATAAGTTCGGAGAAACATAGACAACTTTTATTAGCTAAATAAAATGTTCTTAAAAAAAGATCGGCAAGGTTTCTTCCCAAACCGATTTTTAACATATATTGCGCCTTTCACTCAAATCTGCAGCAAATAATATTGGACGGCAATTACAAATTGATAAGTGTTTTTCTTATTACCCTGATGCATTCCGCGTATTCGACCCACTCGTTTTGTCTCAATGTCTTTCCGTATTTACCGAACTGCAAACAGAGGCTTCTGGGTACTTCACTTTCGGCCTCGCTTACTATGTCAATATACATCGAATGTTTAAGTGTACAGATTAATTGCAGACAAAAAAAACCCTAAATCCTACTATCAACAATAAGCATTTGTAGATAATGATTGCCATGATTTTTAATCTCTCAATAAGAAATACGGAGAAAAAATTTCCGGAACTAGTCACGCAATGTGGACAAGTGAAATTCACTTTTCATGATTTTGCAATTGGAAAGTAGAAGTATTTTTTTTCTGAGATAAATTTATTTATGGAATCGCGCTGGGCGTAAATAAAAGTAAAAATAAAAAAAGGCCAGGTGGCAGTTAATTTTGCCGGTCTCAAAATCTCGGCTAGGCACCAATTCGCTCGTTACGAATTCTCATTAAGTAAACTTTTAATAAGGATAATAAAAATCGTAAATAAATTATACTCGATTCCTATAATTGGTTACAGGTAAATTAAAACTCTGCGAGCCAAGTAAGCCAACTAAATTGAATGCTCAGTTCAATACTCGCAATAACTTATCGAAGAAAAATCCACGCAATTATCCATTACAAACGATTGTAGATAATGATCCAATGGCATTTAATGTGTGAGGAACGTTATCATCATTCGGAAGGTTATTGAAAACCCATTTTGTTGAAAACAAAAATATGCCCTGCAATCTACTAGGCACAATTGTATATTTCAATACTATTTTATTTAACCGACAATTATTATTCGATTGATTCTATTCATTAAATCCGCGATAAAGGAAATTATCGTGTTTTGCCCCCGAAAATCGATTTTCCATCAGATCTCAACGTTTCATAGTATTTCTGACCTTTCTAAACTTTTTAAAATAAAATGTTTGTATAAGTGTGTGTGTGTGTGTGTGTATGTTTTTGTTTTTTTTTTTTTTTAATAGAAAAAAAAGAGAAAGAAGGAAGCCAACCGCCTTCCTCACGCTTCCTTCTTTCTCTTTCCTTCCTCTTTTGCATACTTTTCCCTTATTAAACAAACTTACAAAATTAACAAATAAAAATATTAAGTGCAAAGGACAATACCCCTTGTCACATACAATACACTTCCATTTGTCTCCACACCACGACGGAACATCTGCTGAGCAATACTTCGTTGTGCAGGGGACGATAGCCGTGGCTTCTTCAGTAGAGAATCCTTTCCGGTCTTCTACGGCAAGAACATCCTCCGTTTAGTCTGGTTTTTTCCGTAGCTGGTCCTCGCGGCGCAACTCCGTCAGAACCTCCATTGCAAACACGCTGGTCGCGTTCCATGCTGCCTCTGATGACAGCATGACTTCCACAAGATTTCCAACGTTTATGGGTTTGCCTGCAGTAGTTTCCCATATACATCGTTGCACATCGAAACGTGGACATGCGAAGAAAACATGTTCCGCATTCTCCTGAATTCTCTGACACGTTGGGCAATCCGGGGAATCTTCATGCTTAAATTTGTGAAGATATTCCCGAAAGCATCCGTGGCCTGAGAGCATCTGGGTTAGATAATAATTGACTTGTCCATGCGATCGGTCAAGCCAAACATCCACCTTCGGTATAAGCCGATGAGTCCACCGACCTTTGCTCGAGGCATCCCACTGTACCTGCCATCGCTTAATGCTGAGGTTTCGTTCTTCTCTCCTCAGTTCCACCGAGCTCAGCTTAGTTGATTTTCTGCGGGTGTAGAGGCACCTACGCTCCTCCGCTAAAACTTCGATAGGTAGCATCCCAGCAATGACACACACAGCATCGTTAGACACTGTCCGGTATGCGTTAGCCACTCTAAGGGTACGGAACCTGTAGACTGGAACAATTTGCCGTCGTGCTGTTTGACTTCGTAATGCGTCAGTCCAGATAGGGATACCATATGTTAATACAGACGTAACAACTGATGATAACAAGAGCCTTCTCTTTTGTTTTGGCCCTTCAATGCTTGGCATAAGTCTGGCAAGGGCAGACTTCACCGCACCTGCCTTACTGCTTGCATGTTGGGCTTGCTGTCTAAAACTAAGTCGGGCATCAATCATAATTCCCAGGTACCGTATGTAGGGCTGGGAAGTTATTTCGTGCTCACCGACTTGCAGCGTAATTGTCTCCAATTTCTTTCGGCTCGTGATGAGTAGTGCTTCAGTCTTATGCTCCGTAAGTTGTAAACCAATCGAGTCCACCCATTGTCGTATCTTGTTAAAAACATTCTCGAAAATGAGCTGGAGCATGGAAAGGTGTTTTTTCACGATGATAATGGCCACATCATCCGCAAAAGCTACGAGCCTTGCCACCGCCGGCAATGCCAGTTTGAGCAGTTCGTCATATACGATATTCCACAGAAGGGGCCCCAAGACTGAGCCTTGAGGTACACCCCCAGTCACCTTATATGTTTTGGGACCTACCTCTGTGTCATATCTGAGTACTCTGTTGGTGAAGTAATTGCCTACCATCTTTTGCAAATATCCCGGTACTTGCAGCTTCGACAATGCCGCCAGGATGGAATCCCACCGTACCGAGTTGAAGGCATTCTTGATGTCCAGGGTAACAACCAAACAATAATGTTTCATACCTCCTTTCCATCGCCTGCCATCGATTGCTTTCTTGGCTGTTTGGACTGCCAGGTCTACTGCCAGATCGTCGTCGTCTGAAGCCGTATTGAGCTTCGGCCAATAGGGGTTCCACCACTGCCTCAATTCTCTGATGTATAATGCGCTCCAGGATCTTGTCCGCAGTATCCAGCATACAGAGTAGACGATATGATGACGGTTCGTCCGGAGGCTTTTTCCCCTTAGGAAGCAGTACGAGTCTCTGTTGCTTCCATCTGTTGGGGAAGATACCTTCCTGAATGCAAGCATTGTACATGTCGAGAAAAATTCCAGCTGCTGCATTAATGGCGGCCTTCAGTGCTATGTTTGGCACACCATCGAGACCAGGGGCCTTGTTGTTGCCCACTCTACTACAGGCCTGCAATAGTTCATCAGCTGTAATCGGTGGAATTTCGTCGTTGTGTGTGTGTGTGTGCCGATCTACGCATGTAACCAAAAATGTCCCGGAACGATTTCGCTTGAACAAACTATCCGATCAAGGTCCTGTATGACGCAATCGAAGCATCTTGCAGCTTAGAGCTCATTAATTTTTGGTCCATATATGTCTGCTGGTATCTACTGTTATTAACAATCTCAATTGTTCATAACGCTGGATCTCACGAAATATTATAGATACGCGAAAGTGTGTCAAATAAATGTTGTTCCTTATAAAAAAAATACATATTTTGTGTCCTCTGACTTTTTTCGTATCTTCAACCGTTTCGGCGTTAGAGCGTTATAAACAATTAAAATCATTTAGAGAGCTCTATGAAGAGAAGAATGAGAGATTGGAAAGGAAGTACAGACACACGCACGCAGACATCGAGAAGTTATAATTTTGGCGCGTGGAGGGTCAAACCCTCAGTCCATCTTTTATTTTTCTTTTCTATTATCGAAGTAGTTTCTCAATTTCATAGCCTCCTCTTTCTCAACCTGCTTCTTCTCCCACTTTGTTCCTCTCATTGCAGCATTCACACAGTTTGAACCAATGAACCCAATGCCCAATGGTCATTATATTCCTGGATTTATCCAGTACTTGAAGGAAAACCATGAAAAATCTCAATTTGTACAGCCGTTTCTTTTACGGACCTCCCGTTGGACGATGCATCTGTAACAGTTGGAGCGAGCTTAATCGCACTCTACTATACAGAAAGGGGACTCCCCGATACGGGGATTCGATCCTTGGACCTCGTGTGCCAACCACCACCGCTCTAACCACACAGACGTTGTCGTCGGCGGGAGGTATTTAAACGGGCAGAACAAAAACGTCTTACGAATATAGTACACAACGCCTCAGTCAATGGGTCAGTCGGTTTTCGTATTTCCAAAGTATGCATGTATGTATGTAAAGCTTTCATTAAGTCCTAGCATAAAGAACCCCCTAAGGACTAACTCAATGGCAATACAAAATTACACGTACAGGGTATCGAGCATCATTCACAATGAAACAGATAATCATTCACAATTCAATATCAAAACCTAGACTTAGTGTGAGATAAAATGGCGTCCACAAATGGCAAATGTACACTCGCTTGCACGTTATTCTTTCAAGTAATGGAAGAAAAAATATTGTCAACTGGAAATGAATTTTAAAGACGATTTCATGGGACAGACTTTTCCAACTATTAATGGAATTTTAATTGTAAGATATGATAAGAATCACCTGACTATCACGTATTACATAACTTTGAAAAATACCCTGGAGGTTCATTGGATTCACGATTCGAAGAAAATAAATCCACGGTCATTTAGCAATGATACCCTTGTGGAAATGCGGGCATCGCCGCGACGTCGCGGCGACCCCTACACGAGTTTTCTTAACAAGACTGGACCGATTTCCGCAGAATATGTTCATGCGGCAAAACATCCCCCACTCTGGAGCGTTCTCGACACGCGCCACCAACTAGGTCCCGCCCTGAAGATGTCACGAGGGCATCAGTTCTATCGATAATATAGTTCAGCAGTTGAAAAAGGAGAGGAAATTAATTTATCTGCCAATCGCCATCGTCCAGTCCCTTTAAAGTTCTCAGAGGGTGTGCACGGAGTGGGGGTAAATAATAACTGTCGCTTTCGCAGAACTGTGGGAGTCATCGGTGCCGACGGGCGACACTCAACAGGAGTCCACTGTATAAGTCGTGCTAGAAAAAAAATGGTCTTGGCTACATATACTCCCACTCTACGCAATTCCGCTTTGATGGCACGAGTGATAAGGTTAGATCGTTACCATATAGTTAAACTCCGATTGAACCGTTTAATCACGGAGATTTTTTTTTTTTTTATTGAACATATACTTACAAATATACTGAGAAATTCATATGATATAAAAAATTGGCACCAGGAATCTTAGTCATAGGCGCCATCCTCACATCTCGCTCATGGAGATGTATCTATGACCGTCTGGTGGCGCCATCTGTTGCCAAAACGGCGGAAACTTATGTAGACATTTAATGTATTATTGGAGATACAGTAGAGCTTCCTTTATTTTCCGAGCTCGGGGGGTGACCTTGAAACAATTTCGTGGAGAAAAAAATTAAGGAAGCCCCCCACTCAGCCCACTGGTTGGTTGGCGTGGTGGGGGTTGTCGGGAGCGGAAGGGGAAATAAGAGCAGAAGTAAACGGACTATGTATCAAGTAAATAGGTTATGTTTCATGAATGCTCGGTGCCACTATTGAGACGCTGCGCAGTCTGGAGCGCATGACGTCGGAAACAAGGATAGACAAAGTACGGGGAGTGGGAGAAGGTTTTTGAGGGGAGACAAGTCGTGAGGGGAGTACAGCGAAAATAAAGGAAGCGGAAAATTAAGGGAGCTCTACTGTACTGAAGTGTAAGATGAGACAAGCTTTCAGAAGACAGTCTAGATCACTTATAGACACCGTACTGGGGTTGAACATTCAAAATGAACAAAAGCGGAAATGTTTTTATCATTTCCGGTAAAACAAGAGATTTTCCCGCAAAAAAAAATTACGATGTTTATGACGGTGACAATGAAGTTCTGCTGTCATGCACTCAATTGTTTTTATTATACTAGTAATGACTGCCGGTATAATAAAAATTCTGAATTCAATGAATAAACATTTATTTCTGTCGTGATGGTAGGTAGATGCAGCATGCTGAAGGTGAATAGACTATAATACCCGCGTGTTATAATCACCAAGTCCTGATGAAACCGAACAAATGGAGTCTACTCCCGCAATCATAAACGTCGAGGATGGGTATGAAAAGGAAAAATCCCCTCAGAAGGGGACTTCACTGTAATGAATCTCGGTCTTTCTATTTTTCAAGGTGTATTGTATCAACAGTTAATTGTAATCGCAAGTCTTCTCCATATGATACATATGCAACGTGAAAACAGAATACGTACACGTATATAAAGGTGTTCCGAGAGGAGATTTTCCGATTTATCATTTTTGTTTGCCATTCCTAGATTTTCCGATGCGTTAATTAAATATTTCAATCCCATTTATCGAGCAGATAATTATGAATATTTAACTAGCCGCATAGTCAGCGCGAGGACGAGAATTGCGCGCGTTACTGGAGTGGGAGTGAGACGCCGATAGGGGTGCTGGCGGTCGAGGGTTAAACCCGTCATACCTCCTTAATTATGGCAAATATGGAAAAAAGTGATTAGAAATCAAATATGCATTTCCACTTACAGAGCAAATTCTGATTGATACTTTTTGCCGTATCTCTTACCGTTTTTTAAGTAGAACGTTGTTAATTCAATTGTTAGTAACAAAAAAACTGCTCGGTCAATTTAAACCAAGACCTAAAATCCGATCTAAGTTCCATGAACACGCTCTGAATAAGACCTCGATGACCCAGATCGTTCCACCCGCTCGTGAGAAATCGTTAACGGAAAATTCCGATTCTACACATACACACACAGCCATTTTGGTATACTTAAAACCCTAATTACGAATCGAAATAAATAAACTCGATTTAGGGGTCATTACAATAACTTCCCGAAAAATCCGGAAGTTAACAAAAGATGCTTGCACCAAATTCGGAACATATTTTGAAGATAGGGAAACAAGTTGCAACTAATTTTGTTGTGTGTTACAACGCACATTTTGTGTTTTATAACGTTTTTCTAAACGTTGACAATTGCGGAGTATATGAGTGGGGAGGGAGGGGGGGGGGAGTCGCGGAGGACGTGTGAGCGCATGCAAGCGACCTGCGCAAATTCTCCAGAATTTTTTTTATGAAAGCCCTAGATCTAGAAGAAAATAGTAAGAAGGTAAGATATTCGGCATGAAAAATTCCGTCAGTCAAGTTTTATGATTTTTCCCCGGACCTTCAATATTTTACAACGTGTTCCACTTCATATGTTCGACATTCAACCCTCATTTTTTCAGCAAGTGTTATAGATATCGATATTCAGGGAACCAGCATGATTCTCCATGCAGCACAGGATATTTTATATGTAAGGCATTGTCTTCCAACTCTGTTATTGAACTAAGTCGACCTGATAATTAAGTTGAACCAAAATGACAAATCGCGAAGTTTTTTACGCGACCTACATGCATCACACTGCACTTGTTTGTTTTTCTAATTGCGTCTCTCTGAAAGAGAATGCAGGAAGGGGATCAGGGAAACTCGATGGAGTGATTATTTATTTATCAACGATTCCAATAATTTACAGCGTTCTATGTTAAAAATTGATACCGACCTGAACAAATGTTTGCAAAAAAAATTCGCCCTACATTCAATATTTTATGTCTTATAACTTTTGCTGTCAGCAGGTATCATTGAGGATATATAGCTAGCTCATAAAAGCTCGCGGTCACATCCGGTTTACACTGTGAGGAAAAATTCCATAAAATTTCCCAGCAAAGTTACAAACTTCGAGAGCTCAATGTGATCGAGAGGAAAATTGGGGACCTGACATTCCATCTGGCCAATTTTTCTGCAGCAGATTTCGCTCATCGAATTCTCATACTAGTCATCCTGGAGTTCCATAAAAAAATCCCAAACATTTTTGTATTCTATCCAATATTATAGGATTTTTCCATACGTGACCAGAGTTTTTCAATGGCCCTCTAACATACTCCCGCTCTTCATGATTTGTAACATTGGCTGATACCTCTTAGCCGGAAGTGAACGCGGTCAGGACCAAGTCACTCCAACTCAAACCTCCATTCTTACCCTAGATGAGACCCCAATAAACCCGGTCCGCAAGATTGAGCGTTCTGCATTGCTCTCCTATGAATTATCCTAACGAGTATACCAAACACAGATACAGTATCCACACATCGAGTGTGCAATCGCACCTATACCCCTTAATCGGAAAATGTGCATTGCGCCACGCGTATCTGCACACCTGCACCCACCAGTGTGAATGGGTGGGTGGTTGGTTCAGGGGGAGGGGGATGGGGGGGGGGAGAACGCAAATGTGCACCAAGCCCGATGAAATTGAATAACGAAAAATACATGCCTGGGGTTTATACGAGAATCTCTCCCCCCTCCCCCCCCCCCTCTCACCTTGACACGCTTCAAGGCAACTGAGGTTGCAAGAGTTACTCCTCAATAAATCTCACTCCACAATAATTTAATAAAATAAATGATCTCATTAAAGTTAATGAAATCAGTCTAATTTATCCAGCCGTCCTCAACTTACTCCAACACACCCCAATTAAGTCCTAAACTCGATTTTCGCGATAAGGCCGAAATAATTCGGTCTTCCCTTTTCTGGAAAAAAAGGTTAGTAAAAAAAAATCATAAAAAAAATAAATCCCATAAATGGCCACCCTCGATCATAACGTCCCCCCCCCCCTCCCAATTTTTTCTTCTGTCTCATTCCCCAGATCCTGCAGCCCCCCCCCCCCCAAAGTAGTCCCTCCACCCCCCCCCCTACCCCCCCCCCCCCCGCAAGTAGTCCCTCTGTATTACAACCCGTTATCGGATAAAAATCGTGGAAAAAAAGTGATATATATCTAGCCGTGCGAAAACGGTCAGCTGGTATTACAGCAGTTGCGCAGCCGATCGATGGCCCAGTGCCACATCTACAATATCAAATCTACATACGCATATGCACTCACACCAAAACCCATATCCCCGGTGTTTCTCCAGCATTTCTCCTCCACCATTCACCTCTCTTTTCTCATTCGTCGACTCCCTCCCCCCGCCCCCCTCCTCCCACCACCCCCTCCGCCTCCCCCACCCCTGCTCCACTCCTGCGCATCTCCCACTTCAAAAAATTACAAACGTTGATTCAATCCTAGAATCCACAGCTACCCCCCACCTATTGCGCTACTGCCACCCCCCCCCCCCCCCCCCCTCCGCCCCAGCACACTGTCGTCAGTGCTTCCAACACATAAAGAATTTAATATAGGTGAAAAAAGCTCAACCCCACGACGATTCATTTTACCCTCGTCCCAACGGCCACTTCACTTTTACATTCTCTCTCTGTATTTTTCCACCCCTCACTTACCACCCCCCACCATCGCTACCAACAACCCTCCCTCAACCCACTATCAGCGAACTCAAGAAGAAATATCCCCCCATTTTACCCTCACCCACTGTGTTACTAAAATAGTCTCTCTCTCCTTCACTACAAACCAATCCCCTCTCTCCACTTCACGCCGTGTCTTCACCTCGAGTATCCTCCAGACCTAGCACCACTACCACTCCCGCGCCGGTATCCAGTCCCTCAGCCAAGTGCATACTGTCAAGGTACATACGTCAGGAAATATCTAGGGTGGACACGTTACTCGTGAGTTCTTTTTTTTTGCGCTTACGTGAACTGACAATTGGTGTAATTATTCATTGCAGTTATCACGTGGGTACGTTGCTGCTGGGGACGTTGAGGGACGTGAGAAGATGGAATTCTACATGAAGATTGGAGAAACTATCTGAAGAGGTTAGTGGCTAACTGGGCCTTCTGCATTCGTTTGATCTCAATTTTGGGTTGTTCAAGTCCTTCATTTTTTGTGGTGCTAAAATCAGGGGCTTTGAGCAATGCTGAATGCCAATCGAGGAGTATGGAAATTTTGGACGTGATGGTTTGAGGGTTCAATCATTAGTTTAACCTGCAATGGGCCAGAATTGAGGATCGTTTTTTTCTGGGTGACCCGGATAAGTTTGCACGCATTTTATGGGAATTTTTTTGAATTATTTTTGATGGTTTGCGCGTTTTACGACACACCTAGTGCATAACCAGATACACATGTGCCGCCAGTAGTCGTGCTCGAGCAATGGCGAGGCATACTCGTGCACTAGATCAATAACGCTACCCACTAAGAATTCCGCGACGCTGACGCCGTTTTTTTTTCTATTAACACATGTGTTGTTTTCCTAACTCGGGTAACACTGCAAAATAATGAGCGGTCCTAGTGGGTGGGACTTATCAGGGCCACATCAGTAAATGCTCGATTATTGCCCTCCGGCATTTTTTTTTTCTCAAAAATCATTTAAAAAATCGGGGGGAGGGGGCAAGTGATGTTACGAAAAATTCTTATTGGACATTTTTGTAGGGGAGTTTATGATGGAAATAAAAGTCCTCTACGATTTGGAGGCGAACTGAGTCCTCGAGATAATTGGAAATTTTTGGTATTTTTTTTTTTGACTTACTAGACCGATTTTAATGGGGAGAAAATAAAAACCGCGGGAGTTTCTGATTATCATTTGCATTTATCAGAGGATATCTCGATCGGGGGATTAGTTTCTGAACAATCGTTGACTAGTCATAAGGGCACACACACACATACACACACACATATGCACACAGTATTTTGAACATAGTCTAAAATGACTTTTCAAGTACCTTGTAACGTGGAGATCGTACGATTCTAAAATTGGGGGAAAATCGATAACTCCTCCTGTTGGAAACTGGAAAAATGGACATTTTGATAGACACTACATTACCAGAACTTCCTAAGCGCACTCAGACTTGGAGCATTTGCAAGTTTGAGAAAAAACAATCGGACAATTCTGCGATAAATTTAAAGTATTAAAATCATCTGAATTTTCAGTACTCAGTATTTCAAAATGGTGCGGATGGGAGAACTCAAAATGCAGTGATACATTCCCCTACCGGAGCGAAAATTTTTGGCGCCAATTTTTTGGTGGTAAACGTGGTGAACCACACAACAGTGGACGAACCAATTTATTCAAATTTATCAATTTCTTGAACAGTAGTTAGAAAAACGTAACGCGCTGATTTACCTGCATCACTTGCGGACGTTTTAGTAAATGCGTTAACCAAATTTTCATCTATTGCATCCATTTAAACATGCATGGTTTCAGAGTTACAGAGTTAAAAGATTCCATGAAAAGGCGCTTGGATAAAACTTCCGGAACTATACTCAGAAATTTCAGGGAAAATTTTTCAACAGCGATTTTCCTGTGCATTTTCAGCTAGCCTCATTGATGATTGTTATTATCGTGGGGAGAAGGGAGGATTAAGCACTTACGAGAACATAAAGGGGGGGGGGGTGATGGGGTGAGGTGGTGAGGTGGAATGGAACTGGCAGGGATCTGAGTGGGTTTTTCGATTCGGCGGATAATTTTATCCCTAGCGTCGTTATGAGCGGAAGTGCCGACGGTGTCAGTTACACTCGGGGTAAAAGCCTCAATTTTTTTCCCCAGAAAATCTTGTTCTACTATTTTGAGGGGTTGATGAAATGAGAGAAGGGAAAATTGCTGCTACAGCAATGAAGACCAAGTGAGGGTGAATGATGAGTAAATATCGAGAAATGGGTAGCTGGCGTAATGCGCTTCTTGGAGGCTGGAGCAATATATTATGGCCTACACACACACACGCACACACACACTGGGTGTCGTCGGTAGAGCATATTTTCTCATTCCAACCGATTCCCACCGGTGGCAGGAACTTTCCGCGTGTGCTATACACAGTGCCCATAAAATGAGACCGTAAGGCCGGGCGGGAACCTAACCCGCTGCAGGAGGGGGGGGGCGGGGGGGGGGGGGGTAGAATAGAGAATAGAGGTTGCTGGAGGTTCACCCTCCGTTTAGAAATACGACGCCCGGAATGGCGAAAGTCGGCCTCCGCCGCATGGATGGGTGTCCAGTGGGCCCTTCGGAAGAAATGGGGGCAATGTTGGGGGGAATACTGAAGGCTATCGTGGGGAGTGAAATTCCTATTTGAAATATTGAACACTTGAAAAAATATGGAAAATTATGTCAGTCAATTTACTCGACAACAGATTATCTCGGAAGATGATCTTCAACGTATAACATTCGTTTCTCTCTTTTCGGCATTGCTGAATGACCCCGAGGAAATGCAAGGGTTCTTTGAAGTTGTTCATGCGGATCAAGCAGTTTGAGTTTTATCCCTTCATATTTTCTTGTGACGCACGTGACTTTATCGAATTGTAAAGCCAACTCAATTACCGTGGGAATCTAATGAAGGGGCAGGTCAGGATGCATTTGGGTGTTTGCAAAGTTCCGACTGGTTTTAAGGGGATTAAGGGGTAAATGGATATCCGGGAATTTACGAGTTCCCTACCAAAAAAAATTAAAACGTAAATCACACTGACTAGAATCGTAAATTACACTTTGAAAATTGTGAATCATCATTTCGAAACTGTGAATACTGATAGCAAAACGCGCTTTGTAAATAGTGATTCACATTTATGAAAAACGTGTTTTAATTACAATATTAAAGTATCTATTTATATATTCTGTACGTATTAATTTAACGCAAGGTTGGCCTTTCAACTTTCTGAGCAAATTTACATTCATTTCATTCTTTACATCTATCAATTAATTGGGAGAACGACTGACATGCGCGAGTTAATCCATATGACGTCAAAGGAATTGTGACTCCTTTTTGTTATTTGAAATTTTTCGAGATAAATAAAAAAAAAAAAAATTCGAGATGAGTAGTGCAATCTGTTGTCCGAGCCATTCATTACATCGTGCTGTACGTATTAATTTTTCTGCGTGCCGACAATTAAATCCCTGGCAATTTCAATTTTTTTCTGTTTGCTATTACTAATGGAATTGCTGGGAAAACAATAAAGGCAACAGAAAATAATGGCAGTATAATCACGGGTGGGCACTAAATTTCATACCATAAAAATTTCCAATAGATCGTTTTACGTGATGTAAAAAAAATTAATAGTTCTGTCATTTTACGCTCCCCTGAATTTTCTTCTTTATCAGTGTCAAGAGACAATCATAAAAGAAAATCGATTTCCCTATCAATGCAATAGATCGAATTTCCCCTCACGCCAGCCCTAATAGTGTTCGGTTAAATTGCATGGAAAACGTATATACTTGCTGATAATGTACTCGTATATTGAATATTAAATTCCACGATTGCAGAAATTTAATACTATACTTGTATTAAATGTGTGACTCGTTTGAATTACTCTGACTTCATTGAAGTCCAATCCATTTGTACTTCTTGTACAGTTAAGTTTCGGCCCAAGAGATAACGGTACATTACGTTTTATTCAAAGTATTGTCTACGATTAGATACCACTTTCTGCTACGTTACATCATATAGTATCAAAATACATTGATTGACTGTTTTATGAATTTCGGAAAAATTGAGCGAGCTCCTCTAGGCATATATATATATAGGAGCGCGGTAGATCTCGCCAGTGCTCCGCATGGCGGTGCTTACTTGGCTCGAGACACTACCGCATCTCCTGATAATGCTTCCAATTTCTTCTCTTCGTACACTTGCGCCCTTCCACTCCGTTCTTACGTCACCGTTTTTCAATTTTTGCAACGACTAACGACAGCTTCTCTCACTCAAGCCGGCAAATCAACAGCAAGTTCGCATTTTAGCTGAAAAGCCGAAAAATGAATTAATCCTCATCTGACGTGTGGTCCATTTAAAAACTATTCATGAACCCGCGAACTTTTAATTGTCGCGGCGTTCGAATTGGGGGGGGGGGGGGGGGGGAGGGATGGGCGTTGAGAAGACGCAGCGCTTCCGAGGTAACCAATATAGATATATTTATCGTAATCCAATAACGCTCAATGTATATAGATATATTAATTATATTAGTCACGCTGTGACGTTCATGCATTGCATTTACTGCGGAACCGCCTCAATCCGTAAAGCTTGGCTTTTTTCTTAGATCATGCACAAGCCCGAATGCGCACCTCGCTGAATTCCCATTTGAAATTTGGAGTAACAATATCTTTTCCAAAGTTGAAGGTACTGTTAATCATTGATTCCGAAAAATCGAGAGCCTTCAATTTTCCAATTTGGAGCAACCATCTTTTGCCTTTTCTGTAATTATCGTCTACGTATAAAATTTGTCAACACTGTACAGAATATGTAAAGCAGTCGAAACATGATAAATTAACAGAACGTCGAAAATAATTCTGTGCATATCATTTTCAATAGCTACATAAGTTATCACAACTTTAACAATTATCATACTTTGAAAACTAAACCCGAATCGATACCCCAAATATCGATGTTTATCGACGCAAAAGCGATTAGCAACCAACTTCACGATGTCATCTGACTAATCTGATCAACCAATACATGACTCACGATTCAAAAATAAATTGTCACAGACCAATAAGGAATGGTCTCACGACCTTCGACTCTGACGATGTTCATTGTTGGGTATGCGCTTCCTTGAATAGGATAGAGATCCCATGATTTATCCACATGCAGTCAAAAGGACTTTACTTCTCCGAGGTCACCTGAGAAATATCTTGACTCAGCCTTGTCCATAGAAAATACCACTTATTTCTCCCTTTGATTGTCTCGCTGGTGATGTCTTATTCCGACTTCCGGTTCAATCAATTTTGACCCCCCCCCCCCCCCCCCCCTTGACTTACCATTGACCAAATACAAAAATTTCAGAAGTGTGTGTAATTATTAACGTTCCCCGACATAGGGAAAGTCATTGTAATCACCCCAAAAATGAAATGTGCCGGACCCATGGACTTCCTTCTTTTCTGACCGTTTCATGACCTCCTGACACATTTTACACAAAATGTCCGGCTGTGTGTGGGGACGCGTGTGTATGTACATATGGGAGCATTGTTTTGGACGACGCCCCCCAAAACAGCTCACTTAGTATAATGTGTTTTTCCTTCAGAATTGCATTTCGCCGAAGCAAAGTGCTAAAAGGGGTTCAGTAGCAATTAGCATAATGGTTGTTGGTTTATTAACAATTTCAGTAATTGATAACGCTATATCTCGAAACCCGTTGAAAAATGGAAAAACTCGTCAGAATGAATATTCTTCCTCATTTAAAAATACACATTTTAGGTTAAATGACTTTTAGAGCCAGCGCTCGTCATTAAGGAGATATGAGAGGATTTCCTGCGCTCTCTCACTCGCTCCACAACGACACGCGCTCACTTGGAGGCAATCTGGCTGTGCGCTGCTGCCGACGCGACCTCTCAAGGATTAGTTCGGTAACTCTTCTGAGAAATTGCGCGGGAAAACGATTGATGCTACAGGGATACACTGAATGGAAGAATTTCTGTACGACTCAAATGGAAAATAGTCACATGCCGCGACATGAAATCATCGATAATATGTCCAATTGAAGAAAAAATACAACTCGGCGACTAACTCGCGCGCAAAATCCATGTAATTATGCAACCGTTGCTCAATAGATTGTGGTTGGCAGCCAGTAGCCACTTTTCCCATCGATTTATCCTCATTTAAATGAATCATGCCCTATTAAACACAAAGAAACTCGCGTTATCTGGTATCAGTATTCATTAGCATTTCTGGGTTAAGCATTAACACACGCCCGTACATGTTGATGCTTGGGCTATACGCATGTCACTGTCTCGCGTGTTTCCTCACTAAGCGACAGAAGGAGAAATAATTATATTATCCACACTGTATATCGTCAAAGTCGAAAAGGGGTCGGGAGGGGGGGGAGGCCATAACGTAACAAACATGGAGGGAAAATAATAAAATGTGGGCGCCTGTAACACGTTGGTTAATCTCCGATGTTGCAATGAGCATTTTACATGCGTGCCACGAAATAATGTACATATTTAAACGGAACAGAGGGGAAAGGGGGAGGTCACCATGCTTTATGCGGAGTGTAAAGTGACAATCGATATATCGTGCTCTGGAAAAAAGTCCCCCGTATGAGGAAAGAATCTCCCGTACGTTGGGATACAACACTTCTTTTTCTTCGAATCCCAGAATAACTAGTGGGGTATAAAGTGCCCTCGTTAGGAATACAAACAAAACTTCCCGATTTGTAATTTCTGTTTGCTGTTCCTAGATTTTCCAATGCGTCAATTAAATGTTTCAATTCCATTTATCAAGCAGATAATTGAATATTTGAATATATTGAATATTGATTATGAATATTTGACTAGCCGCATAGTCAGCGTGAGGACGAGAGTTATGCGCGTTACTGGAGTGGGAGTGCGACGCCGATAGGGGTGCGAACGCTCGAGGGTTAAACCCGTCATACCTCCTTAATTATGACAAATATAGAAAAAAGTGACTAGAAATTAAATATGCATTTCCACCTACAGAGCAAATTTTGATTAATACTTTTTGCCGTATCTCTTACCGTTTTTTAAGTAGAGCGCTGTTAATTCAATTGTTAATAACAAAAAACTGCTCGGTCAGTTTAAACCACAAACTCATCCGATCTAAGTTCCATGAAGACGCTCCGAATAAGATCTCGATGACCCAGTTCGTGCGACCTGTTCGTGAAAAATCGTTAACGGAAACTTCCGATTCCACACATACACACACACACACACACACACACACACAGAGTCATTTGTTCGGAATTCGACAGGAAGCATTTTGATATACTTAAAACGCTAGTTACGAATCGAAATAAACAAATTCGATTTAGGGGTCATTACAATACGGAAAAATCGGGAAGTTAAAAAAATGGACCCAAACTTTTGACCGGTAGTGTACGCAAAAGTTGCGAACTGTATGAAGGATAAAAATTGATAACAAGTGGACCGAGTCCGTGTACCACGTCAGGGCCACGTCATCAAACTGCTCGATTTCCTCTTCTCGTCCATCCCAGCGCTCTCCATCTAGAAGCATTTGCACTCTAATCGAAAGCTTTAAAAATCTCGCAAGAATGACATTGCATTAGAAATCTCTTGAATTAAAAAAAGTTGTAAGAATTTTAGGCAATTCAGAAATTCACATGAACCATTTAAAAAATTTCAATAGCTAGATGAAAAATGAAAAAGGTAATGCAACTGAAAACGAATTGAACTACGCTATCTTAGGCCCTATACCATAGGCACATTACTCGCCACATTGAGCATAAAACTGCTGCAAGCTATTAATTCATTCAAACATGTAAAATTAGATTCTGAGTGTGACCGCAAGACAAAAGCAACATATTCAAGCACAGTGAACCAATGTAATATTACTAACAAGAAACTTATTGCACATGTGTACTGTATATGAACTCTAATTGTTAACGATCCAAAAAGGATTAAATACATTCAATGAGGAAAAAAAACTGAAAACGATATAAAGTAGGAAAATTTAGAAAATTGTTTCGAAATTCAAAAACTGCAAAATTGTCAAAGAATTCAAAAGTTTTAAGTAGTACAAGTAATGACTGTGTGCGGCCATTGACATGAGAAAATTTCTCGATGTGCAACGCCCTTGTACAATTTTTCCTTCTGCCCTTTTTCTCTATTTTTTGTTTATTGCCCAAACATCCTCAAATCTGGGACTTTATTTCTCGTTATCTTCCGGAAAATTCTGTCAGTTTTAGTGCGTAAATTTCACAGATCTACTCTCAATTATCCTCCAAAGTTTTTTTTTAAGCTCATGTCCATTGTATGAATTTCATTTTCCTCTCTCCTGTGGAGATATATATTGCACAAAATACTATATTTTTTTTGGGTTCAATGAATGTGCCGAAAAGGGAAGAATATCAGATGAAAATTGAGCCATCGACACTGCCAAAAACGTCCACCAGCCAAGTATTTTCCTATTTGGCGGAGATTCAAGCATATTTTCATTCGAATCAAACACGTGTGTGCATTTCACTGAAAAATTTAGCTCTTCATTCACATCTTGTACGTATGTTTCCGGAAAAAGAAGTTCGAAGTGAAAGAATTTCATCCAGCTTCCTTCTCTCGGTCCAAACACAATTTTCTTTTTTTTTAACGATGGTTTAGATACTCTTTAGAGTGCATAGATGAAGAAGACGATTTTGCGATCAATTAAAAAATGATTCTGGTACACATCAAACGTGTTTATATCATACCAATTTCAATTTTCATTTTCGACATGATTACAATAACTTCCCTCGTCGGGAAGTTAATACATTAAAGAAAGTAGGTGCATGGGATAAAATCGAACGATATCAGTTCATATCAAGCTTACATGCTTCTTCATCAAGGTACTCAGCATCCGCTTCATGAAGACAGATTTGACAGACAATGATCAAGTTACGGAATGTCGACTATAGCTGTTTGTGCTTGCAGCTTGCAAGCGCGAACTTGAAAGCTCGAAATAATGAGCAAATCGGATGTCCCACTCAGAACCCTACAATTTTTGTTAGAAACATTTTTTTGTTACATGGCCCTGTTGAAAGATATTGAAGTGCAACTTTTCAAATGGGACACCCTGTATATTCTTGGTCATGTCTCAAAATGATTCTCGAAAATTTTGATGTGCTCTTCCATTTTGGAGATATACAACGACAAACCTTATCTCATCATCTATTGCCAATCGCTGCCTCTCTTCGCTCGGTTAGAATTCTCGCTTTTTGTACATATAGACAGAAAAATCGTATTCAACCCTCGGGAGGACAATCAGACAACCATTCCCCACGCGCTTGCTACCCTCGCCTTCGGCTCGGGCCGCAATCTTGCACGTGGGCAAGACTTGTCTGCTTTTCCTCCCTAGGTGAGAAATATACTATTCCTGCGTTGAGCTTTTCGAGGTCCCGTTAGCCCGGGTAACATTTGCGGTCGCGCCCATAGCGGATCACCGTACGCGTTTTTTTCAACTTCAGTAAAATGAAAAATATATATATATTTTATTGTTATTTAACGTCGCTATATTTATAGTCCCTCAAGTGCTAGTCGAGGACAAAGGTCCACGATGTGTTTGTAAACAAAGCACTCATAAATAAACTACATTGGCGCTCGTATCAATCGGCGCAGCTTGGATTTGAGCTACTTGTGTTCCATTGCACAATAAATTTCCGTACTTTTAGAAATAAAATACCTGCACTCGGAGGCTGTAATTTCTCATCATTGCAGATGATATTCAATGTCCTGGTAGGAACAAGACACGGCAATTTTTTCCCGCAAAATTGTCTGCGACAATCACCCTTAAATGATTAAAAACTTGCAGAACCATGCTGATTTCCCTAAGGAAGTGACACATACGACCTCCCGCTACACGTTTGTATCCCGGAATAACGGGCGCGTTTTTTTCCAACCTACCCCCATGAGAGTGGATGAATCATGGCCTCAAGCTTCCACCCCATAAAAAAAAATCGCTACAATAAAGCTCATGAGCGAAGGGAGTGTAAAATTTTTGGCATGAATCAGCTGTTATTTAACGCCCACGATACCAGAAAAAATCCGAAAAAATTGAGATACCTTTAAACGCTGAGATAAACCTCATGAATTAATGGCCAGGTTGTGATAAATAAATGATAAGGAGCGCCACATGGTTGTGAGTAGAATCGATAAATTGCCAAATGGTGGAAGCAGTACGAAATGGGGTGAATGAACTCTTTCAGTCTGGGGCATCATCAGAAGGAAAGTTCAGCGGCTGCTCTTTCCCATTTTATTTTCCATCATGTAAAATGTATACAGTCTCAATAGTTTTTTTTTTTTCATCGTTACAGAGTATGAGCTTCCCTCCGGGAATTGCAGGCTTCATTTTCGATGGGTTCTCGATGAAAAATATTACCCACTTTCTTTTATTTGTTGTATATTTTTCCCTACATTTGTTTCAATATCCGCGGAGAGGCCCATAGACGAATGAATTTGATGAATAATGAATATTGATTGTCCAAATTTAGACAAGAATCTTGTACCAGACGCCGCTTGGTTGCATATAACTCCAGTGCCTGTATCGATTTACCTCGTTAGAGCTTGAGTAAAATACAAAGTTGATTTTCATTTCAAGTAGTCGCATTTTTATCCATTCTGCTACAGTATCGGTACGTCTCGATTTTTATTACACCACCACTCGGAATAACGATAAACGAGAGTAGTGCACCAGATGAAATAAAACGGCAAGGTAATGCGGAAAAAAGAATGGGTGGAAGAAGCCAGAGTCAATAGTCCAGACAGAATTTCAAGCGAAGAAAACATGTAGCTACCTGCGTCCGTTATTTCGTGCAATTCGGCACTTTTTCCCCGGAAAAGAGAGCATGGGAGAACGGATAAACCGGGGGGAATACAGTAAGCCGGGCGGAGGTCCAAGTACAGGCCGCGAAAATTGGATGGCGCCCGAGTCGTCATGTTAGCCTATTGCACACTTCCATTTACACTCTTCCCCCACCCCACACCCCCACGGCCCTTCGCTGACATTAGAAATTTCATTTTGACTTCCCAAACTTGGTGATAAAACAACACTGGTTGGAGAGAAAATACGAGAATTCACCGATAGGGTATTTTTTGACGTTGGAAATAATTTATGAGTCTCGTGTGACCCAAATATCCGAATCAATACAAAAGAAATCAGGACTAAAAAACATTGCATTAACTTTAGAATTGACGGAACTGGTCTAACAACAGTACAACGTGTGTATAAAGTTTGAACGATTTGGAAATAAAAAATGGGACGTGAGTGTGACCCTTGACAGGTCGCATTTATAACTTGCCGATAGTGTGTGTGTGTGACGATACACGTATGGAGTCAAGTTGTATATCAGTTGCGCCAATTCGACTATTGATCGATTATTACGTTTTTTATCGATATCTCGTAAAATATGATGCCTAGCAAAAAAAAGTAATACAACATGAAATATGTAGTTTCATGAGAGGAACAACTTTTGTTTGGCACTTTTTCTCGTACCTGTCGCCGTTCTCGAGATATAGCCTTATAAACAATTAAAATTGTTAATAACAATTGGAGGAATTGTTTTTCAACATTGTCACTCTTTTCCGCCCTGGACATCAGTCAGAGGTAATTTTGTGTCAAAGGAGAAAAAAATCGATCAAGACGTTTACCGGGAACCGTTTCTCAAAGAATCACTCACATACGAACACACACACACATACACAGAACCCTCATCTAAAATTTGTCAGAATGATGTGAAACGTCGAGAAAAGTGAAAATTGTCGATTTCTGAAACACTTCATTATCGGGGTGATTACAATAACTTTCCTAAATCGGGAAATCAATTATGACGGACCAATAAGGAATCGTTTTAGGGCTTTCGATTCTGACAACACTCGACTCTGTTCATTCTTTACATTGTCGTCTTTTGGCAGCCATCTTCCTTGGTCCAGTCTCGGGCGGGAAGATTTCAAATTGATGATAGAAAGCGTTACCTTGCGCCACCTTTCCGGATTAACGATGTATTGAAAAATATTTAGTTCCTACCTTAGCATTTGCAGTGAAGAATCTATGGTAAAAAGGAGAGACGAATGAAACTATCGATATATATTCAAATTATCGAAAAGCGTGAGACAGGAACTGACGCGCCACCAGTCTGTGCGGCGGGAAGAGGAAATGCGCGTGCGCAGCTCGCGCCACCGGCCTCGTGAGGAGAAATGGAAAACTTTTTGGCGACACCATTAACCACTCAGCTCTCAGTTTTTCCCGCGTCTTGGTCTTCGGCAACATAATCCCTCTGTCAAATTTCTATTCAAGAAAGCGCATACACATACGTGTAAATGAACATCGTTCGAGTCGAAAATCATGACATGATTTATCTTTCAATCGTCATTTATTTATTGATTTATCAGATTAGTCAGATAACATCGTAAAGTTGGTTGGTAATCGCATTTGCATCGATAAACATCGATATTTGGTATATCGATTCGGGCTTAGTTTTCAAAAGTATGACAATTGTTCAAGTTGTCATAGCTTATGTAGTTATTGAAAATTATATACACAGAATTTTTTTTGACGTTCTGTTAATTTATTGAGTTTCGAGTGTGTTACATATTCTGTCCAGTGTTGACAAATCTTATGTGTACGCGATAATTACAGAAAAAACAAAAGATGCGTTCGTCAAATTGGAAAATTGAAAGCTCTCATTTTTTTGGAGTCAATGATTAACAGTATCTTCAATTCCGCATTTGGGTTTGTATATTATTATCGAGAAGTGTAATAGCAAATACTGATGTCACGGATATTTTTGACTTCCAGGTAGGGGCAATTATTGATTAGCCCCGAATTTGAAAAATCGATCCTTTATCTGACCTCGAAATTTCAAGGCAGTTTCAACAATGTTCGGCTACTTTCCAAGATATGTATGCGGAATTTTTGCCAGTCCTGCTCTTTTTCTATACTAATTAATCCATAGGAACCGCCGCGAGATCTTCCTTCGCGGGGAATACTACAAAACCGAGTTACCACCGGGTTGAGACCGGGACCAACTTTCGCCATTCAAGCTATCATATTTTCTAATCACAGAGTAGAACACCCAGAAAACCTCTGCGGTAGTATAGCGAGCATCTACAATGGAAACGACCCTCCCCCTCGAGGGGTTGGGTTCCCGGTCGGCCTTGCAGTCTCATTTGTCTCATATTGGTACCGCCGATAGTACACGTGGAATATTCCCTGAATTAATGGGATCCATGACACGGCGCGGTTCCGATTCTTTTGGCGCCAAAGTTTGATGACGGTTCCTGTAGTATTTCATCTCAGAAGTTGGGGCAAAAATTGAAAAAAATTATCACTACCGGTTCAAGAAATATAAGTACACGTTTCATGGTGGTAACTTACTCGGACCCTTTCCCTGTTAGGGCCCCCACACTCCTGTGCGGTTTTTCTTCCATATTCAATGTGCTATATTTTGTTAACTAATTGAGATGGATTTATTTTTTCTGGAATTCCCGAGGTGAATTACTACGAGAAACCATCATCAAATTTTGGCGTCAAAGGAATAGGGATTTTGTCCGTGAGACGATTTTTCCATAATAACAAACATGCTGCACAGACCGAACGCGAACCCAGGACCTTTCACTTTCTTACGTGAGACAGGTTAGTTTTACCCTACTGATGACTCGTCGGTGCGATAATAATCCTGCTCAGTACGAGAGGAACCGCAGATTCGGACAGTTGGTTCATGCACTCGGTCGAGCGGCCGGTGGTGCGAAGCTACCATTCGTGGGATTATGCCTGAACGCCTCTAAGGCGTATCCTTTCTAGTCAAAGGAGGCAACGATATTTCTAGGAGTCTCGTGAGTTGAAAGGCTCACAACAATGTGAAACTACTAGGTATCAGATATATCTATAAATCTGGTATCACACGAGCCTCGTTTGCCGTACGCTGCTAATTGGTTAAATTCAATACCGGGATCTCACCGTGTATTAGCCTGGCATCTAGCAGTCGACTATGGGTTTATTATCATTCGATATCGACACTCGGAATCATCTGTAGACGACTTAGGTACCTGGTGGGGTGTTGTACTCGGTAGAGCAGTTATCACGCTGCGATCTGTTGAGACTCAGCCCTTGGCTTGGGGATTCGTCTTGTCGGTTAGACAAGACCCCAATCTACACGGAAAAATATGAAATCGATATCTGATTATAGATCCAATACATCGCCGTGCCATGTAATTTGGCTGACTCCATGATATTGATATTTTGAAAAACATTCAAGTTTATGTAAATTCAATATTTCACATTTGAGGCCATATTCGTATATAGACTGACATCCATATACGTGATATAATGCTCATACATGAGATATTATCAAATAATATCTTTTGGAAGTCGATGGGAAAATAAAATTTTCCCTGGTTTATTCCACTAACTCAGGAACTAAAAACAGGTTTAGTATAACAAGCCTTTGGGAAGAATCAGGGATTTTCTTGAAGGTGGTTTATTGACATGTGAACAGAGCAGACGTGGTTTACCAGCGCTGCTTGAACGCGCAAGGGGTTATTTACCAAAATCACAAAATGTTATATATATATATATAGTCAATTTCTGACTGCAATTAAAGCTTTCAACATCGGAGACTTAATTATTTATTTATTTATTCATTTTTATCCACAACTGATTATACAATTAAAAATGGAGTAGGCCCCTGCAGTTGCTCTTTCGTTGAAAATTCAACTTCCAGTTCACCAAAAAAAAAGAAAAAACAAAATGTCGACCGCAAATTTGTCCCAGACCCTAAGTCATAATTACGCAATGATTGTCCAAGCGGAATATGACATTACGGAAGAGCTAGCAATTGCTTGACAGCCTGGTTAATGAACGCTCGAAGAGTATACCGTAGCCCTCAATCAAGTTATTGGACCCTCAAAAATCTCCAAAGCCTCCAAAACTTCCACCGATCGTATAGACATTTATCTAGACACTATTACTGCCGCAGATGAAATTGTTCAATGAAACGAGCTAAAAAATTCGGTGAATGGATATTTGTTGAAGGCGATCTAAAAACACGTGGCATTCTAAAAACTAGAATTCCGATACACTCCTGTCTAGTGTCGTTCATGAATTCCTCTATATTCATATATGCATGAAGGAAGATAAAAATAAACATGATAATATGTGATTGCAGCTGCGGAAACGGCAAGGCGGCGGTATACCGGAAGCGGCGTTAGTCGTCGCGAGTGAGGTTGGAAAACGGCAGGTCCGGGTGTAAAGTCAGTGGGGTCACAGTGGTGTTGCACTCAATACAATGATTGACCCAAGCTCCTCGGAGGAGGAGAGCGATGAGGATCAGAGCACTCATCGTGGGGGTGGCGGCGGGGGTCGTGCCCAAAGTGGTCACGTTTCTCGTCAGCATCCCGGCGGTGGAGGCAGTGGTCCCGGCTCGAGTATCGGCAGTGGTCCTGGCGGGCCGACAGCATCGCCCGGCGGTCACAGTCAAACAAGCAGCATTGGCTCACCAAGTTTACACGGTGGAAGTTTGCACGGCCAGCACGGACGTAGTATTTCCAGCAGTCAGGGTATCCATGGCTCAGGCAATGATGCCAATTCAGCTGTACTAGATGTGCCAAATTTATCAAGTGCTAGAAATTCATTGTCACCATCAATGGGCGCCAGCCAGGACGCTGCCAATTATGCAAAGTCGGCGCAAAGGCCTACAAGCCCTTCGCCGTCAGTTGCAAGTGAAAAAACTGAAGCTGAAATACAAGTGAGTGGATTCTTTATTTGGAAAATATTTAATCCATTTTGAACAATTAATCAGGTACAGATTTCTACTGAGGCTACCACTGATACCAACTTTGTTAAAAAAAAATAATTCATATTCTCATCTTGAAAATCGTGTCGTGTTAAATTACAGCAAATTACATTTCCGAACCAATTGACACATCAATTACCGATAAATTGACGTAACTTGTGTCAATGCTAGTGGAAGTTTTGAGCAGTGGAAAAGTTGGTTAACTTGATTCTAAAGATGTATCGGTGATAGTACCATTGTGTTGATTCATTCATGCATCAATGGAATTGTTAACACTTACCTCTAGCTACCTTTTTATTGACACTTGTCCGATGCTTCGCACGCTCATTTCCTTTTTCCGCCGGACGGACTGGTGGCGCGTCGGTTCCAGTCTTACGGTTTTCGATAATTTCGATATATATTTATTTTTTTCTTTCGTCCCTCCTTTTTACTATAGGACAAGTCCGCTGGCGCGTGCTTCGCAATTTCCTTTTTCCGCCGCACGGACTGCTGGCGCGTCGGTTCCAGTCTTACGGCTTTCGATAATTTCGATATATCTCAATAGTTTCTTTCGCCTCTCCTTTTTACTATAAGACAAGTCCGGTAGCGCGTGCTTTGCACTCAAATTTTCCTTTTCCGCCGCACGGCCATGTGGCGCGTCGGTTTGAATTTCACGCTTTCGATAATTTCGATATATATCGATAGTTTCTTTCACGTTTCCCTTTCACTTTAGAAAATTTCATGATTTATGGTATAATTAAAGGACAAACAGGAGCGTGAGGAGGAGGAGCGAAAAACTCGGATTCAACTCTACGTTTTCATATCAAGATGTATTGCATATCCATTCAATGCCAAACAACCCACCGATATGACCCGAAGACAAATGAAAATAACGAAACAACAACTGGAGACACTGTGTTCAAGATTTCAGGTAAGAAAATTCTTTACTGTATTTACCGGCATTTTCTATTTCGTCCCATAACGAGGCTCGAGGGTTTCCCAATAATGTAGCATTTAACGATTGACGGAAACCTCTCAGTCAAATTTATTTCTTGAAAGAAGCCTCTACGAGGTAATTTTCACAAGCTATACGTCCTATCTAGAAACGTGACCTCGACTATCGTAACCAAATCGATTTCATTCTGCGGCCGTTGAATAGATGCATATATCTAGCAATCGTTGAATCTGTCTGGAAGATGCCGGCGGCTATGAGATGAAATGGGAAATGGAAGTAGTCCATTTGTTAGATCGAATTTTGAGGGATTTTTTTTCTACATTCTACCCTCATTTTCGCTTTCAGGCATTTCTCAAGGGCGAGACACAGATAATGGCTGACGAGGCATTTCACAATGCCATACAAAATTACTTTGACGTATTTTTAAAATCGGAGAGAGTCGTGAGGATGGTGCAGAGTGGTGCTTGTTCCCAGTACGACTTCCGCGAGGTCTTCAGGAACAACGTTGAGAAGCGTGTTCGTAGCCTCCCGGAAATCGATGGATTGAGCAAAGAGACTGTATTTAAATCATGGCTAGCCAAGTTCGATTGTATATTCAAGGGGACGGGTGATGAGGATAGCAAGAGGCCGTCCAAGATGCAACAACAATCACTTAACTCCGAATGCATTCTGTCGAAGGAGCAGCTTTATGATATGTTTCAACAAATTCTTGGCATTAAAAAATTTGAGCACCAGCTTCTGTTCAACGCCCTCCTGTTGGACTCAGCTGACGAGCAGGCTGCCGCCATCAGGAGGGAGCTGGACGGTCGCGTACAGCGAGTAAACGAAATGGAAAAGGTGACTAAAATAATTCATCATCACTATCAATGAAGAATATGCATCCTAATTCTATTTTATTTCCACCAGAATCGTAAGCTCATGCCAAAGTTTCTCCACAAGGAGATGGAGTCGCTCTACATCGAGGAGCTCAAGGCGTCTATCAACCTATTGATGACAAATTTAGAGTCATTGCCAGTCTCTAAGGGTTCGATGGACAGTAAATACGGGTTGCAGAAGCTGAAGCGCCGTAGTGACCGCTCCCGCTACCGCACCCAGAGCTCCCTCGCTAAATTGGAGGGCGACTCCGCTGATTCCGATCCACAGTTAACCAAAATGGATGTTGGCTTGACTTTTCAACTTGAAGTTATTGTGATGGAGGTGAAGGGCCTGAAGAGTCCTCCGCCGAATCGCATTGTATATTGCACGATGGAGGTTGAAGGTGGCGAGAAGCTCCAGACAGATCAGGCGGAAGCATCAAAGCCCATGTGAGTTAGCTTAAATTTCATTAACCTCAGCATCACTAACAAATTAATTTCTAATGCTTGTCACATTTTTCATTCTAAGGTGGGACACACAGGGTGATTTCTCAACGATGCATCCATTGCCAGTTGTTAAAGTACGCCTGTACATGGAGAATCAAGCTATGCTAGCATTGGAGGATAAAGAAATTGGGAAAGTAGCAATAAGGCCAACCCCATTATCGTGCAAAGTGCCTGAATGGCATCGTATGACAGTCGATAAAAAAAATCCCGATCAGGATTTACGCATTAAAATAGCATGTCGTATGGACAAGCCCCTCAATATGAAGCATTGCGGTTATTTATACGCAATCGGTAAATCAGTATGGAAAAAATGGAAGAAACGGTACTTCGTGCTGGTTCAGGTCTCGCAGTACACATTTGCGATGTGCTCTTATAAAGAAAAAAAGAGTGAGCCGTCGGAAATGATGCAGCTGGATGGCTATACAGTGGACTATATCGAAGCCGTTTCTGCAAGTATCATGCTGGGTACTGATCTAGAGGGTGGCAGATTCTTTTTTAATGCTGTAAGAGAGGGAGATAATATTGTATATGCATCGGATGATGAGAATGAATGCCATTTGTGGGTAATGGCAATGTATAGAGCTACTGGTCAATCACATAAGCCCACACCGCCCGTATCAGTTGCTGATAAAAATTCCACTATTAGCAAAATTCAAGGTGATGCTGATAGAGCAAGAAAGCACGGAATGGAAGACTTCATAAGTGCTGATCCCTGCAAATTTGATCATGCCACTCTATTCAAGTTTCTTCAGAATTTAACCCTGGATTATAGACTCAATGATCCCTACTGCTCCTTGGGATGGTTCTCACCAGGTCAAGTGTTTGTACTTGATGAATACTGTGCCAGGTAATCGATTGATTTTAATCATTATTCTTGGTAAGACTGCCTTTGATCATCACCAATGCTCTAACCATCGTAACTAATTGATTGTTTCTTTCTTCATCAGATATGGTGTTCGTGGATGCTTTCGACATCTTTGCTATCTCAGTGATCTGCTTGATCGTGCTGAGCGCGGTGTTATGATAGATCCCACTTTAATTCATTTCAGTTTTGCATTTTGCGTTTCACATGTACATGGCACACGGCCAGATGGCGCTGGTTCAATTACCCATGAGGAAAGGGACAAATTTCAAGAGACCAAAGAACGCTTACGTCAACTATTAGAAAAACAAATCACTAATTTCAGGTAGACCATATTGTACATAATTGCATTACATGTTTAATTGTATATTATTGGGGCGAACAGGTATAGTTTTCCATTTGGCCGTCCTGAGGGTGCATTGAGAGCAACATTGTCCCTGTTAGAGCGTGTACTGATGAAAGACTATGGTACACCAGTGCCAGCTGAGGACGTGCGTAGTATGATTAAATCGTGCTTGGAGACCGCAGCACTTGTTAATTATGACAGGCTATCTGCGGCGGCCAAAATCGAGGATGATTATAATGAAGAAGTTGGTGTACATCCGGGAAAAAAATTGGAGGATCTTATACGTCTTGCTGAATTATGCGTGGATTTGTTGCAGCAAAATGAAGAACATTATTCGGAGGTATTAGTTAGGTTTTTAGAACTGAGTGTTCATTGTTAACAGAGTTTTCGAGGTAGAGGACCTTCAGCATGCAGAATTAATTGTGAACTTTGGTAAGGGTTTGCAGTCCTCCTCAGAAGACAATTAACTGCCCCATTGCTTGATTAATCATAATATTTTATTGTATATTTTTGTTTTGGTATTAGATTATTAACAATAATTGCTTTTGAATCACTGCTGTTTTTTCAATAATTCATGAGAGCATTAGATTTATTAGAATTAGTATTGCTAGATGCGCATATTGCCTAATAGTGTCTTCTGGGTCCTCGAGAGCTCTGCGCACGGTAATGGCGTACCCACCATTCCGGCATACAAAAATTCATTTGCCCACCGTATATGTGTGTCGACCAATATTTTCACGTTTCGCTCCTACTACACCGCACCGCAGGCGTTCGCCTGGTTTAGCGACCTCCTGGTGGAGCACGCCGAGATCTTCTGGTCGCTATTTGCCGTTGACATGGATAAGGTGCTGATGGAACAGCCGCCCGATACTTGGGATAGTTTTCCACTGTTTCAAATATTGAATGATTACCTCAGGATGGATGGTAAATATTTCAACCACTATCTCACAGAACTACTCTGTTTAATTGACAGAATATTAATTTGTACATGGAATAATGCTTTGCAAAATTTTTAGACAATCTGAAGAATGGTAGATTCCACCAGCATCTCAGGGATTTCTTTTCACCATTGGTAAATCGTTACGTCGAGCTCATGGAGACATCAATTGCCCAATCAATTCACAAGGGCTTTGAAAAGGAACGATGGGAGATAAAGAACAATGGCTGTCCTACGTCAGATGATCTATTTTGGAAGCTAGATGCCCTACAAGTATTCATTGGTGGATTACATTGGCCCGATCAAGATTTTCGTACACAATTGGAGCAGCGTCTCAAGCAAATGGCATCGGAAATGATTGAACAGTGTATAACAAAAACAGATGGTGCATTTCAAACGTGGCTTAAAAAAGGCGTCACATTTATATCGACAGATTATATTTTACCCTCGGAAATGTGTGCCATGATGAACGTTATATTGGACGCCAAAAATCAGAGTCTTAAGCTATGCACGGTTGATGGTGTCGATGTGGTAAGTCATTTAATGATTTTACAAGGCAAAAAATGGGATTTTTTCAAGGGGTAATGTAGATTTTTCATACCTTCTAGTAGTGTTGTTAGTTTTCAATATTATTTATCTATCTTCAACTCAATTATCAAAAATTTTGAACTGCATCTGTAATGGATTCTTCTGTTTTTTTTTTGTAACACAATGTTTGGGTGTGTTTTATTTTGTATACTTTTAGCATCAGTATCACTCGAAAATTGACGAAATGATTGACAAAGCACTGACAGGCATGACCCAAGGATTAATCAATAAACTAGTATCAGTGCTGGAGGCAACATTGTCGAAATTATCGCGCTATGACGAGGGCTCGTTCATTGGCTCGATTCTCAGTTTCACGGTAAGATAATAATTACAAATTGTTATTGCCCTAGTGGAGAGCACCTCCACCTTTTCCATTTGTATTCAACCACTTTTATTCTCATTGTTATGTCAAAAATTATGTCAAATTAAATTATATTATTATGAATTTTCTTTTTCTCTTTATACTGTGTATATAGTGCACTTCCGTTAGCTCGCCCGGTTCGGGGGTTTAGATTCCACAAACGGCGAGCTAACGGTTGCCCTTTCCATGCGCTGAAGGGGCGGTGGCATGAGAGAGACGGCGTAACAAACTGAGCGAGAATGCTGTAGGCATGGTTGCAAACCTCACCTCACCCGGCACGAAACACTGGCCGGGCAATACAATTCCACCCCTCGCGGAATCCCCTCCACCCGAGATCACGAGAGTAGTGGGGGAAGCGCTCCCCTCAGTGTCATGGCACACGGCGACCTAACAGCTGTAGAGCTTACGGAAGTGCACTGTATAGCTGATTGGCGTTGTATAAATAAATAAATAGATGAATAAATAAATGAATAAATAAATAAATGAATAAATAAATGAATACATAAATGAATAAATAAATGAATAAATAAATGAATAAATAAATGAATAAATAAATGAATAAATAAATGAATAAATAAATGAATAAATAAATGAATAAATAAATGAATAAATAAATAACTTCCCTCAATCAGGAGGTTAATAACTTCTAGATCAATGAGGATTATCAATTTGCAAATGTAGGCAAAAAAAAGGATGATAAGCGAAAGCATTTTCCAAAAATGTAAGCCGATATATGCGGCCATATAATTTTTTCCACATGGGCAAATAATATCGTATAACTATTCGCATCTACATAGTTCTTTAAACTGTGTTTTTAGAAGGTATCGGGTAGCGGTAAGGAGATGGGCCAGGCGTACGTGAATTTTGCAAGGAACTGCATGGATCAGATTCGCAGCAAGGTCATAGATGAGCTTTGGATACTGAATTTCTTTGAGGTAAAGCTGTTGTATATGGACTCGGGCATGTGAAGACTAGACTAAAATTTTTAATTGCATTTACAGCAATGGTACACAGGACAAATTGAACTGCTATGCAACTGGTTAACAGAAAGGCTCGATCACAATCTCCACTTGTACCAGTGTACATGTTTAGCTCATATTGTGAAGAAAGTTTATTCAGACTTTGAGCTACAAGGTGTTATAGAAGACAAACTAAATTCGAAGAAATATCAGATGGTATCGCAGCGTATGCAAACGGAAGAAGCAACTTGTGCCTTAACCATGAGCTCTCAGAATGACGAGTAAGTTAAATCATGATAGACAATAATGAAAATTTGTGAATAAGCACACCGCTGATTATTACGTTTTTCTGTCATCAATTAGAGGTCTTTCGGAGAATGGAAATGATGATGAAGTTGAGAGACCAAAAACAAAGGTAACAATCGTCGAATCGGCGGATGATAATCATCTAGCCAATCTCACCAATGTAACATCAAATGTTGTTGGGAAAGTTGGAAGTATGTTTGGAAAAGGAATTGGCGGACTTTCAACAAAGTTCGGCGGCGCCAGTTGGTTTTAAATTTTATTAATTCAATGTCCAATTAATTCTGTCAGTGGTGAACACTGAATTGAGGATAAATTATAATTTTTTAAAAAATGGGGGCGGGAGTTCAAATGAGTAAATTAATGAAGCGATATCCACTCGAGATCTCTGTCAACTCGTCTTCATAATTACCAAGAATTTGCATCATAAAAATTAAACTCCCAGCCCAGTTTGTAGGCAACTTCGAGCTAGAGGAGTCTCAAGGGGCAGGGGAAAATCAGTTTGAAAGTACATGACAAAAACAAAAAAAAAAGCAGAATTAAAAATAACTGTGTAACTATTTTGATTGAAACTAATGAGGAAAGTTTTAGCTTGTGAATGAGATGAAAAAGTGAGATTTGTTGTGCAAATGAGAGGCGTAAAAAAAAGAGCCTAGAGGTGAAAAAAGAGGAGAGATGGAAGTAAGTTTCAGTCGTGCAAACTTTGTGAAGGTGTAATTATTACAAAATGAAATTAAAAAATTAGACTATTGGATTGTGTATAGCCATTTATGCATAACAATAGCTACTGCATCGCGACTGTAATGAAGTTAAATTCGATGGATGGAGATTGTGGAGATCGAGCCCAAAAAATTACAAAAAAAAACATTTTTGAAAAATAGAAAAAAAAAATGAAACGCCATTAATGTTAGTGTGATTGTGGCGAGATAACTCAATTTCCTAACTAGCATGTGTAAACGCATTATCCAAGTGGTTTAGAAAGCAATGAAAAAAAAAATATATATTGATAAAAAATAGAATCGACAGAGTATGCTGGATTGCAAGAGCATAGTTCACATTGTTTAATTATTTGCATTAATTTCAACATCATCAACACGAACGATAATGCTAAATCGTGTAATAGAGTAAGCGGCTTATGAAGCAATAATTTGTTTGTATAAAAAAAATGAGAAAAACAGGTACCAAAAAAAAATCAACAGGAACGTCAACAAATTAAAAAAAAAACACAATCGAGTGAGAGAATACTTTTTATATAATAATTCTAAAGCGCGCGTATATCGAGTTTGTGGCTGAAAAATGTAAAACAAAGTGTGACACTTTGCTTTGTCATAGCTTTTAATTTTAGGTGAAAGAGAGAAAAAAGAAAGACAAATTAAACCAGGTGACAGCGAGTAATGTATTAAAGAATTACCAACCAAAGATTAATTTGTGAATTTTGAAAACGTATAAGGGAACCCATAAGATAGAAATTAAATATAGAACAAAGTAAAGGGACATGTGCACCACAAAATTTATATATGATTCGTGATATTAAAGGACGAAGATGTGTCATTGAAAATTTCAAATTTTACTCATAGCCTGAAACTTTCTCTGGTTGCTATTGTTCATTTAACTATAATTATTCACTGTATTGAGTTTAAATGTTCAATTTAATTGATTAATTTAATGTATAGAGACAATTTCTATTGCAATGTTAAAAGGTGAGGGGGGGGGGGGTAAAAAGAGTGAAGAAGTTGAACAAATTATAGATAGAGAGTACGTTGATGTTGCAACTTGCAGAGGGGAGTGATGAAATGATAAACGAGTATAATTTCGGCCTCACTTAATTTAAATAAAACTAACGAGACATAATCGCGGATTCTTTAGACTCATACAGAAATCCTAGACTGAATCACGATTTAAAAAAAAAAGAAAAAGGCCTTTTGCAACGCACCGATAGGTTGCTTCTCAATTTATCTTCGAATACACTGTTTATCTGTTAACAAACGAATTAGTAAAAAAAAAAGGAAAAAAGAAAATTGAGTTCTTTGAAAGAGACAAAATGATAATAAAACCGAAATAATTACCAAAAGCCCTTCCGACCAGAGTAATGACTCAAGTATTAAAATTCAAATGGTTCCAATGAGAGCAATTGCTCTCTAAAAACGCAAGATAATAATTCTTAGATCATTACAATTATCATTTTCAATTAATCTTACTATCGGTAGAAAAAAAAGAAAAAAAACGATAACTTTCTCTTATAATCTTTACATACTAGATTAGACCTAGGACGGTTACGTAACGATCTCTTTCCGCTCTCCGACAATACTTGTTCCTGCACTCGAAACGGAAGATCTAAGCGAAAGAAAAAAAGTGTTAAAAAGAAACACGTTCCAAAGAAAAAAAAACGTAACTGAAACTTCTATTTATTCTTATTCTCCTCGTTGCGTTAATTGTGAAATTATAACTTGACTTTAAAACACGAAACAAAAATCACAAAAAAAAAACCAAACTATTGAAATGAAAAGCGTGGAGACTTCTTACTTCCCAGACAGTGTTCTAGCACATTCAACTTCTATTAAACTGTTGTTCTCTCTCGTTAATAAAAATCTGCGCAAAATACGCAAAAAAAAGTATCTATGAAAAGAAAAACAGAATTGAACATGTATGCAGCATTCCTGATATTTTAATTCCTCTCTTCGTGGCATGTTTATTTTTCACTAAACGCAAATGAAAATCAATCTCATTCCTACCTCTTCGCTTCTTTCTGATTGACAATTCATAATCTCAACAAATTTACTTCACAATATCATAACTCTATACTTTTCTTCACACGCACGAATTTAGTGGAATGCTTCATGAAACCTAACATATCATTAATGCATAAGATAATGTCATAATCGGCCATTCCTAAAGACAAATAAATACTTGTCATTGTCATAGCATAAATGTTGTATGAAAAGAAGAGATAACAACCGAAAATGCGCCGTCTGTTTATCGTAAAATAAAGACTGGAACGATGTTATACTTTTAATGGGAATCATTGTTATTACATACCCAGTGTGCTGCTCATGATTATGCATGCCCGCAGTATAGGAAACTTGCACAATTTTTTATTATTCACTTTTCATTCAAAACTTATGTGTTCTCAACAATATATACGAATATAAGAGTTAAAAAACAATGAATCAATAATTCGTTATCAATTTTGGAGATTTGAAAATAATTCCACCGGAAGTGATGACCATTGCTGATGGTGTATATAGATATGTTGATGGAACGGATAAATCAAATTCAAAAATTCAATGAGTCAATTAGAAAGATGGAAATGAAAGATAAAAATTCATGTAGGTTGCCTATTGTAGCAGAAGCCGATCATCTCATTCATGAAAAGTTGCATTTCATCACCACAAATACAACTTCATTGCTCATTGTAGCTATATATTCCATTTGAATTGATTGCCGTTCAATGGAAACTAGCAGGCCAAAAGTACTGGTGACTTTGATGGGGGCAGGAAAAAGTATCCCGATTTGTACTTCCTGTCTGATATGTTCGTCCTCAAAGATTGTGTGAAACCTCGAGCCCCTGTGGTTAATTCAGCGGAGTGCGCGTGCATTCAAGCACCCGAGCGCCATCGGCGGATGCAACCTGCAGTAACGCAACGAAGTAACGCTTTAGGGGAATCCCGTAGCACGACCGGCGGACCCCCTAGGGAATGTCGGGAGTACTCGCTATGTTATTTTTTTTGGGTTGGCAATTCCCTGCCCCCCCCCCCTCCTCTCTCCGTGACTTACAGAAACGTAACAACCTAAAATGGTTGTATCACCGCCCCTCTCCCAATCTGCCGATTTTGTCATACTATGTCATTTTCTGTCATAATCTGATGAACCCATTTCCACCAGGAATCCCAGCAACCAACAAGTCGAAGATCTGCGCAGCAAGTTTGGATTTCGAAGCTTCAACTCAAGATTTGCAGAAATTGTTTGTAATAAGTTTCAAAATTTTAATTTTTCACTGATTCGGCTATTTCACAAATATTCGAATATCTGGAAATTTTTAGAAAATTATTGAAATATTTTCAAATGTCTAGAATTTTTGAATTTTTTTCTACATCTAAGTTGAATTTTTGGAATTTCCGAAGAGTTGGAAATTGGAAAGAAATATTTAAGAAATTGGAGTGTTATAAATTTTCTATTTTCTACAACATTCTGTATTTGAAGCTTTGGGAATTTCCGAAGCCATTGAATCTTTAGTGATTATGATATGAATATGATGAGAGGAACAATGATTTAATTTACATACACGAAGTCAAAATACAGAAAAAAATGCTAGAATCTCTAATCGAAGGGCGGCCGTACTGTTCGATGGCTCCGAAGAATGAGAACGAGCGTTGAGAATTCAACGTGCTCCAAACCTCCTATTTTCCATATCCCGACTCATCAATGCCACTATTCAGCCCCAGGAGCTGTTGCCACCTATCACACGACAACACATTGGTTGCCAGATTATGCCATATTCGAATATGTATTGTGACTTCATTCGGCATAATCCGATTACCAGAGTTCCATGAGGAAATCGGGACGCATCATCGACCGCCGTCAATGTTCTACACGAAAGATCTCTACTATAACCTGTTATGATGAATACACCTTACTATAGCCATTAATCATCACCGTAAGTTCGGGATTTTCAAATCTTGTTTAACGTCCTCCTCTAAGAAGCTGATAATTTGTACAAGTGCATACCCACATTGGATGTAAATATATATACTATAAAATGTGGGCAATCCCGTGGAGTGCGCGCGCATCAGCTTCAAACACAGCGTATTTTTACGCGACAAACATTTTTACTTTTATTTTATAGTTTTTCCAATTCGTAACCGGTGGTGATATACCGCGATATAATCATTCGAGATTGTTTATTAAAAACTATAAATCATGGAGCACTCTTATCCAATAGCTACGCACCTCCAAGTCACGTGACAACGTTTCAATTTCGGCGCGAATCACTTTTAGACGCATTATTAATTCAGACGTCATTGTGTATCAAAAAATAGCGTTACACACACACACATACACACAGGCATATATAGTCATAATTTTTTTAATTCTTGGAGATTATTTTGGTGCACTTCAAAGACACGTATACATATATAGCACAGATACCATTTTCGAATTCGTGTTCATTATAATAACTTTGCGTAATCGTCGAGATAATAATTTTAATCGAAATAAAAACATGTAAAAAACAAAAACAAAATGTAACACCAAAATCATATTTTCAAATTTCAAGAAAATCAAAAAATTGAAGACCCAAACAGCCGCGACCTCATGCGCCTAATCTCGGCACTAAAATTCTTCATGAAGCCTCAAATAAGAAGTGTGGTTGTCCTTGACTCCATTATCCCACAAACGCGTGTACTCATACTGTCCCATACAGACAAAATTCACAGGCCCCTGTGGCAACAAATATACGCGGGACAGTTCACCAGGAGGTGAAGAAAAACAAAAACAATTCACCATCAAATCAATAAAATATTCATAAATCTGTTGAACACTCGGTCGATCATGCTCACGGTAACAATTAAAACATTTGAGATGAAATGAACTAGAATAATTGAAGCGTGTGTATAATTAACGTGTCAAGTGTCACATTCGCCTGATTTTATTATTGTAATTTTTCAGTCAGCTGTAAGAGGAATTGCTCGTCGCTCATTCTCCACCTCAAAATGGTCCGCTGCACAGCAGGTACAAAATACATATAGTATAACTTACAAACTTAACCTAAAACACGTCATTTCCAGTTGACAATATATAAATCGTGATTTTTCCCGTGTCATGTGATTTGACATACGTAATATGATCCCATATTTTTCGCTCTATGTGTTTCATACACAAGCTTCAATCAGCTTTTCTCTCATCTGTTGTAATTTGACATAACAATGATTAGCTAATGTCTGAAGGACGTGAAAGGTCATATGACTTGTCATGCAAGATATCCGTAAATATTACAATTTACGAAAACTTAATTTTCGGGTTATAGATGACTGTACGAGATGCCCTGAATTCCGCCCTGGATGAGGAGATGGAGCGGGATGAGCGAGTTTATCTCATGGGAGAAGAAGTAGCCATGTATGATGGAGCTTATAAGGTGTCCAGGGGTCTGTGGAAAAAGTATGGTGATAAACGAGTCATTGACACTCCCATCACAGAATCTGGCTTCGGTGGAATGGCTGTAGGCTCAGCTATGGTGAGGAAATTATAGGAAAAACCTTGCAAACTTTTCCTCTATCTCCATTATTCAATCAAATGTCGTCAACATTGCAAATCAGCAAGCCTCGCTTCTCGTTCTCTTTTTCATATCTCTCACTGTATATTTAGGGAAATAATAATGGAAACATTGTTTCATTGCAGGCCGGGCTGAGGCCAGTCTGCGAATTCATGACATTCAATTTTGCAATGCAATCGATCGACCAAATAATCAATTCAGCTGCAAAGACATTCTACATGTCAGCAGGACGTGTTAATGTACCAATTGTGTTCCGAGGTCCAAATGGTGCAGCTGCTGGTGTTGGAGCTCAGCATTCTCAGTGTTTTGGCGCTTGGTATGCACATTGTCCAGGACTCAAAGTTATTTCCCCATATAACAGTGAGGATTGTAAGGGTCTGCTAAAAGCTGCCATTCGCGATCCTGATCCTGTGGTTTTCCTGGAAAATGAGCTGCTGTATGGTGTGCAATATCCAATGTCCGATGAGGCATTGTCCAAGGATTTTGTACTGCCCATTGGCAAGGCTAAGATCGAACGCGCTGGAAATCATGTGACACTTGTGGCGCATTCCAAAGCTGTAGAGCTTGCGCTAGAGGCCGCCAAAGAACTTGCCGGCAAGGGCATTGAGGCTGAAGTTATTAACCTGAGGTCACTGAGGCCGTTGGACACTGATACTATTATCAAGTCCGTTGTTAAAACCCATCATATTGTTACCGTGGAGCAGGGCTGGCCAACTTGCGGCATTGGAGCTGAAATATGTGCGAAGATCATGGAGAGTAAGTTATGAAGACCAGTTTCAAATACGTATGAGTAATGAAGTGGTAGACCGCATTAACCCTTGACTGGTTGTGTCTGTGTTTTTTTTTCTATTTCGAAGGAAAAGTTTTGCAAGGATTATTTTTTTTTTCTAACATTTTTAAAAATTTCAAGTTACAAATAATAGAAGTTTAGCGCAGCCCCAATGATTAGCTAGGGGTTTCAGAAAATCAAGTTGATCTGGTACAAAATTTTAACATCAGAATTTGGGGAGATTTTAAGGGGTTACATGGGTTTGGTCTGGGAAAAACGACGTATTTTCAAGAATTTTTTTTTTTTCATCAATGATGAGAGATTTAGTCAAAAAAATTCATTGTCTTGAAGATACACTTTTTATCAAGCATTTCTGAAATTTTTAACGAACTACTAACAAATACTAAACGGTCTGCCATCGTATTGTCATTTCCGGCAAGCCCTCGGGAAATAGGTGCGTCCACGTTGTCAGCGTAACTCCTAGCAGGATCATCTGTAGTGGAAAAAATGTAACTAAAAAATTAGAAGATTAGATAAATTAGATTATTCTAACATGCCAAAATTTCATTCTGGAGGTATTGGAATTTTATACGATTTTCGTTTATAGGGGGAAAAGTTTTCTAAAAAAATTATCGATTAACATATTTACTCTTTATAATACTAGTATTTTTAGAGTAGCTTTGGAGCTACTACCATTCAGTAGAAAATCATCCAAAAAACGTGATATCTCGAAAATGCGGGGGGGGGGGGTCCATAGTTTGATTGACGTAAATTGCTCACATGGAATTAAGGATTTAAAAAAAATTGTTGACATAAAAGGCAGTCTTTAACGAATTGACCGGAACAACTGTATAGAAATGAATCCCACTCCCAATCTTTCTTTATTACTTTATTTGAGAACTATTGGCCAAGTACAAAAAGCTGCCCACTAATTGTTTTTTTTTTTTCTAATCTATCATCGAAGTGGCTACTTTTTCTAATACATAGCTCCCATACACACCCCAATATTTTTTCACGTGAAAACTTGTCTCCATTAAATCATCACTTTACGTGCAACTATTAATTTTTTTTCCTAAATTTTAGGCGACGCATTCTATCATTTGGACGCTCCCGTAATTCGTGTGACTGGTGCTGATGTCCCCATGCCGTACGCCAAATCGTTAGAAGCCCTAGCTCTGCCCGAACCCAAAGACATTGTGGTGGCAGTAAATAAAATTTTAGGAGTATCTCAGTAGCAAATTATAGTGAATTAGGTGTAAAATTAAATGAAAAAAAAAACAACCAAAACGAAAGGTCTCATAATATCAGTCGATTTCTGGACCGGCCATTACCTCCACAACTGTTTTTTTTTCTTGATAAAAAACAATGCTGACGATAAATCATGTATTCGGAAATGTAGATTTCTTCTGTTCCCTGGACAATTGTTTCCTTTTTTTTTCTCGGTGATAATGCAATACAACCTGACTATAGGTTTGATGACAGCAGTGGGTTGACACTTGCATACTATTTTTTTGCTTTCTGCATCAGTAGTGGAGGCAACTAGACAAGATTGACGATTGTGTTGGTGGAATATGTAGTTATGTGGATATGTTATGAGTGGCTGAACACTACGTACACTGTCACAACTGTTGTTATTGATTATTTATTACACAAGAGAGAGGGTAAAGAACGAATTAACAAATGATAAATAATTAATAAATTGTAATATATGATTTATCAAGTCTCCACCTCGTTCAGGCTATTATCAACAATTATTCCGTCTGCGTAGACGTGCATCAGTCGTCATGTGTGATACATTCGCAGCAAGCAGCTTGTTATTACTTTCATGTAACGCTCAAAGGCATCGCGCAATGTTCCTTCCCTACAAAAATTGAAGAAAAAAATAAGTTGATTTCATAATTCTTTTTTTGTTATTTCATTGATTGATTATCCTGATTAACAATGAATCATAATAGTGGACAAGTCATTCACAAAGGAGCTTTCATGAAATTATTCACTCAGTTCTTTACGAGAAAAGATGAACAAAAAATTACCGCAAGACGTCCAAATCAAGTGCGCACTGAGTATAAGCACTCAAAAAATTTCGCAAGTCTGTGTGCGACCAGTTGACTTGTTTCCATGGTTCAATACACCTCTCCACAAGCTCCAGAAATAGAAATCGAAGTTCTCGTGATCTGTGAAGACTGCATGCGATACCCAATAGTGCTCGAGAATAGGAGCGAAAGTTTATATCCAATTCCTGATAAGATTTCTCCAGAAGAGCTGGCTTCAGTTTTATGCAAACGAGGCTGCAATAGAAAAATATAAAATTATTTTTTAGCTGTTTATAATGCGTGACATGTTTAGTTATGTCTCATAACGGCGGCAGTTCAATTTTTTTTTCTTAATTTTTGTCCAGGAAATTATTTTTAGGGGATTTTTTTTTGCCAAGTGAAAATTTCGGAAAAAAATGTCCTAGACTCGATATCCGTACTGTTTATGATGTTTGTCGTTCTCCAAGAGAACTCGACACTCAGCCAACTCCAGGAGAAATTCCTTGTCCAAGTCAGTATCAAAATACTCGGAGCCCGTATATCGATACGTCCATGAAGTCATCATAACATTGGCGCAGTGGTAGAGATCAGGAAACGTCAGAAATTGTAATTTTCTCTTGCTCATCTCGAAACGGAGACAAGCGATGAACACTACTGCTGCGTAACGCCTGTTAATAAAATTTTTATGCGTTATTATTTACACTGTTTTGGTATTTTGGGTGTTTACTCGTCTTTCCTTAATTTCTTAACTTTCCGATTTTTCGCGAAGTTATTGTAATGGCCCCTTAATCGATGGTTTTTTAAAATGGTGTTCATTGATAGTTATTAATGAACATTTCATTGATGTTATATTCGTTAGTATGTATTTCCATTATTTTTTTTTTTATCTAATTCTGATTAATAATTGTAATCATTTAAACTCGAATTCCCGAAAAAATTAGGAAATTTTTTAAATGACATCTTTTGAAATGTTGGTCCAAATGTCGATTTCCAATACACTGCATACGTCCATTGCCATGAAGGTTTACAGTGCCTGTTTTTTTAATAAATGAATTGACTGACAGTAACGATTTTTTTTCAATACTGGACAATTGTAATTTTCTGGTTTATTCGTCTTGTAATCAGAGAGATGAAACAAACTTTCTTGCATTTCGATAATTAAATGTTACGATCGAATATTTCAATTACAAATAAATTATTCTCCATGGGTTCCCATACGATCAAACACAAATAAATAAAAAATACGATCGCACATTGTTGAAACTCTAAAATTAGCAAACGAAAAGTAGTAAATAAATTCAGATTTCACTGAGAATTTCCACGTGAAGCACATACTTTGCTAAATCCTCCGGTAACAAAAATTGTTGTTTGATGTTGGTGACTAGAGACCCAGGTAGATCCTCCACAGCTTTAAAAACTCTCTTAACATTATCATATTGTCTCCTACAGCTCTTCAGCATGACTCCAGTTTTCTCAGCCACCTCATCCATATCCTTTCGACTTTTCGATGTCAATTTTTTCCCTAAGAGTTCACGAACCACAGAATCATCGAACTCGTAATACCTGAAAATTTCAATATCGTTAGATCCTGTTTCTTTAACCCTTGAGAGGTCACACAGTAGTGGCACTGTCTCCACAATTTTTCCATTTTTCATCAAACTAAAGACAAGAGAAATCTTTGAATTTTTTCTTATCTCTATCTTTATCAGAAAAATTGTATCACTATTTCCAAATACACAAAAAATAAAGTACTTTCTTTTTCTGGAAGTCACGTGACTCGAAAGATATTCAATTTTGAAAGTGAGTTGGCTGAAATGCTGCAAACTCTAGAAACAATTTTTCCAAACGAAATTGTTCAATTTTCGCGACAGCCAAACCTAATTGAAATATACTTTTTTTTATTAAAACTGAAATATGCATTGTGCAAAAAATGATAGAATTGTAACAATTGATATTCACATTTCTATCAACATTTGACTAGTTTGTGGTTCAATCTGGAAGGCCAGTTGTTCACTGGCTAATTTCGTTGGCGATTGGAGTAATCTTTCCAGAAGTGAGTACGTTCGATAGTGATCGAGAACGTCCGAGGCCACCAATTCAATGGGTGCATTTGTCTGCTGGCAGATGCCTCGCTGGTGGAGAACACCAACTGCATCACTGGCTGGAATTTGAATAATTAATTTGTATTAATACGCTTTTGATATTGAATGAATACTTTGACTTTTTTGACCAAGTTTGCACTAATATACACAAACGGTCAAAATCCCAGTTTGCTATGATGAATACCAGCCTATCATTAATCTTAATCATTTGCAACAATTGGAGGATCAGGAATCAAAGCACCTCACGACTTATCCGAGAGTTACTATAATTTATTATTTTCCCGCCTAATTTCAAAATGTAATTCGTTGATAGCCAAGGTGGCTGATTTGGCCTAAAATATCCCAGACATAATTAAAATTTCGTGACCTTGAATCATTGTCTCAAATCTTGCTTCATGAAGCGAACGATGTGCATCTTAATATAGGAAATTAAATACCCAAACGAACATTCTCTTTTAAATTTTTGTCAACGCTTCAAGGACTAAATATGCTAGTATTAATCATTACCACTTTAACACATGTTCACTGAAACGTTACTTAAATTTTTCAGTCAGTAATTTAAAAATAATTTTCTCAGGTCAGGTTGCTTAGTCGAAAATATATTTTTTTTATTTGTGGAGATTTTCCAAGGTTGTTCATCAGAATTCAAAAGGTTATTTATTTTGAAGAATATATAACGTGCACTCACAAGTGTGACCATCGACCCACAGCTGATATACTTCAGGATCCACTAAAGTATAATTGCTAATAAAAACATCGACTTCTGACAACATTTTTAGGGACGCCAAAACAATATGAAACGCCTCAAATCACTGAGTTCAATCGACTTTCCTCTTCTTCATCTGCTCTATACGTCATTTTAAATTGCTACTCATTTGATGTCATGTCGCTGAAAAACCCCGAAAAGTTCGGCAATTAACCTCCAAGGACAATTCTCGCGCAGTTGATTTAATTAAATAATCAAATCACTCCGCTTCAATTAATATTACAATTGTTGACTGTTTGCTCTTTATTTACACGCAAGTTTAATAAGCCGTGGTACAGTACAAGCGATCAGCTGGTGTGCATACACATACAGATATACATAATATTGTTCTTGAATGGAGCACGTGGCGCCATCTCCCGGATGTTATAATACTGCGATTTAAATGCGGTACACGCTGCGCTTTATTCGGAGTAAGGAAAAAATATAAACCATTATCTTACTGATTATTAATTCAGATATGAGTGGTACTGAATTTTTTGTATAAACTGTAACCTGTAACCACTAAAACAAATCACGCAGAGTGCGCGAGCAAGTGCGGCGCATGCGCTAATCATAGTATGGCGAATTTCAAACTGTATAAATGATTAACATGCCTCAATCCTGTATAATTAGTCCGCCACATTGAGACTTTGCGGGGTTTTACTCAATTTTTGAATGTTCATCTCTCATTTCTTGTTTACTCTAGCATTCTCCCGCGATTATTGAGAGAGCGCAACTAAAAGAGCGTACTAAGAGAGTACCCTTTCCAATAGGAGATTTCTCCGTATCATAACAGTTTAATAGAGGAACAAGTCCAGTATTAAATGAGATAAGACTAATTGAAATTCAAAGCAACTTTTCAGTAATTGAAATATACAGTTGACTCGATATTACGATTACGATTACGAATATCAGATTTTCATCTTTCTTCAACCGACTTCCGGAAGTTAATGTTCATTTCGAGAATCGTGCTTCCGCTTCGTAGCTGGGCATTAAATGATAGTAAAATACTTCCTCGATGAATTTTGAGTCATTGCTGAGTGCGTATTCGTTTGGTTTTACTCTTTCTGTATTCGTATTCACGTTCCAAGTCGGCCTTGCGGTTTGATTTTGTGGGTGCATGCTGCTGATAGCACACACGGGCATTCCTGTATGCGGTAAAATTTCTTCATAATGAAAATGTTCTCCGATGGCCGCATTCGGACCCAGGCGTTTTGATATAGTAGCCCCAGCGAGTTGGAAGGGATATATATTCGCGGGCTTACTACGGTCCTCGTTTTTTCAATACAAACGGTGGAGAAACGTTTCTTTTCGTTCATCAATAAGAATACTTGTATAACTTGTAGTTTTTTTCTCACCTAATTTCAGCGCAATTAATCCGCTATCGCCTCAGAACTTTTGAATTTCCCGCGTTTCAACGAACATAACGGAACTCAGTTGCTTGAGGCGGAAGTTACGCGTGGTCCAAGATTATGAGTTTTCAGCGCCGAAACGTGGCATAGTCGAAGCGCTGGTTGGCAGGTTCGTAACCAAAATTTTTCAGATAAGCCGACAGCCAGACAGTTTATAGTCAAGTGCTCAACGCGTATTTACTTCTGGGCAGATTCCCCTCGCCAAGTGAGTATTTGCCTATTATAACGAGCAATTACGTTCAATTGTTCTTTCGCGGAATGTGGTAAAATCAATCTATCAATTACCGGTTTTAATCATAGTCAGTTTAGATTATCAACTCCAGAATTTTATCAGAAAAATCCTCAAAATAGTAAAAGTGATGTTTCCAGGGTTAGATGATTGATCAACATATGACAGTAGTTTTTCATCACTTGACATCAATTGAACGTTGTCGAAAGGAAACTGTTGAGAAATTTAGAAACTACAAAGTTTTGCCAATTTCCAAAATGTCAAAAACGTTAACATGGAAAATTTATAAGAAATTGAAAAATTACACATTTTGACACATTTAATATAGTTTGGACTATTATAAATTAATTATTCTAACATTTCGCAAGTACAGAATATATATATATATATATATGGTCCACATATATTGCATATCTATGGTTGTATCGATAGATATAAGAACAGATGTAACCGTACATGTTACTTATACATAGCCTATGAACTCATATAATAATACTACCTGCTGCCAAATGCTGTGTAAAAGATGATTTTTGCTTATCGCGTTTTCTTCTTTATTTCCAGAATGAATTTTCACATATTCTTCCTGGCGATTTTCGCCTTTTTGGCGACAGCTTGCGCTGAGGAGGAGCCAGAAGCTGCGAGACTCCTGGTTGCTAAACAAATTCTTAATAAATATCTTGTGGAAAATATGGATATCATTGTCAAGGTAAAAATTATTTTCATTTTGTTATTGTTGTATGATAGTGGATCAAGCTGTATTGAAAATGGAGAGACTATGAGTATAAACATTTGGTGGGATTTATAGATAGTTTTTAATCTTATGTAAAAACTTTTATCATAATTCCCCATTTTGAAGCAGTTTGAAAAATGTGTATTTAAGTGTAAAATTTTAAAACAGTGGAAAAATTTAGAATAGTTATGTTGACCAGATGTACTGTTTGTAAATTTGAATTTAATCATTTCAATTATCTCTGTTTTTTACTTTCGGTTGAATCAAGAAATCGAGGAATCGAATATTTAACTAATACTCTTCAACTTTCGATTTTTGAATTGATTTTTTAATAAAAGTTTTTTGCTGATTGACTTTGAGCGGTTGAAAAAATCATTTTGAATTTCTGACAATGGCAAAATGTTACAATCTCTCGAATTTTCATGGTCTGCTCATTTTTTAAATTTTTTCATTCATTGATAAACAACTGTAAAAAATACAAGATAATTTCAATTAACGTCCCTTTCATTATTTCTATAAATTCGCAAAATGTGTCACGCACTTCAACCATAAAAATCATCATTTTCGAAAGTCACTTGTGACATCATCAAAAATTTGATGATTTGAGTCATCTCGACAGAATGAATTTTGAAACAATTTATAATTTTTTCAATTCCTATTTTAGTTTGGAGACTATCAGATCATTGACAGAGAACGAAAAAAAAGACCAATTTACACGTGTATTCAAATTCCAGCTCTTTCTCAATATGTCTGAAACTGGTCAGCCTGTTCATCTTGTAATAACTTTACATTTTTTACATTTTCAAAAATTCCGGAACTACCAGAATTCGAAATGATCAGAACTTTTGACTTCCAATCTTCATGATTTCGACTTAATTTATCTTTGAATTTTCTACTGCGCACAATAGTACTTATCTATTTGATAAACAAATTTTTTTTTCTCCGTTTTTGCAGTATACAGTGCACAATGTAGGCAGCACAGCAGCCCTCGAAGTTGAGATCACCGACACCTCCTTCCACCCTGACAACTTTGCTCACGTCAGTGGTGAACTGAACGCTCGAATTGACCGTGTGCCCCCAAGCACCAACGTCAGCCACACTGTTGTCATTCGTCCCCGCAAGTTTGGATACTTCAACTTCACGTCCGCGGAGGTGCTTTACCGACGCACTGAGGACGCCCCAAGGCTCCAAGTTGCCGTCAGCAGCGCACCAGGCGAGGGCCTCATCGTCTCCTATAGAGATTATGCCAAAAAGTTCTCCTCACATGTCGTAAGTTTCATTTTTCAATATATGCTAAAAGCAGGTCTCTACCAAAACATGATAACATCATTCTGCATCAGAGAAGGCTTTGCAAGTGTTAATCATTGAGCCATTTTTTTTCTCAATTTCACAATTTGACAATTGGAAATATTCGAATTCAAAATTTTCTTAATTTCTATATTGAAAGCATTTCAAATAAATCGGTTTTTCAAAAAATTTACTATTTGGGACATTGAAAAATTTTGGAGATCTTCGAAGTGTTTCAATTTTTAACATAGTTGATTTTCATCTCAAAACAGTGAGAATCTGAAAAAAATTAAATAATCCTCAATTTTTACTCAGCGGAATAAATGAAATTATTTGGTATTAAATTAACAATAAAAAAAGAAGATATTTTTTTTAAGCCTAAACTTATTGGAATTATTGAAAATTTTCATCTTTTTAGAATTTACGATTATGTTTTCCAATTTGGAGGAAAAATATTATACCACCTAATCAGCATTATCCGATTTACATCTTGCACCATACCACTCTTTCTAAGGGTCCCTATCTCATAAATGAAAATTGAACAATTTTCGTTCCAATCTTTCAAAATTTTTTCCAATTCTTCTTTACATCCCAACAATAACAAAAAAAGGTAGTTGAAAGTTCCAGGTACATGTTTAGCTTAGCAAAAAAAAAACTAAATTTCAAACCCAAATTGCAAGAAGTCGTAAGAAATTCCTGAATTGTGTGTGTGTGTATGGGGGGGGGTGAAATGTTTTGAAGTTTTTTTTTTTAATTTCCCGATGTTTTTTTTTCGAAATTCCAGAAGAATATCGTTTTATCTGATGAAAAGACTTTCCACACACACTACATTTCTAGATTATTACACTAAAACTGTTATTATTATCTTTTCAGGTCGATTGGGCAGCTTTTGCAGTAATGACCCTTCCATCTCTAGCGATTCCCTTCGTTCTGTGGTACTCGAGCAAAAGTAAATACGAGAAACTTGCAAAAGCTTCGAAAAAACACTGAAGACCACTGTACAGAACAATCGTGGAATTTGCAGTAAAAATGAACATCAAGTCTATTAAGTTTTCCCCTTCACTGAATGAATGTGATAGTGTGACTGTACTGCCTCGTATTTTTTAATAAATTCTATTTGTAATAAATCAGTTGAAAAACTCATTCGTGTTCTGTTATTAAATTGCCAAGTTCGTAGTAATCAACTTTCTCAATTTTAATTCACTTTTTTTAGTTGTAATATTCGTGGAATTTGGGAACTTTTTCATTAGTTAATTTTTTTTTGATTTGCCAAGTTTTTCCAATTTGTGCTTCGAAGAGCAAAATAAAAACGAAGTTTTATATTGCTTTTTTTTGCTACTTTTCGAAAATGTTGAAAATTTTAAAAATTGTGCTGACCTTGAAAATGTTTCAAACAGTATAATTTTTGGAAACTTCTGCCACGTGGTTCCATTCATGGCTCTAACGAAATGAAATTCCTATAATAGGGAGTATTTATATTTCACGCCAACTTTTTGTTGAATTTAATTTTTTTTTTTTTTTAATTTCGGCGTCTCGAACATTAACCTTTTCATCTTTTCAATTTTTTCATACTTTTTAGTTTAAAAATACACATTAAAATAAAAGAGTCGAAACACATTTTGGCATGTTTTTCTTTTTTTATTAAACCATGTAAGAATGTACAACAACGTATATTCACAAGGATGAACCCGTCAATTTATTCAGCGTATTCACATACTTCCCGTCAATCTCTCAACGCTTTACAGATAGACCTTAAATACTACATGAATAGGCGTCTTTCGAGTAATCATCAATCAGAAAGGCAAATCATAACTTATATTTCATTTTTTTTTATAAAACACATTTTCAGTGTTTTATAAGGGAACTTCAAGTCTGACATAAGAAAACTTAATTTATGGCGAAGGAAATGTGATCCGTTTGATCTGTTTCAAAAAATAGCCTTGTGCACAAAATAAAGTTCTGTGCATTTTGAAATACATTGGACGTTTTGAATTTCAAAAAGAATTTTTACGCGGGTGAGATTTCAGATCTTGTTCTGGGAAAAATGATCTAAACACATTCAGATAAATTAGAATGAACAAATGCTCAAATAAAAATATTGCTCAAAAAACCGTTTAAGTACGAAAAAAATATGGAATCAACATTTGTTAATCTTGTACAAAATATGTTTTTTGTTGTAGACTGCAAAAGTGTGTTATCAAGTTTTTAACTTCCCGATTTTGTCATCTTTAAAAAACTGTCTGAGAATGATACTACCTGAGATATCATTCCATACACACCTAAAAATATGGGAAAAAACCAGGAATAAATTTTTAATCAATCATTTTTAAACCCATAACGAATAATCCTAACCAATAGCCATAAGAGGTTTGGTGATGGCAAGTTTGCTCTGTTCCCATATCATTTTTTCACAAAATAACGAGATTTCAGTCTCATACACGAAAAATCATTTCCACAAAAATTCAAAACGGCCGAAAATGAAAAATCTTCACCGAACGCTCTATCATACCTACCTCGTGAACCAAATAGTTTGTTAAATTCGTCAACTTATAATTTAAACAATCGATTGAATTCCGCAAATTCCCTATCTCGTATCCGTTCATAACTCCGTTTTCCCCTATATATCCCATAATTACGTACAAAAATATATCTTAAACTAATCAATGGCGGTATGTGCACTGAGAAAGCACATTTTCTACCTTCCAATTAAATTTCCTTGCAAAAAATCAATATTCAAAGTTACAAAAACCCCTTATTTTAGTGAAGGTACCTGAGTATTCTAACAAAAGTGAACAAGTTAACTCAATAACTTAGTTAATTTCACAAATCGAAAATAAATATTTGCTCTATGTAATTTTCCCAATTTTTTTATATTCGAAAAAATTTTATAGAAATACTATGGAAATTAATTCGGAACCTTTCCATTTGATTCTTCCAAGCCGTTTCTCAACGAATTTCTCATTACATGTCTAAAAAATATGAAAAAAATACACAGACGAAATCAATATGAAAACTTCAAAAACATTGAGAATTTCAAAACTGCTAAAAAATTTTTAATTGTAAAACATATCCCAAATTTCTCAAAATATTCAATAATTCCACTTTTTCAAATAATATATTATTCCAATTTTTAGAATAATTGGATAATTTTAAAATTCTAACAATTTAAACCTTTCAATAACTTTCAAAAAGTCATATTTGTTTTCCATTTTCCAAAAGGTAAAAATGTTTAGCAATTTCAAAAATTCAAGACGTTCACTAATTATCGAAATTTTCAGAATTGAAAAAGTTTCCAACATTTCAAAACAATTTCAATATTTTGCAAACTTCAAAGATCTAAAAACACTTATGAAAGTTTCAAAACGTGAAATGTTTGAATAAATGTACCTAGATTAATGAAAATTAGGCTATTAACGAAAATGTGTTTTCTCTGTCGTTATTGTATGCACTTCGTTGGAAGATGCTTCTCGTCTGCAATATGATTGCTTTGTTTTTTGGCGACTTGAAGGAAATGAGCGAATCCTACAGCAAAAAAAGGAAGCAAAAATTTCTGCTGCTTCCTTCACTGTTCCACGTTCTTCCATAGAATTTTTTCAAGCGTATTGTAACAGAAACCCCATAGAAAATTATTTTCTCAGTGCTTAGTTATAGAAAAACTTCACAGAAATATTAGAACCCCCCATTCACACAACAAACTTAAAGGAAGCATTTCAATACACTATCACAAGTTTTGTTTTGCTTTTAAATTGTGGGATTGACAGATATTCTTGGCCTTCTATTGGGAGTGTAAAATATCCCAGGGTCCGCATGAATGAGCGAAAAGGCTGTATTTGGCCTAAGAGGTGATCCAGGACTCTTCTTGCCTGATCCCCTAGAATCGTTGAATGACGTGTTAAGCATCGTGCTGGTATTGAATGAACTCATTGGATTGGTCTGATTGATCGTCTGATTTGGTGAGGCTTTCAGAGCGGGTGGATATCTATCCGCAAAGACAGAATTGTTGAGAACTGATACGTCGACACTTGACACCCTTCTTCTGGCCACATACACAATTGTCAATATTAAGACCAAAAATGTGACAAACGTGTATCTATGGTAGTACAAATAATCCACCCAGTGGATACCTGACAGTGCATAATCCTCATACCTAAACAAAAAACAATGAGTTATTGCCTATCAACGGAAACAAATAACGAAGAGAAAATACGAAACTTCGACTTTCGAAATTTTCACAAAAAATTGAAAAGTTTTTTCAATATTGAGACTTTTTCTATGTTTCAATAGAGATATATTGAAGTATAATAGTATTAAGAAGTAGTGTTATACCTCGTCGTTTTGACGACAACCGAGACATTTTGTCTAGTAATCTCGTTAAAAATTCTAATTTTCTGTCCCTGGACCTCAGCATCCTGCATGAGTCTCATCCTAAAAACGACTTTTCTTCCAAATTTTTCACTTCCGCTCACGATCACACCATCGGGAACCTCCAAGTTGACATGTTCTAGTGCAGATGGAAGACCATGAACTTCGAGGAAGCTCTGGCCCTGGAAAAAAATGACCTCCTTGGAGCCGACGTACATTGCGGGCACATAGGGTATCTCCAAGGGACGACCTTCGACTTCCTTCGTCTGTGCGTTAACCTGGATCAAATAAAATTGTTTTTATTTAGGCAAACTCTTCCTCGTAATTTAAGAGCAACTGTGCATAGTCTTATCTGACTAATCTGATTAAGCAACACATGAATGACGATTGAAAAATAAATCAGTTCGCGATTTTCGAGACATTTCGACTCTAACGATGTTCATCAACGAATAATTTTTGGAAAATTTCCTACTGCACTTATTTCCCTTACCTGAACCTTCGTTTCCAAAATACTGGAAGCCAGGGTGGGCTCGCTGATCGGAAGGATATCACAATAGTAGAATCCAGAGCCAATATCGAACCTGGGTTTGGCAACGAAAATCTCCTTAATATTGATGGAAGACCTTCCCGTGAATTGAATATTACACGTGAATGGAAATTGATCCAAATTGAAGTCCGATCGTGTTCTGCAGCCACCTAGACCCCGAGCCAAAACATTGTTCTCCTTGATGCCCTCGTCTTTGCTCTTAAGTACTAGGGGTACGCTGAAAACTTCACTTCCCGTAATGTTTTTGCCCCTCAAAAACACTAAAGAAATCTTAGAGATAGATTGGACGTTCACTTCTATATCTTGTTTCCCAGTTGTCAGCGAGTGCTTCACGATGGTTTGTCCTGGACCTTTTGCTTTTCCAATACCTGTAACAGGAAATGGTACGATCATGGTCAAAGGGGTAACGACAATCTTGGATGAAAAATTGATTGATTGATAGATTGATTGATAGATTGATTGATAGATTGATTGATAGATTGATTGATAGATTGATTGATAGATTGATTGATAGATTGATTGATAGATTGATTGATAGATTGATTGATAGATTGATTGATAGATTGATTGATAGATTGATTGATAGATTGATTGATAGATTGATTGATAGATTGATTGATAGATTGATTGATAGATTGATTGATAGATTGATTGATAGATTGATTGATAGATTGATTGATAGATTGATTGATAGATTGATTGATAGATTGATTGATAGATTGATTGATAGATTGATTGATAGATTGATTGATTGATAGATTGATTGATAGATTGATTGATAGATTGATTGATAGATTGATTGATTGATAGATTCATTGATAGATAGATAGATTGATTGATAGAGTGATAGATTGATTGATAGATTGATTGATAGATTCATTGATTGATAGATTGATTGATAGATTGATTGATAGATAGATAGATTGATAGATTGATTGATAGATTGATAGATTGATTGATAGATTGATTGATAGATTGAACATACCTGTGATGGAATCTACGGTGAGAACATCCGTATTCGAAGACCTCCAGAATCCCGGATCTCCAGTTTCTGAAGAAAGCAGAGGCATGGAGAAGCATACAACATCTCCAACAGTTAAAACAGTTTTACTTGGAAAAATTATTTCTCCGATCATCATATGGGCATAATCAAACATAACATTTGGATATTTTTCACTGTAGATTTTAGCAACAAGCTCCCCGGTCTCATGAAATTTGACAGATAACTCATTTTTGCCAATTGACGAGAGTGAAACCAGGTCTCTACGATTGGTAATTGTCTGCAATTTGGGCTCAGCTGCATGAAACTTATTACCAATGATATCGAAGTATTCTACGATGTAGTCTAGCTCCATGCCTTTGGGCAAAATATTGAGTTCCTCCCCAGGTCGAATTTGGACTTTTGAGGAAAGCGAGAACATCATGTAGTGAATGGGTTTTACATCAACGATGATTGTCATGGATTGCTTGAGATTATAAGTTTCCACATTGGTGATGGATATGACAGTTCTGCCGAGAGTTTCGCCGGACTTGAGCACTCCGGTTTTATCGATTGTCACGCTCTTCGAGGTGATCAAAGCCTTATCATCTTCAGGCTCTCCTGGCTGTCCTGATAGTAGAATTTTATACGTAGTAACACCACTGTGATCTCTGTTAGTCTTGAGCTTGAGTGTCGAGTGGGGTGTCATTAGGATGACATGAGCACCAGTTGTAAATTCTGGGTTCATCAGAGCTAGCTCTTCGATTATCTCAATCTTGATGAACGTACCAAAAGTAATGACCTCCTTGTAACCTGTTGGGCTCTTCGCCGGTATAGTTACATTGAGATAAACAGTGGCCACTCCAGGTTTAAGAGCCTTAGCTCGTAACGTAACTTCGTTTTGATACCTAATATTGATTCCAGTTCCTTCGTACATGTTGTGCAGGTTTAGAAGACTTGGATCGCTAGTGGACCACGTGAAGGTCAACTGTGACTTCATTGAACCGATGATAAGAGGTGTTAGGTTGTCGGGAATGCCAAAGGCCCAGAGGGGAATTGTACTTCCTACCTTGATCCTCGCTGTAGGAACAACTATTTTCACACCTTCCAGGTGGACAACTCGAATATCTATGTGATCCTCGGAATAGATAACTTGATTTCCTCTAGAGTCATAACCTACAGCTTTCGCTACAACTTTGGTGTTGCCAATCTCCTTTCCCTCGATGATGCCATCGTGGTGAATGGTTAGAATATCCTGGTGCTCTGCGCTAACTTCTATTCTGGAGTTGGCGGGTCCACCTGTGGTTATCACCTGATAAATTGTACCAACTAGTATTGTAACGTTCCTTTGGACAATTCTGAGGGGAGTGAACACCTGGATCGTTGATAACTCACTTCGGATCTCCTGATCTCCATAACCACTCGAAAAGACAACATTGGAGTAACCCTCCTCCACCCCATGAATCATATACAACATCTTGGAATAAGGTGCAATTCCTTGTTCAACAGGTGGTAACTTCTTGATCTCGATCAATGAGTTGTCGACTTCTGGGTGAATGTCAAAAGCATCCAGTGACGGTAGTTCTATTACGTTTCCATTTGTATCGAATAATCTCACTGTGAGAGTAACACATCGACCCTTTTCTACTTTATTTACAGTCTCCATTTCAATTCCTGCTAGCTGCTGTACATCCAATTCTGCAATTGCAGGTGGTGACATCAGGCAGAGGTCAACCAGGGCAATCTGAAGGTTCCCTGACTTCTTGGGGATAACGTTGATAGTTCTGGTGGACTGTATGTATTGTACATCCGCAATATCTTCAGTACTGAGAATAAATTCGTAATACCCCGAACCCTGGGACACATGCATTGCATATTTCACATTTGGATCATTCAAAATTTTCAAGCTATTCGGTGTGATTACTGTATCATTAACCAAGGCAATACTTAGTTCAGCCATTATCCTCGGTGTTGCCAAAGTGCCTTTTTCCGTAGGCACTGGGAATGGCGGCCACTCAGGGGCAATTCTCAGTTTAGCCAAAATGTACTTCTGGTAATCTGCAATTCTAGCAGTTAGTACTAGGGTACCTGTGTGCCTCTTAGGAATCACCTGCTGGTAATGGTTTTTCGGAAGAACAATGTTCATATCAAGAAAAGTATCCTCAAGAACTCCACTCGTGATCTCCACCGTTCCAACACCAGGTGGAGCTAATGTCCATTCAACATTGAGACTCGTGAAATTGTCGAAGTGCCTGCCATCCTCATCCTTAACGATGACATTGAGACGAAGTGGCTTATTGTTGTGAGCCATGACTTTATCGGGGCTCTTGGGGATGGGGCAGTTGTCACTGTGCCACTCGGGCTGGAGCTCAATGTGCCTGGGCTTACCGCAAATGATTCTGACACTCGCAGTGGCCCCCGTGCTTCTGCAGTTGGGGAGCAAGGGTTCATTTGTAACATGAAACGTGAAAATTACATCTCCCAGTGCACGACAGACGACTTCAAAAACCGAGACATCAGCCTCCAAATTTTGTTCGATCTCTGACACCCTGACGACATCCTCATCAGACACAGATGACTCTCGATTGAAACCTTGAGGTCCCGGAAGTGGACCACCCCTAAAAACGATCTTCCTGGAAGATCCGACTGCTAGGAGGGTCTCTCCCCTGGCTGGATGGACCGGAACAAGCCGAGGATAGGTGGAAACAGTGACATTGTCTGAGAGGTAATTCCCATTGGAATTGTATCCAACAGTGATACTGGAAGAACCAATGGAAGTGCCAACGACTGTCAACGTTGTGCAGGCAATTCCAATTGGAGGAATGAAACTGCTGGAATTGCGTAGGAAAATCGGTTCAGCAATGTGAACATCAAAGGAGGTGTCTCTGCAGTCCGTAAATGGGATCTCTTTTCCCTCCTGGGTCTTTCCATAGAGAGCCACGAATAGAGGAATGGGCTCGCCCTTCGCTGCGTCCATATTGTACTGAACGATTTCCAGTCGAGACGGAGTCAGAACGTGGACTCTAGCTCGGTCCTTGTTGTAGGGATTACGTGCCATGGAGACGATAACGTCGGTAGAGCCTGACGAGAGAACTCTGACCACACCATTCTGAGTTACAGAGGCGATCGAAGGGGTACGCGTGGACCAGACATAGGCACCATCACCACCTGTTGCTTTGAGGGCTATATCGAATCTAGTTTTGCTCAGGGGCTCCCACGGCACCGCCAATATTTGCGGGCTCACTTCCACGGGTGTATGAATCACCAATTCTGCTTTGGCCATCAAAGGCTTTGGCAGTGCAATTCTCTTCCCACGTTTGTCAACGACTCCACGTAATCTTGCCTCAACAACTGTTGTACCACAGACAATAGGAACTCCAATTACATGTGTACCATTCCGTGTTACACTGACTGTTTTAAATATCTTCTGGTCAATATCAATGGAAACTTCCACCCCTTCTCCAATATGAAATTTGTGATGTTTAGCGTCGAAAAGCTCGACGATTATTTCATGAGTGTGCCCCAATATGAGCCCCCTATTTCTGTTTGGTAATACTGTTATTGTGATGTACTCAACAGCATTCACGTGAACTGTTGCAGTGGGAAGAACAATGCCATATTCCTCGTTGACATTTTTATCGTGCAAGAGAACTTTAGATCTGCCCTCCTGCAGTGCATAAGCATATCCATTATTATCGATTTTTACGATATCAGGGATTTCTGCTACGAGGTAGTATTGGTTAGATGGTAATTTTATTTCCTCTAAACGTCCCTGGTGGACCTGCATAATTTTGTATTTGAATGTGTCGAATGCCATCATCGTAACGTCAGTGGGTAGAATTATTAAATTAGCAATGACAATTAGTTCAACCTCAACTGGTGAAACGGTTTTGTACTCTGTGTGAGGTAGTCTAGCTTCAACTCTTGCAGTTCCAGTTTTCACACCCTCCAGAAGAATGATGCTTCCCTGTCTTCCAGTGCCATCCAAGATGGTAACTGTGGAGGGAGTCTCATAGGGGGATTCCTGGAAAGTCATGAACCTGAGAATACCATTGCCACTGTCACCCTGGACCTTGTGTCTCTCCCCATTCCCAATGCTCCATTCAAATTCAACTCCCGCAAGAGTTGTGAACTCATTTCCCTGCTCATCGTAAGCTCGCACTTCGAAGGCCTCTGGTGCCTCCTCGATGAAGAGCTCCCTGGTTGTTGTCACGAGGTTCAGGGAGAATATTGCGTCCACAATGACGTCACATCTGAGAAATTGTCCAGTATTTACATCTTCAGCTAAAACGATTGCTGTACTCCTGGTGAGCTCCCTGCTAATACTTTGCACGAGAACAGCTGAGGAACATGTTCGGTCCGGGTTTTCATTCATTGGAATTAGGTGAATGACGTCCAGGCGCGAGGTCGACCTATGTTACAAAACAAATACACAATTTATTACTTGTAAACTCGTGACAGATCGGAAGGGTAGCTCATACCATATTTGTTATATGTCGGTAATTGAAAAAATTGATATATTTTAGTCTGTTTAGCAACTTATGGTGAACTTTTCGACTGTAATGTGACCAAGAGACAAAATTCGAATGAGCACTACATACATCACAAAATTAATTTCAAACCTTCAATCACGATTATCGTTTGATATGAAAATAGAGCAAAACTTCAAATTATTATATTTTTGAATTATCAATATTTTTATATATGACAAACGACACAATAAATATATTTTAAATTTCGAGAAAATTCTCTGAAATTTACCACATTTTCTTGACTTATAAGTTGGCATCGAAAGTACCTGAATTGACCAAAAATAAATTACTCGTGTTATCATTCGTGGAGACGATTTTAGGATATGGTCCCATGACGTGAGAAAATAATTACTATCCTTTCGATAGTAAGTATTACTCAGAATTACTCAAAATAATTACTCAAAAATCAAATTTTTTTATTAAAAATTTGACGAAACAATTTGAAACTTGGGATTGTCAATTTTAACTAAAAAAAAAAATCTACAGGTAAATCGTTTCTTAGTTGGACGAAATGAGTAAAAACAATGAATAATTCAAAATACATTACCATTGGTAACAACCTCCCTCAGTTACTTCTAGAGTAAAGTTGACTGGAAAGTTGCTAAAAACGGGTAACAAAACCCGGGGAACGTTTAATCGTGATGTTTCCACTGTGGGAAATGTCCAATAAATTAATATGCATAACGTAAATACACTACTATTTGGAAATAACTTCAATACCGCCATAATTTCGCGTGATACATGTGTTTGCGGGGAAAGTTGGCGGCCTCACACGATCATGAACTTGAAGATTTAATTCAAGAGGGGAGACTCGCAAAATGGCGCCATTCGGCATTTCCGGCGGGAAATGGTGCGACTTTTGAATTTTTGGTGATTCAAAATTTTTTCGGTCCGTTGTCAAATAGTTTTAACTTTGTTATTTCCCAGTTTTTTTATTACTCTATGCAGTCATGAACTCTTTCAAAATTTGTTTCCGTTTTTTTTTAGGTTTTTTTTTCCAAAGGGCCAACAAGTGTTGCATTCAAGATGGCGCCCTAATCTGCGTCTTCAATGGCAGTTGATAGTTTTGAAATTCTCAGAATGTCGAAAACGTAACGTACCACTAGTATCGTGCTAACGTGTTTTACCGCATTTTTTGATGATTTTTTTTGCGCTAATTTATGGAAATTGTGAGGCACAATGACGGGCGTTGGGGCAGAGTCGATAATTCCGAAAAATGGTGAGTCTAAGAAAAAATTTGAATTTATTTTTCGAGTAATTGAGGGAGGTCGCAATATTTGGAGCACCGGTCAACGTCGCTTGTTGTCAAAACATAAAGAACAACTTCCGCTGATCTTCATTGTCTTCCAAAAAAATTATGAATAAGGTATACTTGTCACCAAACTTGATTAGGTGTTAACACGTGGTGTTCAATCTTCCCAGATTGGAAAATGAAAAATACCGAAATTATTCATCAGAGCTCGGTTACTCCACCACACTGCACACCTGCGCTGTTCTTTTGAGGGATAATAATGCAGCCCTAACATTCTCCCCCGTGACTTTACCGTTTTACTCTGTATTCTAACATCATTGACTTTTTGAAGGTGCAAACACTGTGCAACATTTTTTCGTAAAATGTGTTTTATAAAAAATGGTTCTGAACATTCATTCCATACATTTGGTTGCTTTCGAATTATTTTGCAAAAATTGCAGGTAAATCTACTTTCACTTATCCCAGTTTACCACTTTATTACTTACATAAAGTGCATAGTGTGAAGAAATTACTAAATCAATTTAATAAAATGAACCAACTGGGATCTATAGAAACGGTTGAAATGTCAACGTACAAAAATAATAAATGAGCTGTGGGTTTAACCCTCCGCGGGCCAAAATTATAACTTCCCGATGTCTGTGTGTGTGTGTACTTTCTTTCCAATCTCTCGTTTTTCTCACCATAGAGCTCTCCAGATGATTTCAATGGTTTATAACGCTGTAATGCCGAAACGGTTAAAGATACGAAAAAAGTCATAGAACACAAAATATGTATTTTTTTATAAGGAACAACATTTATTCGACACATTTTTGCGTATCTATAATATTTCGTGAGATACAGCGTTATAAACAATTGAAATTGTTAATACCAATAGGAGATCTGATGGAAAATCAATTTTTCATTTTCGGGGGCAAAACAATAACTTCCCCTATCGTCAACTTAAAAAATGTGTCAGTATTTTCATCACTTTTTGTTTTTTTGCAGATACTGAGGTTCGTAAATCAGCGGAGGAGATGGACGAGCAGCGACAGAAGACGATGGCTTACGAGTATTTGTGTCATCTCGAAGAAGCAAAGAAGTGGATGGAGGCATGTCTCAAGGAGGAATTGCCACCAACGACTGAGCTCGAAGAAAACCTGAGGAATGGCGTCTATTTGGCCAAACTGGCGAATTTCATGGACCCAGCGACAATGCCGCTCAATAAAATTTATGACATTGAGCAGAAGAGATACTCCATTGCTGGACTTCAATTTCGACATACAGACAATATTCACCGATTTCTTGCTTGCCTAAAGTCAATGCAGTTGCCTTTAGTGAGTATGAAAGTGGAATAATTAATAAATCAAGAAGAAACAAAATTGCGATTTTTGGGGGCGTTCTACAATATTTTTATTTGTGTTGTCGATTGCAATAAATTAAGCAGATTAGGGACACTTAGCCAGTTGTTTGAGAACTTTGATGCTTCATTCATTATCGTAAATTATGGGTTTGATTGGCGTTTTACTTATTTTAGTGTTTCAAATATGAAGAACATCGAATTGCCATAACTTATAAATACTTCAGGTAATAAAATGTAAATTCGATCAGACTGATTAAGAAATTTTTTGTTGTTGTTCGATTTTCGTTCAAGTAATTTAGTTGATGAATACTTCAGAATCTACAGTGGGGTCAGGTCCCATCTGAGCTACCTCCAGAACGTTGTTCTTCATTATGCAAAAGAGTTGCAAAGAAAAAAAAATAAATTCACAAATATCAAAAATTTTCGAAAAAAAATAGAAAAATAAAAAACTTTAAGAAAGATCAACAAACTCTCAAACTAACTGTTTTGGAAATTATCGGACAGTTTTTTTTTACAAATTGACAACTTAATTTAGAGAGGGTAAAAGAAAATTACAAATTTATGCAATCAAAATTATACAATTTTAAATTCTTTCTGAAATATTGTCAACAAGTTTTTACAATTTTCAAATTGTCAAGCAGCTTCGAAATGAATAATTATCTAGGCGAGAAGATAAAACAGTGGTAAAATTTCAGACATTTCAACCTGAGACAACGGACATCTATGACAAGAAGAACATGCCCCGAGTGATCTACTGCATTCACGCTTTGAGCACACACCTCTTTAAGTTAGGACGCGCTCCCCAAATTCAGGACCTTTACGGCAAGATAAACTTTACGGATGCTGAGATAGACGCTGTGAGCAAGGAGCTCCAAAGATACGGCATTCAAATGCCGGCTTTCCAGAAAATCGGTGGTCTTCTCACCAATAGTATGGCAGGAGACACTGCTGCTCTTCATGCTGCAGTAATTGCCATAAATCAGGCGCTGACATATTCCGACAAAAAATCAATGCTTTCAGGTGATGAGCAAAGCTGATTGCATTTGTACTTAAAAATGGCTACTTAGGTCCTCGATCCTTCAAAACTTTGTACAAATTTGATTCCCTATATTATGTACCTTCCCTATATTCTTCTACATTCTATTCATTTAGAGATCTATACTATTCTCAGGTTTCTTCAGGTTACCTATCATTAAGTATATTAAAAACCTATAGGGACGGCCCCAACTTCTTATTTATAGAGAGAGATCAATTATTTATAGAGCTGAATCCTCATATTCATCATCAAATACCAGAAATTATTTGTTTTAAAATTGCAAAAATGTTTTTTTGGAATTCATGACAGTTTTTTATCGAATAATTAGAGTTTACGAAATAAAATTTGACTTACAACTGATTTCAGGTCTTCTGAACCCTTCAGCACGTCTACGCAATGTAGATCCGACTCACATAGATGATTACTATGAGTCTCTTCTAACGTCCAAGGACTTGAAAACTCAAGCTGCTCTAAACCGATCTCTCAATGATAGCTACGTACCGGATGCATATGACGAACTCCTGACTCCAGGTACCGTGATAGTATAGTCTCTGTCCCATGGTTGTATTTATATTTTATGGGCCACGTACATCCTTGAGTGCCGATCGTAATTTTCCAGATGTTGTCTACAATTATCTAGATTTTTTTATTTTTCTAGAACTATAGATATATATTATTCTGTAGGATTTTCCTCAATATTCAGAATATGTAACTTCTCGAAAATGTAAAGTATCCAAAATGGAAAATTTTCACTTTTCTCGACACTTGAATGTGAAATATATTCCTAAGATTTTTGTATTATTTATGCAAATGTATTCTATAATATGTATACATTATATAGTTATTTTCACATTACGAAGATTATTACTAGGCCAACTTTGTAGCATAGGGTAGCATGCATGCCCTCTTTATTCCGCATCTCGTAATATCTCGAGAGTCAATATCATCGTCACTTTCACTTAATGTTTTGTCTGCGCTAATGCCGATCTCTATTCAGGTGAAATTCAGGGTCACCTAAACAACGTGAACTCGCGCCTGGCTTTCCAGGCGACGATGAACGCCCTGGACGCATCAAACGCAATCCTCCTGACTTCCCTGAAATCTCCAGCTCTCCAGCTCAAGCAAATTTTCCCTGAAAATATTTCCCAATACCGCGAGATGTTATCGCCACTTATCAATCATCTCATGACGGACGATCCAGACTCAACGAGCCGACACTGGCAGGAGCTCTTACAATCCCGAATAAATCAGGCCAACTCAGTGGAGCTCAAGAACTTGAAAATGCAAGAAGCAGTTGCCGCCCTCAACTCAGCCCTGGACGAGGACTCCTCCGAGAATTTTAGACGTACTCTTATGAGCCCGGAGCTAGGGCTCGCCGATTACCTGGATCCTTTTGCAATTCCTCTGTACTTTGAAGAAATGAAAATTGACCACCAGGAGTCGCAGATCGACATCTCCTACGAGGACATTCTGAATAGTCTGAAAGTTCTGACTGCAGTGGCTGCTGTGACAAAAGCCCTGGACACAGGTAGCCCTGATCTTGTCTATAGAGCCCTGTCGGATCCTAGGGCTCACGTGAACGACTTGGACATCTCACACAAGACCAAATACTACCTTGCCCTTGCTACGGTCAGGGCGGATCATCAGAAGGATGATCGGGAGTGTTCCCTTCTGGCTTATATTGATATTCAGGTAGGAAAACATAATTTAGGGCCAATTCGGAGATATCAGTAGTGAAATAGTAAACTAGGATAATTGCATTCGCAGTTTTGGAAATTTTGGAATTTTGAACAAAATTCTTTAGAATATTTTTGGAATTTGGAGGTAAAGCAAAAATGCAGTTATTCTTGTTCACTTTGCTATTGATATTTCAGTGTATATTTATCTATACGTTGTTACAACTTTTTAGAACTTTTCGAAATTTTTGAAATATGAACAAAAATTGAATGATTTCAATTTTCTTCTAATTAAGTGCTCACAAGATTGAAAAGATTAACAAAATTGATGTATTAAAAATAATGGGAAAATGAGAAAAAATCTATAAACAATGTAATCAATTTCTCGAGATTTCTTTAGTTTATAGAACATATCTCATAGAGGGTGGTGTGAGAGGAAAAAAAAATGAAAAACATTCAAAAATTGACGGAATGTATTCACTTGCATGTTCAGGACTGCGTAGACTTAGTAAACTTAAGATGCAGAAATGACGATGAAGCGATCACGGTCCTGGGGGACTTGAATCACGCGGTTATGAATAATGATCGAGAGGGAATGATGACAGCTTTGACGAATCCGTCGTTGAAACTGAAAACCCCGACGTCTCCAGGGGATGCTTCACTTTATCTGGAGCTCTTCAAGCGGTGCCTGGAGGAGAATCACCAGGATGGATCGGAGCTATGGCTCGAGGATATTGAGCACGTTGCCCAAGTTGTTCTGGCAGAGGCAGAACAGGTATATATGAAAATCTTAAAAATCCAAGTTAGTATTTGAAAGACCACCACAAAGGTCAGCAAAATGCTGAAAACCAAATAAACTTCTTACAAAAGTATAGAAAAATATAATTATAAATTTAACAAAAAAAATAAATATCAACCTAAAACCACTTATCTTGGAAGACTGAAAAAAACTTTAAAGATTTTGATGATACTAAAACTTTTAACGACTCCCAAAAAACATAATTGCAGGTACAGGAGGCGTGTCGCATCCTCGCCGACGTGAACCATCGTCTGAAGCGCAACGACTACCCAGGAACAGTTGCTAGTTTGGAGGACACAGGTCTCAAAATCCCGAACAAACACAGACAGAGGTACTTCCAGGCTCTCAAGACACTCCATGACTACAAGGAGCGTGAGTACACGTGTTCCTTAGTGCGCTACGTAACCCCGAGTGCTATCGAGTCCTTTCTGGACCTGGAGCGTCTCAGTTACACCTGGGACCGGCCCAAGAACATTTCCGAAAGTCGATTTATCACAAAAGAGGATATCGAGGACGTTATCAAGATCATCACAGCTGAGGAGTACAATATTCCATCAGAAAAGTTTGACGAGAGTCTGATAACGCGTCTTCAGGGATTAATACGGGGACATCTGGTGCGACTGAAAATCGCCGATCGTCTGGACCACTTTCATGACAATGTTGATAAAATTGTAAAGATTCAGGCATGGTGGAGGGGGGCTCTGCAACGTCGGTATCTAAAAAGTCAGCTGGAAACCCTAAGACAAACTAAAGACACTAGGAAAATGGAGGGAAACCCCTTGGACTACTATCGCAAGTATGTGAATCAGATAATCAAAATCCAGGCTTTCTGGAGGGGCAGACAAGCCCGCAGGGCCTTCCTATGTCTTCTAAGACTCGATAAACCTCCCTTCCCTGTTGTTCGCCATTTCTCAGCAATTCTCAACTTCAATGCTGAGGATTACGACAAGGATCTGCAACTTCAGCAGCTCAAGAATGATGTCGTGCAAACTATAAGGTATGCCGTATTGAACGCGCCTGCGAAACTATAATTTTATGTCAAATTATATCTCTATTAAATCTTTTCCAATTGCAGATACAACCAGAACCTTGCACAGCAGTTGGATAATATGGACATCAAGATTGGTCTCCTAATTCAAAACCGAATCACCCTGCAGGATGTAATTGCCCATGGAAAGAGCTTGGAGACTCTGGCTAAGGAAAAAACTCACAGATCACGAAAGAATTCAGTTTGCGAGGGTGTCACCAGTCACAAAGGTCTGAAATCTCTGACGAAGGAAGGGAGAAGAATGCTGGAGGGCTATCAACACTTGTTCTATGCACTTCAAACTAACCCTGAGTACCTCGCCAAATTGTTATTCCTGATACCCCAGAGTAGGACCAACAAGTTCCTCCAAAATGTAATCCTCACCCTGTACAACTTTGGATCCAACATCAGGGAAGAATACCTTCTGCTGAAGCTTTTTGGTCGTGCCCTACGGGAGGAAATAAATTCTAAATTCCAGAAACCTTCTGAGGTTGTTACGGGGAATCCCCTAGTTCTTAAAATGGTCGTGAACTACGCCAGGCAGTTGAATGGAAGGGCGCTACGACAGATATTGGGACCTGTTATTGAGAAGGTCTTATCAGATCGATCCATCAGCATCGAGACCAATCCTGTTGATATATACAAGAGCTGGAGGAATCAATTGGAAATGGAAAAAGGAGAATTATTGGATCTACCTTATTCCGTTAACCAACAGCAGGCACTGAATTACGAGCAGGTACAGTGTGAAGTGATGATCTTAATTTTATAGAATGACACAAGCTATTATGTTAGTTTCTTCTTAGATTAGGCCTCATCACTTCATTTGTGGAATATTGTTTTTATCTGATATAAACTTTTTACAGAGCTATATAGAGTTTACGAAAAAATTGTATACAAATTTTGATATTGATCTTAAAGTTTAAGAAATTTTCCAAAATGTCAGATAAGTATAACTTTACTGAAATATTTTTTTTTTCTTTAATTTCCACATTTTTTTAATGAAAAGGTTCGTCAAAGGCTAGCCAGGGGTATCCAGACATTAAAGGACATGGTCCTAGAATTTCTGAAAAGAATCACCGAGTCCAGGGATGTGATTCCTTATGGTATGCTCTACATGTCGAAGGTTCTATCAGACACACTCGCACGCAAATTTCCCCATGCTCCAGAGAAGGACATTCTCAAGGTAGTAGGCAATTTGATTTACTACCACTTCATCAATGCCGCTATTGTAGCTCCCGATGCTTTCGATATTGTCACGCTGCCTGTAGATCGATCACTCTCTAATGATCAACGAAGAAATTTAGCGAGTATTGCCAAAATTTTGCAATTTGCTGCGTCGAAAAAGGGCTTTGGTGATGAAGCGACCCACCTTATGTGCCTCAATCCATTCATCATTGATTGCCACGAGAGATTCAAGAAGTTCTTCAGGTAATAATGCCCTACAAATGAAATCTCTGATGTTCCATCGTGAGAATAAATATAGTCTCTTATTACGATTGCTCATTATTTAATATCTTTCACTGTCTGCAGGTCGTGCTGTCAAATTCCAGAACTTGACGAGCACTTTAGTATTCACGAGTACACGGAAGCTACTTTGATTCACCGACCAGAAATCTATATATCACTTCAGGAAATCTGTGATACTCATTCCTTAGTTGTTTCATATCAATATGACATTGCGCCGGACCCCATGGATCCCATTCATGAGCTCTTGGATGATCTGGAGTCAGCTCCAACAGTAGCTTCTCTCCTAGGAATGAGCGAGCCAGTTTGTGATGCAACTTTAGCGAGATTGGGAAAAACTGAAGTTTGCCTGATTCTTACCAATAAATTCGAGGTACCTGATAGCGATGACCAGAGTCTGCAGAAACTTTTTATCAAGACTAAGGAACTGCTGGTATCTGTACTCCAATTCTTGAAAGGGGATACCTTGGTCAGTGCTCTGGAAAAAAATTGCCTATCACCGATTCAGGAGAAATTATATGATGCCAAATTCTCAACAGTTTCACCTGTGATTTATCCCAGGGGAAGCTCTTCTCTCAATGACTGCAGATTGCAGCTCAGGGCATACCTGCAGGTTAGTTTCTGGGGATTTAGTGGAACAGGTTTAATGATGCAAGATTTGAAAAAAAATGAGGAGATAAGTTTTTTTTTTATTGAAATCTCAAAGTTTAAAAAAGGTCCAATTTCAATTAAAAAAAAAATGTCGATTGGTCAATATATATATGTATATATTAATTTTGAAACGTTTGAAAATTTTCAATTTCAGAACCTCAAAAATTTCCAATAATTACAATTTGTTTTTATTACGAAAATTAAAAAAAAAATTTGTAATGGTTTTTTTATTGAAATTTTAGAGACTGGAGCACGGTGGCTGGGTGACTCGGCTAGATGGTTACCAAAATATTGTGACTGCAGTGGCAAAGGATCTGTGTAACAAGGGAAAGTACAGGTCCATGCGGAACAAGGAGCTCCAGACGCTGAGGATGACACGCCAGAGGCTCCAGGAAAAAACGAAATATTACGCTGAGCAAGTGGAATACTACAACGAGTACACAAATCGCTGTTTAGAGAATCTCCATACAGGTCGAGGTTCCATGAGAGCCGTAAAAGTGTCACAAAAAAATAATCATGGCAAATTAAAATCTCGGGGTACCCTAAAATATTCCGCTGCCAAATTAGCAGAAAAGGGAATTTTACTGGAGATCGATGGACTCTCAAGCTCGCAATTCAAAAATGTAATCTTTGAAATAACTCCAACTGAGCACAATGGTGTGTTCACGATTAAGGGAAAATTCATGGGAGTTGAAATGGAAAAAATTGAAATTGACATTCAAAAATTACTAGAACTGCAATTCGAAGGGGCACCCATCATGGATATGTTTGGAAAAGCTAAAATCAATGTGAATCTATTACTTTATCTGCTAAACAGAAAATTCTATGGTAAAACCTAAAGGTTTTAAACTTTCAACATATCAACAAGTGAAATGTGCACTGGGAAAATTGAGCGAATTTTGTGAATTATTGTAAATATCTATATTTATAAGTTTTTCATATTTTTAATAATACAATGTTTCTTAGTAACTATTTTAACATGAGAAGTCAGTATACTCACTTTTGGGACAGTGCAGCGGCGATAATATTACGTTTTTTTCTTTTCTACTCATAATTTGTGACGTGATAAAATTATTTTAAAAAATATTGAAATAGAGTATACGATTCTCAAACACAGTACTGACTTTTTTTTCAACATATTTTATTCACGATTTTTGTGACACTCAACAGGTAAAGCCCTCTTTCTTTCCCCTCAATTAAAAGAACCATTGATGATAAAATATTGATCTGCGTTGCACTGTCAAAGTCAGATAAGGCGTGTTCCTAACTAATATTCTATAATTTTTTTTTCCTTCATTGTATTATTTCAATCATTTAATCTTTCAGCATGTAAATTTAATCTTATAAAATCCAATCGTGGATCATGAAAAAGAATTTTTTTTATTTATTTATTCTGCTGACTTTAGCGTAGTACTATTGTATAACGTGAGATAAAATTGGTTCTGTGGATGTTTGACAAAATGACATCAAGATCGCATCCGATGAAAAAAAAACATGAATGAAATTGAAAGTTCATCATCGATGAGTCTGACCTCACCACAAATATTCTTCTCGAATAGAATTGAATATGTTAAAGTATCGAAGTATGCACGAGCCTGTTGAAGAATTATTTTCCATATTGTTTTCCCTAAATCCAGAAATAACTAGACTGTATAGCACATCCGAATCAATCTCGAATTTGTTAATAAATAGCAGGATAATCAAAATCTCCATTGTACAATTATTTTTCGACACAAGGTGCGCGCACAGTCAACTTAGTTTATTCAATTTTTTTCCCCCCCAATTTTTCGTTTTCTCTTATTTTTCACTGGAATCATATCTAAGTGTTATCGTTTATTCAACACATTAGCAAATGTTCGTAGTTTTGAATCGTAATTTCCAGTGTCAGCTAATGCCTCCTCCATTATGTTGCGAAGAGCACTGAGATCTGGCATTTTTTCACAGGATTCAATGTTTAGAAGTTCATTGAAAAATGTCTCCCACGCCTTTCTCTTCATATACCTGTAATTAATATTTTGATTAGTATATATTGAAGAGATTCAATTAAATTTCTGTGGACCTGGCCGAAGCGTATGATAAGCGAAGAAATTGAGGTGCGCGCCAGCGCCTCACCATTTTTACGAAGAACTAGCTATGGCAGCAATGCGCATGCGCAACACCTTACACGACCACTCATTGAGCATCAATTCTTCCCTAAATTTATTCGGCATATCATTACTCTCCCTTAATAATGCATACTCACCTAGGCATTTTACTAAGAATGAACCATTTGTCCCCTACTGGAGCGACCTTCATATAATTGCCAAAGAGAAGACAATGTGCCGACGCAGCCAAACAGTAAAGATCCGTCTGATAGGTCCAGGGCCTGCCAGTTCTCATCTCAATGCACGTAAAATCCTCTGTCTTGATAATCTGATTGAATTTAGTTCCCTCTGGGAACAAACTCATATCTATACTACACCCAAAATCAATAAGCTGAATAGTTGGTCTAACATCCTCAGTGGGTAGATGCATAAGCAGAAAATTATCTGGCTTAATATCACCATGAATAATTTGGCATTTGTGTAGGTACTCAACAATTTGTAGCATTTCAATGGTAAAATGTATGGCTAAGGCCTCAACCAGGGGTTTCCCAGTGGTCACTTTCACCTGATTAGTGACACTCAAGAGTGTTCCATACTTGGAGAATTCTGATACTAAGATACTGGCATTATTCGTCACATAAGCATTTGAAATATCCATGAATCCCCGCAACATATGGGGATTGGTGATTCTAGATTTAATTTCCCTTGCAATGTAGTACTCCCACACCCAGGCTGGCCTCTGTGTTTTCAGAGCAACTGCCTGACCAGTCTGAATGCTAATTGCTTTCATAACAGTCCCATACGTTCCCTTCCCAAGGGTCTTCTCCATTTCGTATGTATCAGGTCCTAGATTGATGACACTGGACGGCAGAATCTTGTTCAAATTCATGTCCATCCTGTGGTAACCTTCAGAATGGTTTGCCTGGGGGAACTCGATCTTCCTTAGTAACCCTGAGATAATAGTCTTATCGAAGGGATTGAATTCACCAGTAGGCAAGACAAACTCTTCTTCTTCTTCCATGGGCTCATTGAATTGGCACTCCATTCCCTCATTTTTGGCCTCTTTCACCTATAATGTGAGAATTAACAGAATATTCGGTGATACCAATCATCACAAGAGTAACACGAGTGCATCTATACATTAGAAACATATTAGCTGTAGATGTCATGTGACAGCAAAAAAAAAGTTCCAAAAGTATATAAATAATAACCTAATTTTGTACACACCTCAGGCTCACTGTCGAGATTTAAAGGTTTCCTCAGATCACAATGATTGATCTCCGAAGTTATCTGATCGACATTTCTCTGAACAGTTCTGGGACTCTGTGCATCCACCACCTGAATTTTGGCCCTCAAGGATTGATCGGAAGATCCTTGATTACCAAGAAGCGCTTCAGTCGTATCGATCTCCTGACTAGACTGCTCCTGTATCGCTCCCAAATCTTCCCTAGTTGCAAAACCAAAACCGCCAGTTCTGACGCTACTTCCAGAACTACTCGATATATATTCTCTAGTAGATTCCATAATCACACTGAGTTTTTCCTCGGGTTCAGGAGGCGTTTGAATTTCGGGTATCTCCGGAATTTCTTGAATAACAGGATTAACATTGACCTGGGGTACTTGAAACTGTGGAATATCCTTGGATCTACAACTAGGTGGTCGGAATTGATTTGTCATGGGTGTGGAGCTAGTCAAAGGACCACTAAATCCATCGGTAAAGCAAGTTTCATCAACCCCATTCAACGGAGCTATTCCCAGACTCTCGTCAATGAATGGATTCGTTGGTTTAGGTTCATCGGGTGTTGGAAAACTGACTGCAGAAGTGTTCTCTTTATTGTCAGTGCTGTCTAGATATTTAAGATCTCGTCTATTCATACCAGGTGATTTGATGTAAGGCAGTTCAGGCATTCTATAGGATTTTTCTTCCTCAGCATCAACGTAGGGGAATTGCATTCCTTTGCGGGGGTCCAGATCTTGTTGAGCAGGTGACATTATCGGATACTGATGCTGCTGATGTGCTTGATGTTCCTGATGTGATTGATGCTCCTGATGCTGCATGCTGTATCTTATGTCAGGCTGCGACATATCGTTATACATATGCATTACTGGTGACTGATGATGCTGATGTGGCTGATGAGATTGATGTGACTGGTGTTGTTGATGATGCTGATGGGGACTCTGCAGATTAACCATGTGGCCAGCCTGATGTCCCATCTGTGACGCCATCTGCGGTGACTGAATTCCCGAGTAATGATGCTGAATTGGATGCTGCGGTGACATCATGTGCATGGGGGGAATCCCAGATGATTGCATCTGTACTTGGTGCGCCTGGTACTGATAAGGATCGGGCATTGGATGATTGCGAAATGATTGATGAGCTTGAAAAGTTCCACCGAACTGATTTTCTTGATCATGATAAGGTGCTATATAACTATTGTGCTTGCTCGTTGACATTGCAACGTTTTGGGTCATGGAGCTGTCCATGTGTATGTCAAAGCTGAATTTTGCCCGAGTGTCTGGCATTCTGTGAATGGGATTGGAGGCCACTGGGGAGGCCTCGGTGGGCGAATGCCAGAGATCTTGTACCACAGACATTGCTTCTTTTGTGTTTACCGTTATGCTTTGACCAAGAATGTGCTCTATTGAAGGATCCAGGCTGCTGTTGGATGATGCATGATGTATGTAACTTTGAGGATGCTTTCGACGATTCAATTCCTCCATTCTTTGACTCTCAATTCGCTCAGCCTCGATTCTTTCTGCTTCAATTCTCTGACGCTCCATTTCTTCTCTCCTTTCGGCCTCAATCCTCTGTCGCTCCATTTCTTCTCTTCTCTGTCTCTCTATTTCTTCCCTTCTCTGGCGCTCGATCTCTTCCCTCCTCTGTCTTTCCATTTCTTCTTGCCTCTGCCGCTCAATCTCTTCTCGTCTCTGTCTCTCCATTTCCTCTTGCCTCTGTCGTGCCATCTCGTCTTGTCTTTGCCTTTCCATTTCTTCTTGTCTCTGCCGCTCCATCTCCTCCCTTCTCTGTCTTTCAATTTCTTCTCTCTTCTGTCGCTCTATTTCTTCCCTTCTCTGCCGAGCTATTTCTTCCCTTCTCTGGCGCTCCATCTGCTCTTGCAACCGTTCAGACTCAAGTCTCTCCTGTAGCTCCTTTTCCCGTACCTCAGCTTCAAATCTATAATCAGAATTTTAGGCTTTAATGAAGTACTGCAGCAGGAACTAGTCAAAAAAAAGATCAAAATTTATTTGCAATAAGCTAAGGATACAAAATTTGATAGGTAGCTGAATGCTGTATTATATTGATATGAAAATTTGAAGTTATGGGATTTAAAAATTTTCTTCACTTTTGCTACTGGATTTAATCATCAAGAGAAGAGACCAATTTTGAATCCTTAATGCTCCATAATGATCAAGAAATAAATTAAGAAATTGTGTTAATATGCCAATATCACAAACCTAAGTCTATCCATCTCTTCTTTCTCCATATTTCCATTAATCATGATCCCAGGATTGATAACATTATCGTATGCCATCTTAGGAATCGTTCGCTGCTTGAAATACCTAGCCCTGATTTCCTCCATACTAAGATCCACGTTATTCGCGTAAACTAAGTCTTTGGGATACATGGTTTTAGTGATGTGAGCAAGTGGCTGGGTTTCCGCTACAAAAACAGGCACAATTTTGTGCTCAGGATAATTGCTTCCATCGAAGAATGGTACGTGATTTGAGTACAAGTGTAATTTGCCAAGATCAAAATTGTCATCTGAACGATCCTCGTGAATTTTGAAGGTTGTTTTTGAGGTGGGGGGAATTAGGGGGTGTTTTCGAGCGCTATTGGACCAGGGGCCCGCCCTGATTGTGTTCTCCTTGTGGACGGCTTCCTCAATTGGCACGTGGTCCAGGATGCTCGCACCTCGCTCCTCCACTGGTGCTGGGTCGTCTTGGTAAATCTGGGGGTCAAACAACGAAGTATTTATGACAGAGTGGACAAACAGTCTACGTCAGATTATTCGCAATGTTCATGAACTTCTCGAGTTGAATAATGAAGGCACTATAAAAATTTAGGATTCAATAATTTGTTCTAATTCACAATTGCAGAAACAAGATAAGTGGCAGATAGAGAAACTCCAAACTGCTGTATGGCATAATATATATGAGTAGGAATAACAGAAGTCTATATAATGCTATACGTTGTCTCTCCCCACAGTTTTCCGTCATTATTCAGGAATATTTTTGTGAAGAGTGACAACTTCTTCCTGTTGGAAAATCCAAGTTCCCTATGTATTGTTGTAGAATTTGTAAATCAATGAGTTTAGTCAATTTTGAGCAATCGTGTTGGAAGTGAAATTGTGTGACAAATTTAACAGCAAAATATATGGTCAATGGTGGGGATCTAATTTTTTCATGTACTAACTACTGGATCAAATGAGTTGGGAAAGTTCACTCGATTGCAGAGTATGTAATGTTATAGTCAGCGTTTGGGAGTGTGCTAAGAGTGACATGAAAGAGCTTTGGGAGAATTGATTCAGTTATTAGCCGATAAAATAACTCTCTTGTTCCTCATTTTTTTTTCTTGTACTAACCTGGATTTTTGACATTCGTGAATTTTGCCCTTGCGAGCCCTGGGGTACAACGCCAGGATGGTGCTCCCGCACCCGATGGCCAGTGCGCACGTTCGTTGCTCGTTTTCCAGACTTAATGGCACGCAGGGAAGAGAAGGCCTGGCGCTGCTCCAGGAGCGACAGCTCAGTGCGCTCCTCCATGCGTCCCAGGGTCCTGCGACAAACGGCGAACTGAAAATTGGCGTGAGCGTGTGCAAGCTCCTCACGCGGCTCCGCACCCGCACGGATACCCAGGTCGTACACTTCATCCGCTCGTTTGTTGTCGTTCACTTGCTCTAGCTCGAAGGCCCAAGCTCTGTACATGTCCGACACCATGGTGCCTATGCCGTTGTTGAACAAGAGCTGGTACAACTCCAGCGGATTTTTCTGCATACTTATCTGCAGATTCGTCGAATTTATTAGACACTGCTCTTACGTATTAACGTTTTTTTTTGTTAATACTTATTAACATCGTTCGTTGTACAATTTGCTTTGCATTTAGAAAAGAAAATGAGAGCTTCGTCGAGCTCTCTTCGTTTCTCTAAACTGCTAAAATATTGATAAAGCATAATGGACCTAATAGTGCTGCATCGTCCCACCACTTCAGTAGAGTTTGCAATTCATCGCTCAAGTAATTTCAATACTTACGTAATTAATCCATAATCTTATGTATCTACGGTCTTGGTGATATTTGGTTTCTTTCTCGAATGCAGCTAAACATTGCTGCAGCAATTTCCCAATGTGGGACTCGTGCCCACTCTTTGGATAACTCTGTTCCACCCATAGGATGTATTCGTACCAAACTTCCAGGGGATCATCACCTTGGTAGTTCTTTATGGCGTCCTCGTAATTCCTTTAAATTATAATTTTCGTTTTTTAATAGGTCTTTTTCAATCCTTTATTGAGGATTTTTTCAATCAAATATGTTTTTTTTTAAAATTTGGTCTTACTGCTTCTCTTGGAGTAGCAATTGTTGCGCTTCCACGTCTTCTTGGGCCCTGAGAGCTGTACCCAGTTGAGCTGCATTGCGTCCATGCCTCAATGGCTGAATATTCTCTTTACAGAGAGTTATCACTGAGGCCGGATCCATTCTGTGTTTCTTATGGCTCACTTGTCAACAATTACTCCACCTCAATTTTGCCTAATAACAATCAAAATTCATCAATTATAAATAGTGTGATTCATAAATTTGATCATAAAATCTATACTATTTTCTTTAACTGAATAATTTTTTGCAAATATCGTCCCTTCCAAATTCCGTAGATTAACAATCTTCGTATAAAAAAAAACACAACAATTTTTTCATAGCCCTTGAATGCTTGTGTCCAAAAATACCACACCTTTAAATACAGCTTTATCTTAGTGATAAAAACGTGAAAATTCTCGACATAAACTTGACGATTACTATTGTTATTATTATCCCACATGATGTTAAAAATCTCGGAGTTCTCCAGAAATTTCTAAAGCTAAACGATTGCGCGCGCCTATCAATTTTCACACTGCAAAGTTGCATAAGCAGGCGTAAAAATATTAATACTATTAAATACGAAAAACTGAGATCAAATTTCAATCCAATAGTTTTGATGCACATAGCGAAAGGAAAGAGAAAAGCTAAATCTAAAGATGACTTTAATGTAACGTTTATCAGCTAGTTAAAACACTGCTGATTAACACTGTGCATCAAAACGTGCACGTTGATAAAATAAACAATCGTCTCATTAGAAATTATGACTATAATTGATGTTCAAAAACCGGATATAGTCAGGTAATAAATACCTTAAAAAAATTGTAACATTTTAGACAGAATTTTGCTAAATTCTGAATAATAATCCAGATTTATAATAAATATATTCAAGCAAAATATAAAAATAAAATCTCTGGATTACAACATAGAATATGTTTTATGTTTCCGGTTAATTAAATGACCCGTCATTGAGGAAGTGTAAACGCATCAATTTCCTCTAATACACCATTTATTTTTTTCCATTCGAAATCACAACTTCAATTGCTTTTCGATTACAGCATATGACCGATCAAGTGATGGTCCAAAATATGACAACATTTGGCGGAGGTAAAAGGTGCAAACCAATCTCTCCAATTCGTACAATGTTAATTGAAAAATAATAATAACAACTCACCAGTGTTTACCATAATCCCAGAGACAGCACCAATCACAGGATAATATTACAATAATTCCAGGAAATGAACAACAATGAGCAATAGACGCTACTCAACTAGGTTATGTCGACACTTAACGGCTATCAAGCCATCAACGGTTTTATGTTTCTCGGGTCTCCACCTTTGCGTACAGCCTATTTCAAATCCTCAATCGATCCTGCGACTTTGGCTCAACTGTGTCCAAGGAAAAATGTTTGCCTTTTAGAAATTGTCAGGTGAATTGTGGGTAATTTGTAGGTGTTAATTACCTCCGGACACTGGCAATTTTACAGAGTTGTTGTTTTATGGGTTTTTGAAGAATTTTCAGTCGTGATAGTGGCCATTTGAGCTTGTTACTATAGCAACAAATCGGATCAAAATCTCGGGGAGCTTACGCCATTGTTGGTGCACAGTGGTGCTCATGCGGGCAATTGCGAACTTTACGCGAGGAATTTATGACTGTCAAAGTCATATGGGTGACGTAGAGTGGATGGAAAATTCGCCAAGGTTTTTTCGGGGTTTTTTTGTCGGAGTAGATATGACAGATAGATAGGTCATTCGGTGATAGTGTAAGACAAGTTAACCCGCGGTTCAGTTTAATCAACTAATCTCGCGTTTCTTTAACTATGCAAATCTCTTCATTTTTATATTTTTAAATATTGACAATTTTTGAATTTTTCTCATACTTTTTTACTTTATGGTTTTATGGTTCAAATCGTTAATTCGTATAAAAACAATTCCACCAAATCCCATAAGATGATCCGATTTGATTTCCTTTAGTAGTTTATATAGTGTTGCTTAAATTTTTTCTATATAAATTTCGTCTCATTTTTGAAACATACACCTGTCACACTTCTTTTCAATCTGTTAGAGGCGTCATTTTAGTTTAGACAAATAATTTTTGTATAAAAATACAGCACCTCCGAGAATATATAATTTAAGAAACAAACTGTATTTCTTCAGTTATATGTAAGATGTAATTGCAAACGTGAGAAAACTCACGTCTGGGTGAAATTTGAAAAACGAGGAATTTAAAGGCAAAGTTCATTAAATTTTGAAAGGGGTAAATGAGATGCGCACAAAAAAATTTCATCCCGTAAATTGTCTATCCCTCAAACCTTACATATATAAGTGTACCACGGGTTTAAAAAACTGAAAATCAACAGATTTGCAAAAGTTTCGACTCTCATACAAAAAAACTAACATGGCTATCGCTGAAAAAACATAAGCTCCCCTATTATGAATGAGAAATTCTATGAGCGATGGCACAGCAATAATATAAAGGTAAAAATACTAATGTGAGGAGTGTAGCCTAGCAAAAAACAGAGAAGCAATTTGAAGATCGTCCTATTAAGTTTTTTTTTGAAAGCTACGAAGTTCCCGCTCTTTATTCAACTGATACCCCGTTTCCTTCTTTACCGGCGAATTTTTTCACATTTTTATGACAAGCAGTCGGTGAAATTTTCCGAAATTTTTCTGCTCATTTGAAATAATTTATATTAATGACATCATGGTTGTCTCTGATTACGAACTCATAGAATTATTACGAAAATCCTCTAGGGGATGTATGAAAAGAAACAATTATTTTACCCTTGCAATTGTGTTTGTGCATTATGTAGCGTTGAGGTTCAGGAAGTTCAAAAACAACAAAGTGAAAATTCAGCCGCTTCCAGATAATTTGTTCAGGAACATTGTTCGCAAAATTTGCGGGGGTGGGGGTGAATGGGTTTATAGTGAGTGTTGTGTAGTGGGGAACATTGGAGTGGGGGCAGAGTTCATGAATATTTGTTGCGAAGGGTCTTCCAGAAAATATAGGGCTAGATGTTTAAGCGCGGGAAATTTTGGAAATGTTTATGTGTCTGAAACTTTTTTATTTAATGTTACACAGGTGTTGGGGAAGGAACATGCGAAATATTTTATTTGTGAGTAATTCATAAAATGCGCAACTCACATGGACACATCTTTCATTTTTTCAATTTTTAAAAAATACTTTTTCACCGCAATTTCTTTCTGTCAACATTGTTGAATTATAGGGAAATATAATTTCATGAACTCGCACATGGCAATTGAGGGAACTTGCATGTTTTCCAAAATTGTTTTTGTTTGAAGCCATATAGGCTGCGATAAAAGACAATACTAGCAAAAGATTTGTTTCGTTGCTTTCGTTTCAATTATCGAATATTAAAAACTGTTTTTAAAATCACTTAAGAGCAGCTGCGGCGTCACAAAAGTACCTCTGCTCGCGACAGCCAATCACAGGCCGCCTTAACCATGGCATCCAATCAAAAGTGAAGAAACGCCAGTGCGACTCTTGTGACGTCACAAACGACAAAATTATAGTTTGAAATTGACGAATTTTCGATGATTGATTCGAAAAATTGAGGAAGGATCGCTGTATGCAAGTTCACTATTGTTCTACATACATAGGTTCTATATATTGATTGTTGTGATGAAACTTTTCCCTAATATATTTCATTTTGCAATTCCAGTAGCTCATTATATATTGGCACGTATAGTGAAATATATACATATATATCTTACATTTTATGCAACTTTGAAGTCTTTCTGGAGTTTAAAATTACAGTGAATACATTTATTGTTTGTCATTTGGTCTCAGCCGAGTTTTCTATCGCAATAAATTTTACACAAAAACTGAATGACATTCACCTAGTTCTTGAAGTCAACTGACTAAATAGAGAATATTATACGGAATTGAATATAGATTCCTCTCGCCTTTTCTCCTTGATAAAAATATAAAGTTACTGAGGACGACTTCTAGATCTCGTTCTTTTATTTTTTTGTTTCCCTACACAGTCAAATTCAGTAAATTGATCTGTGATTTTGCTTCATCATGTTTGATGTATAATGATGTTTAATACAGTATATTTTTACACTTCATTAATGTTCGTTTTGAAAATTTTCAGTACCTGCATGTGACGAACACCAGTACTTTGCAACTGAAGCCAAAGTGTCTATGATTACAAATCCTTATGAAACACCCTCCGATTGCATTGACACTGTTCTGAAGAATTATTTTTCAAATCCAAAATATCTACGAAAAAATGATGTGATGAGGATCGATGTCATGGAGTTTGCACCAGCATTATTTCATAGTGTCGCTCCCCAGTTGCGGCAACTGCACTTCAAGGTATTCCATCATAAGGATCTAAATGATTACTTAAACAATTGCCGAGACGGTTTACTGTGTTTATTGGATTTTATATCCATAACGAAGTTATAAAGTTACATTCTACAGAATAATTCGAAATGAAAAAGAGATAGCACATATGTTATGAGGACTTTTTGTAAGGCAAAAGGTGTTCTACAAAATAGATTTTAATAAAATATTTCATATTGAAAGATGTCATTAAAGATTTTCTGATGAAATGTTTTAAGGTGACATCCTTAACAATCAACGGAAGTAAGAGCTTGAAGCCGGCTTACGTTGTTCGAGGAGAAACGACACTCGTTCAGGGCGGAGAAATTCATCATTTTTTACCCCACAATTTTCAAATGTCTGTGAGTGGACCAGAAAGTTCAAATGCCGCAGAGGAACGTGAGAAGTTATGCGTTAAAAATTGTCCAGAATTTCTCGAACAATATTTATGCGCATTAGAATCATGCGTTGCTCCGTTTATTTCATCAGGTAAATTATTTCTTGGTATCATGATTTAGTCATTCTTACATTTGTGAGAGGCATGACAATTCAAAGATGGTTGAAAAGACTAAAAACTTGAGTCTATTTGTACATTTTTTAATGAATTTTATTTTATTATTACCTATACTGGCTCGTACTGAGAATTTGAATTTCTTCTGTTTGAAATTTCATTTTTTTTTCTTTTTTTTCCATTAAGTATCAGCCTTATATGGGCTACTCACAAACAGGGTGTACATAAATACGTCTGTATTACATTATGTCGGCATTCAGTTATAGTAATGCAAATTGGAAATTCAGGCAAACACAAACTTGTTAAGATTGAAATTTCAAATTAGCCACTTTCTCAATCAAATTCCATAGATGTTGGCAAACAATCACACATGGAATGCACCCGCGAATATTATATTTTCCAGGAGATCATTAGTCATTCATTGAATTACTATTCATCATTTTTAGTTACTTTCAGAAAATCGACTCGTTTAACCTTTATCTGGAAAACCTAATAGAACAACCCATTGATGAATTTTGGCTTTGCACACAAAAGCTCAAAAAATCATTAGACTCTGTGCGGGAACTTCAGAACACTCATTGAAGGCAACATAAAATGTGTGGCAGATGTGTTAAAATTAGGATTTCTACTTTGGGTCTTTGGACACTAATTGATAACATAAAAATCGGAAAGGTCCCTAGTTCTTTCAAAACACATACAAATGAATAAAATAGCAGACATGAATATGCTTATAAAAAAATTAGAGACAATGTATCAAAATCACTAGTAGTAACTTTATATGTTCCTTTTGAGGTGACAAGTAGTGAATGATAAGAAATTGAAAGAAAAACAAATGAAAAAACCAGAGTATTTTTCCTTATTTTGCAGACAATTGGATGGAATTGCGTCCAATCTTTCTAGTGGAAGGTCCCCAAGGTTCCGGCAAGCACCATTTGCTAAGTTCTCTAGCCGCTCGCCTTGGCCTCAACTTTTTCACAGTCGACTGCAGTGAAATCCAGACACTCTCTCCCTCGCAGACCGAGGCTAAACTTCGCATTGTCTTATCCAGTGCGGAAAGGTGCACCCCCTGCCTATTGAAGCTCTCTAACATCCAAATCCTTGGGAAGAATTCCGAAGGGAAAATTGACGAGCGAGTCACTTCAAATTTCTCACAGCAACTCTCTGACCTCTACTGCAAAAAGTCTTCCCATCCTCTGATAATAATCGCAACATCAGAATCACCAGAAATCCCTCCAGAACTCAACCGTAACTTCCTGGAAAGCATCACAATAAAATCTCCGACAGAAACAGAGAGAATTGCTCTAATGAAGTGGTATCTGAAAACCCAAAGAATTGATTCGTCTATTGATCTTTCAAAGATCTCTGCAAAATGTTCAGATTTTCTGATGAGTGATGTCAAGGCATTAACGCAAACTGCAGTGAAATATTGTTTCAAAAATTCATCATCAATATTCACATTAGACGAGAGCCACTTTGCAGACTCTTTGAAATCATTGCAATCAATTTTTTCGGAGGAGATCGGCGCTCCGCGAGTTCCGGAAGTTCACTGGGAGGATATTGGAGGTTTGGTATCTCTGAAACGAGAAATCATTCGGCGGATAGAAGTTCCTCTCATAGAGAGCTCTGGATTACACAGTTCTGGACTCCTGCTGTACGGCCCGCCAGGAACCGGTAAAACTCTGTTGGCAAAAGCTGTAGCTACAGAGTGTAAATTAAATTTTCTATCAGTCAAGGGCCCAGAGCTGCTTAACATGTACGTGGGACAGAGTGAGAAGAATGTGCGCGATGTGTTTGAAAGGGCGAAAGGCGCTTCCCCCTGCATTATTTTCTTCGACGAGCTGGACGCCCTAGCCCCCAACCGCGGTCGCAGTGGCGATAGTGGAGGTGTGATGGATCGAGTAGTATCCCAGTTGCTGGCTGAGATGGACGGTTTAGGGAGCTGCACGAGAACCTTCATCATCGCCGCCACCAACAGGCCCGACCTCATTGATCCCGCTCTACTGAGGCCAGGGCGTTTCGACAAGCTGCTGTACGTGGGAATATACTCGGACCGCGAGTCCCAGCTCAGTGTCCTCAAGGCCATCACCAGGAAATTTTCCCTGCGAGACGACAGGGTTTTGGAGGAGATCGTTGAGAAATTGCCTGAGAATTTAACTGGGGCAGATCTGCAGGCCGTTTGTGCCGAGGCTTGGCTGAACGCTGCTAAGAGAGTCATTAGGAATTTTGAGGGGGATGGAGGTGGTCCGAAACCAGAGGGCGAGGTAGAAGTACTTCTTGAAGACTTTCTCGACGCTCTTCAGGGACTGGTGCCGTCTGTCGGGAGAGAGGAACTTAGGAAGTATGAGAAACTGCATAACGAATTGACGGCAAAACCAAAGTGAAGTGGGTTTGGAAATATTGTTGAACTATTTGTTTTGTTCAATTTGCTGGTGTATGGTTGTGAGCGGAGTTAGAGGGGTACGTGACATTGATGTGAAGGTTTTAAATTTTAAGGAAAAAATGATTTTGTTAGTGGCATTGCGCATGCGCGGCTGCACTACCTGTGCGCAAGCACATGCTAGACTTGGCATGAGAGCGTAGACAGCATATACATGATTATAGAATAGACGGAAACATCGATAAGATTGAAAGTTGAGAGTGAATAATGAAGCATTAAAAAAACACTTCAGCAAGATTTTATTTGAATTTTTTCAGATAACGAAGAAATGAAACGGTACTATAAAGTAAATATTATCACAAGTCACAAGCTTTGTCCACTTTTACGGCTTGTATCTCAGTCACATTTATTGCCTGGTTTTTGAAATAATTCAAATAAAGTCGATGGTGAAGCAACAGCTGGGACTGTTATGAGAATGAAGTCTTTTAGTTCTCTGCGAAGATTTTTTTGCATTCACTAACGAACATTGTTGTTATCAGTTCGTATGGAGAGAGCATTTTTCTATGCACGAAATACAGTAGAGTGAAGCCTCAGGCAAAACATTTTATAAGATTTTCTATGAATTTCCAAAGGAGGTGATGATTTTACACATTCAATTTAATGAGTCTCCTGTGAAAAACTGTACCTGTGCGAATTGAGAGCTTCGCTTATGGAATAACTAACGCTCAAATTTTGTTATTTATATATTGTAATAAAATTGTTACATGGAAACACTATTATAATTGATCTCAATTACTTTTTTTTCAGGATTCCTTCTCAATGATAGGTGGACTTTTAGAATTCCATGCCTCGACTTTTTTCTTGTGATTAAAGCTTATCTCGAGTTCGATGACTTCAAAGTGCGCCCACGTTATTTCGTGTCAATAAAAAAGACCTTATTCAAATAGTTTTTTTTTCTCGAAATCGAAACATGGAACCTGTGTACCACCCCAGGATGCATGGATTTCGGTAAAATTATTTGATTAATCGATTAAGCTCCTAATTAACGTACTAATCAATTAGGATTCTCATACCCCCCAGCCTCGGACGGCAGCTACCGAACCATAAGAAATTTCACTTTAGAAACCATATTCGCGTTCTTACTTATACATGAGGGTAGATGTGTCATCCCCACATTTCACAAATCTAAATTATCGGTTACTTGCTATTGTGCAAAAGATGGTAACTTCCACATCACCATATAACAATTTTGAACTGTTACCGACATAGGTTTATTGTGATTTCCTGGGTCTTATCATGCGCATGCGGTGCAGCGTATGGCCCACAAGTTGCTAAGAACCCCGTATACGGTGAGATCTAGGCGAAAAAGTGTACAATGAATGTTGTTCCTTATAGAAAGATACACACATAATGGTTTATGGTTTTTTTTTCATAACGTTCATAGCCCAGAACATATCACTGGTTAACAATTGCAATTGTTTATATCGCTCTATTACAGGAACGGTTAGAGTTAGATGGACCAGTTCTAGATGAAAGTTGTTCCGCATATAGAAACGAACATTTTTTATTTTATGAACTTTTTTGTAACACTCATAATTAAGGCGGTAGCTTTTAATTTATACCAAATTTTCAACACACACGCCCCCCCCCCACACACACAGATATATCGGAAAGTTCATGATTCGTTTATTAATTTTGATAATTTCCAATTCTGAAAATTTCCCAAATCAGTCATTTTAAATTTCGTTCAAATTTTGAAAACTACAAATGTGAAAATTACAAATTACATGTGTCAGAAATTGAGAATTGTGAAAATTTAAAAGTTGATACTTTAAACTTTTCAATTTTAAACATTGAAAATTCGAAAAATTGGAAATTTCAATAATGATGAAATTTAGAAAATTTCGAACTCCAACCATTGCAAATAACTATTGAAAAATCCCTTTCCGGGGTTGCAAAATCCAACAGTATTTTTGATCGCACTAAAGGACTTATTCTTTCCTGCAACGTATAGGCAATTCGGCAGCTGCTGGTCGCGCGCAAGAAGAGCCACATTCTTAATTCTAAAGCTAATTATTTTACGAAGCAACATCTACGAGATTTATCGATGAGGGAACATGACAACATATGTAACACTCACTCAGTTGTCTAGTAAATTGCAGCCTACCAATGAATCGCAAGTTTCTGCAACTTATCATAAACTCAACACGAACGATCAAATTTGTGTGGACAGAGCATGTGTAGGAAGTTGAAATGCAGATGTGTCACTACAATTCGAGGAAGTCACATGTGTTTCGCTGTGTCCTGGAACTTCCAACCGAGAAAAGAAAAACCTCGCCAGGGAGCGTCAAGACCACGAAAAATGGCACTTAAGCCCCTTTGACTCCCAGGCGATGACATCACCAGACTTTTCCATCTCACCATATGACTACGAACCGTATACTCCAATAAAATGAACCGATGCGCGACCGCTGTATCGATCGAATTTCCATTATTTATTCTATTAGTTGCATTTCCCATAGAGCGAACCCTGCATTCATACTCATTCAATTTAATAATACATTTGCACTGAGAAAAGGGGGAAATAACATAGCGCTCAGGGCTTGCCCATGAATTACATAATTCAGGTGTATTGACAGTGAATATTTTTTTGTTAACCTGACACTACAGAGATGCATAAATGTTTGTTCCACCTGTCCTGTTCCTCGAAAAGTCCATCAATAAATTATCATCCTACCCTTCTTCCCAGAGAAGTTCATGAATAACTGAGTGCACTCATGGGATACCTTTTGCTGTTATTGCAAAAAAATACCGCAAGCATCAGTTGTCTTTGCACTCCAGAAACATCAACGCCATCCAATGGGCACAGATCAACTACTGATCCAATGATGTGGACTGACAAGGTGCATTACGCTTTAGGGGTCCATAAGCGTTTCATCCGTATCCTGGGGATTTGGCCGCTGGACGAGCGCGAATGGTTCTCCATAATCCGAACCAGTCTCATAATATTTGTACTAGTAAGTTTAAGATAAGACCAAGATGCTGTAAGGTGTAAATTATTGCTGTCAATCCAATTGATTTCACTCAGACTATGTTCATGAGCAACTTCATGGTGAGTTGGATAGTCAACGCTAACTGTGCAACAATAGACGAGTTGATAGATGCTGTAGCCATCACTGCAGGTGCCTTCATTGCAGTGATGCAGATTATTTTTATACTGAAAGAACGACTTAGGTACTCACACATTATTAAAGGTGCAATTAGAGATTGGTCTTGCATTGAGGATGGAGCATCGCATGAGACTATGCATGGCTATGCCAGTATGGCAAGAGTACTCGCAATCATTCAGATGTCTGGAGCCTACCTGTCCATCCTACCAATCATCGTGGCAAATGCACCGGAGGCCATTGAAGTATACGATGAGCTTCTCAATAAGAGCACCATTCTGAGAAATGTACCCGGCTTACCAAAGTGCTGGGTACCCACCACAATCTCAATACCATTTTACTATAGCTATCATTTTTCAATATGCATTGCAATTGTTGTGATAAGTACGGTTTACACTGGGTATACTGTTTTTACATTTGGCCTGGCAATGCATATTGTGGGACAGTTTGAATTATTGAACAATTTGTTGTATGACTTTGATCCTGGTGATAATGCTGGTACTGTTGATGGAAAGTTAATGAAATTCTCCAAACGCCATATTTATCTGCTGAGCATTGCAGAGGACTTTCAAGCTGCAACTAATTTTATACTCTTTCTAATGCTCTTTTCGAATACTGGAATTATTTGTGTTTGGGGTAAGGTATATAGTTAGTAATTCGTTGATTTAAGTTATTGATCCAATGATTATTCACAATCAGAACTTAGCATGCTGTGGGCGCTCAATGCGGGAGATAACAGAACAACATTAGACATGATTATTAGAATATCTCTGGTTTATGGGCAAATATTTCAATACAGTTATATTGGTGAAACATTATCAGCGCAAGTGGAAAAATTACAAGAGAGTATTTATAATTGTCCATGGTATACAATGTCAACGAATGCAGTGAGACATTTAAAATTTATTATGATGCGTAATAGTATCCCGTTACATTTTACTGCTGGTAAATTGTGTGATATGAATTTTGAAAATTTTAAGAATATTGTGAGATCAATGTTTTCCTATCTGTCGATATTGCGGTTGATGCTCAATGAAGAGTAGTTGGATGCTCCAATGGAAATTAATAGAGATGCTAGTTACTGTTATTCGGTTGTATCAATTGTTTATTTTGTTTGGTAAAGAAATTTTTTCATTATCCTGTTTTTTTTTTCTGAATAGCTACCAGGGAAAAATGGAAACAGACGAGGCAGCTGGTGATAAATGTGATACGGGTAGCCAGTGCTCATTGTCGAGCAGCTCAACTGAATGAGTATATGGAGTTGGGAGAGACACCGTATGACGCAAGATAAAAAAAGTTGAAATTATCTCCGAAAATACTCCAATGTTGCGATATTAGATAGAAATTGTTATGGTCATTTTGCTGGAAAATTTTCCACATTTTAGCAATGACTGAATTAAGATTGTAAATTGACTTATTACATTTAGGTAAAAAAAAACATTTTCAGCAGGTTTTATCAGTTTATGGCTTGTTGCTGTTTAGTGGTCACGTTCTCCCCTGGAAGATGTCATTCAAGTTGTGAGTTTGATAAGATTTTTACGGAACATATATTGACCATTGAGTTGTTGAAAGGGACTCAATTACTGACACCGCTAAGTTAGTTGGATAATGATGGTCCTGAGTATGGTAGTAATGGTCGAGACAATATAAGAGAGATGTGACAAGAGACGAGATCTCTCGACAAGAATTCGAAAAAAAATCGGTTTACACCAATCAATTGCACTCACAAACTAATGATTTTTCCGTACATTTATGGTGATCTTAAGGAATAATAATGATGATAATAAATTGTTCACACATTTAGAAAATTTCATTTATTCAACGGGGTAAAGATTTGAAGATATATTTCTGTCAATATAAGCAACATGAACACCCACTTTTTGGCAATATTTTCTTTCTTAATAATTACACACGATATCTGATTGCACTTTTCAGTTTTGGTGTTAATGAACACTGGAATACGAATGAAGGCACAGAAGCATTTTAGCATCAATATCGCTCAACCGATTCCTGCGTTTTCGTATTAAGCCTTTACGGCCGATTGGGCTTATGCCACAGTGCCATAAAAAATAAGAAGAAGAAGAAGTATTAAGCCTTTAAAAAGGGTCGTTCTGGAGCAGCACTTGAAAAATGAAAAAAATCGAGACAAGACGAGACAATATGAGACGCCAACATTTGTATTACTATACGAACTCATACAAGAACTCGTATGGCAAATATAGTGGATGAAATTGTACCGAAATATGCACAAAACAAATCGAATGGAATTCCTTGGGAAATACCCATTATATTCGTCGATGATAAAATTCCCATATCCTTGAAATATAACAAGATCTTCAGCCCTCTCTCGCGCATATATATTATCGGCGAATGGTGGGAGGTGCCATGCTAGTTTTGTGGAGACCGCCGACTAGAGTCAGGGGATTCGAATAGACGCTCAATTTCCGCCACCCATGTAACAACTACCTCGCTACGACCGTTCATTTTCAACTATTCATCGAAATTTTTGAATATCAATCGGCATCTTTATTAATTAAAATCGCAAAATTTCAATCGGCCCCCTCACGCGATTTGTAGATTCCAGTCACCAAGAATTTTGCCCCCGCAATTTCACAAAAGTACGAGGAAACAATTGCAAGTACGTACAATATATTTTAACTATTTATACATTTTCCTCATTCGATTTTTCCTAGTTAGTCATGAAAATAAATTACACATGCCAATTATTTTATTTCTCTTTACAATGTGGCAGACGCGTTCGTATAATTCACCGCGACAATCTCACATCAAAATGAACAGTTATAACGCACCTGTACACTATATCAAAACAAGAATTTGTGAATGGAATTAAGAGATTGACACTATTTAATTATTCATGTGCGATTGGTTTTTAATTTACTTAATGAAATACTTTAGTCTCCTAAAATATAACTATATATAGTAATATATTTGTAGATGATATTATTCATTGAGAAATCTACTGAAAAAAATGGACAGGTTGAAAAAGAGAATAGTTGATAAATCTTTTCACGTAATTATTTCAATTTCAGAAATGGCAGCGATGATATATCTTCTCGTGGCTCTTCAAGTTTGTGGATCCCTCGGCAAGAGCCTTGAAGTCCCGGAAAATTATATCGCGATGCGAGCTGTCGCTGGTGATATCAACAAATTTTCTAGTGAATTTTATGAGGTAAATTGTGGATTCTTCTCTGAATGTGCTTTCCTGAAATTCAGTGGATAACTCATCTTTCAATCGGGTTTTTTTTCCTATGAATGGGAACGTAAAAATAGCATGCTGTTCTTCTACTCTCCAATCACAATCATCAATTATCTCAAAAAACACTGAGTCGAAAAATTGCGGCAAGTAAGAGCAGTGTGCGGATAATTTTCGGCAAATCTTCGAATACAGCTATCTGGGATTGTAAGATTGGTTACACTGACACAACCCAGAAAATCACCAATGAAAGAAATACCGATCACCACCTGCAGTCTAATTCACGACCCGCAAAATCGTAGCTCATGTTACATTTACCAAATCGAAAATAACTTTAAATGATTCAAGTCTTAAGTAAATCAGTGTGGCCCATGAGTGCCAGCTCAAAAATTTTGCGATTTTCGCTTTACTTATACAGCGGTATGCGCGCGCATGCAGTTGGTAACTTCCGGCGTAGGTCATTACTAAGCCTTCCGTGATAGACTCATGCGCGTCACGGGCGTGGGAGCGAGACGCTACCACCAGCACGACCGCTCGAGTGTTGAACCCACAATACCTCCTTAACCAGGAAACACAGAGCACTATAAACAATACCAATTCTTTTGAACAATCTACATACCCAATCAATTGCGGTCTTCGGGACCGATTCCGCATTCATTCGGGGCAAAATTATCTACAGTATAGTCCCGCTATAGTCGCCTGCGGTAGCAGCACATGGGTTTCTGGGAGTTTACCCTGTGATGAAAAATACGAAGGCTTAAATGCCGAAAGTCATACACACACAGGTGAACTCCGAATTTGTTGACGATTACTTTGATATATTTAAAAGACTAGTCACAGGAAGTGAAATTGTGATTATTTTGTTCATATAGTATTTAATGCGGCAAACTGTAACATGATCATTGATCCTTTTTCAGGCACTATCAAAAGCTGAAACCGGTAATTTGATAGCCTCACCCATCAGTATCTCGACAGCTCTATCAATGTTGACTTACGGGGCGCGTGGAAATAGCGAGAATCAATTGAAATCCATTTTACATTTCAACGCAGATGAGAATGTACAGAAGAGGGGCGTTCAGACACTCATAGAGACTATAAATGTAAAGTATTTCGTACAATTATCTCATATCAGGGACAATAATACTTCATCTTGAATAATAATCTGTATTTTCTGCTAAATAGGAATTCTCCAAAGTCGATCTTAAATTGGCGAACAGCATTTTTCTGGGGGAAAATATAACTGTTAATCCTGAGTTCCTGGAGGTTACTCAATCGGTCTTCAAATCGCCCGCTCAGAGTGTTGATTATAGTCAACCTGAGCAGGCTACAAAGATAATCAATGACTGGTGTGAGCAGCATACAAACTCCAAAATCAAGGATGTTTTTTCGGAAGGTCAGTCCGAAAGAACGATAATCAGGGATTCGTCAGCGATAAAAGTGAAGAAATTAGACATTAACAGATGATCAATTTACATTTCCACCTAACTTGATTTCTTATCATTAATTAATTGCCAATGTGAAATTTTTCAATAGCAAAATTCAGAGCGAATAATTGCGGACTAGCAATTCTCTCTCAGGAGCCTCATACATATAGGTATACTCTTCAAGACAATATATCTATACACCTAATTGAAGAACGCGCGTTCATTTGGGTCGGAAGAGAAAACTAAAAATTACGTTTGTAACACAGACAAAATTTTTTAATTTGGTGTCAACGATCTTTAGTTAATTAATGGAGAAGAGAATTGCAAAAAATCCTACTTGACCGTTTTTTTCCGAAATTTTCTGGACTATAACACCGTCAGTAATGTAGAAAAAATGCTAAACTTATCTGCGTCATATCTACCGTTATGTATATGAAAAGATTTCACGATTACCTTTTATTATTATCTCGGCGATTATGAATGGTCAATTTTTTGACAGTGTTTCTCAAGGTCATAAATAACGTATTAACAATTGCGAAACTTTGATATTCTTGAACTGCCCTCAAACTTGATAGAGCACTTTTCAGGAGTTTGAGTCAAGTGGAGAACGCTTACTCTTCAGTGTGAAGTGTTCCTTTGCTTCCCACAACATTCCACATAAACCAATGCCTGGAATTGTTCTAAAAATTTCAGTTGACCTATTAAATAATATTAGAAGGGGTAAATATTTTTTTAACATCGAGGGGAATTACTGCTGTGCAGTGAAGTTTGTGTACTTCATGACAATATAGGTGATAAAACAAATCCAGAAATGGAGATATATTAAGGTGTACATACTTGAGGAACCTTGGAATTTTCTTTTCCCGCAGGAGACCTTGACAGTGACACTGCCTTAGTTCTCGTCAATGCCGTTTATTTCAAGGGCAATTGGATGCACAAGTTCAATGCATCACTAACTACATTGAAAAATTTTACTCTTGAGGATGGAACGCAAAAAGAAGTACCAACTATGCATGCATATCGGGATTATCGTTTTGGCCTTCTTGAGGATCTCGACGCAACTTTTATTGAACTACCTTATGAGGTTGGCATCAATCTTACTGTCCATATTTTTATATATCAATTTTATCAGTGTTTCTCCACTATTTAAAAATCCATCAGTGCTCCCAACAATTTACGTCATGACGTAATTTATCTAAATTGGAATTTCACAATATATTGTGTACCAACATGTACTCAATGAGTAATGGACCGCAACACAGTTTCACTCGCAAATTTTAATAAAATAGGAAAAATAATGAGTAGATTATTTTCAACAGAGAAAATAATTGTTTGAAGCATGACAGAAGCTTTTCAAGTCCTAAGAACATTTCAAAAACGACCTTCTTACATCACCAAACGTTAACAAAATTAATGTTCAAAAGTGGACAAATAGGGAGAGACAAGTTTTCATACACAGCATAAAAATATCAAATCAAATTATACGAACGAAATATTATTCAAAAATATTTCCAAAGTCATCTCACACATTGATCCCAAAACTGTCTTCTTGTTTAGAGCAATGATATAAGCGACGACATAAGCATGTTCATAATCCTGCCCAATGAGCCATCAGGTCTTCGTAAGCTCGAGAAAAATCTCTCCAAACTCGAGTTATCTCGCCTGCTAATTTCGGACATGGCCGAGGTCAGTTTGACACTTCCAAAATTCAAAATAGAATCGAAACTGGATCTCAAGGCACCACTGACTGATCTCGGCTTGAAGGACATTTTCGAGGATTCGGCTAATCTCACCGGCATCCTCACTGGTGACGCTCAACCACTGAAGGTCAGTAAGATTGTGCAAAAGGCCTTCATCGAGGTGAACGAGGAGGGCAGTGAAGCTGCAGCCGCCACTGGTAAGTCAATAAGGAATTTGCATGATTATCCAATGCCAATTATTTGTCCAATTATCCTGTCGATATATTGTACCTAGTCTTACGATAACTAAATGGCAAAAAGTTTAGGGGTATCGCATATGAAACTTCATACAAATTTCATTTGGAGATATCTTAGTTTTCATTAGCTATTGCTTGTGCACACACAGATTACATCACATTCCCTAATATAAACGACCCATAATTGGGTGGCATGCTTATCACCGGTGACATGACGTAAGTAATTTTATGACATTCAAAATACACTGGAGAACGCTCAAGAATTGATCGGATTTCACATGATTTAAACCTGGATAATCGGTATTGGGATTGGAAAATCAAGACAAAAATTGTCGAAAAATTATGCAACTTCCCTATTTCACAGTTTGCCCATAGTCCTTACAATTTTATGTGCAGTGTTTCTCTGTCCTGTCTCTGTGCTCAAACTCTCACTGCTTTGTGTGTTCACTTAAGCTTCTTTCATATTCTGAAAGTATCCTTACAAGCGGATAATTACAGAAAAAAATGTAGAATGAATATGTGAGACAGGAGAAAGTCCCTCGAGGACAGTATAGTTGACACGTCAGTTATTTCTGTACATTTCGTGAAATTTGAGGTGTAATTTATTGTTTTTTAATAGTTGAGTTAGAAGGGAGATTTTAGCAGAGAGCAAGTGTTTAAGTATGAAAATTTAGCATTTTTACAACTGTTAAATTGTTGCACAGTTGATAGCTTTTTATGAACCACAAAATCAGTTTTACTTTTGGAAATATACAACCTTAAAGAAATAGTAATTCTTGTGCTGAGAGTATTCATCATTTGAGTAATTTTCCATGTAATGAATAGCTAGTCTTTTACCACTTCACTACCAGAATAGATTAACAAAAGAAAGACACAAAAATAACATGGAACTCATGTGGCCAAAGTGAGGTAGCATAAAATTTTGTATTCAGGCATAGAAGCAACAACATTCTCAGCACCCATACCAATTGACTTTCGTGTCGACCATCCGTTTTACTACGCTATCGTAAAACGCCTGGCTCGTGAGGATGGAGTTGTATTGTTCCACGGATATTATAAGAGCACTGACTGAGGTAAGTTGCTTTATCGTCGTTGTACCAGTGTTGTCCGCCTTGGCTTTCAAAAAGATTTTTTTTTTTTTTTTTTTTAATGACTTCCATTACCATATTCTCTCATATTACATAAATTTATTTCGATCGTGTTACAGGAATGACACTTCAAAACAGGTTTGGCGGCATTGATGAACCAAGAAAAACGGTCAAGTTCAACGTTGATCATCCATTTGCGGTTTATATTGCAACACAAGATGCCATTATTTTCATAGCACATGTTATCGAGCCACGCCTCTAAATTTTTTATCTTATGTAGAAAATGAAAAAATAAGTTCATGTATTAATTGCAAAAATAACACAGCTTTGCTGGAAGTCTTAAAGGTGAACAGATATGGAAAATTCCATAAAAAAATTAAGAAAAGTTATCTGAAACTCAGTTTCAACTATATCACGTTTTCATTTTTTTGCACTGAATTTGTATATGTCCCTTGGTTTTTTTTGTAACTATATATAGGTAGAATTGGCACAATAATCACTACAATAATTTTTTTGTGAAAAATAAAAAAAAATGAGATGATCGAATTAAATTGTAATTCGACAAGATCCTTTTCGTTGTCATGATATCACTCTACCATTATCAATATATCTATCATAAGTAGATCTGGCAACAAAGGTCAACTCGAGTTGACGAATAAATCTTATAATTTTTTTCTTTCCCTGGAAGACGTGTGAGGCTATTTTCCCCACTTCAGAGGTAACGAAATTTCAAAGTTTTCGGTGGTTTGGGTTAAGGCTGTTGTCAGCTGTGGAGAAATAATACTTCTCGAAATTTTAACAAGATGGCGAAATTTTTCTGTGAAGACACATTTTTAGGTTTCACTCTATTCGGCGAAAAAAAACTCTACATCCAAATTTTGTGTCTTAACTGAAAACTGATTTCAGACGAAGATGATTGTAGGTTTGGAAAATTTGGAAGTAAAAAAAATTGAAATCAGTTGTAAATTGGGGTAACCGGAAGTGTTCCAATGTAAATACATTTGTTTTTTCTCCACAAATCCCAAAGCTCGTTTCAACAATTTTCAAACTACCTGAAAACTTTCAAATTTCATGTATATACCTCTCAAAAAAATTGCAAAAGTTGCCCCAATAACAAAAATTGAAAAAAAAAATCAAATAACGTAAAAAAAAAAATTATGATATGGCACACCCAGGTACGTTTTTCATGGTGCCAGTACCGGAATTCTCATTGGAAGTCAAAGAGGTTTTCCTGTATGGTTTCATGGTCGTGGTCGTATCTAGATACTCATCATTATCTTCAACATCAGAGTCCCTGATGTGCCTTGGCCCCTCGCGTTCTCCATTCCGAGGATATTTCGACGTTCCATAATTTTTCGGAAATCTGTCTCTCCCCTCGTGCATTCTCTCCCTGGGAAAGTCATCTCGCCCATACCGATTAGGAGGTAACGTCTGTGCATTGAATCCAATTACCTTGTTCTTGTAATCCGGCATTTGTCGCACGCGTTCCTCTTCTTCCCCATTGCCTCCAGGGTGGACGAAACCCATGGGGTACTTGCCACCCTTCCCAATCTTCTCATAATTCTGCTCAATACCATATCGATCCTGCAGCCAATCCCGAGCTTTATTGTACCCCTGACGCTGTGCATAAGTCTCGTATAGTCCAGGAGGCATTGGTGGAGCTGGAGGTGCCGAGGAGGACGGCTCAACCTGGTCCAGAAATGGACAAGCCAACAGTTTAATTGCCGAACTTTGTGCAACATATACCAGCCCGAACGCGCGCTGAATAACAATTTGATATTTGAAGTAACAATATATCCTCCGAAATTGAAGTTACTGTTAATCATTGACTCCGAAAAAATGAGAGCTTTCAATTTTCCAATTTGGCGTAAGCATCTTCTGTTTTTTTTCTGTAATTATCGCATGCATATCAAATTTTTCAACACTGGAAAGAATATATAAAACACTCGAAACCTAATAAAATAACAGAACGTCGAAAAATATTCTGTGTATATGATCTTCAATAACTACATAAGCGATGACAACTTGAACAATTGTCATACTTTTGAAAATTAAACCCAAATCGATATCCCAAGTTTCGATGTGTATCGACGCAAATGCGATTAGCAACCAATTTCACGATGTTATCTGACTAATCTGATCAAGTAATAAATAAATGAGAATTGAAGAATAAATCATGTCACGATTTTCGAGATGTTTTGTATATACGCTTTCTTGAATGGGATAAAATATCTCGATCTAACCTGGACAGTTGCCTGCTTCCATCGAGCACTCTGCATCACCAGCTGCGCCAGTTGCTGTATCGTCTGCTTGGGAACATCATCAAGCATTTGCTTGTCTTTAGCCGGCGTCGAGGTATTGAGCCCCAGCACATCATCCAAATTCCTCAATCTGTCAAAGTCCTCGCCCTGGCCCCTCAAAACCTCATCGCTCCTTTGAGGCTTGTACTTGAAGATTGGAAAGTAGCGAGATCTCTCCTCCGCCTGTCTCTCAATATCGAGAAAGTTAGATGTGATGAGCTTAGCTGCAGCTGGACTCTTGAGCTCCTGCTCCTCCCTCATCGCCTGGTTAGCAAAATTGAACAACTTTCTTCTCGCAGGTTGACTCGGGGGACGCTCCAACTTTTTAGCTTCTGCGGGTTTCATTTGCTCAGCTCTGCTAGTAGCATCGCTGTGAATCTGCCGAGCATTCTCAATCCTCTCCTCCATGAGTTTCTCAGCTTGAAGAAATCTTTCAGTTTCCTCCATTGCAACTTTTCCCTGGAAAATTGAAGCCGATCCCATGGCAATTCTCCTCTCTGCTGATGATTTTGTTCTCCACTCGTTGGACAGCCCTGTTATGCCTGGATCATTCCATGAGTTAAAAAATTATATATTCAACAAATATTGCATAGATCAATTAAATTTGAAAATGAAATTTGCCCTTTGCAGAGTAACGAAACTACATTGAATATTTGTTTTTCATATTTTCTGATTAATCAAATTGCTTGAAAGAACGCTCAAACATTACATACCAGCAGCTGTGTTCATCTCCTTCTGGGCCTGGACAAACGGCGAGGCTGAAACTGGCCCCAACTTCGACCATATGGTTCCAGGTTTAGTAGGTCTTATTGCACCAGGTTTCGTTATAACCGGATTCTGGGTTATCAGTTCAATATTTGAGGAGGGACTTGTGCAGGGTACACGACAAGGCTTCGGGGGCACCAGGTCCAGTTTTGGGGGAGCAATCCCAGGCTTGGGGGGTGGAGAGAAGCACAGAGGAACAGTCATTGGGGGTGATCTATCTTCAGACTCCTTAGCACTCGTTCCACTTTTATTCAATACTGTCGCTTGCACTACGTTCATCAATTGGTCCAAGCGATTCTCCAACCTGTCTTGACGGTTTTGGTCACGATCCAGTATTCGTGACACCATATTGTCTTGGGCAGCCAGGATTTTATTAACCACTTCAGTCTGACAGGTGATAGCACTCAGCATTAGCTGTTCCAACTTTTGGGCCTTCTTTTTTCTGAAAGGAGCATTTGGCGGATTTGGTGATTCAGTCTTGGAACCAAGACCATTTTCTGAGGGACTGGGAGAGTCCTGAATAAACTCAATTGAAATGGTGTCGTCGTTGAAGGTCGCGTTATTCGTTATTCCTGTTGTGTTTAGAGGAAAAGCATCCTGATCATATGTCTCATTCAGATTGGCCTTCATCTGCTGGGTCGACTTTCCCTGGTAGAAAGCTTCATTCAGATTTGGAGCAATGTCTGGGGGACAGGGCTGTCGGATTTTGTAGTTTACGTTTTCTGGAGGTTTTGCAAAAGGCAGGAAGCCCTGGGATTGTTGGTCCAGACGCTCGGCTAATGCGCACTGCTGCAATTGGCTCTGGATCCTGGCCATATTAGTTGACATCCTTTGCAGAGGAAAGGTTAATTAATTTCCAATAAACAAGACTTTGTTTTTTTGTCTCATTTTTCATTCGATATATATTATTTTGATCATATAGATGTACCGATAAAATGTATGTGCCATATTCAATGCTCACGGACAATTAGTCCGTTTAATCCCTCGCCCCTGTTTAATAAACATAGTTTCATCATACCTTGGATAGTACAGAAGGTTGTCCGGATAATTCCTCTGGGGAATGTTGCCAAAGTTTATGTAGTCCCTGGTGGGCTGTAAACCCGCTTGACTGCTCAAGTAGTTCTCAGTCAGTTGATTTTTTAAGAGCATGTTTTCCTGGATTATCTGATTTTGGACATTTTGCACGGTGTTCTTGAGGGGCATATCGGAGAAACGATTGAATTCCGTGTTGTGACGACACCGCTCATCTGGGAGTGAACGCCGCGTGCTGGAGGTCGGACGGAGGTTCATGCGAGGGTCGCGAATTGTCGGAGATAGCGAACGGTGTGGACGCGCTAGGACAGTCTCATTGGATTCGGAGGAGTCTGCGTAGTACTCCTGGGGGAAATAGGCCCAGGGCGAAGCCTCAATGTCAACCTGACGAAGTAGGGGTTCCGGGGGATCCTCCAGTTTGTTACGACGCATCAAGAAGTTAGCGTGGGTCTTCATCTCTTTCTCCGGGGATTTCAGGAGCAACTGGCCAGAATCTGAGAGATAATAGTTTATTGTTGAGTTGCATGCATTGAGGTCTTTCTCGCTGCCTGTTGATAGGGTGATTCCATTGTTAAGTGAATAGACGGCAAGACTTCAATAATAATATGCTATGTACTTATACTGGGTTTTATAACTGAAAGTTATACTGGGTCTTTGGTCGGAAATGAAACTCCAAAGAGCCATTCTTGGAATTGTTCCCTATTTAAAAAATTTACAAGATCTTTAAAAATTTCGTCGACCGAGTTTTTTAATACCCGAACTTTATGAAATAATTTTTTTTCAAATTTTGATGCAATAATTTTTGTAAAGACGATATGGTGGAATAACATATTTTTTGCTTCTACGGATAGAGAATATACAGTTGATAAAAATGTGATGGAAGATTACTAATTGGGATTCTTCTTATACCCACAAATTAGTGAGAATTATAATTAACGGAAAATTAATTGTGGTAATACACTCATCCTAATAAAGTAAACATATGTCTATCAAATCATTAGTTTAGTTTTAAAGGTATTTGAAGTATGCCAGAGAAAGAAAAATTGCAGTTATATTGGCACCGTTGCAATTCATTTAACTCATGCTATGTTTGTGCAATATCAGAAAAATTCTTGGGAGCCCACATCCCATTCATCCAGCGCCTAACAACTTTTTCAAATGAATAAATATTTCTTTATCTTCATGTGACAACAGGAATGCATTTTGTGTTCTTTACAAATTCGTATACATGTTTCCCATCAAGAAAGATAACTATCAGATAGAACGAGATCTGAGTTGCCCATCGCCATCTCAAAATGTGGAGGATTGAGTGTTGCCCTAAACAACTTCCCTATTGAAGAACTTCACAAAAAAAAATCGTCCGAGATAATCATGCATCAGAAAAATAATTTGTTCCACAAATAAAAATAATTATAGTTCAAAAATGTTTTCCTACTAATGAAAGATCTGCCAATGTTTGGAACACTGTATTTATAACACTCATAGGAAAAACATTAATTGTTTTCGAATTTTTTTTCGAAATTTTCAATGAACACGTATATACATTCCAAAATTCATATTTGCACCCCTAATATATCCGTCTCTCCTTTGAACGGTCCTTTCTTTGCACAGTGGATATTAGGGAGGGAGGGGGGGGGGGGGGGGTAATTTTTTTCCCTCTGTAGTTGAAATACGAGTCACTCACCCACAGTATCCACCCCCGCATCAGTTTCCCCCTCTCCATCACTCCGTCCAAGTCGTTTGTTCTCTAGAACCTTATCGATGGACTCGTAGTATCTCTCGACACCGGCCCTGGTCCCAGTTTTTTTTGCCTCACGATAACAAACTAAAACTTGCTTCATCCTCGATCTGCATTGACGAGCAGTCACCCCATATCCCTTCTTCCTCATATACTTGCCAATACTCTCCCATATCAATTGAGGCTTTACAGCGTACTCCAATTGTTTTTGAACTTGTTTGTCTGTCCAAACAGAGACTAAAAGTGTTGTACTCTCTGGAGTCCACTTGTACTTGTTATTCTCAGTTGTGTCGCTCATTTTCATTTGTTTATTACAGAATTATCGAAGGGTCTAGCTGAAACATTAATTATGTTCATATGTATCATAGATACGTTCCAGTTAAGTGTGCAACAGATTTTTTTTTTTTTTTTTTTTTTTTTTTTTTTTTTTTTTAAGTGATAATTATAGCGCAACGGGATAATTTTATTAATTGCAAACCAATATCCAACTTTGTTGCTAATTCCATTTTTTGCAATCATAACATCATAATTAAGAAACGTAGTTTGATAATATCTATATATATTGTTCAGAAAAAACTTCCGCCACTTCCGGTGAATTTTGAAGACACCAATACAGGGTGATTCAAAACTCGTTCAGTCATTTGATTGGCTGCTGTTTTTATTAGGGCATCAGTAGTTTTTGCTATCAAGCTTCAGTTTATTTTGCTTAATTCATCTACTTTCATTGAATTTACCGTTGGTAAAAAAGGTAAACAAATAAAATGAATGAATGTGTTCAAAAAACTTGGCCACGGTGTTTCCATGTATCTATATAGTAACACTTGTGTTATTATGTAGAAAGTTATATTGTTGGAGCAAGTGAAACAAAATACTAAAGCCGAATGTTTTAAATTGATGCATTAGACATTTTTTGCTTTTTTGTTTTAGCTTAAATTCATATTGAAGTATGTTTTTATTTCTATGTTCGTTTTGTGAAAAGTACTCACGAGAATTAAATTCCCACGCTCATAAAACTCTCTCTTCACACCAAAACACGACAACCTGTTGCAGCGACTGATGCTGCATCATGGTAGTAGAACGCAAAAACGCTGAATTGTTTTGCGCGCTTGTGGTAGTTGTGTGTGTGGGGGGCGATTACCGGTTTTTCTCTCGGCTTTCGGGACCCCCCTGACTAAGCATGTATATGTAGCCGATTCAAATTACCGAAATGTTGGAAGGGGCCAAAGACCGTTGAATACTGGAACATCCACAACTAACGACACGACGCTGCCTCCGATGAATTGGCGGGGAATTTGAAAATGACGAAATTTAAAAAAAAAGCGGAGAATACCATTTCTCGTTGAATTCATAGAGGGGTTGGCGGGAAAAGTTTAAAAGTCAGATTTTGAAAAGTACGAAAGGTAATTTCGTAATTTATTCTCTTTCAAGGTCACAACTAATTGGCGGTAACATTTGAAGCTTATAAAAATTCTACAGAGCTATACATATATTATGTTATTTTTCTGGTCTGTTTGTTATTACGTATTCATGAATTATATAAAAATGTTCATATTGGAGATCCTTGGCTGAAGGCCCTCAGGCGATGGCCAATTGTAAGAGAATTTTTTGTTTTTTTTTTCATTGCAATAAAGACCAGGATGAAAATGGATGAAAATATTCAAATTGGAAAAACACATACCATTGATTGTCAAAATAATTCCATACTTTCACTCATGCTTATTGATGAATATTCAAGTTCATTCACTGATAATATTACAGAACTACTGATTCAATCTGAACCCGGGTGCTCTGTCTATCAAAAATAAACGATAATGACTGAACTATACGTTGATGAGCCACGATGATGGACATGTTGAGATACTTGGTCCCATGTGGAATAATGAGCAATTTGCCTCGAAGAGACAATATGTAACCTGGCACAAGGATTGTCGATGATCAACAGCCCCTTCACAAGAGACATATAGAGTAATTTATCGAGATTAAAACATTGCGAAATGGGAGAAGTTCTCAGGCCTTTAACCAAAATCAATCCTAGAAATACATAAATAAAAATATAAGAAGCATAATAAAAGACTGTTCATTTTAAAGTTAAATTGATTTTATTCATCACGTGAATTTCCTTTGTTGATAAAACAAAATGTAATAAAAACAGGGGGAAAGTAGCATTCTCACTTAAAATCTACACTAGTTCCTTTTTTCAAATATCTCAATGCTGGATAAACCAAATATAACAACATAAGTGCGAATTGAGAAATATCCATTGCTTTCAGATACATTTATTAATCTCAAGTCTTGAAGGTTGCAGAAAGTGTCATAATTTGTGGTTTTCTCGTAATACCTAGCCCATGACTAGCAGAAGTGGCAGCTCATATAAACTTTTACATGTTTCTATTACCACATGTGGGTCTCCCTTATTTCACTTATGATGTGGCCGGCTTGTGTGAGTGCCTGTAAATTAAAAAAAATATGAAAATGTCAATTTGGGAAGTAAGCTGGTCAAAGAAATTAAAATAAATGTTTGGGGAAGCTACTGGAATTTTTAGAAAAATTCAAAAATAATAGGGCTCTAAAAATGTACTTTTGCAAATGTTGGAATACATCAGACGAAGTCTTGTATTCTAATCGCAGGTATATAATTCTATGATTTAATTCGTTCATTATATATAATGAAAATAAATCTAATACTTGCCTTAAGCATGTCAGCAGCTTCCTTACGTCTAACTGCAATGTGCTCACTTTCATTCAAAAGTGCCTCGGCTTGATCAGACTTATACAAATGCGTGACAAGTTCACTCTGCAAATTGTCCTTCACGTAATTAACCAGAAAATGCATGACTGCTTTTGGTACACTGTCCTGAATTGATTTACGGACTATGTAGAAGTATGATTTAATGAGCCTCTCTGAAAAAGAAGGAATACAAATATTTATCAATTTATTCGTACATGCATTATTGCACGGAATTCTTTCGCCGGGGCAAATTGTATGGAAATAAAATTACCAATGACATCACAATCACGTTGTTCCCGATCACTGAGTTTTCTCCCAGTTTGCATGGGCACCTCTGACAGCAAATTAACAGCTTTCTGTTGTGTTGGAGTTGTCAACTGTTCGAGTCCCATTGGATGCGCTGGATAAGGTGATGTTGTCCCCTCGCGATTTCTCACAGGTGAACTGTCCGTTGTACTCGCTGAATCTGATCTACCTTGAGGCAAAAGATTGCTCAATAGCCAGTGATTCTGCGGCTCCTTCTGCTCATTAAAAAGTGCCAAATCGTCTTTGGAATTTTTTCCATGACTCTCATGATTCCCCACGATCCCATTAGCCTGAGAATTAACACTGGAGACAGTTCTCTTTGGATTTAAATTTTCGAGATTACTGCTCTTAAGTAACGATGACACCAGTGCCGCGTCCTTGTGAAAATCTGGATGTTTGGTATTGATGTAAGCCAGCTCAATAGCCACGAGATTCTCCACCATTGAATTTGTTGTTGGCAGTCGTCGTCGGAGAAGATGAGTTACAACGTCCACAATTCTTTCATATAATTTTGGGAACCTGTAGAAAATTATAAATATGAATATGAGTGTCTTCTTGAGAGAGCATAAGCACCTATCACGTCGTGTTTAGGGATCATATGTCCAAAGTAAAATATCCAATGTTGGTACAAACCTGAGCATTTCTTGGTGAACCTCGGTTCCACAATGCTGAATAATCCCCTGCATCTCTTCGTGTACCAATTCGACACACCTTAGGGAAGGCTCCTCGAGCCTTCGTATTTGTCTTTTAACGAGCAATTCAAAGGACACCTCAGGAACAAAAAGTGCCGGCCTGGGGCCCGTTGCATTTCTGATTGCCGTCAAGATATCCATTTTCGTGAGGCCAGCAAGTGGATGAATTGAATCCAGGGCCTTGCCAAATGTTTCATGAAATATATAGCAAATCCTGGCACCTCCACAAAGTTCAGTTGTCTCTATGTTTCTCGCTGTTCCCTCAATTGTCGAGCAATAAGAGCTCGCAAATTTCGTTATTATTTGAAGCAAAGTTTGACTTTTATCAGAGACATCTTCTCCATAGGAGCTCAAGAGAATCTGATACTGAGATACCATAACGTTTACCCTTGTTTTGAGCTCGGGTAGGCAGTCCCTGATGTGATGCATCAGTAGACGATTTAGGGTTTTTGCGAGGTAGGGAGTACCATTTCTACTGGCAAGTGTTGGGTACTTTCGCTGAAGAAAAGCTGCCTCGTCTCGAAGCGCTTCCTGTATGGTTTTATTGTTCATTATGTCCTGCTGGGAGCGATTTACAACGCCTATGATGCCCAGTTTCACTGGTATCACTCTTCCGCAGAGGATGTCGATAGCGTCCGTACCTGAGTATAATTCAAAATATTTATGTAACGGAGCCGTGAACTGGGATAAGTGCATTTGAACTTTACCAAATAATAATTTTTTTTTCTCATAAATATTTCAAAACCTAAGTAAGATATAAAAGTAGTAATGTACACTGTTCTTCTATAGAACGAACAGACCAACAAATCTGGAGTAATTGCCGTATTTTTTTGCTCAAAATAATTTTTTCCCTTATAAAGATCTTATAGAATTTTTCCAATTGTACTCTGTACCTGCATCCATCAAATCCATTTTTGTGACCACAGCCAGAGTCCTTCTTCCATCTGGATCTACGTCCTTGCTCAATTTTAAGCTTTCACTTGTTGCCATATCGGTGTTAGCTGTAACAACAGCTAGAATTATAGAATTTGGATTGCAAATGTATTTGAGTACCAGAGTGCGAATCTGGGTTTCAATGTCCTCGGGCTGGTCACCAACGGGGACCTTAGTTATTCCCGGAAGGTCAATCAGGGTGAGATTGACTACAGTCGCTGAGTAAATTTTGAGATTTATGGGCTCAGGACAAATGCCCTTATTGGCCCCCGCCATTCGATCAGTCTCCGTCTCAATCTCTCGGCGAATGTCATCGAAGTTTTTGAAAATGCGATTCTTGGCGTGCAGAAAGACACCCCACTCGTCGATGTCCAGGGTGCCATCTTCAGCGGTACGATGCTCGCGATCGTCCTTAGGGGTGTACACCAGCTGCAGAACCAGGGGACGACGAGTTACTATGCCCGTACCTCGTGGGAGAAAGGAACGACCCACTAGGCTCTCGATTACTGATGATTTTCCAGAACTCTGTAATTGGACATATTGACTTGTCAGTGATCGCCAAACTTTGCTACATCTTTGGGACAAATATTCTGCTGGATTAAATTTTCCCAGCACGATTGAAGAATTTTTTTTTTCAATTTTTCAACGACAAAATTATCTGATTTTGCGATTTCTCCATCTTTTCATTCTTTAAATTTAATTGCAAAGGAGAGGAAAATTTAATTCGTGATTTTTTTTATAGTTCATTTACTATTTACCACTTGCTATTGAGAACATTTTGAAATTATGTCGAGAATGAGTTAACTAGGAGTGAAATATATAGGGATGTTTTTAAGTAAAATTTAATATGCTACAAAAAATGTTTCATGAAATTTATTCGTAGAATTGACGATTCATTATATATTGTACGTTTTATGATGACCTGAAGAAAAATTAATTAAACATTACTACGTGTTAAACGGATTTTCGCTTTAAATACCAATCAGTCTATCCACTGGTATCTTTACTCCAATCGCAATTTTTCAGTTTTCTCCATACAACTACAAATCTATTGATTGATTATGGCAGACGCAACTGTTATAATTCATATTATCGTTGTTTTAGCTATTCCGCTTGTAAAATACTCAAATATAAAAATGAATATATATTTCCCAAGTTCTACTTACTGAATTCGGTGAGGCTATTTGTACACATTTTCATATGTAGCATGCCTACGGAGGCCTCAACAATTCGTGACTTTAAGTCCGCACATGCAGAAATCTAGGGAAAGTTATTGTCACTCCGTGTACAAATAGCCTCGCCATAATGAATTATCGGGTACCATTGGGGATGCCAAGGGATAGCCTACTTTTGGAGTACATTGTAATATTACCAATATTCTTCGTAAAAACGATTGATCGATTGATCCAATCATCAGCCTATTATCCAGTCGATCAATTGGCATGTAAAAGTGGGGATGACAAAAGAAGTGACTCACAAAACATTGAAAAAACAAAGTGTTAACCTAACCTGAGTTCCTAAGACGACAATTTGTGGCAATTGAATAACGTCAGCTCCAATTGTGTTGAAGACATCCTGAAGTTTGTTTATGACTGGAATCAGTGCCTCCATTGCTGATTGGAATTGACTTACTGGCCAGGTGCTTCGATTATCTTGTAAATGATTGACGCTAGTTTTCCCACCCCTCAATTCTACCGGATGAAAAAACCTACGATTATTACGTATGGCAGTCGTCTCGTCTCAATGTACTTTACTGTGTGAACAAGTTTAACTTAGATTTAAATTTGTAATTTCACACAGGATCAGTAGATGAATTAATTGGGGTAGATGATTTCCGCGCTTTGTCGAGCTGTTTTCCAATAATCAAAATAAGCCAGCATCGTTGACCACATTACCCCAACCGTCTTTTTCCCTTTAGAAAATTGTGTATGGAGTAGGGTGGGTATTCGCAATTGGCGACATGTATAGTCGCGACACTGTAGGACGTGAGGATAGTTTGGTCTTGTTGGCTACCCCCACTCCACCCAATTCAGGTTTAATTGCACAACCCCCACTACTTAACTCCAGGAGCGCAGGACCACTATAGTGTTGCATTGATTCGTTATAAAGTTTTGCTATATTCGAGAATTTTCGAGAAGATTTCGACGACTTATAAAGTTATTGAGCAGATATGAATACGTTACAGCATGGCCTTGTGAATCTTTATAAAATACAATGGGAAGCAAACCAGTTCCATTGGTATTATGGTCAAGTAAAATTCTAGGCGGGAATTCTGAATCACGAAGTTTTATTAAGGATGTTGGACCCTTATTCGTCATTTTTAAAAGTTTTTTTTGACAATTTACCCCAAATTTTTGGTTCCATTGGCGGGAAAAAATGTACGGTTTGTCCGTAAGTCTCTAAATTTGGAATGTGCACCTCTCTTTGGAATTACGAGACTCCTCGCGCGTGCTGCGCACGCGCACTTGCGTTTTCCGCCACGCTAACTGGTGTCGCGTCAGTTTCGGTCTTACGCTCTTCGATAATTTCGACATATATCGATAGTTTCTTCCGTCTCTCCTTTTTACTATAGGATAACTTGGCGCGTAAAACGATAGCGGGTAGCGCACATGAAAATGTTACCTTTCGAAAATATCGCCTTTTCCACTGTGCAAAAACTAGGGGAAAGTGCTCGCTCAACCTGGGTTATCTACAGAGACCCAGTCGGCAATCCTGAGGGTTTGGCCGACCCCAAAACCGTGTGTTACGATTTCTTTTGCATTTATATGCAAAAACAATGGGGATAGAATGATTTAGAAAAAAACGCTGCTAATTAGACGCTCTATTGTTGTTTTTAATGGCATAATCAATTAGAAAACTCTTAAGCGTTTTAAAATCAATTAAATTCATTCGCTTTGTTAGTCGTAATTTAATTGCTCGCAAAATAATTTCCGTTATCGGCTGAGCTGATATTGACACGGAGGTTTCGAATATGCCGCTGACCACGTGGGGGCGCATGCGTCAAAAAAAAAGTTACTAGCCATGACGGACGGGCCCTAATCACACTGCAGAGGCCGGTCGGTTCATCTGTGATAAAAAGGGCTAGAAGACGGGAGGTTGTATCGACGCGTCTGTGCTAAAAAAACAACAAATTAGTGGTTAGAAATGACCTTACACAGATGAAACAAATTGATCAACGCAATAAAACAATAAACAACTCAATTGTTACAGACCAACAAATTAGCTTGATTATCTGACGTGTCGTGTACCTCCCGTCTTCTATGGTGACCATCATCCACCACAATTAATATAACCTGAGCCCATTGTTCATCACGTCGTTTGTCAATTTTCTTCCGTTTTTTTTATTCAATACAATTGATTGGCAATAATTCACGATGGCAATTCTACCGCCCGATCCAATCTACGTTTTTCGAGGCGATATGGGCCCTGTGCACAGTTTGCTCTTCAGAATTTCACCGTACATTGAACATCTGTATGCCGGGACTGAAAGTGGCAACGTTCATATTTGGGACTTGAAGGTGATTGGTTCTTACTTTTTTTATTTAGTTGTGGTATTGCAGTATTGTAAAAATAATTTTGCGCTCTTATTATATTGGTAATGTCTTTAGTTGTCGCACAATTTAAAATTGCAGTTTTCGGTGGAACAAATTTGTTATATGACTGACACGTTTTTTTATTCTGACCATTCTCTAAATATGGAATGAAAACAAAACAGTTTTTATTGGGTGTTTGTGAGAGGACAAACTGATAGTATATGTTGTGATATCATATATATATATATATATATATATATATATATATATATATATATGTATATAAGAAATTGATCATTGTGAATGTTGAGCTTATATCATTGTTATTGTTATTTTATACTAGAAACACCGGCAGACGTCAAAGCTGAAAATAAGCGATACGAATAAGGAGCAGTGCCTTTCACTGCACACGCTTGGTGATGAATACCTGATTGTACAAAGAAAAGGTGGAGGTGTAGATTTATGGAGTGCTGATGGTTCGAATTGGGTTTTCGAAAAGAGAATTGATACTGCCTACCACGGATTCTGTAGGTAATTCATGAAGTTTCGTTATTGTGGAACCACTTCATCTGGAAAAATTTCTACCTCAGTAGAGGATGAATATTGAGGGTATATTTGGTGTTGAAGAATTTTTGGGTAATTGAGAGAAATCGTAAGTTAGCAATTTTGGAGATTGGAATTTTTCTTATGCTACCATTTTGGAGTTTCTTTTTTTCCGGAAATCATTAGGAGCGTATTGAGCGAAGAAGTTGTGTGAACATTTCGTTTTTCCATCAGCAAGAAGTTTGTTAACAAAATAGGCGTATAAAGATGTCCTTCACGGATATTAGATATTGAGGTTTGAGAAAATTTTGTCCTAGTTTTTAACTTTTTGGATGAACGTATTGCAGATGAGAAGTGAGAGACCATAAAAAACTTGAGGCAGTAATGAATTTTCACAAATGGAGTTCTTTGATGACATTGGAATCCTGAAGAAAAAAATTATGATGACATTTAGTTGCTGAACAATAAGTCTTTTACATTTGTTTAGGTTGTTTTGCAATTTTAGCCTGTCGTAAAATCTTGATAATTCTCTTAATGAGTTTTCTAGGTCCAAGCACGTAAAAATATTCATGTAATAAATAGGACCTGTGACAGGTCGAACCAATAACTTCCTAACAGAAAAGGGAATGTTCAATAAATTTTCATAATAGATCCGTCAACTCTAAATATTTATAGAACAATTTATAAAAATCTGGGGATATTAACAGATGGGTCCCCATGCGTTTGTCCGCACATGGTGCTAACAGGTGGTGGCGGGGATAACCGCCAAATTCAAATCCTCGTGAATGGGGGAAGTGGGTGGTTGTGACCATTTTTTTTTCGAAGCACGTCAAAGAAATTGTTAAAAAAAACTTGGGAGGCAAACCTCTCTTTTCATTTTCGCTAGGGTGACAATAATTCCATTATCACTGAGTTATACAATAGTACTTTATTACATTTCGAGAAATAAGCTTTGATAAAAAAAAAATTTGCTTATCGTATATTGTTCATGCCACTCTAGATCGCAAATATTGTCTGATGATCTCATTCTCCTACCTCTGCCGAATTCCAACGTGGGCATCTTCTCGCTAAAGAGCAACAGTATTGTGACCAAGTTGGAGCCATCACAGTTATCCGAGTCGAAGCCACTGGGTGAAGTAATGTGCATTAAGCATTGTGGTCCACAAAATGATGTTATACTCGTTGCATACGAAAGCGGTGCCGTAGCAGCATGGAATGTCAAGGGAATGGCTGTGAACAGTTGGCTACAGACTGACTCGTGTCCAATGTCTATGACTTTTGATAATTACTGGATGAGAGGAATCATTGGCAATCCAACTGATAAATTAGAGGTGAATATTTAAGTTTTTGTCTAACCATTTTGAAGAAACCAAGTAGTGTTCAACAGTGTGACCATGTTTCAAATTTAGTTTCATTTGACCAACCTCATGAAATGTTATAAATTTTTAGGTTTTTCAACTTTCAAAAACTGATCAACTGAACCACAAGATGACATTATCCGTGAAAAATGCGGGTATCTCCGTTGTTGCATCACGATTAGATTCAAAAGTATTTGCATCAGGTGGTTGGGATGGTAGAGTGCGTATATTTTCCTGGAAAACCTTGCGACCATTGGCGATATTGGATCAACACAGATCAACTATTTTTGATATAATTTATTCAGTGGAGAAGGTAGAGTCGCATAATAAAAAAAAACTAATGGCAGCAACTGGATTAGATGGCACTGTATCACTCTGGGATCTCTACAATCAGTGATAACAATATAAAGCTCTGATTAAAAATTAAAATATGGAAAACACATGGGATTATATCTGTTCACTGATTTATAAGAGGTGAAAAGGGGGGTGGGGATAATACAATTTTTGACAAGTAAATTACATTTTTTTATACTCCTAAATCATGAAAAGAGATAATTGATTCGTTTCTAGTCAACATGATTAATTAATTTTCAATCAGCAAATTTACCATATTTTTTTGTCAACCAAACTTTACATTTTTCTCTATTAAACACCAATATATTTTCACCAATAATTACATATAAATATATACAAAAACACAAATAATAAAAATGACATGAATTGCAATTTTTTTTTCTGTTTCTAGACGTAAAAACAGTTTCGATGTTGGGCATCCAATGATGCAAGCAACACAGATTTCAATCAATGGATCAATTTTAGCTAACATAGCACACGTTATTCACAAATTATTTACAGTCAATATTACCCACTAATTAACAATCAAATAATGCCTAAAGCTTCAATGAGAACAGAGACATAGTGAACTTTTCCGTAATAACATCATCGAGATATGAAACAGGAGGAAATGATTCAATAAGTAGAAAATTCTGTGGACTAGTGGACCATTAAATTTTGATATTTGTTTAAATATTGAAAACACAATAGGGAATTTATACATTATTTCTTAATTCCCTAAGGAAGCTGTATAATTGCACTGAAAGCAAAGATGCATCAGCGCCCGAATTCCAAAATTCGATTCAAATTGATGAATCAGACGAAACCGTGAAAGAGAAACGTGAATTTAGCAAAATTTAAATTTTCTTTATGGTTACCTAACGCAAGTATTTTTTTTTCTATCCGAAAATTCGGTAATGAGACCATACAGCATTGTGTAACGCTACTAGCCGGTTCAGGTGATTTGGCATACAGCATTTTTAAATAATTGGTTGTCTATTAACCCAATACTTGTATAGTGTACCAAAAGTTATGCCATTAATCAAATTGAGCTTTTTGATGATGTAAACCGAGTCATTCAAATGATTGAATTAAGCACTGAAGTCTAAACTTGAGACAAGAGAATTTGCATTCTAGACACCAAAGCTTCATTCAACCCTTTAATCGCGCGCAGTTGAGACCTGAAAAAAAACTACGGTTTAGCGATTATGCATGTGTCTGTACTGAGATGCTTATTTCGAGAAATGAGAAACTTCGGGCCTGTATTCGATCCATACCTCGAGTCTCATATTGACTGATTATTGTTCTTTTCATGAAGATTAATCATTTAGGCCCTTCTATCAAAAAAAAAAATTTCGTAATTTTTTTCCCTAGATTCTGTTATTTTTTCGACCATTTTGCGTCTGCACCAATAACAATTAGAATGTGTAAAGAAATATGATTTTGGTACCAAACTAAAGGTCAGAGATTTTTCGCCTGCAAACTGGGAAATGAGTGATAAGGATCTAATGGGAAATAGGTAGCCCGACCCCCCCCCCCCATTCCTCGCGATAATCACACAATATGTGGGGAAATCGCTACCAGTTTTTCATTGGCCTAATTAGGTCCTTATTACTCATTATCTTTTTTAGATTTTAACGGCCTTCATTGCAAGAACAGCCGTACAATTGGCCATCGCCCAAAGGCTTTCAACTAAGCGTATGCAGTATTTTAGGCTCAATTTGGAAGCGTTCGTATAAGAAGCCGTTCGCGAGATTGTGAATTGTCGGGATTGCGGAGTTCAGTCATTTTATGGAGAGTGATACTTCTAGCGACATCGATGATGTGTTGGATAGCTGGTCTGGCTAAGTGAGTTATGTGCTTTCATTCTTTAATTTGGCGGCTAGGAGTGCCGGAAACCCAACGACGGACTTCTTAAACAATGTGAAAAAAGTCGAACATTGTGTTCTCCTAATTTCTCTCTTGTGACACATTAATAATAGTCTTACGATGTCATCAGAGTAATTGACAATATCCAACTCAATATTGAAAATTAACCGTTATACCGCCGTAATGGCCGTGTGGTTTGAGCGCTGACCTTTGGCGCACGAGGTGCAAGGATCCGTACGGGGCAAATCTCCCTTCGGTACAGTAGGGCAGAATTGTCCAGGCTCTAACTCATACGGCTTCATCGCCCAACGGGACTCCCGTAAATATAATGATCATTGGGCACTGGGTTCATTAGTTTAAACTGTGTGAATGCGGTACACTTTGGGAAAAAGTCAGTTTCCATTGGTAGCAGCGGCGCGAATAGAATTTCTCAAGGAACAAAACAAAGAATCTAGAGTTTTTTAAGGCCTCAATGCATAACTCGATATTATCTAATTAGCAATTGAACCCAATTATCCTATCAAAACAATGTACATGAAAAAACCCGAGGGTAATTGAATATTTTTCAGGTGGACCGGAAATATTCAAGCTTCCTATTTTCCAACGAAGCGGTGCACGAGAAAAGCAAAGAGATCCTTCATGCAGATGGTATCTTACTCCTCTTGATTCTTCCCCCCTCCTCCGAGCCTCCTCCAGATAGTTGTCGTTTCTTTCTCAAGGCCTTCCTCAGATTCCCTTCCTTGTCCTCTCCCTCAACCCTTAGATCAACTATCGGCAGCGTTGAACCACTTGCTACAGGTGGTGAAGATGCAGCTTCATCAGTTCTCATTACCTTGTCTCCTAAATCTTTACAACTATCATTGAACTTTCGCTGCTTGGAGAGATCTTGTGGACTTTCCACCGATTCATTATTTACTGTACAATTTTTATCAACATCTTGGGTATTGCGAGATTGGAAGAACTTTCCAAATAGGGGAATTGGAATTGGTATTGGTATGGGAATGGGTATAGGAATGGGGTAAGGGACTAGAACGGTTACGGGAGGTAGAAGCCCCGTTTGTGGATTAGTTACCGACTGTGGTATGGCAGAATGATAGCAGTGGAGAGGTGATTCCATGGGCCCCATAAGACCCATTGTTAATTGCTGTCGTACTGAATTATTGTTGAGGTGAGGTAGTGCATAGTTTGGTATGTTTGAGTGGCTCGGGATACTTGTAGATCTGGCATCTTGATGCTCTATGGAAATGGGATTTGCCATCCACTTGCGCGGCTTCGATGAATTTACATTCATCTGTCTTCCCTTGGACATTAATTTTCTCATGTCCTTCAAGTAGAGGCCGTTCTCCTGGGCTGTTGGCTTCTTCAGGAAATGCTCTCGGGGACAAACGGATTTCGGATCAGCGAGGTCGTCACTGTCGTCGGAGTCCTTCCACTTTGCATTCTCAATCTTTTGGAGGTGATGTCTTCTATGCTCTTCTTCTTTTAGGGATTCTTTTATTGCTTCCTCGACTGTTGCATCTTCCATGGAGACACTTGGGGAACTGGTGTCTTCCCGATGCGTCGATAATGGGCGGATTATATCAGCTTCGGAGACCTCAGGAGTACACTGAGTATTGTCGTCGACTATTAGGGGATTTTCATCTGGTTCTTCTGGAGCAGCAGATGGAGAACGACAGTCGCGCAGCCATAATTCTGGTGTAATTAGACCGCTGAGATTGGAGGGATTTGTTGTCAAGGTAGCTGGGGATCCCCCACTTATGCCATGGAGCGCCAGATGAGCTTGCGTTTCACAGCAAAAAATGTTCATTTTGTACTGGTTGAGGCATTTATCACTGCAGAATTGGAGCTGACTCTCACCGTCCTGTCGAACCATAAATTAGACGTGAGATTATATATCGAAGTCAATTTTGTGGTAGCAAAACAAGAGATTTTTAAATATCAAGGCAATGTGGCAACTATGAAATGCACAATTATGAAGCCTTTACAGTAGGTTCTTCTTGAGGTGTGAGGAGGACCCAGAGGGGATGAAATATGATGGTTAATTTGTATAATAAATTCGGTAAGATTTTCCAGTCGATTTCTGTCATTATTATTGCTTGTCTTACCTCCCTAGGACCATACATCTCCTGAAATTGAAGTAATTGCTTGATCTCCAGGTTTCATTAAAGGGGAAAGACTGTTAGTTTTAAAATTCATGAGTTCACCTGCGCAACCAACGAGGAGTCAAGCAGGAAGCGAACAACGAAACACAAAATATTAAATTGCTCCAATTCCCAATGACATTCTGGTATTTAGATAGGAGAAAAAATGATAGTCTGGTGAAAAATTTTACCTGAAAATCAACGTAACTGACGGAATGTCGAACGTGCCTGCACCAGTCACAAGTTCTAGCTCTTTTGAATGCGGCACGTCTGCCGGCTGCGAAGCACGCCTCACTGCAGAACCGACTGGAATTATTGATCATACCAAATGGCATTGAACCAGTTGTACTTGGCTCCCAAGTGCCACCAGGACGACCACACCATGAGCACGTCGTTGAACTATCTGAAATCACATTGATGCATAATTGATTGTATTAGAAGAGGGGGGGGGGCTGAGGATTGTAAATTCTATATTTCAATAGTCCAGGTTTAGATAATTAGCTCATCGACATTATTTGACTGTTTCTGTTCCCTCAGCCTAATGGTAAAAGCGATGATTGTGGGTGGGGAGGCTGAAAACTAGTGATAAGGATGATCACACAATGTAAATGGTTTTACAACAGAAATATTAATGTACTTATAACTTTGTAGGGAAGGGAACAAAATGTGAAAACCCGAAAGGGTATACACGTGATAAATAACAAAATATAAGAGTGATTGTATTCGAAGAAGAGTAAAAATAATGGGTCTACAAGCAAATTATTTTTTTAGTTTTTCGATTATTTTTTATCAACCAAGCTCTGAAGCAAGCTGATTTTTTACACAAGAAATGATTTTCGATCGTTGAACATGGGTGCAACATTTCGTCAGTGTGGCTGCTCGATTTTTCGTTTCTTCGCCATTTTCCTCGATTCCCATAAGAACACGGGTTAAATGACCTATTTCGCAAAAATGAATACAAAAAAACTATGCTCTCCAGGATTCTGAAAATTTGCACACGACCTTAGAACAATTTACAGAATGTATGTAAAAAATTTCAAAAATTTGGCTGCTGAACTTCATTACTCTCATATCACGTCCGAAATACCTTAATATCAATAAACGTACGGTTCAGGTCTATCGTTTGGCTTCGGAAACTTACGGACTGCACTATATATATTGGTGATTTTGGCTTGGAAGACAAGGAGCGCTCCGTAAAACCGAAAAGTTTTCATAACGAGGAATTGGAGGCTCTGCTGGATAAGGGTTCCTGTTAGACTCAAGGAGAGCTTGCTGCATCATTGAACGACACCCAACAAGCTGTTGTTCGTACAAGCATGAGGATTCATTCAAATGGATGGAACTTTGGTGGTGTACGAGTGGAAGCCGAGAGCCGTCGAACGAAAAAGAACATTTTTGCATCGTATCATTATTGATGATGAAACTGAATTTATTATGATAATTCTGAGAGCAGGAAATCATACACAGAGCCTGGGAATCTCGCCCAATCCAAAACGCAATATTCGCGGGAATAAAGTTATGCTCTGTATATGGTGGAATCAGAAGGGTGTCCTACACTTTTGAGTGGTCGAAATGATTTTGGCCAGCACAAGTTTCGCTGTCCACGTTTAGATTTATGGCGAGGCCTAAGCCTCAATGTACCTTAATTTGACTATGAATTCAGATTTGGTTGAAACTTGGTTCCCATAAAGAGGTTGGATCATCGCAGCTTAATTCAAATGATAAACTTCTTAGTTTTCACCTGGGTGTCGACACCTAAATCAACCGAACGAGTTCCTAGATGATAAAATAACAAAATTTTTGGCGAGAAAAAGGTGTAATATCACTATCGACTGGTTAAGTAGAACAATCCTCAAGTCTTATATGATCAGACAAGAAACATCATGAACTAAAACACTTAGATAATTATTTTACCTCTGCACTGTATGAATAATCTGAGTTCAATATAAAATACACATAATCGTTGAACAGACAGTGTGGAATTGTTGGAAATATACCACAGAGAAGGGCACGGGATTATATTCAGGATGTAATTCAACCGTCATCCAGTTGCAACGTATCGTGTTACTTGATGGACCAGCAGCCCACCCCTCATTCGGACCTCCCTTACACCGTAATCAATATTCCATCATCAATTCATTTCTTCTTCATGAACATACCATAACGTACTTGATAGTAGGTTTAGAATGTAATTGCATTTGCAATGAATTTATTAATTCATTAATTTATTTATTTTTCAAAAGCATACATTCAGATATTCAAGATTTAGGTTCCCGTATAAAATAACGGGGGATATAAATGTTATTCCGTGCGCAAATTTGGGTCGGTGCCTGCAGTACCACACTCCTCCACCCGCCCACCCATCCACTCACCCACCCATCCATTTATCCACCCTCCCACTTATCTACTCACCCACCCATCCACTCACCCACCCACTCACCCACCCACTCACCCACCCACCCATTCACCCACCCACCCACTCACTCATCCACCCACCCACACACATCCACACATACCCACACACACCCACCTACTGACACACGCACCCACACACAAACACAAACACACACACAGCGGGAAAGTGATAATGCGATCCAGCGTCACACATATTCCGTTTATTCGATTTTGTTGATCACCTTGGTTTTTCCCCATTACTGCCCTGATAAAAAAATATAGAGCAATAGTTTCCAATGTCACAGTTCTCGAAATAATTACAGCTACATTCTCAAATCTCCACTTCTCTCTTTCCTGATAGCTTCGAAGTATAGAGCTACCGTGGGGAAGGAGGGGGGGGGGGGGGGGAGGATTACCTTTTGCTCATCCGAACCATTTCGCAACGGAAGCTTCTAGGATTTCAAGCTCTGCTACCTGGCCATAACACCCTTGCTATTCTATTCCGTGGCTCGACGTTCACTATATTCGTACATGTCAACGGTGGATAAACGAGGTGGATACTACAGACTGTACCAAATACAAATATAATAGGAGCTCTTTGCGTGTCATATTGGTTAAACAATTGTCGGGCATTTGGAACTGGGTGCAGTGTATGGAAAAAGCCAATTAGCCAGATTTTTCTTGGGAGAGATGTTTTAGCTTAGCAAATTATAATTATGCGCACGAAGCGACATTGTGCACGAACAAATGTATTCGATCCAAGCATACCAATATACTTCATTCTCGTTTATTGTATGCTGGATCCTAGTTCAGCAGTGGGTAACGTAATAGGGAACTTACATATTATTCAAAATTTTCTTTATCGAAAATATGTATTCTATAATGCGGAAAAATATTTATACTGCAATCCTGAATGGAAAAACATCAGCATTGCTTACTGGCGCCCTCATCAAATGGAAGGGTACGGTTAATATAATTCATTATCCCTGTTTAAGGCATGAAGATATCGACTTGTCTAGGCTTGACAATGTTCTTCGAGATTTGGTGCGCAGAGATCCGGTGATTGAGGAGAAAATTATCGCAGGTGGGTGTAAGATAATAAGTGCTTGCTAATTATTACTCCCAAGTTTTCCTTGAAAGTTCAATGCATGCGGTCCTTCAGTTGCGGTTATACAGAAGACCTTTCGAAACTTCAACACAGTAGTATCGTAATTGGGTACTTCCTGGGTTTCCGGAAAGCTAAGGATTCCTTCCCAGATATGATAGCTTGTCGAGTGTAACGCTGCATAGACATAACTTTTGATACCAACATTATTTTTGTTTTCCATTGCATAGGTGCCATGAGACATTCGGAATGAGTAATTCTGTATATTAAACCGCTGGCTATTGAAGACACATAAATAGTTGCTGATTCCTAGCGGTGTTGGCCGTCACGATGGGCCCTGAAATCCGGAGCTTTGCTTCTATCAAAACAACTTCAATCTATCACACGTAAGACATAGAAAAGTAGATGAAAACTGAACAACCAACGGAATGCTTCAGGTGCCGACACTTTGGCCAGGCACGCCAGCATCCCAATCTAAAGTTCACATGGGGCGAATGTGCTGGCAATCACGATGTTACACCCACCGGACACGTTATTAGAAGTGCGTAAATTGGGTGTGTAACTTTGCCCCAACAAATTGAGGGAATGATACCAATATGTTACACTTCATTAACTGACTGAATATCGAAATTTATCATTACCTGGTGTATCTGATGCGGAGTCACTGGTTTCGAGTATCCTGGGACTAGCTGGCCCAGTTCTGAGGGATAAAGGCGGTGATGATTGGACCAGGCCATTTTCCTTGCACGATATCACGGAAATGTTCGGTGGCGACCGGGACGTCCTTGACGTTGGTGATCTTGAAATGCTCTGGGGGATTATCGGTGATGTAACTTTGACATCGGTGGTCAAGCGTGTCGTGGTTCGGTGATGATATTTTGGACTTGAGCAGCCGGTGAAGTGATCCAAGTTGAGACCACGAGTACAACCACGATCGACTTTCTCATAGCCGTACCATCCCAGAAGTTCGCTCATTGCGTTGGCCGCATATTCCTGTTAAAAAAAAAGATGTTATTCATGCATTCATTACCTATTAATGAATTACCTTTGTGATTACTATAACTTCCGTATCGGGAAGTTCCAAAATTCGAGAAACGGATGCGCGAATCTGGCAGCCAAGATGGCGATTAGGAAGAAGACGTGATGGGTCGGAGATTTTAATATGAATTTCGCAGAGGAGAAGTCTAAACCACTAAAAGCTTTTCTCTTTGGAACTCTTAATTTGAGTATGAATACTGAATTTTTAAATCCTATAATAAAGTATGGGACAATAATAAGATAGAATCACACATATATATTTCGCATTTTAATTGTAATGTGGTTTTCATTTCCGATTTATAAACCAGTTCTTTTGATGATAGAATACACATAAGTAGATACAAATATTGATGTGATTATAATCGTCAAAATATTTACATAAAATACAAATTTGTAGGACTATGAGGAAATTAAAGAGGGATAGGAGAAAAGCTATATGTCATTTTCACTCATTCTATTTCACACTGAATTCCCATTAAGTTAGAGCCAACTTGACTTGAAAATGATTTATTGCCATAAATAATATATACATGCTATATACAGTATTGATGTCTTAAACTCTTAATGCTAGCTCACTTGCCATAATTTGAACAAAGTTGAAATCAGTTTTTCATTAGCATCGATAGTTTTGAGCATATAGTTGAGGGAAAAACTTCTAAAGAAACCTTATAATTAGTTGGTACGAAGTGTGGGGGCGGGGGGTCAAGATATAGGGAGAGAGGCAGGGATCATCGGTTGGTCAGGGAGACGAATTTGATTTTTTTTATCATGATTGATGTTTTGGAGGTGAAGACTTGGATGTGTTGTAGTTTAATTTTTCTTCAACTATTGTCGTTTTCCTCTATAAATTCACCTATGGTTTCTATACCTAAAACCCTATGCACACCCCAAGTGGTTCGGAATCCACTTTAAGCAGTAGGTCCATATAAGCGGTTTGTGCGGAAGGGGCTGAGAAGACGAGAAGTTAATGAACTCAAAATGTCTAAAATACCGAATAAGAAATAAGGAAAATATTAGTGCAATAAGCAGAATGCTTGAGCCCATCAGTTTGCAATTAGTATGGAAACCTAAATATTTTACAGAATTTGTTGAGGTGTTGAGGTTTTTATTGCTTCCGATCGTTAGAGTGAGACGGTCCTTCGGAGCTAATAAATATAATTGCTTCTGTTTCAGTTGCATTCATTTGAGTTTTCTATTTCGTTAGTTCATTAATTATTAGAGATGCTGCATTTTCAATTCTTCCAGCAGCTTCATTGATTGATTTACTAGCTGAGTACAGAGCAATGTCATCAGCATAGTCTGCGCTTGACAGGTTTCTTGGAACCTCGCTAAAAACAGAAGCAACGTAGAGGCGGAATTAAACGGGAGAGAGAATAGACCCTTGTGGGAGTCCCGCGATCTTTGAGTTTCATCCGATGAGGAAGTTTCGACTCTAGCTTAAATATGTTTATCTGAGAGGAATTATACAACGTTTTTGGGTATTTAGACTACTAAGTTTGTACATAAGGGCAGTGGGCTACACAAAGTCAAAAGCCTTCTCGCTGTCCAGAAGAAGAAATTCGGTGTCCGCTTCTCTATCTCATGCGGATTTTATATCGGTAGTAGACCAGTAGTGCACCGGATACGATGGAGGCTCACTAGGCTTGACAATTGGAGTGATTACTGCACCTGTCCAGAGTTCGGGACAATATTGTTGCAGGAGAGGCACATCTCGGGCTCCTTTGTTTTTGAGTGTTTGGATGGCTGACAAAATTTTACAAGGATTTCAAAAGATCTTAATAGGCTTTGATTGATGATTTGATTGATGCATTGGGGATCGATTTTTCACTATTCGCGGTTATTTGGTCTTCAAAAAATTTGTTACCACGAGATGTAAATAGCTGATGAATGTTAGTGTAGGGTAAACATAGTATGTTAGCCTTGTCATAGGTCTATATGTATGTCGTTGTTGGACTTGTTTGTTGTTGAGACTTTGAGTTTTTTGACCGGCGTTATTGAAATGTTTTGTAATGCATCATATTGAGTGATCTTTGAAGTTTATACGAGGGCGGTTCAATAGGTAGCCGTGTTAGGACTGAAAACACATTTTTTTCATTTTTTAACATAGTCCCCTTTTAGAAAGATACACTTCTCCCAACGTTCCGGCCATTTTTTTAACCCTTCGACAAAATAAGATTTGTTAAATTCGCCAAAGTAGGCCTCTGTCTCGGCGATGACTTCCTCGTTTGAGGTACATTTTTTCCCCGCCAGCCATTTCTTCATGTTAGGAAACAAGAAGAAGTCGCAGGGAGCCAGATCGGGTGAATAAGGGGGGTGGGGCAGTAACTCATAACGCAATTTATGCAGTTTAGCAGCGACTACTCTGGATGAATGGGCTGGTGCGTTGTCGTGATGATACAATACCTTCTTTTTCGCCAAATGCGGACGTGTCTTCTTTAATTTTCGGTCAAAGCGCTCCAATAACTCACTATAGTAATGTCCAGTGATTGCTCTTCCTTTTTCTAAAAAATCCATGTGGATGATGCCCGTGGCATCCCAAAAAATCGTCGCCATAACCTTTTCAATCGATGGGAGCGTTCTTGCTTGCTTTGCAGGAGGTTTATCGGGAGAAATCCGTTGGTTTGATTGTTGCTTAGTTTCGGGAGTATAATAATGAATCCAGGTTTCATCAGCAGTGACAATTCGATGCAAAAAATCCGTCGGATCTCGCTTAAATTGCTCCAAACACTGCTCCGAAGTCAACAGCCGCATCCGCTTGTGGTCCGCCGTTAGCAATCGCGGCACCCATCGCGCTGATAATTTTTTCATCGCCGACTTATCATGTAAAACATTAATTTTCAGTCCAATCGACACACCTACGCCCTATGTCATGTGGTGGATTTTTCCGATGATTTCCTCGGTAATCATGCCTGTCAGGTATCCTTATCAGGAACGCATTCTTGCCCAAGTTTAAATTCATTGAACTAATATCAAACTAAAAAAGGAAAGTCCTCTGTTTTCAAACGCGGGCACTTATTGAACCGTCCTTGTGTTTTTGAGTTTGTTATCCCAAGTAGTTTGTTGTCAGTCAGTTATTTTAAGTTTGTTTTCCTTGATGCACCGATTTAGGTTGGACGTTTGTTCGGGGTTACGAGTTTTTTACATTCTCGATCTAACGATTTTTAGAAATTTTGATTAAGCAGACTATTTGAGAGGGACGTGGGGTATAGATAGATGTAGACGAACAAATGGGAGTGGGGGAGTCCCGGGCCTTTGAATGATATTAGTGCATCTTAGAATTAGTAAGAATTTTACCTGATTCGTTTGGCTCAGCGGAGGTCCAAGTAGTGTCCTTTGCATTGTAATCTCCAGCAATAAGTGTTGGAGTATTGCGAGGTAATAGAGAACTCAACGGGTTTGTATCTAGTGAGACATCAGGCGGATTGTCTAACGAATGGATTCTCGTTACTCTATTGCCTACTTGGACCTCAACTCCGAGGTATTAGGTGAGCGACAGGAAATCGTGAGGAGGAATTTTGTATTTCAGGGACTTATGTCTAGCCACAATCACACCACCACCTGGGTTAGCCTGCGGTGCCTTCCCTTATCAGTGAGAAGTCGGGGATGGTAACTTTCTTGATTTTGCTGTTTAGCTTTGTTTCTGAAAACAAAATAATTCTAATTTTATTTCTATGAATAATATGGAGTAGTTCATCTGCACCTGTTTGAGAGCAAGAATATTCAATGTTAAGATTTATAGGGTTTATGGAGGGACTCAAGGTGTTTCAGTGGTTGTGGTGAGGAGCTACGCGTAAGACGTAATGATTGTGAGTCTTTTTGCAGCAGGGTCTGCTCTTTTCAGTTTAATCATCATCTCCTTTAGCTCCGTAAGGGTTTGAAGAATATTGAGGGCTTTTAGTTCATCAGGCATTCGTTGAGATGTACTAATATAATGTTTTGTGGCAATCAAATTTAATTCAGGATAATGGTAGCACAGCTTGGAAACAGGAAGTGCAGGTCGTTCTGGTTAGCCCTGTTATAGATGATGGTGTAAGCTTAGGGAAGTTAGGTGTCTTGATCGGAGCACGTGTATGTTCTGATTGAAATTATCAATGGTTGTAGAGTGTCGAATGCCGGTCTCTATTTTACTGGGTGCAGTTGATTGTACTCGAGTTTGTAAGACTGCATAAATTTACTTGACCACAGTTGACACAATTGAGCGATTTGCTGGTACAGACTCTTTCTCACATTTAATGGTTCAAAAATTTAGATTGCAATGCTGACTTGCATGGCCAAACCTTTGGCACCTGAAGCATTGTAGTGGCTGCTCAGTTTTCACGTACGTTATTTGAAACTAGGCTTTTCCACATGAAATTTCCACTGTTGTCAATGGGTGTGTAAAATGGTATCTTTCATAAAAAATGATGGAAAGTCTTAGAGTTTTTTCCCGATGGGATTGACCTAGATGGACCAAAATTTCTGAATAAAACAAGAATTGCTGCAACAAATAAAATAATAGCCAATCCTGCCCATTTGATCGCAATGAACTTTTCTTCGGGAAATGTCCATTTTTCCATGGACATGATTTGCAGTTCTTAACCATCATCTTTCTTTTATACAAGATAACGAGGTTCATTCGACTCTCCTCGAATAGCAGATGATATTTCCTTGTGAAGGAACCGATGCCAACATTACATTTAACAATGAGTGAAGTGGTATCAATCTGGGATCAAGTAATAATATAATATGATAGCGAATGAGGGAAAAGGTATGAAATAACTCGCGTTACCAATTCAACCTTTTTTTCCGGCTTATACTTGTACCTTCATATCAGTTATATTCAATGCCGCCATTTAATTTGCATTGAATATGAATGGTGTGGGTTTTACGGGCTATCAATGAAACCGATACATATATGAACGAAATGGATATTCATCCGGGCACCGCAGCGACGGGTCCATGATATCTCATTGCTCACAGATCAATCCATTAATCCAAGGAAATATTTCCATGAAACAACAGTGATTTTTCTTTATGCATTACATTGTCATTATTTAATTCAATGTTATTATTTAAAAGTTGTAATGGAAATTATTTTAATTGGCCATTAAAAAATAGCTTATTATGAGATGAGTTCAATTAACTTCACAAAAGTAGTCACATAATACCTGAATGAAACTCATCTTCCACAATTTTTCACCTCATTTTGATTTGAAAAATTATGATTCTAAAGTGTTCTGTGTATATCATTATCAATAACTGCATAAGCTATGACAACTTGAACAATTGTTATACATTTGAAAACTAATAAACCCGAATCAATAGCCCAAATATCGATATAAACTAATAAATGTCAACCAATAAATGAATGACGATTGAAAAATGAATTATGACGGACCAATAAGGAATATGCGCTTTCGTGAATAAGATATTGCGGATTCTCTCTATCTCACCCTAACCAGTAAATTCTCCACATCAATTCCCTGGTGGAATTGTAATTATTTTTTCGCCACCACGTCAGATCTGAACTCTCCTGTTTTGAAACGTGGGATCTTCTTTTAAATGACTCGCATTCGCAGTACCTGTATGGAGTGGGTAATTCAATAATCCCGTGTTGAGTTACCTCTAAGTTACTACGATTCAGTTCAATATGGCATGAAATACATCTCGGTGAAACGTAAACTAATTCTGTGAAATATGATTTCTCCACTCTGACATTTTAATTTTCCATTTTATGAATATTGCCGATGACAACATGCCCCTCGATTTTTGCGCAACAAAATTTATTTGCAATTGTATTAAATATGTCTGGAATATCATTGGTAGAATTCTAGAAAACAATTTCTGTTGTGTCTCAATGTCCTACATATAACATCTTCCATATATCTATCAAAAATCTGCTAGAAATGTCCAAAATATCTTACTACAGCATGTACGGAGAGATGTCCCGAGGAATCTGCAATGCATCTTCCATGGACCACTTTTTTCCCGAGATTCTCATTAGTTTAACGAAGGCAATCGTGACACTGAAAATCGATGAGGCTTTGAAGAGTCAAATGATTTCTGGATTTTTAATGCAGTTTGACTTGTCTATAAAATTCTAAATTCTTTTAAACTGTGGGTGAATAATTATGCCAACATTCTAAAACGCTGAACTTTCCAACCGAAAATTGATACCAACTCATCACTGCAAATTTGCTTTTCATCGAGACTACAGTTGTATCGTTAATGCTACGATAAAAGGAGGGTTGATCACCTTACCTAGACACGTAAATGTATACTTAACGTAGCGAAGCGTGACGTCCACGAGTAACGTGCCATGGAACCTGGCTGTGTGATATCGCATTACCCGCGTTAACTCGTGAATACACATATCTACGACACTAGCACATGGGTCCAAGCATCCCCTGGAACGATACCCATATCACCGACACGTGAAAGAGTGTTGGGATAAGCAATGAAGAGACCAAGGGGGGAGGGGGTAGGGGGTACCAGGAAAGAGGGAGAGATGAGGTATACATTATCCTTTGCATATGTGGTTGTGTTTGACATTGAATATACGCTCTATCGTGGCATAATCGGTGCGGATGGCGTTGTCGAAGGATCATCTACAACGTGTTGAATTACTGATTTACATCTGCAGTTAAATGATACGCCAGAGTTGTAACTGAACTGTGTGCAAGCCTAGCCAGAGAGCTTAAACATTCAGTTTTGAGTTATCAGACGAATGTCAACAGATTTTATGATGGTGACAGGTACAAATTATTAGTGAAGATGCAGTGGAGGGACTCGGTGCCCCATCGGGGCATTAGTGATTTCCGTGGAGATAATATTGTTTGAAATATTTTGTATGAAACGTCAAACAATAATAGTCTTGGGGAACACTGGTAATGTACACAAACAATTTGAGGTTTTTGTTTGCAAATTTGTTTACAAACTGTCTGAAGTTTGGTGGATCGGTTCTTGTGGGTGGCGGAATGCACGCCAGATTCAAAGGCACCATCCGCGTATCAGTTCTGGTCACAGTTATGCCACCCACCTTAAGGATGCAACTTGGGAATAGTAATTATAAAATATAAAATATGTGGTTCCATGGGATGTTGGAATATCTGCAAAAATAAATTCATTCAATTCTCTCTCAACTGAAAGTATTTTGGACTAGATGAAGCACGTCGAGGTGGAAGGTCAGTTTACGTTCAATGAGATGAACGTGCACCTCTCAACATATGTTTGGGTCTGGGTATATTTGGTAATGACGAACTAGATCTTTCGAGAGATTGATTCATTGATAGTTTATTACTGTACATTATGTTGTATAAGAGATTAGGATCAAGGTCGACAGATTTTCAATAGCGATAAAAATTGTCTCACCCATCCTTACCAAAGCAACTTAAATAATTAGCAGTAAGCGCAAGTGTTTGCAGGAGAAATTGCAGTGATCCGCAGAAGGTTTTTGATTATTTCAAAATCCTCAATGATTCAATTTTCACTTCCAATTGAGGAATATTGAAGTATCGGTTTTTCAAACAGGTATGTGAGTTACAGTAAAATTGTGGAAAAATCAATATGAATGGAAGTAAATGGGAAAAACCATGAATAAAATTAAGTAGTTCAAGCTTTTAGTAGTAGTAGTTTTTGAGTTTTATTTCCCCACCCACAACTTGTTTTCATAATGGAATTTTCCAAGTTTTATCTTCAGCAATAGAGGTGTAATCAAACAGTGCATTGCGGCTTTAACTCATCGCTCATTAACTCCCGAAATACGAAAACCTCTCCGTTCATTTTCTACTTTTAACTGTGAGTTCGCAAAAGTTTAGTGGCACGCGAAAATAAGCCCAGACTGATTATCGTGTAGGATTACATTGTGTACTTACTGTGGTTAAAATTGCAGGGGGAGGGTACAAAACTCGAAAAATTTCACAATGTATCGAGGGGGCAGGAGTGTATGCGTGTGTGTATGTGTTATTTCTTTTATTTTTCCTTCATCCATCTTTTTTGTACTCCCCACATTAGCTGCGCTTCAGTATTTCCCTCGGAAGGGACTACTGGACACCCATCCATGCGGCTGGGGCCGACTTACGCCATTTAGACGATCGCATTTCCAAACACAGGGTAAACATTCAGAAATCTCTGTGCTACAATGGCGAGCGCCTATGATGTAACCTCCCCCCCCCCCTGCGTCGGGTTAGGTTCCCGCCCGGCCTTGCGGCCTCACTTTATGGGTACCGCCGATAATACACACGCAATGTTGCTGCTCTCGGCCGAAATTCATGAGAAATTACCTTACACACCAAAGCCGCGACTGTGTGTATGTGTGTGTGTATGCGCGAAGTATAACGCGTTTCTTAAACCCTCCTCACGACTTCTTAACTTATAAAACTGCATGTAAACACAACAATTAATTTACATGCCTCAATGTTCAGTTTTATGTTGTTAATTGCACAGAACGAACAATTAACAAGTTGTAAACAAAAAAAAAAGAACATAGTCAATGGAAAAAAATTGAGTAGCGAGTTTCTAAGAAAAGTTTTATACGCAGTTAATAATAGTACATTTTTATCCACAATTCATCATGGTCATATTCGCGATGCTTGGCCACCCCACCATCGCCCATTAATCCTTCGAAATGTTCCATCTATCCCGGGCCACCAACCCTCGGAAAAAAACAAACAGAGCACAGATACTGACTGATAAAAACTGTAGGAAAACATGAAAAAAACACGAGAACTTATACTTGCGTAAAATGCCAGAAAACATTTCGTAACACTGAAAGACGCGAAGGCGCAAAGGTGAGGGGGAATTCTATTCCGGTAGCAGACGTCTGTTTATTTTAAACTTCGGGCACGTGCTTCTCGAGTCCATCTGATCACATACTTCTGTATATTTATCAGTCCAAATCCATGGATATTAAAAGTACAATATTTTTTTTTCTTATTTCAGAATTTGTATTGGGATGAAAAGCACTGACTTTGTTGTATTTTCTTTAAAAGATATTCCCGTTCTTCTCAGCACATCTCATTTTTAACCCATCATGTAGCTCGCTCGTAGCATATAGTCTTCCCACGGCCGAGAGATTGACGTTCCACTGGTCTTTGTTTATGTAAATTAAGGACACCCTAAAAATAATTGGATTGAAGATTGAGCAAGCACGCAGTGCGAGAATCACAAGTACAGTGTCTCAAGTGAATTTTGACGGCATTGTACCAGGCAGGACACACATATGTAATGTCTGATCTGATAGATACCTTGAATAAAGTAAGTTTCAACGTGTGACTTAGTGCCGGTGATTTTATTAAATCATATAATCTTATACAAGGGGTTATTCACTCCCGCAATCACTGTGTAACTAAGGAATGAAATCATCCTCGAAATCCCATAAAATCGCATGAAATCATAAAATCACACGGAATCAGTCAAATGTCGCGATTTCATTGATTTCGAACGAAATCACGTGACGTCGGTCGAAATCACAAACTCGACAAATGAGTGTTCAATGTAGTTTTGTCCGTATTTATTTAGTGGGAGGTACTGGCGTTGTTTGGTGGATTGATATACGTATATACAATTTGACTTACACAATTCATTATGACATATTACATTATTGGTATATAGTTGATCTATTTTTATGGCTGCCTATTGTATCCTCGGGCGCAACTAGACCCAACTCTCCCTTGCTCCCTTGCATGGGTGAAATAATCAAATTGAAATCATCCGAAATCCCTCGAAATTAGATGAAATCACCTCAAAATTCGAACGAAATCAGAATAAATCTACAATTTCACGAAATCATTGAAATCACCTGAAATCAGCAATCACTGTGTCCTTCGAGTTCGTAATGAACAACTCCTCGATCTTATGTTTTTTTTACGATCGTTATTATTTCGGCTAGGTGGCTTTTGTCCGAGGGGCTATTCATAGTAAAAAGCACTGTGCCGCTCGAGATAGAAAGCAGACTAGAAATCACAGGAAATTCGTTTTTGCTATTCAAGAACAAAACCGAAGATGCAGTTTTGCGGTAAAAGCCAAGGAATACAGTCGTTAAGACGTTATTGCACAATGAAAATGCATCATAATGACATTATAGAGGGTGAAAAATCCTGGCAAATGGTGAGGACACTGATTAATTCGCTAAATCACGTCGTTTTCTAGTGACGTAGATAATTGAGATGACATGGATTGTGAAATCGGTGAAAAGGGACAGAAAGAGAATCGCTCAAAGTCAACTGAAAATTGTACAGAGTGGCTAGAAGATTTAACTACCGTTTACCGTTAGTCAAGCATGTCTTCACTTGAGCACTGATAAACTTAAAAGAACTGAAGAAGCAGAATTGGAAAGGCTAGAGAAAGCAATCACATGAACTCCTTGACTTGGGGACAATTATCGGATATCAGGAATCACCTTGTCCCAAGATTTGCCAATGAATCTCCTTGGTTTTTTCCACGGAACTTTGGAATCGGTAGTCGAATCGGTATGTAAACCTAAATATCTTGCGCAATTCATTCCTACTATTTTCTGCTTTCGATGGTTGAAGTAAGACTGCATTCAGAAGTAGTAGATATGATTGCCTCTGCTTGAGCAACATTGAGGTGACATCCAATATAGAACGAAAGAGAGATTACCTCCCCTGCATGGCTATTTCGCTTAGAGTTCATACTAGCATCCGTTTACAATTAAATCAATCTCGGCCAATTTATGCAGCAGAATATCTCCCTGATCGTATTCTTTTCCTCTGTCTACCCAATAACCAAGAATGGCAGAAGCGAATTTTCTTGCCTATTTGGCATTAACAGCTTGACTATTATGCAACCAAAGTCTCATCCCACTAAGCACTGAGATCCAACATATTTGAGTTTTACTCCGATGGATAAAAGTTAGCAAAATCTGGAGGAAATAGCTCTTGCATTCACATATGTCTTGCGCATGGTAATCATCGTAAAGAAATTATGTACAGTATAAGAGTTTAATCTTCTTTGAAGCAAAGGTTTTTCGATTGTGAACTAATATCGAATATATGTTCCAAATTTTGTCGAAATCAAAGTTGGCGTATTTGAGGTATCTTTATTTGTTTATATAATTGTTTCTAAATTTTGTATAAGCAAAAACAAAAAATACGTATCTTCTTCCCCCACTGATGAATAACTATATGCACTTTCATGAAAATCCGAGACCATCAGGTTCCTAGCCCATCGAGTTCACATCGAATGCCCCATATGTATGTATATGTGTAGAGAGCGAAAGAGGAACAAAGAGAGTGTCATCTAAACTAAATAGCAGTGCAATATGAGAAAATTAAAATGAATTTGAAATAGACCGCTACGTGACACGGGCCAATATTTTACGTCCAATGCTTCGGTTCTAGCGGCCGTCCCACGACGGCTCAGTTTTTTTCGATGTCAGGACTAAACAAGTAAACGTAGGCGAGATTTGTTATTAAAGAGTATGGAGTTTAATTGAATAATATGAGGTGTGTTGATATACAGGGCTCACACCCGACTGCTCGTCCAGCAATCTTATTTAGTTTTACGTATTTATTTACGCGGGCCACGGTAAAGGTCTCCATGCTTCTGCCTTATACCCAAATTTACCGTATATCCGCGGTAAATCCGAGATATGAATTACCTTTATTAAAACCAACCGTGGAGCGTGCGAATAGGCACTGGCTATTCAATTCGATTTAGCGAGAAATGGAGGGAGAAAAAAAAACATTTGACCAGTCATCCAATTTAAATTTTCCTCTTTTACAACAGGTAATTGAGTAAATCTTTAGGTGGAGCTACATCAGCTGCTGCAAAAATGTAATAATGTAACCTTTGAACCATGAGACGATGGTTCGAAAAGTTAAAATCGCGTATAGGAAAGTGTGTGCGTAGAGAATATAAAATTTTCAGTTCCATACGATTCCGACAAACCTATCCAAATGGTCCTATTGGCGAAAGCTTGGTATTGGATTATGAGGTTGAAATGAGTAGAAAGATACTATTTATATTTGAATTTAACGATTTACTTGAAATACTTGATTCTACTCAGTCAGAAGGTACGTGCGCTTGATACAGTGGTTTACCCACAACTAAACCTTAAAATCTATGTATTGGCAATTATCCTCTATACCTGAGTGCCAACATAGCGTCCACCCCCTGAGTCTCAACCCTCTGTACATATGGTTGACAACATCCCGTGGCTCCGGGAAAAACTCAGGAACAAAATTTTTTGCTCATAAGAAAAGTAATAAACCAATTTACGCTGTCCCTTCCGAACAGCCATTCCGGCACTAAATCCAGAGGTAGTTGAATTTTGAGCATAAATGAGTTTACTGAAAATGCAACACTTGGTAACAGGATTGAGAAAAAACACAATGTTTTTTTTTGGAAACTTCACTAATGGAATCATTAATAATGATGAGGTGAATTTTCATACTATCGACATAGGGTTCTGAAATGTAGAGCACATTCAGCGCTATTTTTTCAGTTGATATAAACACTCTAATGAAATTTCACGGCAGTACGCTGTATTCTTGCATCGGAAAGCGCCTTGAAACCCTGCTATTTAACCACTTGCCACCCATCCTATCTTGAACCTTCACGCACACAAATGCGTGTAAAATTGATGGATACACCGTAAGAAACTGAACGGGCTCAGGTGATCATACAAGACAAAAGGTATAATGATGTGAAGCGAGCCGTTCTGGTGTCGCATTTCAGCCTATTATGATTCCGAATAAATCAGGCGAAGGAGAACTGTAATACGATATATAGCCACAATATATATATAGGGGTATATGCGTTTATATAGATATAGTACTCATTTTTTATTTGCACTACTAGCTAAGGATGTCGGACTGCTGATTTCAATCGTTCATTTTTTTAACAGGAATACCATTTTGGCCGGTCATTTTTGCGGGAATGAAAATTGATACCGATTACATGAGGGGGAATGCCACTATATTTTTCACGAGGGAGTGCCTGGGTGATCGTTTTCTCCCTTTTAATTCTGTTAGTCACTTGTGATTTAGTTCAATGGATGAAAAATTACTCACGTGTTCATTTATCATCTTATCGTACCAAAGAAAATTGATTACTTATAAATTGCAAGTGTTTTCATTCAAATTTTCCTACAATTTCTTACAAATGATTATGTTGGAAAGGAATGCATTGATCAGGTGACACTTCGGCAAATGTTATAACATTAACAAAAAATGTGAACATTTTATAAATTGATGTAATAATCTTTCACAATTTTGAATGAAGTCAATGTTTTCAATTTGAAGATCTGAATTATGGTTGTTTACCTTTATCTCATCCTCTAATGGTTCCCTTTCAACTGTGACACTAACAGCGCTCCGATTAACACTGTGTTGACTTGATAAGGAATTCGAACATTTTGATTTCAAACGATTGGATCTGGCCTTTACGCTGATATCACGTTTAGAAGACAATGAAGAAGAGGAGGAACACGATGATGCTGATAATGGTGACAGGCTGAATTTATTGCTCATTATACATGACACAGGTGAAATGTTTCATAGCATTTCATTGCATTTCACTAATACTTCACACTTTTTGGGGGGGGGGGGGGGGGGGAGGGGGAATCGCAGTGTTCCCGTTGGTGTGTAACTTGCACACTATTTCAGTCTTGTGGGACAAAATAAATACACTTGAAAACTGTTTTTGAGGAATATAAATGAAGCTTCCTAATGTACAATCGAGGTAAACGATAATATTACTCGGCAATGTTGATAATTTTTCGCCACTCTATCTTCGAGATTTAAAATTTTCAATGTGAAATTATGTTTTTTTGGCAAGATCCTACGTCAAACTGTGTGAAATTCACACCAAAGTGATCAGAAATAATGGTGACGAAAATAACATTGAAATGAATACGAACACGCGCGCCGCAGCAGTGAATGCTGACTACGATACTTTGGTAACTTGCCGAGCACAACTGAGCGCAACTACTGACTTCAACTAACGCGCTCCTCCTTCTGTCCTCGCAACGGCGGCGTCGCGACGCCGAATATACACACTACGCAACGATTAATTACCTTTTTTGACGAGCACAACAGTCCGAAATGCATTTCTACCATTAATCTGAAATGTCCATGCTGAGTATTGGATACTATTTGTGTTGTATGCCCACTATTTTCATATAATTATTCTTTAGGATTTTACTCAGACCTTCTCCAAAAGCCTCCACAGGTTCTAAGAAACCTTTAGCGTGAAAAGTAATTTCATGTTTATTACCTTAATCCTCGGACCTATAGAATCTTAACAAGTATTTAGTTAGCCCTTGAGACTCATCCATTCCTAAATTGCTTAATTACTCTCTTCGATTGTTGTCCATAATAAAACCCCTAAAAACCCACACAGACAGTCCCAATTTTCGGATTCTTCGAATCCCTTTCCATTTTCCTACCCTAGCTTATAACCCCTCAAATAAAGCTCGCACCAAAATTATCACCCAATCAACACCCTGGGACTTACTCCCTCCAAGCTTTCAGCCCTCTCCTATTTTGCCCTCTTGCAAGTATTCTTGATGTGGACAAACATCTAAGATAGGCAGAACCGATTTAACTAGCATCAGCACAATTCAACCTATTGTCACCCCAAGTAGATAGTTAAGAGTATCAATAAAACAATTATTTTGTTCTTCGTATTAAACGAGATTTCGAGATACATAGAGAGTTTTCATTCCCTCTACCGGAATCCAACATTTGCTTTTCCTTTCCATTGAGGAATTGTGAAATAGAACAGTTCATTATTCACTTATGTGAACACCTGGCGACCGGTAAAATAAGTGCTAGACCTGACACGATGTGCATACCAACAATCGCAGTTCTCATTCTAAAATGATCTATTATGCGTAAAAATTTGTTTTGGCTAAGTTAGAGTTGATATTGGAAATGGGATATTTTAATGAATAAACTAGGTAAATAAGCGGAATAACCTTTCTTCAATACTTTGATTCTTTGAACTTAAAATGCTTGGAAGACACATCCGCACACGACAAAGTCCTTAGAGGGACTAAATTCATGACAAAGGCATACCACGTCCTGGACCTCTCATTTTTCACACACTCGATGGGTCCTATCCAGATCTGTTGAATTTTCTCTTGAAAGAAACAAAGCATAAACATGACGCCTTATACTACTCACAATTTTCGTCCATAAAAATGTTCTTCAATAACAGTGTAAACATTTAACAGAAAGATTGATTTTTGCTTCGTATTATTTCAACTAGAAATTCAACCGTTCACTTCGGTGATTTTTTTTCTGTATGCTGCCAGGCAGGAGAACTATATGTGGTAATTGGTCTAATCGATTATTATATAAAGCGAGTTATAATGTTTGACTGAGTGCTGGTGATTTTAGTAAATTATGTAATGTTACCAGTGTAATTTCAGTTTTAATCCTAATTTCGGCCATGTAAAAAGAAATTGTTTAGAGAATTCAATGGGTGATTCTTTTGCTTCGGATGGTTCGAGTGTCGCTTTTTACGGAGTTAGTAAATAAGACGCCTCCTGTTTCACCAGCAACCATCTGAATTCTCATTTCGATAGTTCACTCACTGTTTTAGATACTAAGTATTTAGCTCGTCTAACAGCTCTATTGACTGATTCACTAGCTGAGCATAGAGCGATATCATTAACATAGCCTGCGCTTGGATCCAAACCAATTACTTGCAACAATGTATTATATTATAGCTTGGATTATCATGCGTCATCGCGCAAATGTAAACAACGTACATTTCCAGTCCATTCAATATATCGACTTTCGTGCCGATTTCGATGCAATTTGCGGGAACCTTTATTGTTCTGCTTCCATTTGAAGAAATCTGCTGCTCGAGGAAGTTTACGCGGGTTTTAACCTCCATCGATTTCAACATGTGAGTACTGGTTTCGACGCTTTAAGAGTGGTGATTTTGCCACCGATGACAAGGAACGCCCCGGTCCGCTGAAGAAGTTCGAAGACGAAGAATCGGAGGCGCTACTCGACGAACCATCACCGGGGCCCTCTACCAAAAACAGTTGATGTGTTTGAGCCGGGTATTGAAGGAAAAAAAGGCCGCAATTCGAACAGCGGCACGGCAAAGTCATTTTGCAACATGCCCACGCTCGTTCTGATGTCGCCAAACCCGTCAAAAAGTACTTGGAAACGTTGAAATGGGATGTTCTATCGCACCCGCCGTATTCCCCAGATATTGCTTCGTCCGATTACTATTTGTTCCGGTCGATGATACATGGCTTGGCTGACCAGCACATCACCTCTGATGTGGAAACAATAAAATGGATCGATACATGGATCGCGTCAAAAGACGAACTATCCTTCCGAGCTGGTGTCCGAAATTGACAGAAAGATGGGAAAGAGTAGTGGCTAGCGATGGGCAATACTTTGCATAATCGATTTGTAACAATTTTTGCCATTTTTGCTCAATAAAGCCTCAAAGCTCGAAAAAAAACGTTTAAAACTAATTCCAACTTCTAATATCTGTTTGGGAGGTATGATAATAGAATTTTACATAAATATTTTGGTACATGCAGATCACTAAGTTTCTAGATGAGGCCTATGGGCCACATAGATTCAAAAGCCCTCTCGCTGTCCAGAAGCCGAAATACGGTGTCTTCTTTTCTGTCTTTTGCGGACTTCATATGATCAGTTATTTCTGATTAGCTGGTGGCAGGTCGAGTAGTTTAAAGGAAAGCTAAATTGATGTTTCGGCATTATGTCCAGTTGGCTGATAGATTTTGTAAAACGAGATGCCACGAGATTTTTTTCTAGGTTCTACAAGATTATATCATTATTTGGGAATTGCAAGAGGTAGCATAGAAACTCAAGCTTTTCTTTTCAAAGTGTCTCTAATTTTCTTATAGTTTTCATATTGATAATCACTTGATGACAAGCACGACTACAGTAAGTCTGTTTCTATTAAGCATGAATCACTGAAAAATCAGTTTCAGGCATAGCGTGTTCTGTGTGGTGTTTACTTTTCACATACTCAATGCCACAATAAGTTGTTGGACGTTTAATACAAAGTAAAAAACTGCAAATAGTAACATTATGCATAGACGAAAATTACAAGCTAATGAATTTAAGAACTCCTAGAATAAATTCGCAGTTTAGTGAAATGCTTATTTTAATTGTCTCCATTATCTATGTTCCTATTTATATTATATATATAGCACATGTATATTTCGAACATAATTTTTTGTTGGATGATGGTATGTATTTTTTACTCATTTCGTTTAACTAAAAAATGCTTAAGTACTTTTGTAGTAACTGTTCATCTAAACATTTTATTCTTGGTTCTCAGAATAATCCATTTATCATCCAATGATTGTTATTTAACCGGCATTCATCTGAGAAGAATGACGAAACCGTTTGCGTATAGTTTTGTAAATAGCGAATGTCTTAAGAACGTAATGTATTCAATTTGAATTTTGTACTATCTTCTAGACCAAAAATTTACCTAAAATCACTGATGATTTTTTGCTAAATTTATTAATGTAACATCAATGATTTTAGGACATTAAACAATTTCTGAAGCAAAATATGCTGATATTTTACTGCAAATCAATGGATTCACTTCCTATTATGCACCATTTGTCAATTCTAGCGGTCATCTAAAAATTCGAATATGTTTCGATGTACCTATGTATATATACAAATACACTAAAGATTTTTCACCACTGTTTGCTATCATAAAAAAAAATCAAAATGATGATGTAGAATTGACATGTCATGATCTATCAGTTGGTACTTCTCGCTAATTGGATCCTAATAATTTCGTTTCTTTATATCAAATCACTTCCTATCACTGCTTTTAAGCAACTGACAGAGGAAGACTATATTTGAAAAAATTAATTAAAATTATTACTTTGAAATATTTTATCATGTTTAAGTATCCTCATTCGTTTCAGTGGGAGTGGTTCCATTAATCCGTAAATGTTCAAGCTCGGCGTCTCCTGAAAAACCGGAAAATGTTGTTTTTTCACCTTTTAATTGACAATTCCATGTTGAGGCAGAGTGTTGGATAATGGGGAAAAAGAAAGTGGACGATCGGATGAATAGGTCATGGGATGCTGGTGAAAATGTTATCTTAATGTAACGGTGCTCAGACGAAATGAAGATTGTTAGAAAAAATACAGCTAGGGCACCTAATGTTTGTGAATAGACTATTCAATTCATTCATAAACAGGATGCAAAAATAGGAAATTTTCGTGATGATGTGTCTGATAAAACAGTACTTTTATCCATGCACTACTGCCACTCTCCCGAAGTTTATGGGATTCCCCAAAGATGTAGACGTAATTTGGTGGAATAAAGGATAATATTTAAAAAGAAATATCTAATGATTTCATATTTATCGTCGAGTTGTATTCGTTTTTCGTAAATTTCAAGAGCATTTAAAAGTTTTGAGATTATGGAATGGCTGGAAACGTAAACTTGTGGAAATTCGGCAAATTTTTGCAAGTATTTGGAAGGTTTTCGATATTATTCTTTCGCCTTTAGAATGTTGATATTTTTTGTAATTGTTGAGGATTTTAAGTTGCTGAGTGGGGGGGGGGGCGCCCCCCCTCCCAGGGAGCTCCTCCCCCCTGGACCCCCTGCCGCGCTGTAACCCACCCCCAGACACTAATGGAATAAACTAGTATACGTAATTCCTGTTGCGTAATATACTATTAGGTCGAATCATGTCAGCCTTGTATTTCCGTAGAACAATTTATTCGTTTAAATCACAATTTTGTAAAAATGCGCGAAGTACGCGCCACCGGCTCATACGAATAAAAGTGGGAAGAAGTAGTTTACATTAAAAGCCATAACTTGGGCCCTATAATTTTTCTCCTGAATCTGATAAGTTAAGAGCTCCGGTGAGGGCATATTTGTAATCCCTAAACATCCTTAACCTAAGACATGTTAGGAAGGTAGGAAAGTAAAATAAAAAAATATCCAGTATTCTCAAAGTAAGAGATATTTATTGTGATTTAAGAAAGCACGCAGTTGGGCATTCATCTAAACTCTACTGTTTCTCATCTAAAGAAGCCAGGACCAAGAACTTACAAGCAGAGATGGATAAATTTGCGTCCTCCTCGCATCATCAACAATTGATTTCAATTATGGAGAAGCCTCATGACATACAAACAGCATGGAAATGAATCCAGAACAGGGAATGAAGCATATCATAGCAACAAGCAGAAAAGATTTAACAAATTTTGTTTTATTATAAAAAAAAGAGTTCCGTCACTTGCAAATGCACTCATCACTCTGAATATCATAATTAGGTTATTCATTCGAGTATTTAGTCGTGCTTCTTCTCAATCAATGAATCTCACTAATCAATAATGGAAGACTCTCAGAGTATGCAATGCATCCGCAACTATAACGATGGCTATCATTGGAGCATTTGTAGTAGGTAATTGGACAGTCCCCAAATGGCTCTGAGTAGCAGGTGCGTTCAGTATGTCGTTGACATTTAGCATTACATAGTGGTGTAGATGATAATTGTTGATTCTTTGTTGACCTACCTTCCTGCCTTCGTCTACCAGCCTCATCACATGATTCCCATCCCGGCTTTGCTATTCCTGTGAATTACACATTGAACCACCACCATACCGAGACTCAAACTACGGTGTTGAGGATAACACAAAAAAACAAGACGACAATGTTTGTGAGATGATCAATAATTTAACCCATATGGACGTTTACCATGGATTCCAAATATTCAATCAATTATTCAGGGTTATGAAGGGCAAAAATTTTGTCAATGCCAATTTTAGCCATCAGTTTTCACCCTTTGAGTAACCCACTAACCAATCAATCCATTCAATTATCAACGACTCCAACACGTACACCACCAATACCTTTTGAACCTATACATGACTATTTTCGATGCAGGAATCATTCAAAAAATTATTATCTGAAGGGATAAAAATCACAAATTCGTCAAATTGCTATCAAACAGTCCATCACATTTTGGATGAAGTACTGCAACTAAAATTTAGAATTATTCAAATTTGGAAAAAGGGGTAAACATCCGTATGGGTGATTCCATGGCGTTCCATTTGTATCTTCAGTTATTGTGATTGTCGAGCTAGCACTCGAATGATAAACAATAATAAATCTCTACTCATACAGAGATAGGTCATTCTAAGTCTAATTCATGTATCGAGTCAAAAAACGAGATGATTGTTAGAGCTCATTTAGTTCGTTGTATAGCTACCTAAAAAACTAACAAAATTTATTCCATGCTGTCAAATATGAATGCCATCTATTATAAAATTTCCAAAAATAGGAGATGATTCTTTTATCAATACCGATCAATCCCTCACCGCAAAACAGACTGACGAATGATACCGATCATCTCATTTTTCCACTCGTATTTTCATATTTTCTCGGCAATTTTTGAATGATTGTTTATCACAATATCAATCAGATATGTACCGGCTCGTTTCCTTCGATTATGTCAAGAGTTTTGCCTACTAACCATTAACGGATTCTTGAGCTGAATTATTCCTGCAGAATTCCGGTGGGGAATCCTTCACGAACCACACTAGGAACATGGCGCCAGCTCCGATTATTGGGGGAATACCAGCCAAGACGAGTGGTATTGTATAAGAACCTGAAAGTTAAGAGAAAAAATCAGCAAGTGAAGAAGAAAATGCAAAAGATGTGGTGATATCCCGCTGTGAGAATAACGATGCCATAGTCTCGTGGCGCTTGCGCTAAAGGTGCAGGGCAGGGCAAGGGGGGGGGGGCGTGACGGAACCGTCACTGAATGAATCCAATATTGTCGTCACAAAATTGAGATTTCTTAGCTACATTTTTTGCACGTTCTAATTCGCGACAAACTGTGTTCAAGAATAAGTGCACCAATTGAAACTCTACATTTTTGTTTGTAGGAAACAACATTATTGAACAAATATAATAACTCTTTATTACTACTGATTAGTTTACCTGTATGATCGAACAACAAGCCTGCTATGGGTGGACCAACGGTCAGTGGTATAGAACACATTCCAAGGAGGAAACCTATGGCTTGAGTTGCTCCCTCCCTCCCACAAATATCGAAGGCAATGGGGCCCAGCAACGATATGAAACATCCATCGAATAATCCCATCAACAGGGTAATCACAAGAAGAATTGAGTAGTAGGGCGGTGTCAATGGCAAGAGCATCGTTAGGACGCCAATACTGATGAAGGAGATCTGAAAGTTATTAAATAATTCAGTAACAGAATCGGTGGAACAACCTAAATGAGCAATATGCACTTTGTTGTCGGCAACACGATTTTATTCTTGGGTGTATTTTTCGCTTGTATTATGATTAAAATGCCATGATTCAACATCAACTTCATGTTCTTTGGTGTGTTAGACATTTCATGCATCCGGTTTTGTGATTTGTAAAAAGTGTTTTTACACAACATGATGTTGGTGATGCGATAGTTCATGGGATGCTGAAAAGGGACTGTGGCACCGAATTTGTGTAGGATAATGTTGTGTTTTATGACTTTTTCTGTTGTTGGGCAAAGTACAGCTAAACAAAAAATCAATTCGGCAGATAGCACGGGCTGCATCAATCAGTTATGTTTACCAGTTGCATCAGCACGGACAGTTTCTCACATTAATAGGTTTTTTTTCACTGATGCCTGAAAAGTGGTGATTTGGGGCCGCTTGTTCGGTCGATAAGGTGAAATTATCGTCCATGGCCGTCAAAACGCGAGAATGTGGGGGCCATGGCCTTTTTTCATTACTTATCGGGCCATGGCCTCTCAAAAGCCCTACTTGAAGTGCGCCGATAACCGTCACTCTTCACAACCGAGAGGGGAAAATATTGCATAGTTCGGTCGGTGCGTGGCGCCACTGATTCTTAACCCCTCTCGTAGTTTCCAACTCGCGTACACAACATCAGATCAGCCAGTGTGTGCGAAATATCCGATCGTAGTGATCTTATTAACGTAAAAAATGTATTGACAAAAAAAATGGACGATTGGATCCCAGAAACCCCAGATGAAGTAAAATAGTTGGAGTATTCAATTTGCCTTCTAGTATTTTTTTTTACTTTTATTCTATTTTCTTTTCCTGTTGTGTTTTTTCCAGGTGGGGGGCCTTCGGCGAGCCTCGTCCATGCCTTACCGCCACCTCGTGGGGCAAACTCACCCGCCTCGCAAACCGCCGTTTATCGGCCTTATGACACAAATAGCTATTCCGGGACTCACCTGTTGCAATAAAATCCTATTAACCCTGGGCAAATCTGCTATATATCCGAAAATCAGGCGACCAATGCCTGAGGTGATGCCAATGCACATAATCGGTAGACGCTCGTTAGCGTTCTGGTCAAATACATTCCTAACGAAATTGGCTATGTGAACGTAGGGCACAAAGTATCTGAAAATAATAATTATCAAAATGATTATTGTTGTTATGTTGTGCAATTCTATACGAGGTTAGTGTAAATTTTAACCCGAAGAGTGCAAGAGGAATTGCACCAGCCCACACAACATATTTCTTTCTCTTCCAGATCGAGGTGTTGACTACTGTTTTCATCTTCGATCGAAATGTTGGCTTCGAGTCTAATCCGCTCTCGGTTGTTTGCACAGGCTGCCGTATAACTGAAAAAGAACGAGGTAATCAACATTTCTTATACTTGAGATTTTTGCGGTTAAATCATCGAGCATTTCAGAATTTTTTGATATAACACCATCACAAGCTTTAAAAGGAAAACAAGTAAGTGATTCAATTCACCCCCATTTTCATAATTTTCATTCCAATAGAAGGAAAAATCTAACATGACCATATATTCACAAAAGGCTTTCAAACAATTGCAAAACATACGTTTTCAGCCATTTTTTAGTATATTTCATAAGTCCATATATCCTTCGTTCTATCGTACGCGTTGAACAAGAGCAAAACAAAAATGTCAGAAAGTCTCGAAATATTTTCACAGGGAGATCCAGAATTTCTAACAATCTGGAAGCTTCGAAAGGAGAAAATTTTTGAATGTTGAAGACTTTGAATTTAATTTCTAAATACCTGACTTCGTGCAGATATTGTAACAATTGGAATTTGAAAGTTTCGAAGTGAAATGATGAGACACAGAGCAATCGTCGTTATTATGGATGTGCTTGTCTCCCCAGGAGTTATTACCATATTGCTTCGTGCGAATGATTGTTAAGTTTCCTAGTATCCGCCCTGAGGGCTCTATTTATATCCTGATCAGTAGTTAAGCCAGGCCCGTTCTGGCTTGCGAGTTAGGTCGAGGGTAAGCCTGTGAAGCTTCACTTGTACGATGAAAGGTGATTTGACTTGCGGGGGTAGTGGATGGCTACTTGTTGGTGAGTTACAGCGGCAATTAATTGGTTAGAGGGTTAATTAGAGGGGTTTTGAACCAACGGAATGTTGGGTAAGGCTTGATGAGTAATGGGCTAGGGGGTTTTGCGATTTGATCAACTGATTAATCAACTGACTGATGGATTGATTAATTTATTAATTTGTCCGATGGTGCAATGAACATAGCGGAACGATTCGTAGATGGATGCAAGTGGGAATCGGAAATGGAACGGAACAATTAAAAATGACAGGATACATATATTTGTACCATTGTTACATGTTCAATACTCACCAGGTATTGGCTTGAACAAAATTGCACACATCATAACGACCGATGTAAGTAGCGCTAAACTCCTCAATGTCCCAACCAGTCCAAATCGCTTCAGCAGTGTAGCCATTAAGTAGGGCATAATTGTTGTAAATACGGAACTTCCGGCTGTTACAACTCCATTAACAAGTCCCAAGTAACGTTTGAAATAATGCCCCAGGATTACTAAGCTCGGTGTGTAGGCAAGACTGGCACCCAGACCATACATAACGCCATAAGTGAGGTACAAAATTTCTACCTTGAAAGGATTTAAGAATTATTGATAAAGCGGTATTACCATAGTGCTAGGGGAAAACAAATTCCAGCATTATTTTAAAATTTAGTTCTTTGGTAGGCATCACTTCAGAAATCACTGCAAAAATAAAGTGCAGAATCATGAAATCTTCACCTTGCTCGATGCTTGACATGCATCTCACAAATTTTCAATGAGGGTTGTGTGTATGTGTATGTGATCATTTTTTGGCACACAGTCTCCCGCAAGCGGCTCCACGGAGTAGATTTTTTAGTGGTCTTGCCGTGGACCACGCTGTCTAGTCTGAAAAGAGTTTGAAGAGCATCTACCGCGTAGGACTCCTGCTTGATATGATGTTTTCCGGGAAGAATAGAACTGTTGAGTATAGCAAATAAACAGGGCGCATGCGTAACCAAAGATGACAGCTTTCCGTTAAATCGCGCACAAATTATTACCTGGAAATGTACATACCAAAATTGTACTTCAATGCACAAAAAGAAACTTTGAAGGCATAGGACGGCCTTAAAACGACTGAAAACCTGTTAGTGTGTAGCAGAATAATTTTAATCGCTGGTGTTATATGGAGAAACTCAAAGAAGGACCGACAAAAAAAAGAAGAAGCACGTGTGTAGGTGTGTGTGTGTGTTTGCATGTAGTGTTTCTCTTTGGCTCACGGTTTCTCATGACCGGATTGATTTTTTGTTTCCAAAAATTGTCTCTGAATTGCAGTTTTCCAGGCCGGAAAGGAGTGTCAGCGTTGACCCTAACGCAATCATTCGACGGAGCATCGGTTTCTGAAAATCGCAAATTTCCAAGGATCGAGAGTGAGTCAACAGTTCATCGAGAGTTTGAAAAATGATGGGCTAAAATTAACAGTTCGTGCAAGGAATGTCACCAGTAAAACTTGAAAACAGCTCTGATATTGAGTAATCTGTCTATTACGATTTTTTTCCATACACAATTTCGATGATGAAAGGAATTACGGTGTCATATTTTTTGGAAATTTGACAGCTGTTGATTTGGTCACAACTCTCCTATATGTACTAGCAGTTTCAAAACAAACTAACCTCTGTATTCGCGATTACACATGTTGGGTTCCACAGTGGAATTCAGCTTCCGCCTGGAAGATCACTGTACTGTGTTCCAGGCAGAGGTTGTTGCGATGCTAGGCTATGTGAGAGCTAACATACAGCGGCGTTATACCAGGAAAAGAATCGCCATATGCTCGGACAGTCAGGCAGCCCTTAAAGTTTTAAGAATCCGCACATCAAGTCGGCAATTGCGAGATTATGTAGGAAGGCATGGAACATGCTGACCCGCAAGAGCAAGGTCAGGTTGATTTGGGTACTGGGGCATTTGCACATACCGGGTAACGAAAAAGCTGACGAGCTAGTAAGGAGGGGCGCGGAGGGGAACGAACGTTTCCCTCGGCTTGCCGTAGGACTACCGAGGCAAGCTGTGAAGCGAAGTATCCAGGAATGGACTGTCAATCAGATAAACCAGACCTAGATGATAACTGCAGGTGTCAGACAATCCAAAATTTTCATCCGCGACTGGTGAATGGACAGGAACCTAGGAAGAACGGTAGTGGCTGCCATGACGGGCTACTGCAAACTCCGTAGGCACATGAGCATACTGGGCCACACAGAAACCACCATATGTCGCTGTTGTGAGGAGGAAGAGGAAACTCCCTACCACATACTGTGCAAATGCCCAGCACTCGCTGTACAAAGACACCGGGTATGGAAAAATGCATCCTCGGAGGAGGAGAAATGAGGACAGCTGGGATGTAGAGAGATTCTAAGCTTCATAAATGGGCTTGGAAGCTTCCTATAACCCTCCTGCCGACGAGATTTTCGGTCTGTGGGAGACAAGAACGGCCTAGGTCTATATGTTGCCCTTCACTTATAGTGAGCCCACAGTGTACTATAATAACAATAATAATAATAATTTCTATATTAAATACGCTCTTTTTCCATCCAATCTCGGATTTCTGCATTCTGCCCGATGTTCCAATTGAAGCGCATTGTGAGCTTCTATGTTATCATAAACAAAACGAGTACCTGGAACATTGGATTCTAATTTCGTCGACGCAAAATCCGTTGTGTCCAAAACTGTTCGCACTTTTTTCAACTATCCGCCATTCCGATGTTAGTTAGGCTTGCGCTTGAAAATTCCGGCCTAAATGAGAAGATCTATTTTCCTCCGGTAGCTTGACGTGCATCTTCGGCTACGAGTCTAAATAACACAGGCACCCTCAAACACAGACATTTCAATCCAATCATTTCCAACACAGCAATGTTACCGGGCACACTTTTGATATACCTCGACGCGCTTTATTTCCAATACAACTATAGATATAGTGTGTTCACACAAAATCAAACAAAATATAATGTCCATCGGTAGATCTGAATGTAGCGTCAGTATTCTTTCGACAACCGAACACTATAAGTTTCGTTCGCTATCATGAATGCTAAAAATGTTCACTAAAATTTTTGAATATGCTGAAATGTCTACACGGAGAAAACTGCATGGTAGAGATTACTTTCATATATGAGATATTACCATAAAACATGGTAAACGGTTTTTTGACTTGACTTTTATGGTAATTTTTACCATGTCGAGTAGTAAAAATTACTTAGCACTATGGTGATCACTCCCATGGGGTATGGTAGACATTACTATACACTAGAGCAATGACAACTATTATTATAGGAAGGATTACCATCGTGGATAGCAAATATTACTATTTACACCTTGGACCCTTTATTATGTTCGATATCGTAGCAACTACAAAACATATACGCTTACCATATTCATGGGAATGAGTCCTATATGCATAGGATGCGTCCCTATAGTGTATGGCTGTCAGGTCTATGCCTGACATGCAATTGATCTGAATCACATGAAACACATGGTCCATATTAACACTTCAGGAAATAAAATTTTGTAACTCATCATATGTGGCTACCTCCGGCAATGGAAAGAACTATGTACCAAAACAATGGGTTTGAATTCTCGCTTAAAATTGTAAAATTAAATTACTCATGACGTTTTTTTCTCCAATAATTTTTTTAGAATTTAAACCACGAACTCATGCTTCCCTAAACTCATTCAGTGTCCATGTGCAATGTCCTGAGGATATTGTGCTATTTTAGATATAGATGTAAATATTGATATTAAGGTATTGATGTAAATTGTAGTTGAATTTCGTTCCTAATGTAGTCATGACTGCAGTAGGATGACTAATGGGTAAACCAATGAATAGTTTTTATTATATTAATAAGTAGTATTCGAAACTAAGTTCGTTAAATAAAAAAATATATCATCAAAAAAATCTACGTTATTAAACCGACCATCATCGTGCATAATAATCTAGAGATCTTTAATCTCGATCTCTGTGATGTTTTATGGCTTTTTACATTTTACCATACAGTATAGGGTGATGTTACTATGTTGTATGGTAATTTTCACCATACATCTATTCTAAGGGTTACCAAATAACAATGGTAACTCTTACTATGTAATCTTGTACACGTTACTATCGAAAATGGTAAATTTTTACTATATTTAAAGGCTTCATTCCCATCGAGAGTCTTACTATGTCCTATAGTATCCGTTGCTAGAGCCTATAGGAACTATAACCATAGCATAGTAATGCTTCCCAAACTTTGGTAATTCTTACTAGTCGTAAATATTCACATGGAATACTCTACCATCACCCTTTTCTCCGTGCATATATTGTAAGGAGAATAGAAATATGTAAATTGTCAAATAATTTAGGTTCATTTAATTCAATTGATACCATGTTATTTAAAAAATCATGTTATGGTAAGACAAAATTTTTTCAAATGTGGTCCGGAAGATGGCCACGGGCTTGTGACCGAAACGTCGGACTGTTAATTGACATTAATAATTTCTATTGACACGGAAAGTCCTTAATATCTTATTCTACAAGACCGCAGAGGACAAGTGACTCTACAATATTATATCAACGGTCAATACAACAAGAAATAATCATGTTATTCAATGTAATTCTATGTTAAGAATGTGTTAAAGGTATGTTATGTTTGTTTGCGTTTAATGTGTTCGTGCTGAATACGTTTCGTGTTATATGAACATGTAATATGGTGAGATCTCATCATTTTGAACAAACGTCTGATCAGCTCCATATCCGAATCGTATTAAACTGCTAATGAAAAAGGCCAGTGAAGAGCATACAGATGTTAAAAGGGAAACATATTGAAATCGTAAAATTAAGCATATGACGGAATTTGTAATCCACCATCAATCTTCAGGAGAGCTATGGCATTCATAGCACAGGCTCTTAAAGGAAGTAATTCGTAATTACCCTAGTCGAAAATATGGAAGAGAGCAGCATCCCTCCAAAAGCCAGAGCACCACCAATGAAAGTTGTCATCTGAATTCCAATCTTATCAGTGAGGATCCCGGCAACAGGAGACAGAAAGAATGTTGTGCCTATTGTGAGTGAGCCGACGAGTGCTGCAATCAAGCATAAAGACCAAATGATTTGCAATCTCACCGAATGATTGAGTGAAAATTGTCCCAATGAGTTGCCGTTTACTAATCGTTCATTGACCGACGACATGATTGTTTCTTTCAATCAAGAATAGTATTCGCAATTGCGTAGTTAATGTATACCGGCAGTCTGTGCAAAAGATAATTGATGTTAATTTATCATAATGACTCGGGATGGACCTCCGTTTGTAATAGAACATATTGTCCACAGGCATCACCCAAAAATTTCGTCACCAGTCAAAATGTCACTGACCAGACATTTCTTAAACTTTGTAACGTCTGAATAAAAAAAAACATCTAGAATAAAAAGTAAATGTATACTCAGAGGAAAATGGCATATGGACGTGGTTGTTAACCTAAAGACATCACGTTTTTCAATAGTGCCAATTAAATAATTAGTGGAACCCCTCGTGGAAATGGCTTTGTCATTTTATAACAGAAAATAACATAATACGACAAAATCGACAGATTATAACATATTTGGACAGATTATGACATATTCGGACAAAATATTACATAAAATGACCATAAAAGAACCTGTTCGAAATCACGATCATATAGTGTCATCATTTGACATATTAGGACGAAATTATGACAGATTCTGACAAAAAATGACATTAAATGTTCGTGATTTCGGACAGGTCATCATATTATGCCATTTTATGTCATATTTTGTCCGAATATGACATAATCTATCCAAATATGTGATTGTCTGTCGATTTTGTCATATTATGTCATTTTCTGCAATAATCGGACGAACCCATTTCCACCACGGACAACATTAATATGTCATCGTTTCCAACACGCGATTCTCTTATATTAATGGAATAGTACCATAAATCTGGATTCCACTTGTATATAATTCGATGTATGAGAATTTTGCTGAAAATTAAATTAATCTATGTCGTACCATAGGTACATGTAACCTCCATATTATTTATATAAGACAGTGTTTAAATTTCTTTGACTACCAGCCTTCTTCTTCCAATTAACTAAATATTAAAATACTAAAATGACTCCCCAACAAGAAATTCAGATCAGGGCCATGTAAGGTCCTGATCAGGATGCCTTATTTTGCAACAACGGCCCTCATCTGGCAAAATTGACCATGACTCATGTGGCGCAGATCTGGGGTGAAACGCATGGATACATCCGGGCGAGATCAGGTGTACCTCATCTGGCCCCAACAGGTTGGACGTACAGGGGCCGGATGAATATTGCATGTCCAGGCCCGGACGAATATTACACGTTCAGGATCAGATGATTATTACAATATTAGGGGCACTAAATTACATTTGTCTTAATAATATTAACTCGGAAACAAGATATCCATGAAGATTGTACTCGTGCCTCCAAGACAAGAGCGCCAATACTTATGATAAAATTTCCAAGTATTATGACATTACTTGAAAACAAACGAAACTGGATTGACTTAAACTACAAACGAGAACATTATTAACATTTTCCATGAATATTTGGGCTTTTCTTATTTTACGCTCTAAGGTCGATGTTGTAGAATGTTAACGTTTGCTACCTAGTCCAGAATACCTCAATTTCACCTCAACAGGGCCTGACGAAGCATGCCTGAGATTTACCGTATCTTGACATGCCTTGTTTGCACCTTGACAGGCCCTGAACAGGCTTCACGGATAGTACCCTTGTCCGGGTACGCCGGAATGTCACCTTAACAGGACCTGATTGAGTTTGTAACATTATAATCAGATCAAGGCCTGATGTACACTATAAACGGCTTGCCCTATTCCGGCAAGCTTGGTGTACTCCACATTAGGCCCTGATCAAGCGAAACTGGATTCGGGTTGCCTTATTTGTACACGATCAGGTCCTGACGTGGCACCAAGCCAACCTTACAAATTTTCTAGTCGGGTCGATTCAGTTAATTGAAGATTGCCCTTACGATCAATGCTTGACCATCGCTCATTACAAAAGTTACAACTCAATCAAAATTACGATACTATTATGACACCATTATGAGATCACCGGACTATTCATTCCTCTATATCGACAAAGTAGGCGACATAGTTTTTTTTGTAGGTGACAATAATGATGGGAAGTATATATAGTTCCGTAGTTGGAACTTCATCGTCCATCTTTGTTATTAACTACCGAAGTTCGTAAACCCCAAGATTTAGAAAATTGTACTACGTTATCCCCTCGATTAGCACCATTTCCTTTACTTGAATTAATTGAACATTAGATACTGTCAATTCAATGTTTACACCGAAACGCATCATATATGCTACTTATCACTCGCATGATTCTCGAAAGTTTTCTCTCCTTTCTCATGAGGAAGTATATATAAGCATTGAGTCAGGTCAGGGGCTTCGATAGAACATTATCCGCCATGGGAAGCAATATTATAAAATTTGAGTGATATCATTCGGTTCAGTGACCAATTTATGGGCAACGATGCTGAAGGGGGAGAAAGTACATTGATAATTATACAATAGTACGATTCATGGAGGGATTTTTAATGCTGTAACTTCGTTTGAGCCCGAACACTTGCAAATTATTGCAAGAATGATTCGCATAACCTGAGGAATCATACATAAATTTCAGAATAGATGAAGCATTATAGAAGCAAACACTTGGCTAATTAATACAATGAAAAATTCAGTTTTTTAATGTACGAAAAAATATGTACATTTTTTTATAATGACTGGCCTGGTAGACATAGGACAAAATATCAACGCTGCAGGAAAAAATGGACATTTTATTTTACGTCGTTATTTAACCACGCAGCTTATTCTCTCTTCTTGAGGTATTGGATGTCAAATCACGAGTACGAAAGTAAGTACTCGAATTTCAATCTCTACCGAGACCAGTATTGAAATCAATCCGTACTTCATGCAAGTAGAGCGATTATTTTTTTCCTTATCATCATGAGATGTATTATCATAGATATTAAATATTTACATAGAAAAATATGAAGAATCACAAACAAAGTCAATTAATCATCTAGTATATGTTTCATGTAATGATAAATGAGATTCAGCCCACGTGGGAATTAACGAGTATACTAAGCTTCTTATTCCCAACATCAGCTGAGCCTTATCAGGTGTGTAAACATTGTGCCCGTCTGCGCAAGGTATTTAGGATTTTCCCGAAAGGGACTACTGGACACCCATCCATGCGGCTGGCGCTAACTTCTCCCGTTGAGGCGAAATTGATTTGTCTCACTAGTTTTAAAATTTCCTGAATTGGAGTGAATGATTCCAGTATGATGCTTATGGCGGATTTATGTTGTCCGAGAGAAATTGATTGTATTTCGGATCCAGGCATAGTCTATAAAATTGTTTCGCCACACCTAAAGTTGCGTGCATGCAATTGGCCAAGAGACCATCAATGACGTGATTGGCTTTAGGTCAATCGCGGTTAATTAGGGTTTGAAGATATCGGAGCCTATGCACTGAGAGAGGAATTGAGTTGTTATTAACGGTGCTCTTTATCTACCAATTAATGGTACAATTGAATACGACGCACCGAATAATCGTTGATGGCTCACGAATGGCAAAGTGATTCATCAATAGTTAACGGATACGTATTTGCGACAAGTGCTTTCGTTAACTTCTACCGAATGGGCATTTGAGAGAACTAACTATATCTCTTCCATTAACAATTATTAAATTGTTTCATCAGTGTATGATTCAGACTCTTGAAGTATCGGTTGTGGGCACTTCTAGACATTTCGCCGTTTCGGAGAAAATTGCCGTCTTCGAAAATGATGATCATGTCAGTTTCAACGAGAAGAATTAGTTAATAAAGAAATGCGAAAAAGAAAATAATTGACAAATCGGAAAGTTCTTTATGTTACCGTAATGGGCTACATTCACTTGAACTCACTTATTTTAAATTGAAATAGAATTAGCGGAATATATATCAACAATAGACCAATCCTATACGACTTTTTGAAGCTTTCTCGAATCCCCATTACTCTCAATTACTGTATTCTATTCGTATGAGCGTCCGATCTATAGCAATTAGTGCTTTCTAGCAACTAGAGTCTAATATACGCTGATAGATAAGGGTCAATAGAGTCTAATAAAAAAAAATTTCCAATTCGACGAATAGGAAACTGGCATGCACCCCAGTTTCTCGAGAAATTTTTTTCAATGTATTCTTTGAAACCTGTTGAGAATTGATCAACAACAAATTGATCCCAAATAATTCTAAATATTTTGGAATAAATAATTCAAAATGTTTCATTTGTAAACCCTGTCTTATTGCCCGTGACGTCATAAAGGTCTGGTGTCCTCATTCTTAAAACAGATGCTAAGGGCGATGTAGTATTTTTGAAAGTCTCGAGCAATATCAACGAATCGCTAGGATTACGTTCTCCAGGAGCGGATAACAAATAATGACCATAATTTGCAAAGTTCGGTCGAATGTAAAGAATGAAAATGTGAGGTCATTGACCTCTCAGTTCTCCGTTTGATTTTGGCGCGGCGGTACTAATCCGGCGGAGGGCGGCACAGGTGCCATCGATGTGACGTCACGAGTGATGCGAGGGAATTCGAAAAATGAAGTTTTTTTCTAAATTTATAATCAATAGATGAGCGTTCAAAAAAAGTATTCAGAAAAATGGATTCCAGGAATGATATACTAGGAAAAAAATGAAAGAAAGAGAAACACCTAAGTTCGAGTATCTTGTAAAAAATATATAGCTAGAGAGGCTAAACGGAGCTCGCATTTAGAATAAATGTCGAATGAAAAGAATGAAACTTACAAGCTTTAGAAGAGACTTCAGTTTCTCCAGCTTCTCGAAGGATTTCTATTAATTTAAGAAAAATCAGGGAATAAGAATTGATGACACTGAATAAAATTCCATTAATAGTAAAGCTTCCCAGCATAATCATCCATGCACGTACACCTCCATCCGGCGGTGAATGGCTTTCATTATGATCATAAGATTGGGCTTTCTTTCTGGGTAACTTCGGCGGTGAAGCATTGCCCGGCTTTGAGTGGTCAACTAATGCCCCAATTTGGAGATGATTATTATCAATAAATGGATCACTTTCATCTCTATCATAATTGTCCTGCCCTTCCTCGATTGGTATCACCTTGACACGCGTCATAATTTCTTCAGTGGCTCTCTGATTGTCAATGACGCATCTTATGTCTGCTGAGCCAACATTTGTTACCACTTCCACGTTCGAATCTCCTTATCCTGCTCGAGTGATCTCCCTGCCGAAGCAGATTACTGCCCTACATAGACTTTACACTGCTGAAAAGACAACACGAAACACATTAATCTCCATAGCATTGAAATAGACGCTTCAGAATTTTTCAAAATAATAGTAGATCGAATGAATAGTAAAATTGAATGTGCTAGTCACAAATGCCAATTGTAATTTTTTTTTTTTTTTTGAGTCGTGATAATTCAATTGTTTACAAGACTAATAAATTCTGATTTGTCTCGAGATTTTCTTTGGTCTCTCCTTTTTACTATAGTGTAGACTAGATCTCGCATATTTAGCCGACAAGTTTTACTTGACACGGCCCGGACATCGATTATGGGAACCGGTATTCTCACCCTGCACATTTTGGATAACGCTGATTGTTGAAGACACAAAAACAAATTTCATACACATAATATTCAACATGAAATATTTTATCAATTCAATAGAGGTACCTTGCCTTGAATCTCTTAAGGTTTACGGAATAATTTGGCGACAATTACGCAGATTCGCTTTTGCCAAATAAAACCAGGGCAGTAGACAAAAAAAATGGAATTCGAGAATTTTACCATAGCACAACATTTACAGCATTTCCGGGTGAATATTTTTTATCTGAAGTTCTATGTTGGATACGCAAACAGAAATTTGAATGGGTAGTCGGTCGAACTTTTAATTTATATATGTTCCTATAGCAAATAGTCATTGTTCCATTCATAGAAGATTTTTATAATGGAATTTGGATCTTTGATTGTGCTCAACACACATTCAATACTTGTTGATGCTTCCTTTCGTGCAGACGTTTATTTGTTTATAACAATTTGGTGATTTATAACGCAGTTTGTTGAAATGGAAGACGTCACGAGAATAAAAATTAGTACATAAATTATTCTTATTTAAAGAGAAATTCTGGAGAATAGACTTTTCGCATCTCTCATATTTAGCCGTAGAAATGTAACGACGGAAACTAAGCAGGGCTGGTAAGCGATCGGCCGTTCCGGGGCAAATACTAAACGAAGATAACCGTTGAAGATACATAATCAAAATTTGCGTAACCGTTAAAAGATAGCAAAAACTACCTCTATTGAATTAGTAAAATATGAATTGGTATCAAACATTTTATTAAGAACTTCGGTTGTTTTCCAGGAATCACGTTATAAACCATCAAATTGTTATAACCAAAAGAAGATGCCGTATGTTGAGCGCTGAGTTCCCATATCGAATTATCTAATTCATTTCAACATCAATTATCCAGAATTAAACTATATGTGAAGAGGAGCAATGAACTCCGTCACTATAACCAAAATTTTCGTTTTCTACGTCAAAACATAAAATGAGAAAGAATTTTATAAACATATAAATTAGAGAGAGAAAATAGGAAACTCTCCACTAACATTGCAAGATAATAGTCCTTGGACATATGACAAAAAATTTCGTCAAGTAAATCGACACAACTGATGGGCTGTATTTTGGAATATTAGTAATTATCATATAGATCCAAGCGAAAGTTTCACAGGATGAATATTCTCCAGGGAATGCTTTCAATGCGATAATAGAATTGCCTCGGTCTAAAGTCGTGCTCTTATATGACATAAGAAATGAATTTGCGTAATTCTCTCCTCGTCAACAAATTATTGCATAAACCTTCAGATATATAGCAAAACATACCTCTATTGAATTGGTCCAATATTTCATGATAAACACTATCTGCCGAGACTTTTACATATCTTCAACGGTTATCGTCGTGCACTGTCTGCAGTGCAGTGGAGAGTACCGGCGCGCATGATCGTGCACCAAGCCGCATCAAGTAGAACTTATCTGCTAAATATGTGAGATAGAAAGAAGTGAGCGAAAAATTAAAAGCGATTTTCCTTTGGAAGAAAAACATATTTTCCGTACCAAACAATTAAATAAATATATAACAACATCATGAGAGTCGAAAGTCGTAAGACGATTCTTCATTGGTCTATCATAATGAACTTCCCGATTTTGAGGGAAGTTATTGTTATGGGTCCGAAAATCGAAATCGGAAATTTCACCTGAGCTCCACGTTTCATGACCTTTAGAAACGTTTTCGACCATTTTGAGCGATATGTTTGTCGGTGTGTGTGTGTGTGTGTGTGTGAGCACAATTTTGTCGAACGATTTATCTTGAACAAATGATCCGATTTTGGTTTTCTTATACTCATTCGATGGGTTTCCGCCTAACTTAAACCTCATTAGATTTGGAACATAATGGACCCAGCGGTTTTTTAGTTATTAACAAATTGAATTGTTCATATTGCTGCATCGTGAAAACAGTTGAAGATACGAAACAAATTATTCGATCAAAGTTATTCCACACTCAAAAATACATATTTTATGTCATACAACTTTTCTTGCTAACACCTATCGTTAATTGTTATCAACGAATTGCATATTAACTGAATCGCAAAGAAGGTTATATTTTTGAAGAATGTTTTTACATTTTAAAAATTATGAACTTTTCCATATTTGGAAATTTTGCAAAGTTGAAAAAGTTCATAATTTGAGACATGAACTGAAATTTTGAATATAACATATACCGGGGAACGATCGGGAAGTTATTGGTTCGACCCGTAAAGGTTCAAACCCACATCCCGTTTATTTATTTTTTAATCGTCATTCATTGATTGCCTGATCAGATTAGTCAGATAGCATCGTGAAGTTGATTGGTAATCGCATCTGCATCGATCGACATCGATATTTGGGCTATCGATTTGGGTTTAGTTTTCAAAAGTATGACAATTGTTCAAGTTGTCATAGCTTATGTAGTTATTGAAAATCATATACACAGAATATTTTTTGACCTTCTGTTAGTTTATTAAGTTTCGAGTGATTTACATATGCTGTCCAGTGCTGAAAATTTTATATGTACGCGATAATTACAGAAAAAAAGCAAAAGATGCTTGCTTCAAATTGGAAAATTGAAGGCTCTCACTTCTTTGGAATCAATGATTAACAGTATCTTCAACTTCGGAAAAGATAGTGTCACGTTAAATTTCAAATTGTACACTGCCAAATGGCATTGCCGTATAGACCGCGCACATTGTCAATATAATTCTGCATTACGTCCAGTCGAGTTAAAGTATTTATCCACTGATCACGTTTATACGTCAAACCGTTTCAAAACTAATTCAACCAGAAACGTTTATAGCTGCTTATTGTGACAGAAAGCAATATCAGTAAAATCTTAAATGCAGCGCATTGCTGAAATGCTCATTTTCACTTGAAGTAACAGCGATTATCAATCAAGCATCATCATCTCCGACGTAAGCAGTTTAAAGTTCAGAATTGATTTGTCCCATAGCTTTTAAATCGCAACTGTCAATCTTAATATTCTCATCATAAATTCCATGAAATATTACACTGATAATTATATTTTTCAAATCACTCAACCAATTAATGACGGTTTCATCAATTGCGACAAATTAATTCAAATCAGAGGACGCTGATAACTCGTTCTTTTTAATGCATTTTGCCCTGAGAGATATCAGTTAATGATTAATTAAATGTGAAACGAATTCTACAATTCGTCTTCATTAATTTTATTATTATAGTACAACTGATCCGTCAATCTTCGACGCAAAAAATTTAGGAAGAGAAAAAATCCGGGAGATCCCCATAAATCGTCAGTATTAAAGTCACAAATTCGAATTCCCAATTTCCTTCTCGCGGTTTTCTTCATCATTAAGAAATTGGCTTATCACAATTTCACTTTCTTATATTTTATTTTTTCGCAAAATTGTACGAACCATGGAAGTAGTCATTGAAGCAATTTGAGTGCACAATATTGAATATTATTGAATATTGAGTGCACTAAATCAAAGAATACCCCCGAAAACTGGTCAACGTTTGCACGAAGCTTAAAGTGCACGAGATTGATGGAGGTAACTGTTGCCTCGATCAACGTTCGTCACTGGCGCGGAGTAAATATCAACTGAAGCCAGCAGGCCTACGCATATCCTACATTACTGCAGCTTGTATTAGTGCTCGGCATGTCTTTCCGATAAAGCCACGAGTTGACAAGTCTATTACGCTCCCCAACCACTTCCCAAAGGTTTACATCGCAACAGTTACCACCAGAAATGTACCCACATTACCGATTCCGCACGTTTTTCTACTATAAGACAACACTGATAAAACTTATAAAAAATAGCCTGTTAATAAATTTATACCTCCAATATAGTCACAAAATTATACATCACCTCAACTTCAGTTGGGTCATCATTTGCGATTTTACGACTTTAGTCACTTCCGCGTGTCAACGCCACATGGTATCTAAACGTAGCAGCGTTGCCATATTGCGTGGGTCATTGGATGCACGTGCATTGAAGCAATTGAATTTGACAGGTGTACATGAGCCCTATATCCACTCACTAGTTTGTTATTTTTTGCAGCGAAATTTTATTGAATAAGTTACGGAAAAATTATGCCAGGAGAGAAGAGTGGGAGAAGCGCGACGAAAAATGTGGCAATGCTGTATGACACAAACCGGTGACGTCCCGAGCCACTTCACGAAGGGATGCGCATTTCATGCTCTTTTTTAAATGCCATACACACACAGAGAAAGACAACGGAAAAATTAGACCCCATCTAATTAGATGAACACGCTTAAGAATATAGCGAATATTTTGGTAACATATTGATAATTCGGTGGCCTTGAGCAAGTAGACTATACAACTCAAATTCGGGTATAATTTTTCCCATGAGGGCGAGAGAGAGGTTTAAGGATTTTAGAAAGCAAAATACGAGAAAAAATAACTAAACTCGGGGGCTAATGTCTGGGGGTCAACCTTCACTTCAATATGGCACCAATTAACACTGAAGTGAATAGAGTATAATGCCACTTGCCTATAGTTAATATATAGAATTCAATGAGATGGGTTGGCTGAACCACTGGGTATTTTGCAATTAACCATAAACGATTGTTGATTGTTGTAAGTCAATTGTTTCAAATGTACTGGGCGACATACGTTGAGCGCAAGCTGGGCAAAAAACTGAGCAGAACTGGGTTAGATCTCGACACATGCAAACTTGAAGGGGACGGAAATCAGAGTGGGCGAGAAAATTGGCGCGATGGCGAAAAACCGGTGAAAAGCCGGGCGCTCTGGTTAGCCCCAGAATGTGCTACCATCCGCTGCTGATAATACAGCACACCCAGCATTATTCCCCACACTCCACAGTCCGCAATGCTAATTGTTGACGATCCTCTTTGTATGATGTGTCGGAAACCTCTGGGCCGTTTCAGGGAACCTAGAATTGAAAACTACCCATCGGTAGGTTAAATCCACCGTATGGGTAGACCTGGAGGACTTGGGCCTCCTTGCTTTTCTATCAGTACCCTCAATCCTCAAGATACCGTGATATCACATACCAAGGTCATACTGATGGCCTTACCAGACAGAGGCTGCTGCCAAGCTATCACCGGACTGGATGTTACGCCACGGTTGGGAGTGCTATCGGCTCACGTCCGCATTCAATTCGGTCTATGTGGGAAACCCTTCGTCTACAGGAGCGCTACAGTTAACTACCGAGTTCCTCGGTTTTGGAGTCAAGTGGTAAAACCATCAACTTGACTATCGGAGGATCCAGAATAGTTGTGACTGTTTTGACCGTCACTACTCTGGTCAGTCCATCTCAGACTGGGTGTAGCTGCGTGACTCGAGCCAATAGCCACTCGGTCCATGGAAATCGCTTGTCGGTGAGCAGAACTCGTTCCTCCGATGATGCCACTTGGCCGTTGCTAGGCGACTTTGCAAGTACCTCCCCGACCATTTTTTCCAGAAGTTCTGCAGCTTCTGCTGGATGAGCTGCCATCGCCAAAATCGGTTTATGTTGACAACAACCGATCCAGTTGGTTAATTACCAGTCGAAAATAATATATGCCCATCGATGGCCATGGAAAACAATATATGGCCGAATCTGTTTTATGGAATATTTACTGTATTCTTTTCACATCCTCACATCCATTTAAAGCGATGTTTAAAACTGAATTCAATAAATTAATTTTTTATCACAGTGCCGTGGTGATCGGGAGTTAAAATCTTACAAACATGATTACGCTTACCACCGTGTGCAGAACTAAAAATAGACGAAGTGGGACCTTCTTATATGGACAATGCCATCAAATCCTGTCTACAATGCCCACTGTACGAGGCCGGTTTAATAAGTGCCCGTGGTTGAAGACAGGACGTTCTTGAGGGCAGTTAGTGTTTGTGGAGATTTGGTAGCTTCACACAAATAGTTACAGACCGAAACAATTTATCACAAACTATATTTATTCAGTCAACAATTACTAAATTATATTTATGATGAAACGATAATGAGAGGCTACAGCGGTGGCGTGTTGAGATACGTAGGTTAGGTATATTATATATATTCCGAGAACTTCGGGGGGCTTCGTTAATCCGAACGAGGAATAAGTAGTTGCTTTCGTCGCTGGCGCTGGTGGCAGGTTCTGTCGGTAATGACGAGATGTGGACGAGGCTGAACCGCCACATGTTATAGTCGTGTGCTGCCATCTATCAGGCGGCGTCATAACGAATTTCAGACAGATTGATAGGTTAGTTTGGATTTGGCGGACATCCGAGTAAGGCGTGTTTAGTTATGTTCATTAGGATGGAAAAAGAGCAATGGCATTCGGTAATTCGGGTTTTGTTTTTGCATGGGGACAAATGCGAGGAGATAAAAGCACCGTTGAATGATGTTTATGGGGACGCGACATCACATATGACCAGAATTAGATATTGCACTTATCTTCAAATGACAGAAACGTTGATCTTCAAAACAATAGTCACAAGTCTGTGATCCATCAAGTCGGTGCCGCTATCTCATCCGTGGTAGTACCTGCATCTGCTACCAAAGCATGTCTAGGAGTTTCCAGCGATTATCGACCAGCTGGATGTCCGGAGACATCATGGTACTTCAAAAAGTACCACTCAGCAGAACACCGTGCTGGGCAGACCTCCAAGCGATTCTGACAAATCATAGGGAAAAAAACTGTAGCTCCTGCGCCAGTTATCTGTAACGGAAAACGACATTAGAAAAAAAAACTTGGAGCCGTCGTGGGACGGCCGAAAGAAGCGAAGCTTTTACGTATTGGCCCGTGTCACGTGGCGGCCTATTTTAAATTCATTTTAATTTTCCATAGTGTACTGTGATTCGATTAATCTCTCTGTGCCTCTCTCGCTCTCTATATGCATATATATACATATTAATTTTGGAAGTCGGGTGTAATCTTCTGTTTTTTTTTTTATTCTTCACCACGATATATACGTTAGCAAACGGTTCTTGGCGTGCAACGCATATAACGCTTCTACGCTAAGCGACAGAGAGAGAGAGCAAAATCAAAGAATGACAGGGATTTCTGTTGCGCAAGCATCACCCGTCTAATGGAGTGGGGAGTTAACGGTACGGTGACGGTACCGATTTCACTTTTTCTCGGTTCACTCCCCATCTTTTTGAATAAATTTTATACGTGACCCACCGACCGTCCGTAAAAAAGCTTCGCTTCAAAAATTGAAACAGAAAATTCAGTTTCAAAGCTTGTAGCTTGGACTTCGCATAGAATGCTACCGTTCACTTTAGTCAAAGCCCAAAAACCGTCATTTTGCATGTTCTGGTCCAAAATCGACGGAAATGGCATGCTTGGGGTCCCATTGAGGAATATCGACAAACGTGAGCCGAAAAGTCAATGTTAAAATAATCAAGTTGGCCTCCCCATATAGTCGTAATTTTACCTCTGGCCAAACTCCACAAAAGCTAATTTTGCATTTTCTGGTCTAAAACCCCGTGATTTTGCATATTCTGGTCCAAAAAAGTTAATTTCACAACAATCAAGTTGGCCTCCCCATATAGTCTCAATGTTACCTCTGACCAAACTCCAAAAAAGCTAATTTTGCATTTTCTGATTTAAAAATGGTAACTTTTGAATGTTCTGGTCGAGAAACCGTCAATTTGCATTTTCTGATCCAGTAACCGTGATTTTGCTTGGTTTGGTCCAAAAAAGTTAATAAACTCTCCGATTTTCGGGAAGTTATTGTATTGACGCCGAAATCGATTTTTTTTACTTGGTAACTAGTGTTTCAAGTATACCAAAATGCTTCCCATCAAATTCCGAGTAAATGTGCGTGTGTATGTGTTTTTTTGAAGTGAAACTTCTTATGGGACTATATGAAGGTGTTACGTTGTCCGGACACTTACGGGGGGTGGGGGTGAGGGTCGGGCGGGGGGGGGGCGAGGGTCGAGGGGGTAAGGGTTGAATACGGGCGGTGGTGAGGGGAGGGTTGAATGCGGGGGGGGGGGGGCGAATGCGGGGGGTTGACAGCGGAACGGAGCGGTGGGTTTTTTTTATAAATGATAAAATACAAACAAATGTTCTAATCTCCTCCTGTCCTACAAATCTTTTACCATTCTACACCTTCATCGTTTTATCAAAAGTATTATTTCAAATGGATAAGAAAAAAATCGTATTCCTCTTCTGAAGTTTCACTTCTCTGGCGCGTCAGGAACTGCACGCCAATTTTTTTCTCTCTTTTAAAGAGAAAGAAGGAAGGCAACCGCCTTCCTCACGCTTCCTTTTTTCTCTTCCCTTCCTCTTTTTCGTACTTTGTCTTTTATTAAATAAACTTACAAAATTAACATATAAAAATATAAAGTGGAAGGGACAATACCCCTTGGCACATACAACAGAGTTCGGTTGTCCCCAGACCACGACGGAACATCTGCGAAGCAATACTTCGTTGTGTAGCGGACGATAGCCGTGGCTTCTTCAGTAGACAATCCTTTCCGGTCTTCAACGGCACACAAATTTTGTTGGGCTGCATATCAAAAATTAACAAACGTATGTGAAAATATTTACATACGTAGGATGATTTTTGCTTTCTGTCTCTATGAAAACCCCTAGACAAGTAATTTGCGCCTCGTTTGCCGTCTGAAGCCGTATTGAGCTTCGGCCAACAGGGGTTCCACCACTGCCTCACTTCTCTAGTTATACACTCCAGGATCTTGCCCGCCGTATCCAGCATACAGAGTGGACGATATGATGAGTCTCTGTTGCTTCCAGCTGTTGGGAAAGATACCCTCCTGAATGCAAGCATTGTACATGTCTAGAAAAATTCCAGGGGCTGTATTAATGGCTGCCTTCAGCGGTATGTTTAGCACAACATCGAGACCGCCTTGTTGTTGCCCACTTTACTACAGGCCTGCAATAGTTCGTCAGCTGTAATCGCTGGAATTTCGCCGTTGATATCATTCTTCACATACGTGCTAGTAAGATTTGATTGTTGGAGAAATAAGACAGACACAATCCTCTCCAGAAGCTCAGGGCAGGTCGGTGATGGCATCGGTTGACTCTTCAGTCGCGCCATAACCACCTTCTACGGTTCGCCCCAAGGATCCTTATCCACTTCCTCCAAGAGCTCGTTCTAACAGTCTCGTTTGCGAAGCTTTATGGCCTTAGTAAGTTCAAGCTTAGTGGCTTTATGCTTCACTTCGAGGTTTTCGGGATTGCCCTTCTTCCTTGCACGTTGCCAAGATCTTCTCGCTGCGAAACATTCCTTGCGGAGAGTCGCAATTTCACCGCTCCACCAATACACAGGTGGCGGTCGGTTTCCACTAACATTCCTGGGCATCATCGGTGACTCTCCGCATGGTTTCGTCTACTTTTTCGGTAGTATTTCTACTGTCTACTCGGTCAGTTTTCAGTACCGTAAGAAAGGTGGCAATGTCGAATTTTCTCACATTCTAGCCGACTCCGTTTGTTCCTTCCGATGTGGGGGGCAGACCTCTAATCAACCGACACTTCCCAGAGTACTGCTCGATGATCACTGGCAGTGTAGATCTCGGATACCTCCCATGCGCATTTTCCTTTGATCAGGCTGCTGCTGACGAAGGTGAGATGTATAAACGAGCTTGCTTGTCCTTTGCGAAATGTGGGTTCATTTCCATCGTTCAATGGGACGACATCTAATAGTAACGCACGTACTCGCTTATTCGTCTCTTTGCTGCCCCATGTGTATGTGTGTATGTGTGGAATCGGATTTTTGGTTAACGATTTCTTACCAACGGATTGAACGATCGGGGTCATCGATATCGGAATTCGAGTATCTTTATGTAGCTTAGATCGGATTAGTTTTTGGTTTACATTGACTGAGCAGTTTATTTGTTATTAACACCTGAATTGTTTGCAACGCCGTATTTCAAAAACGGTAAGAGATACGTAAGAATACAAAAAGTATTCAGCAGAATTTGCTCTGTGAGTGAAAATGCATATTTAAGTTTTTGTCACTTTTTTCAATATTTGTCATAATTAAGGAGGTATGACGGGCGTAACCCTCGAGCGTTTGCACCCCTATTGGCGTCTCACTCCCGCTCCAGTAACGCGCTTAATTCTCGTCCGCACGCTGGTTATGCGGCTAGCTAAATATTTATAATTATCTGCTTGAAGAATGGGATTTAAAAGTTTAATTGACGTATCGGAAAATATAAGAATGGCAAACTGGAATTACAAGTCGGGAAGTTTTGTTTGTGGTCCCAACGGGGACACACTTTGATCTTCACCAGTTTTAGAATAATGAAGTTGCCCTCCCCATATTGTCCCAATGTTACCTCTGGCCAATGTCCAAAAAAACCAGATTTACATTTTCTGGTTCAAACAAGGTAATTTTGCATTGTCTGATCGAGAAATCGTTTTTTATGTCCATTTGAAATGTTGAAACAGAAAATGCAAAATTAGCTTTTTTGGATACAGTAAATTTAAACTTAGGTTTTTTGGATCAGGCAATGGAAAATGACTGTTCTTGGACCAGAAAATCGAAAATTTGGTTTTTCTGAAGAAGAAAATGCAAGATGAGCTTCTTTAGATCAGAAAATGCAGCATCACGGTCTTTGGACCACGAAATACGAAACTTAGCTTTTTTGAAGCAGAAAATACAGAAATGATCTTTTCTACAAACGGAAACTGCGAAGTTAGCTTTCATGGATACAGTAAATGTAAACTTAGCTTTCTTGGATAAGAAAATGCAAAGTTACGGTTGTTGGACCACAAAATCCAAAACTTGGCTTTTTTGAACGAGAAAATGCAAAATGAGGGTTTTTCATATAATCATATAATACGAAATTAGCTGTTTTGGACGTTGGTGAAAGTTGACATGGGCAAAACTACACGGTTTAACTGTTATTGCGGTCTCAATTTTTATCTGCTTTCCTTCTACAGGGGGCCTATTCTCGAAACAATCCACCCGAAAGTTTCACGTGAACGTAGATCCGCTCGTGAAGTGCCTGTGTAAAACAAATGGGCGCTCAGCGAACGAATCTCGGTTTACGTGAAAATTTCTGACGGATCGACTCGAGAATAGGCCCCCAGATGACTGGCGCAGGAACTACAATTCTTCTTCCCTTTAGTTGGTCCCAGTCGTCTAGAGTCCCGCCCAGACCGTTGTTCTGCGGAATGCTACCCTTTGAACTCCAACGTGGTTTCCAGACGTCCAGCTCGTCGTCCATCACTGAAAACTCCTAGTTATGCTTCGCTCCAGCATATGAAGGTTGGATCAGGGATGAGATAGCGGCACCGCCCAGGTGAGATTTGTTGGAACAGAACAGGCAAAATTAGCTTTTTTGAACCAGAAAATCCAACACTTGGCTTTTCTGACCCAGAAAATCCAAAACTCGGCTTTTTTAACCCGAAACTCCAAAATGACCGTTTTTTGACCAGAAAATCCAAAACTTGGCTTTTTTGGCCCAGAAATCCAAAACTTGGCTTTATTCAACCAGAATATGCAAAATGACCGTCTTTGGATCAGAAAATCCAAAACTCGGCTTTTTTAACCCGAAACTCCAAAATGACCGTTTTTTGACCAGAAAATCCAAAACTTGGTTTTTTTGGCCCAGAAATCCAAAACTTGGCTTTATTCAACCAGAATATGCAAAATGACCGTCTTTGGATCAGAAAATCCAAAACTCGGCTTTTTTAACCCGAAACTCCAAAATGACCGTTTTTGGACCAGAAAATCCAAAACTTGGCTTTTTTGGACCAGAAATCCAAAACTTGGCTTTATTCAACCAGAATATGCAAAATGACCGTCTTTGGATCAGAAAATCCAAAACTTGGCTTTTCTAAACCGGAAAATGGAAAACTAGTGGGATAAAAGTGTGTGGGTCCCGGGTGGGAACACAAACAAAACTTCCCGCATTTGTAATTGCTGTGTGCCATTCCTACATTTTTCCATACGTCAATTAAATGTTTCACTCCCATTCATCAAGCAGATAATCATGAATATGTTACTACACTGAGAGAAAAAGTCCGCAGTTTCTACGGAATACGGTGTCAACGATGCGAAATTATTCGTACCAACTGATTATGCCATTCATTTGACGAATTTCCCGTTGTACGGAATGAATTGTCGGTTGGTGCTAAAAGTTTGGTGCCGTTGGCACCGTATTCCGTAGAAACGACGAATCTTTTCTCTCAGTGTAGCCACGTACTCAGCTTGAGGACGAGAATTATGCGCGTTACTGGAGTGGGAGTGACACGCCGTTGTTGAAATAGAGCGTTGTAAACAATTCATGTGGTAATAACAAAAAAACGGCTCGGTCAATTTAAACTAAAAACTAATCCGATCTAAGTTCTATGGAAACGCTCCGAATAAGACCTCGGTGACCCCGATCGTTCGACCCGTTCGTGCGAAATCGTTAGCCAAAATTCCGATTCCACACATACAAACATACACACACACACACACATACACACACCGACATTTGTTCAGAATTTGACGGGGAGAGTTTTGCTATACTTAAAACCTTAGGTACGCATCGAAATAAACAAAATCGATTTAGGGGTCATTATAATAACTTCCCGAAAAATCGAGAAGTTAAAAAGTGGCAAAGTTGGCAATCCCGTAAAACCCATTTCCCGCTCAACGAGGGTCCAACAGCGGAGCAACATTCACACAACGCCCACTGGCCCCCTCCCCCCACTACCACTCCTACCCCACCCCCACTTCCCCCTGCCCTCCACCTCACCCGCCCCCCACTTCCCCCTCCACCGACCGCTCCGCCTCCCCCTTCGCTTCACCCTCCACCACCACTTCCCCCTTCACCCCCACTCCCCCTCCCCGCCACCCACCCACCCGCCACCACCCCATCTCTAACCATTCACCCACCCGCTACCCTACACACATTCCAAAACAGCAGAAACCGAAAGATTCAAACTTTGGAAAAGTGGCAAAGTCGGCAATTCCGTAAAATCCATTTCCCGCTCAGGGAGGACCCGACAGCCGAACAACATACACACAGAGGCAACGCCCGCTGGCCCCCTACCCCCACCACCACTCCGACCCCACCCCCACCTCCCCTCCACTGACCCTTCCACCGACCACGCCGCCTTCCCCTCCACTTCTCCCTCCACCACCACTCCCCCTCCCCCCTCCGCCCCACTCTCACTCCCGCCCCGTCCACCCACCCAACACCTCCCAATCGCTAACCATTCACCCACCCGCTACCCGACACACCTTCAGAAACAGCAGAAACCGAAAGGTTCAAAATTCGGGAAAGTGGCAAAATCGGCAATTCCGTAAAATCCTTCCCCGCTCAGGGAGGACCCGACAGCCGAGCAACATACACACAAAGGCAACGCCCACTGGCCCCTTCCCCCCACCACCCCCCCACCACCACTCCTACCCCAACGACGCCTTCCCCTCCATCGCCTCTTCCCTCCACCGAACCTTCCACCGACCACGCCGCCTTCCCCTCCACTTCTCCCTCCACCACCACTCCCCCTCCCCCCTCCGCCCCACTCTCACCCCCCCCCCCCCCCACCAGCCCACCGCCACCCGATCTCTAACCATTCACCCACCCGCTACACGATACACCTTTAGAAACAGCAGAAACCGAAAGATTCAAAATTCGGGAAATTGGCAAAATCGGCAATTCCGTAAAATCCATTCCTCGCTCAGGGAGGACCCGCCAGCCGAGCAACATACACACACAGGGAACGCCCAGTGGCCCCCTCCCCCGACCACTACTCCTACCGCACCGCCACCTCCCCTCCACTTCTCCCTCCACCGCCTCTTCCCCCTCCTCTCACTCCCCCCCCCCCCCGCTCACCCACCCACCACCTCCCGATCTCTAACCATTCACCCACCCGCTACCCGACACACCTTCAGAAACAGCAGAAACCGAAAGGTTCAAAATTCGGGAAAGTGGCAAAATCGGCAATTCCGTAAAATCCATTCCCCGCTCAGGGAGGACCCGGCAGCCGAGGAACATATACATACAGGCAACGCCACTGGCCCCCTCCCCTCCCCCCACCGCCACTCCTACCCCACCCCCAATTCCCCTCCACATCTCCCGCCCCTCCATCACCTCCTCCACTGTCCCCTCCACTTCTTCCTCCACCGCCACTTCCCCCTCCACCTCACTCCCTCGTCCCCCTTCAGCCCCCACTCTCACTCGACCGACGGGGCGGAAGGGGACTCGACGGAACAAACCGTAACGTAACACCGTTTAACGCCCCCCTCCACCATACCGTACGCACTCTGCGCCGCCTGCGTAGTCGAGCGCTCCCTCCCTGTTCATGCTCCCCAGTCCCCACTACGGCAGACTCATTGCGTCGAGTATGCCTATAGCTAAATTCCGTGGAGTTTTCGGTTATTAAGGCCGTAATCAAAGAATTTCCATGTAACTTAGATGGGATTAGATTTCGGATAAAATCGGTGCAGTGTATATATTGTTATTAACCATTTCAATTGTTTATAACGCTCTAGTGCATGAACTAGCAGAGTTAGCGAAAAATTTATGTAACAAATGTTATTCCCCGTGCAAAAATACACATCTTATGTTACATGACTTTTTTTCATAATTTGCATAATTAAAGAGGTGTGGCTGTTTGGAATATTATGTATGTAATAAGTGAAGGAATAGAGCCATAGAGGTCATGAAAGTTGTGATCGACGCGTTTCCACGTAACTTAGCGAGGATTAAATTTTGAATGAAATTGACCCAGTATATATATTGTTATAAACATTTTCAATTGTTTATAAGGTTCTATTTCCTAAACGGATAGAGCTCGTGAAAAATGTATATAACAAAAATTGTTGCTCATGTAAAAATACACATGTAATGTCGAACAACCCTTTTCGTAGTTTGAATCATTAAGGAGGTATGACCGTTTGAAAAATCATCTATCTGATAAGGGAATGCTATGAGATAGCGTGGGTGGAAAGTGAGCGCGTGGACCGTACTCACTCATTTAATGTACACGACCATTAACTTCTAAACTTCGATAGATACGAAAGAATTTCATCTTACCGAATTTGTATATTTATACGAACGGAACATCTTTTGTTTATAACTGTTTTTGCTATCTCTAACCGTTTAGACGCCACTTTATTACAAACAAATGAATTGTTATAAACAAATTGCCGATGCATCACTTTCACAAGCGTAAAACGAACTTCGTTCCTCACGCGTGTCCGTAGACACACGCTGTTTTTTTTTTTGATTGACACGTTTCAATGGTGTCCAGGTCTGAAAGGACATTTTTCCAAAACGCGATTCGTTCAATTGTTATTAACAAATTCAATTGTTTATATAGCTCTATCGCACGAACGGTTTGAGATACGAGAAAAAGTATGTAATGAAAGGTGTTCCCCGCCGCGGAATACACATTTGACGTTTTATGACTTTTTTTGCTAACACCCATAGTTAATTGTTAGTAACAAATTGTATTGTTTATTTAACTACTTCATATTAAGAATTATAATTTTTTTTAATATTTAGAAATTTCGTAAACTTTATGAAGAGCATAATTTGAGACCTGGCCGGAAATTGTGGATATAACATATACGCCGGAACGATCGGGAACTTATTGGTTCAATCCCTAGAGGGTCATACCCACATTCCGTTTATTTATTTTTGCCTTTGCCGAATTTTCAAATTCTCTTATTTCCCAAATTCGTAAAACCATTGCAATTGTTTTCTTTCCGCTTCTTCGACCTCGTTTAAAATTTACCAATATTTGAAAACTCCCGCCACGAAACATTCGGAAATATGAACGTCCGCCATTACGTTTATCATCTACGTCGTCGTTTTCTTTTCAATGCGATAAATTACCGACAGAGTAATCGTATATTTCCTCTATTTTTATCATAGAAATGCATCTTGACGCATCAAGTGTCGTAGTTTAATTATTTTTCCTCGAAAACCGCAAAAATGGAGCAGTGAAAAATAGTGAAGCGTAAAATAATGACTCGTAGAAGTTTAGCACCCAATTAACGAGCATCCTTCTTTACTTCTAATTATCACACGTGGCCCGAAAATCCCCATTCATAGTATCCATCACATATTGCAAACTAAGTCTCCACTTTGTCGTAATGTACTGTAAAAAAACAACCGCAAATTGGTGTATGAATCATATGACACTGTAAATTGAGTGATTCGTAAAGCGCGAAAAAATTGGAGACAAATGGGCGGATTTTAGGCCAATTTTCATACATCACAATTGTTAATTACGGAATTGGATTGGATCCCCCCCCCCCCCCTCGTACGATTTGCGGTAACAAGACAATGATTATTAATGATTACTAAGAATGACTGTCATTTATTATTGCGTCTACCTTGTTTTTTTTTCTGTTTTGCATTCGACTTCAGTAAAGTGTTAAACCATGTCAAGTAGATTTCATACACATTTCATACAGTTTTCGATAAATATCTCCGAACACAAGCGATGTATTGAAATTTTCCAGAGGTCTTTTTTGTAGGCCTTCAGCAGCTCTACAAAAAACGTGGTTATGAAAATTTCCATAACTCTCTTTGATTTACGGATATTTATACGAATTGCATAAAAAAAAAGTAATTTCACACAATTCTTTTTGCCTTTTTTTTTTAAATAAAATTTTGCCATTTTGAAACACGCGCCTTTTTATAGTGCAACAATATAGTCTCTAACTGAGTTTGTGTTTTTTAGTTGTGGTAAATTTTTGGAGTAAATTGCCCGACCATTGATGAGAATGGCTAACTGTACTGCGAATAATGGAGAAGATGCAGAGATGATGGAAATTGGAATCGATGGAGATGACGTTGATGAGGAAGAGTCGGATGGAGTGCCTGTACCAGAGCTCCAGGGTACGCTATCAAAATGGACTAACTACATACATGGATGGCAGACACGTTTCATTGTTTTGAAAGACGGCACATTGTCTTATTACAAATCCGAGCAGGACAGTGGCTTTGGCTGTCGAGGCTCGATCAGCCTCTACAAAGCTGATATTAAGGTATTATGTTGAATTATGCAAGTTCATTTGCATAATGACGTGCTGATATTTTCGGGTAGAGTGCAATTACGGTTTTGCGCTGGGATTGGGACAAGTGCCACTTAATTTAGCCAGTGGGTTTTGGGGAGAGATCTTGAGGTAGCTCAATCACTATTTCACTTGCTTGGAGGCTTGGTATCTATTATATTTTTTTTATAGGGTCATTCGGAGTCGAGAAATTTCATTGTTAAAGATTATGCATGGGCTTATTTGCAAATGTCGCGCTTTGCTTGTATGCGTGATCTATCACCTCTGATTTTATTTAAAAATACAAAGTCTTCCTCGAAATACTTCTGGGATGATTTTTTTTAAAGGAAAATGTACAAAATCTTGAAAACCACTAAAAATAATTTTTTTTTAGTATATTCGTAGGATGACAATCTGAAAGAGATATGGATGTGTTATTAAGGCCTTTTTGTAAAATCTCTTTATTTGTGGAAAAGTTAAACTTTTTCTTTGGGTTTCATTAAAAAGTTAGTATTGAGGAAAAAAAATCAAGAACTTTAATCCAATTATTGAAAGTTGCAAAATTTACTAAATTTTGAAATTTTACAGAATTTTTAATTTTTTTTAAAGTTTCGAAATATCAAACATTCTGTATATTTCATAACAATGAAAGATTTTTGCAATTTCAAAGAGTTTCAACCATTTTGAAAATTTAGGAAATCTTAAAAATTTTGAAACTTTCAAAATTATGAAAAATTCTCAACATTTTAGCATTTTTCCATTTTGTTTTTTAATCTTCTAACATTTTGAAAAATATGCACATTGCGAAGGGAAGAAAAATAATTTACGATATTTTTAAAATTTCGACAAATTTCAAGAATTTGAACAATTGAAAAAAACATTTAAATGTAACCACAATTCAGAAGTTTTCAAGAATTTCAAAAATTCTAGCGGTTTGAGGAACTTCCAAAATTTCGAAAATTGCCAAACATTTGCTTTGCCTTTAGATTGCCAGATATTTCATAAAAAAAATTCGGAACAGTCTATGCGGAGGAATTTTGGAGTAGCTCAATCACAATCTAATGTACCATTATAAATATCATCCAATGCTCATAATAAATGTCGTGAGACTTTGAGCATCATCATTTCAATGATATTTTGCAACATATCAATATTAAAAAAAAAAAGTTTCTTCTTAGAAAGTAGTCGTGATTTTTTTTTGAAGAGTCATCTCTCGTTCCGTATTAGACGTTCATAAATTAAGTGATTTTTACCAAAGTTTCAGGGGAAAAGTAGAAGGAATTTTTTTTATTCACACCTCACTTTTTGTTGATTTTTGTCAAATGTAAGTTTTTAAAATATTTTTTAGATTCATGCAATTTTCTGTATTAATTGCGACTCAAACTGTAGTAATTTTGAATGGGGTAGAGAATAATTCAATCCTCATCTTTATTTATAATAAAGTTTCTAAACTATCATTTTCATTGATCAAAATCAACTCCATTTTTTTCCGTGAATATTATCCAGAATGCAGACAAAAATAATACAATGAACGCCATAAAAAATATCGTAAATTGCCTAGAAAAAGTAATACAGAATTTGCAATTTAAATCAGAGTGACTCATTAATTTATCCAATTTTAAATTAACGGAAATGTTTCTCAATTTTTCAGATAATCAATGTCCTTTCAATGTGACTCAAATTATCGTGTCTCTTTAAATTTCGAGTAAAGTCGTGAGAATATCAATTTGCATTCATCGTAATATCAATCAATCTCCTATCTGATTTTTCACTTTTTCTAAATTCTTTTTATTAAAACACTTTCTATTAAATTAATGAATGGATAAGTTGAAAACCAAATTGTTATGAGACTGAATTTTAAAAGACTGTTTGAGCTACTTCAAGTCCTCTCGTGAAATGGCTTCGAAATGGAAATATTGTTCTTATAATTTTGCATATTATTTTTAACTCCAGGGTCATGAGTTTGACGAGTGTCGATTTGACGTGTCAGTGAATGATTGTCTGGTGTGGTATCTCAGAGCATTTTGCCCGGAGGAGAAGCAACGCTGGGTCGACGTATTAAAATCGTATAAAGTGAGTATTGCTATATGAACAATGTAATGAAACTTTTTTTTTATTTAACTGAAACGCCTAACTTAGAACTTTGTACTGAAGTAGTGGAACGACTCCAGTTAACTCCCCTTCGGACCATTTTTTTTGCATGTCCACAAGGATACAGAGGTGGCAAAAATCGGATTTGGAATTTTTTGTACAGAACGTTAAGTTCTACAGAGATTCTGTTAAAGTTTCTTTGGGCTGGAAACCAAATTTTAAATTCACTTTTAAAACCCAAAATGTTTTAATTGACGAATTATAAAAAATTGTGCCAAACAATTTTCGTATTTTGAGTGTCTGTAAAAAAATGTGCATGACGGTTTCAATTTTGCATTAATCGAATTATTTCGTGTGAAGGTTTTTTAATTGATGGAAAATTTTGTGGAGACACTCCATTTTTTTTTTCTTTTTCCAAACTACTTTCTGATCCTCCCTGAATTTGACCCTAGGCTGAATCTGGTTATGGCAGTGAAAATAGTTTGAAACGTCATGGCAGTACAGTCTCTTTAATCTCGAATACTCAATCTACAACAAGTGGTGGAAGCGTAAGTAAACGTAGCGCTCGAAGCCTAAAGGAAAAATTGGCCGAATTGGAAACATTCAAAGACATTCTAAGCCAGCAAGTGGATACTTTGCAAAAATACTTTGATAATTGTGCTGAAAATGCAAAAAATTGTTCAGCAAAAATTGATAAAACTGAGTCGTTCGATCCGGCGTTACAATCAGTTGATTTCAAGGGTGAAGCGATTACGTTTAAAGCAACTAGTGAGGGAGTATTAGCAACTCTCCAACACTGCGTTGAACTTATGAATCAACGTGAGGACGCTTGGCGAAGAAAATTGGAGAAGGAGAATGAAAAGAAACGAAAAATGCAGGAGTTGTACAGAGCTTTGAAGGATCAAAATACACAGCGTGATACTACGAGGCCTAGAGTGCTCATCCATGGGGGCCCTGATTATGAGGTAATTATCATAATTTTTTTTTTGAGGGGGGAGGAAGGTGCAAATAATTATTTTTGCATTTGGTTTTATTGTTAAAATAATTTTTAATTCCTGAACTCATAATTAGAAGTTTAGGAATTGGAAGGACAAATTAAAATTAAGGCTATTCAAGATGGAAATTATGACTAACTTGTAGGATTGCTAGCTAGAAAATTGCAAGAATGTGGACGCAAAAAAATGGTTAAATGAATTATGTCAAATCCTTTGTAAATTATTTATTTTACAAATTAGGCTGATTTTTTTACATTAAAGAAGTTTCGAAATAGAAATAATTATTTTAAGCTGAAACAATTTCTGAAGTTCTCAAGACAATAAACATTCTGGGAAAGTTTGTTGAAGCGTAAAATTAAACAGTACCCTAAGCAAAATTAGAAAAATGTGTATAAATAAATATACAAATTGTTTAATTACGAAAATGGAAAACGTCGCGATTTAAATACTCAGGATTTGTTTTTTTTTCTGTGACTTCTCTCCCCACGATTACTCTATAAATCATCACATTCATGGTCAATCTGTTTCTCAAATTGCTTATGAATTCATCTGCTTTTATCGAGTCCAGTATTCCACGATTTCTTCCAATTATAATTTCATGAAGTTCTTATGCGCGTACAGTCCAAGACATTCGCCAATATGACGAAAGCTATCCATGTTATAATCGCATTATGTAAGTAATTGGATAACAATGTTACAAAATTGTGGATACGTGTGACCTTGTCATTTGAGCCTTTTTGATGTCTCATTGGTTCTTAGTATTTTCCATTGACATGAAACATTCTTGGTTTTTTCTCTTGGATCAATTGATTGAAATTGTAGATATGAAATTAGAAATGATGGGCTTAATGAGCGTGTGCCTCCCATTGGGGTCACAGAAGAATTTCCCGATTTGTGAATTTCACGTTGCGTTTTCTTTCGAAACATACACACGCACACACATACACGCACACACACACACACACACACACACAGCCCTACACATCCACCCACCCACCTACCCCCCCCCCACCCACCCACCTACCCACCCACCCACCTACACCCCCATCCACCTACACACACACAGGTTCGCGCCCGGCCGCCGGAGAATATTTTTTCAAAATATTTTCTCATGGATTCCGACCGATGCAGGAACTTCCGTGTGTGCTATCGGCGGTACCCATAAAATGAGACCGCCCGGCCGAGCGGGAACCTAACCCGACGCAGGGGGGGGGGGTGGGTTCCATCATAGGCGCCGGCCATCGTAGCACAGGGGTTTCTGGAGGTTTACCCTGTGTTTAGAAATACGATGGCGTAAAAAAGGCGAAAGTCGGCCCTAGCCACATGAGTGGGTGTACGGTACCCCCCCCCCCCCCTGAAGGAATGCTTACACGGCCGCTGCCGGGGGCGTACAAATGAGAGGGACGGAGGAAAAAAAAACAAAAAAAACACACACATTAGGAAACCTAACTTAAGTATGCAAACTGTAACGCATCAGAACGTTATAACAAACTGAAGTTGTGTATAACAATACATATATGGTGTTGTATATCCAAAATGTAATCATCTCTAAAGTGTCTGAAGACTCTACAATTCCTATCTCAAGGACATCGTTTGCTCCGTTCTCTCGTGAAATCCCAGAGATAAAAAATTCGGCAACACAAACACACATACACATCGACTTACAATATAATCTCAGAGTCATTACCATAACTTTCCGACCTCGAAGTTAAATAATTGATCACAAATGTCCATCAATTTATTTCTTCATTTTTTTTTCTTTTCTCAAATTGATCAGTCACTGTACGTAAGGTCGTTCGCATCATGTCCACACAATTTATGCAATTCTTGGGCCAGGACTGAGTCAACCTCACTCCATAAATTAAGATTACGCAAGTATATAACGACTTCGTTTTAGCCGGCAGAAGTTTAGTATTCAGTTTATCAGTTGACTTCGGCCGATTAGGGTCGAATACTCAGCTGGCAAATTGCGTCAATAAATCATAAATAATACTGTTTGTTTGTAATAATGGGGAGAATTAAGTTCAGATCAAGATCATTTGTAGTGAGTGGAAAAATTGGGAATTTATGATAAATAAGAAAATGACAAATGCGAGATAAGAAATGATAGTGTGAAAATTTAATGTAAATATTTGTTGTTTCATTTTTGAAGGAAGGTCCACATAGTGCACTGTGTGATGAGGAGTTTTACGATGCAGTGGAAACGGGATTGGATAAAATTGATGAGGATAATCAGTTGAGAGATCGCTTGAAACAAAAATCCGTTTCAGTTGCTTCCAGCCCAGTCACACCAGCGAAAAATCACAAATTATGGCCTGAGGTAGGGTAACAAGTGTTTTTATTTTTCTATGTCAAGATATCGACACTACCCTGGTCAGCAGAGAATTGCTCTATTTTTAAAAAATTTTCAATAAATATTAAATAATCCGTTGGAAAAATTGGAAAACAACCATATCTGAAACACTTTTTGAGTAAACATAAATGAGACAAAATTAATTTTTGAAAAAAAAAATCAAATTTCGGATTTGCAAAAAAAAAATTTCGGACTGACCACAATTATCCCACAAAAAAAGCTTTTTGTATAAACCTACTTAATCGGTTTCCCCCTTTCCTCTCATTTTTTCCTTACGGGTTAAAATTTAAATTTCCTGCAAAAATGACAAAAACAAACAAAAGCGGCGATTCCCTCATAGCGCGACCAGTCCAATATTAATCAAAAAATTGGAATTTCCTCAATTAATATGAAACTTTTATATTACATCATCAAACAAACTTTCTGTCCAATTTGAAAATTTTTAAATTTCTAGATTGAAAAAGTGACATTAGAGCAATTACACTATGCACGTTTGGGAGTTGGTGGCGCTGGGGGATGGCAATTATTCGCTGAGGATGGTGAAATGAAGATGTACAGGCGTGAGGAGGAGGCAGATGGACTTGTTGTGGACCCCCTTAAAGCCTGTCACATGGTTAAAGGAGTGACAGCTCGAGAAGTTTGTGAGATATTTTTCAGTCCGGAGTACAGGAGTGGATGGGAGGCGACACTCGAGGATATGACAGTCGTTGAAACCATTGCCAGTGATACTTTGGTCTTTCTTCAATCCCACAAACGAATTTGGCCTGCTAATCAGCGAGACGCTCTATTTTGGTCGCACATGCGGAGTGTAACTGATAGTGAAGATCCGGATGCTGGTGATCTGTGGATTGTGTGTAATCATAGCACAGAGCATCCACAATATCCGGTATGACGATGCTTTCATTAGGAAGAGACGGATATTCCGACCCAATACTGGGAAAGAATTAAGAACAAAATAGTTTCAAATATTTTTAAAGTCGGTTTCGATAACAAGTGCTGGTGGATTCGTCCATATAATGAGTCACGCGCAAAGTTATATGACTCAGCTTTGCCTAGTATTAGCTTGCCGGAAAAACAGCTCACCCTTCACCAAAGTTACGATTACTCACGGACAAAATAAAATTTCTCAAGATTAAATTACTTTGAAAAACTTTTTAATCACAAATTGGTTATTCGTGAATTGCTGTTGAAAAATCGTAAATGACCACTTTCATGACCGTAATTTACGATTAAGTGATAATTTACGTATTATAAATCTCGATCTACAAGTCATAAATGATAATTTACACTTCAAGTTTTGTATGTATTAAATCATTTTAAAAATTGACTTCAGGTTGAGTTGTTTGAAAAGAAAAAATTGACATTTGTAACTACAAACTATTGCATTAATTGGAGTATGATTCTCAGTTTTGCCAATTTTAATAACATTTTGCGGTCTCAGCTCATTCTTATAATCATCATGTTTATTTTTATTATTTTTCAGCCAAATTCTGGTAAATGCGTGAGGGTTTACTTGACGGTCGGTCTCGTCTGTCAGACATTCATCGATCCCCCAAAAGATCCAAATAACATACGGCGAGAAGATTTGACATGCAAAATTACGTATTGCTCGGTTGGTGAGTATCTTTATGGAGTGATAATTTACATAATAGGCAAAATTGAAGAAAACCCACCCCTCCCCGCCCACCCACCTCCTTCCACCCACCCGCCCACCCACTTCTTCCTACCCGCCCACCTCCTTCCCCCACCCACCCACCCATTCCCGCCTACACACACACTATGGAAAATGTGTGAGGGGTCATGAATGGAGATCACTCCAACTTCGGGGTGATTACAATAATTTTCTGTTTCCAGCCGTTGAAAAAAAAACATTAGTGAATAATCATCTTAATTCTATAGTTAATCCTGGCGGTTGGGCACCAGCTGCAGTTCTCCGAGCAGTCTACAAGCGTGAGTATCCAAAATTCTTGAAGCGCTTTACGAGTTTTTGCATCGACAAATGCAAGGATAAGCCAATCAAGTTTTAACTAAATCCATAAGCAATTTTTTTTTATTCTCCATTCGTTCACTCGACCAATGGAAATAATAATTTTATCTGCAATTTTTATGGATCTGTCGCTAAGTGTAAATTTTGTCACAAAATTGAATGTAAAAGAATGATAAAATATTGTACCAAATGAACAGAAAATGCGAGGATGAAGGTGGAAATTCATTACGATACATTATCCATTGTTACATTCTGCCAATTATAATTATATTCGCCTCTGTATAATACTGAAGAAACAAAATGCAATTTATATTGTTACTTTTATTTATACGAATGAAAAAAAAAACAGAAGTGGAATGAAGGCTATGTAAAATTGTGAACAAAAAAAAAATGGATGAAACTTAATAAAGACTGTTCTAGATTTATACTTGTGGAATTAATGGACAATTTGGTATTAAAAAATGCCAGTTTGAGCTTCTCTTGTATTTAATAATTCGATTAAGGAAAGTAAAATTATTACAGTAACAACAAAAAAATGGAATTACGTCTTATCAAGAAAAACACTGAATGAAAATGCACGTTATTTACACAAAGCGCAAGAATGCGCAATAAGTTTAGCTTTTTTTCCCCTTCAGAGAAAAATTTAATCCCATGAATTTTCACAACTACTGACACCATCAGAAAATTGGCTTTCTTAAAGTACGAATGTTTTAACAAATATGTTAATTGCACATAGAAAAGGGAAAATTAATCAACTCTTATTTATCTGTTTGCACTTAAAAACGGAACATTTCATATAAAAAGAGGAAGGTAAAAAAAATTGAAATACATACAACTCTAGTCTCGCCGAATTCTAAGTTTCGTCACAGTGAGTGAAAATTCATTTTTAATAAATCATGTTCTGATTTCTCAAGTATCTCTGAACTTTTTACTCTTTTTTTCCCCCAAGTTTTTTCCTATTCACTGTGAATCGTAATTATTTAATTGCTTTAATACTAAATCTATTCCCTTCTCTTCATAATCTTCCCTTGATATCCAGAAGGAGTCACGATTTCTGGCCAACTCTGCGAGGACAGCTCCACCCATGAAAACCATATCTTTGCGTCTTGGTGAATCTTCAATTTTGATTTTGAATTTCTGAAAGATAAAATGCAATTATGAGTTGAAATGGGGCAAGTATAGTCCTAGTCTAACTATTTGAGTTATAGCAATTATATTGTTTGTAATTACGATAAATGCTGAACCATTTCTTTGGCCCTACAATTTTGTTTCTCTAATTCACAAGCTCACACATCCTTGATGGATGAAAAAGAAAAATTTGGAAAATAGCTAATAAAATAATTTTCTTGTGAGTATAAAATACAAAAGTTATTTTTGGAGTATTTGGTAAAAGAAATGACCAGTCATCATTAAATACTTGCAAAAAGTATTCAATGTAATAATCCTGGATTTCTCCAAATTGCAAATCAAACTGTATAAAATTCACTTTCTATTTCCTTACCCCTAATTTAGAAGTATCGTTTTTCAATACTCTTTGAAGATAGAGTTGTTTAATTTCCCTCTCAAGCCTCGACGGCAATCCTGGGTACATTGTACTACCTCCACTTAAAACAATATGCTTGTACAGCTCTGTTCGCATATCAATTTCTGCAGATTGTATCGTATTAAATACTAGTTCCGCAATACCAGGAGCTTCTACGTTTATTAGGTGAGGTTGGAACAGGGCCTCTGGTGCGGAGAATCTCTCACCACCTACTTTAATTACTCGCCCATCGGGCAGCTATTTTGCAAAAACAAAAAAGACAACAATTATTAGCTAATTGCAATTACGTAAATTATTGACAAGACAATTTTTTCCCCAGATTATTTTGCAAAGATTATTGTTCTTATATCCAAAAAATGTGGAGTTTATGGCTGTATTTTTTATCACCCACAATTCCACCAGAACGTCTGCTTTCAATCATTTGAATGATGGATCTGTTTGACGGAATATTTATTATATTCCTAAAATCGAATTCATGCAGAACTCACAGTATAAGACTCGACAAGTACTGTAGTTTCCACAGCGAGTTTTTCTTCAGTCTCAATGTTATATCCAATATAACACAATTTTTCTTTGAGCATTCTGACTGTTTCGAAGTCCGCTGAATGATTGAATGCGTAACCACGCAATAATAATAATTTAATGAGGTACATTGTGATATCACGACCGGCAATGTCGAGTCGTCGAGTCAAATGGGGCAGTGCGTATTCCTCGTAAACTGGACAAATGTGAGTTACTCCATCCCCAGAGTCTACCACAACTCCACTCAAAAGACCTTGGGCATAAAGGGTTAATACTGCCTGCATTGCAATGTAAACACCAGCAAAGCCGTACCTCTCGAACATCACCTGTAGAATTTACCTGATTATTTTTTATATCCAATTTTTTATGCAATATTCAACGCGAAGATACGTCATCTACTGGCAATTTTACTCCAATAGGAACATTCGATACCTGAATCATTTTTTTACGATTAACCGTTGGATTCATTGGTGGCTCTGTTAGCAATATTTTACACTCCCGCGGATCAATATTCATCTTTTCTGGGCCAAATGTATAATCCCAAACATGGCACATATCCGTCCAATTTCTGTGAAAATAAACCGTCATTAGTAATCCACAATTTGGGGATTTTTAATTCAGTAGCAAAGTGGTCAATCGTGTGAAGTTCGTTTTCTCCTGCAGCCAATTTTGCGAAATATCTCGAAGACTAAGAGAAGTACAGAAATTTGCTTTAATATAAATTTGTAGATGACAATTTGCTATACAAAAAAGGTGAATATAAAAATTTCGTTATCTTGCTTCGATTTTGAGATATTTGGTGAAAGGTGACGTGAGACGAGGCTGAGATCGATGGATCACTTTACAACTGAATTATTTCTTACCTGACAATTCCATTTTGCATGGGGTAGTTAATCTCCAAAAGCGATCGTAGCTTACTCGCTTCATCACCCACCATCAGTGCCTATTTTAATATTCAAATAAGTGAGAATCAAATAAATATTGAATGGATATAACAATTAAACATTCTCTCACACAACACAACAGTGACACTAAACTTTATTAAAATGCATTATCTACTTGCTATGGCAATGGCACACACATTTATCAATAACCACAACATCAGGCAATTTACATCCAAGTACAGACAAAATAACACCAGAAATAGGATAACGTAATTGAACATTCACATAGGATTACAGGGGATACGTATTGACTTACAGGCATGTTAAGCACGTCCTATTTTGTTGGCAATTTTGTAAAGCACATGAACACAATTAATAATTTAATATAAAAAAACGTTTTTACATATCTGATTGGTACGTGAGGTTTTGTGCTAGTATTATAAGAAAATTTGGCATTTTTTTTAATACTGAAGATTGTTAATTTCTTATGTTTGTTTTTTTTTGCATGTCAGGTCACTCGTAAAATTACTCCTCCTTTTTTACTCTTGCATTTTTTTTTATCAATTGGTCTAGCACAAAAGACTATTGGGTACTACAAATTGACTTACACGAACGCAAAGTTCTTGCTGAAAATACAATAACATGATTAGAAATTTAGATTCGAGTGGTTTTATTTTTATTTTTTTTGTTGTATTATTTTGGATTTTTTAATCCACTGAGAGAAGGATACACTTTGGATATACACAATACAATTGTTCAGATACCTATTTCTATATGCATGCTACGAATTTAAATGCCCCTGAAGTATATTTTTCTCTCAGCGTTCTCTTATCGTAATTAATTATAATGAGATTGTAACATGGAAAATATTTTGATCATTACCGTAACATCGATGTCGCCAATTTTATTCAGCGCTCGGAGAATTGGACGTCCCACAATTGACGGGAATATGTGCGCTGGGAAATTAGCACCGGCGTATCCACATTTGACAAACTGGAAAATGAAACAATGGATGATTATGAGTGCATACACTTCCGACTTCATACTTTACGATGGTCTACATTTTACAAAATTTCGCAAACAAAACTATTCAATGTGACGTTTAATGGAATAGGCTAAAACATTGGAGACTCCCCAATTTGGATAGAATAGTAGTTAATAAAATTCATTGATAAATAATTTAGTTTTTAGTGATTGAATTTTAGTAATTGCAATAAGTATAAAATATCTGACCCCTGATAAAAATCTTCGACTTTCCCCCCACTATATAATATCTATCGTGAATTGAGTATTTTTAATTGGACATAACCTTACCCCAGTTCCATTATCACACACAATGACCTTGCGCCCCTTGTTATCCATCGTAATGTAATAAACAAATTTTCCAGTGGTTTAATTTCAATTCAAATTTGGCGAACGATGTATCAGCGATTAATTGCTGTCACAAAGATGACTAATTCCTCAGGAAGGGAAGGGCGTCACCGGCATGGCGGACTGATAACCGTTTCGTGATACTTCCTATGCACAGATTTTAATTCCCTCGTGGCTTTCCCTATTATAGGTGTATTTGATGAGATTTGAGAAGTGCAGGGAGAGCCCCAACTTGTCTTCAATTATTTTTGGGAATCGATGAACATGGAAAGCCAAACAGTCGATCTGTCACACGGGCCACACGTTAGGGGGTCCCCTGGAACGGCGTCGCACGAGCCGATTCCGTAGTGGAAATTTTTTGCGGGAAAAATTGCCGGCTATTATTACGGATAGTCACTGTTTTTATTTTTTTTAATCTCTCCCAGCAATGACAGTGAGGTGCGATCTATAATATTGTTCCTTGAAGTCGTTTGTTGTTGAAATATTTCATTTTTCAACCAAATCTTATATATAGACAAAATCATCTTGGGCGCGAAATTTTAAATCAGCAAATTTTTGTGTGCTTCCGGTGGATCACTTATGCAGCCCAAAACACCTGATTATTGATTACAAATATATAATTATTAGGTTTTCCGCTAGTGTTTAGATAAATAAGTTTCGAATCAACAAAATTGAATTTGACATTTTGCGGCGGTCTCAGATGCGCGCGCAACGTAGAGTTAACATTTCCTCCACTTCACGTTTACATAGTTTCGATGGGAGTTTCGCTGTTTGATATGTAGTTTTGACAGTTGGGTAGTTTGGATTTAGTTGGGAATTAGGTGCTAATAAACTCCAAGTGGAAAAGTTTTTAATTATATACAGTGATTACAGTACTTTAAAAAAATAATGGAAATAGTTTATAAGCGTGTTGTTTCTAATTGCAGCAAGATGTGAGGTTATCATTCCGACGTTCATGATAAAAAATTTTGTCATATTGTAATAACCAAAAAGGTAAATTGATTGCCGTAAAGTAACAGTGTACAGTGAAGTTTAATAAACAGACCATTTTGAAGTGGAAAATCTGAACAAATGAAGTCACCAAGTTTGAATTCAATTTGCGTTCATATACATAGGCTTTTAATTTAATTGACCCTAAGTCATAAGCGCTGATCGAACATAAATAAAGATTACTGTTAATGACGCATTGTAATCTATAATACGTAATTGAAGTGATTTATTTATTATTATTCATCTAAGAATGTATACATGTAACAGCAGTAATTTCTGTATTTATTTATGCGCAAATATTGTTTAAAACAAAATCGAGGATATATATATATAACGTTTCAATGTATTTTGAAACTAACAAAATTCGGCCTTAATAAAAACCAAAAAATTAGGAGAAATTTGTTCTTCTTCTCGGTGCTCATAATCAAATTTTTACCATAATTTTCATTTCAGATCTTTTGGCTAGACATGAAAATTCAACCGAAGATAACTTGATTCGTTTAGTACAATAAACGACATAATGACTTCAATTATTGATCAGTACGAGAAAGCTTCTCAGCGTTCGAAACCATCTGGGCCAGAGCCGATGAGACCTGATATAGTAAGAAATTTATTTATCAAAAAAAAAAAATGTTCAGCCATTACATATGCATATAGGTATACAATTTTTTTAACGTATTCAATATCATTGAAACTTAGCACAGTATGTTCAAAAACCACGTATATAACAATGTTTTGGAAAAGTGAAAAATTGTTTTTGGAAAATTTTGAGAAACTTCTCTCTTCAAATTCTTCTATGGCACAATTTTATAATCTTTTCTGTGTCGAAACAAATTTTTTTAAATTCTCTTCCTGTGATTTCTTTTTTACCTATACCAAAGTGATTGTCGACAAATTTTTAGTCAATGTCTATCCGTGTGTGATGAGAGTAAAAACTTGTTGTGTGTTTGAAAAAAAAATGTGTATTCGAAAAAATTGTTATCTAAATTTTTTGTAATTCTTGCAGAGCACAACAGGTTTCATCCAGATGAAGCTGCAAGATGAAGAGCCAATATTCATAAGACAGAGAGTGAATTTTCGACCTCCTGACAACATACTACATCTCGCAGTCAGTAGTAATTTAATCATAATTGCAATGGCCAATAATGTTATCCTGAGAATTGACGTTAAGAATCCCGAGAAAAAGGAAGAGATTGATATATCCAAGTGTATGCCACAAATGAAGATGAGTGGATTATTTTTAGATCCACTTGGAAATCATTTATTGATTGCATTAGTACCGAAGAATGGGGATAATCCACCATGTGAGTTATTTTATTTGCATAAGACTGCAACAAAATTGAAGCCGGTGAGTAAAATAAATATTTAATTGCAACAAAATTACCATAATCAAGTCAACAAATGCAATTTCACAAACTCTACGAGTTCATTATTTTGAATAAACTTATGTCATTTCTGAAGAAAATTCATGATATTTTATTATAATAAAATTTTTCAACCAAAAGAAAAATAGAAATGTGTATTGCTCGAAGTTTCAAGACAGAAATTATTGAAGCAAAATTCTTTGAGTGGGGAATTCATTTCAAGTTTTTTAGTAACTTATGTTTATGGATGTAAGCTCTCCAAAAATTTGTAAAATGTTCAGTATCTTTGACACGAAGAATCGCAATTTTTACAGATTTTTCACTCAAAAAGTTTACCTGTAAAAAATAAAAAAATCTGAAATTAAAACCGATAAATTTAAATCACATGTGCTTTAATATCTTTTGAAAAAAATCCAGGCTGGAAAATTTCGAGGCCATGAAATAACGGCGGTTGGATGGAACTTTTTAAATACCTCAGAAACGACTACAGGTGCAATTTTGCTCGGAACATCAAAAGGCCTGATTTTCGAGACAGAAATTAGTCTAGATGCTGACAAAATTTTCAATACGAGCCTCGAGCAATATTGGAAGCAGGTAAATTGTTCGGAAAAAAATTAATTGAACTATGGTATCGAATCGTTAAATATTGCGTAGATTAGTCCATAAAAAAGGTCATCACATTATTTATTACCCCCAAAAGCTTCCTAATTATTTGCCTCTATACGGCAGTAGAGAGGTAGATGGATTGGTAAGTACAATTGAGGTATCATTTCATTATTTCACCACACTTGAGCATGTACTCATAATAATCACTTTGAAATGAATATCTAGAGGTAAAAAAATATCCAATGCAAGATGTCCTAGAAAAGGAGAATGAAAAATGGACAATGTTGAAATATTTAATCATGGATAAATTCTAGAAGAAACTAAGAACAAATCGAGTCTGAAATTATAGCGAATTGATAAAGCGATTTGAGTTCAGCTCGTGAGTTTTTGAAAAAATATTGAAATTTGACAAAAAAGGATAGTGCAAGTTTTCCCATTCACCAAAAATCTCAATGACTTTCCTTATAAATGAGGAATAATTTTTTGGACTGATTACATTGGAATATTTTAGCACCAGCTTGATCTTAGGAAATTAGTATTTTTAGAAACTAGAGTTAGCGCACTTTATTACTGAGTTCTCCAGCGGAAATCAGTAGGTTAAAAAATTATTGCTGAGGAAAGCTTCATCTGAAGTACACATTTACACCGATACACCCTACGGGCCGCTGGTATTAGCTGAATATCTCAGAATTTGGGGGAGTTGAGATAATCTTCATAAGACCTTTTTTGTAGAGCTCAATTGAGCGTGCAAAAACTCTCATATGAAATTTTTTCATCGGTCCGTACTTCTCGAGATATACGTTAAGAAAAAAAGATTGGACGTAAGAAAACCTCGTTTCACCACTCCACTACAGATTTGCGCTCAGGTCGAAGAGTAATCTAGTACCCATCTCGCAAAGTAAAATTCTAGAACTTTACAATCCGGTCAAGCATCGACAGAAAATGAAAGGTTGTTCCAGCTAGGATGATAAGCAAAAAAAATCCCAAGTCGTATGAATAATTTCATTTTCAGTTAGGCATTTATAATACCAATATTTTCTCATCGTTGAGAATTCAACAAGACTGATAATTGTGAAGGATATTTTTTACCTGATGATTTCCCGTGGAGTTACTCTTTCCAGTTCTAGAATCAATGCGTTATTGATTAAGTGAGCTAAAGTTATAAATTAATGTTAATGTTCTCTTAATTAGGTATTCGATATAGGCGAGCACAGTAAACCTCCGATCACCGGAATTGCATTCCACAAAATTCCATTTTCGGATAAATACGTAATAATTGTGACCACGAAAATCCGGATTTATCAGTACATAGGTTCGATAACAAATGCCCAGGAGAAGCCACTGCTGCAGCAGATATTCAGTAGATATTTGAACGTTGAAGGTATGTGTTGAAGTCAAGACAGTTGCCTGCCAAGCAACTCGTATTTCTTCATTGCAGCAAGTGCAAGTGATCTTCCACTTGAATCTTTTTTTAATGTGATTTCTCAAATTTGTGCATCACTAATAGTACAATGCATTTCATTTCAGAGAGGTTCAGTCAGTTGGAAAGCTCTCTACCCTACTCACGAATGCAGTTTTATTATCCACAACCCAAGGGCTTTCCAACTTCTTTCGGATGGCTCACAGAAACTGGAATCCTGTATGCAGAGGTTACTGCGCTTTCATTGCTATTATAAAGATATTACTATAAGAATATCATTCATGGATAACTATTCAAAGTGATCTCAAAATAGCTCAATCTGCTTTTCATTATACAAGGCCTTTACAAATCGTATGATATTTCAGTATATGTGTTTCCTGGAAAAGTTTTCCCCTCTAGGGAAAAATTCTAAGAGGAAAATTTGACGAGGCAAATTTTAGAGGAAACATATTCCGCGAAATGATCTATGGGAAGTCACCTTGGATCATCAATTTTTATTAGAAATCAAAAAGAAAACTAGTGGGCTAAAAGTGCCGTATCTCTTACCGTTTTTGGAATGGAGCGTTGTAAACAATTCAATTGTTAATAACAAAAAAAACTGCTCGGTCCATTTAAACCAAAAACTAATCCGATCTAAGTTCCATGAAGACGCTCCGAAGAAGAACTCGACCCAGATCGTTCCACTCGTTCGTGAGAAATCGTTAACGAAAAATTCCGATTCCACACATACAAACATACACACTCACACACACAGAGATATTTGTTCAGAATTCGGCGAAAAGCATTTTGGTATAGTTAAAACACCAGTTACGAAGCGAAAAGAAAAAAAAATCGATTGAGGGGTCATTACAATAACTTCCCGAAAAATCGCCAAGTTAATTATTCGTTGGAAAAATGCAGATGAAACTAACAATAGGCACAAAAAACCTGTTGAATAACATAAATATACTACTTAGGTTTTGTTATTTCGCAACCTATGCTCTGCACTCCTAGTAACAAAAGCAAATGTAAAGAGGGGGGGGGGGGGGAGTTGACCCGATCAACCTAAGGTCTATAATAGTTATCCACAAATACAGCAGAAACTAAAAACTCCTCTCAATTTCAGGTGAATCCCTCAGCAGACCCTGACAACGTGCTCGTCAACCAAGTCATGCTATATTGCCCCGAGACGAGCCTCAGTGGTTCTACAGTATCAACGACCCAGAATGCCCCCATTAACTTTATCCTCACAAAATTTCATGCTCTCCTTCTATATGCTGATCACGTGAAAGGCATATCCCTCCTAAATCAAGAGCTCATATTCGAGGACATCTATAATGACACCTTCGGCAAGCTAGTCAACATAACTAAAGACCCTATAACGGGTGCTATTTGGGCGCACACAGAGCGTGGACTTTTTAAATATAAAGTGACTCGAGAGGAGAGAAATGTGTGGCAGGTTTGTAATAGTCATGAGACGTGTTAAAATTTTTGTAAAAATATTACATACTAATTCATCTTACAGATTTACATGGACAAGAGTGAATTTGCCCTGGCTAAGCAGTATTGTGTGGGCAATCCAGCCCATACTGATCAGGTGCTCGTAAAAGAAGCTGAGATGCTGTTCAAGGAAAAAGATTACGAGCAGAGTGCATTAATTTACGCAGATACCCACTCTTCATTCGAGGAAATATCGCTCAAGTTTCTCCAGGAGTCGCAAATCGAAGCATTGAAGACATTTTTAAAGAAAAAACTGGAAGGCCTAAGGCCCCAGGACAAGACACAAGTTACGATGATCGTTGTGTGGGTTGTTGAATTATTTATGAATCAAATGGGTGCTTTGAGGAGTGATCAAGCTTCTCATCTGCATAGCTCGAAATACATGGAATTGCAAAAACAGTTTGACAGTCTGCTGTGCATACCCGTAGTCGACGAGTGCATCAAGAAAAATTTAAGCACAATTTATAATCTTATGGCGAGCCACGGTGACAAGGACAATTTAATTCGTCTCACTATTATGCATCGCAATTACGAAGAAGTTATAAGACAACATTTGTACAAGAATAATTATCTTGAAGCACTTGAGGTACTAAAGAGCCAGGGTAATAGAAACTTATTTTATCAATTTGCTGGTGCATTACTGCAGGAGTTGCCAAAACCAACTGTTGCTGCTATTATTTCCCAGGGTAGTCAATTGCAACCGTCTAGATTACTACCGGCATTGGTATCGTGTGATAGTGATGAGAAGCACGTAAGCATTTTCTGATATAATCTGACTATTGTCCTATCAGGCATAGAATAATTATCATAATGGAATTTTGATTCAGGCAAGGGAGGTGATTAAGTATCTCGAATTTTGCGTTTACAAGCAGAGCTGTCCTGATCAGGCTATTCATAATTTGCTGTTGTCACTTTATGCGAAATATAAGCAGGATGAGGTGATGCGGTACATTGGATCGCAAGGTACTTTCTTTTTCTTTTTCAACTTCCCGATTTTTTGGAAAGTTGTTTTTAGTTAAGGTTGCTATGCAACTTCTGAGGTATTTATTTATGACTATGTTTTGATAGTTTTTATATGCACAATTTATAACCTGCGAAGGAATCTATAATAAGGGAAATATTTTAATCTAATGACCCAATGCAATCATTTTTTAAAGGCCAGGACATAACCATGGTGCACTACGATGTACATTACGCTCTACGTTTGTGCCAGGAGAACGGTTTAACCGAGGCTTGCGTGCAACTTTCCGCTTTATTAGGCCTTTGGACAACGGCAGTTGATCTTGCCTTAACCATAGATGTAGATTTGGCGAAAATAATTGCCGCGATGCCATCGCACAACGACAACGAATTGAAGAAAAAGCTGTGGTTAAAAATAGGCAAATTCTTCATTGCGATAAAAAATGTATGATCTTAGAGTAACACGTTATTTGAATTGATTTAATTTTTATTTTCTAGCTGAACACGTGGTTCGTGAACGCGATGATATTCAGCAAGCAATGGAATTTCTGCAGCAGTGCGATTTGGTGAAAATTGAGGATATTCTTCCATTTTTCTCGGATTTTGTTACCATCGACCATTTTAAGGACGCTATTTGCAATTCTCTGCAGGTACTGCCATGGATTTCCGTTAATTTTTATTGAACGATTTTTGTTCTAAAGGCAGTGAGAAAGTAGTCAATTTTTAGCGGGGGACCACTGTGGGTTTTAGAAGTTGATTCGTTGATGTGATACTGGCGAAATTTTTTTTTCGTCGTCAGCTGGTTGAGCGAGAAAAGTTGATAGAATTCCATTTTGCCGGTTGAGATGTATTTTTCTATTCATTCTCTTCGTATACCCTTTCGGGCTTTTACGAGTTGCTCCCTTCTCGTGCGATGCCAATGGAAGCCAACTTTTTTCTACAACTGTACAGCATTCGCCCGAAGTGTACTAGGAAAAATGTCAAATTGTACGGCGATCTCTTTTGCGACACTGCCTATTGGCGGGGGGGGGGGGGGGGGGGGGGGGGCATGGGGAATTAGAGCCCCCAAAAAAATGCAAATGAAAATTTTGGCAATTTTCAACATAAATTTTCGACTTCCGTTACATTTACAACTATTGAAGAAAAATAACTCATCGGGTTGAAACAGTTATAGAAGGACTCATAATAGATAGAATACTTGAATAGATGGAATGAGATGTAGATGCGGGTTAATCTGAATATATTGAAAATTGACCCAGTTATCAATTTGAATCCGTCTAAGTAACTTGGAATTGGAGAGAGGTAGGGAATTATTGATGCAGATATTTTAAAGTCAATCTTTACAGTCGCCTTGGGTATAAACTGGTTAGTCTAAGGTGGCGATAAATCTGTCACAATGAGTCGTAAAATGTTTGAGAGGCTTGAAAAAACATATTTAATCGATCACAACCAATTTTAATGACACTCAACAATTCCCAACAATCCCAAATTTTTTTTAATCTAAATTTTTTTTTGAATGTTGGCAACATTGAAATGTGAAAGCATGTTTCTAACATTGAAGCTTTAGAAAATTGGGAAAATTCTTTCCTGAAAATTTGGTAATAATTTTAGCTTTGAAAATTTCAGTAATGTAAATTGATGATTATTGATTTTGTCAGGAATATAACCAACACATTCAAGATCTGAAGGAGGAGATGCAGGAGGCAACGAAAGCTGCTGAAATAATCAGAAAAGACATTCAGGCCTTTCGTACTCGATGCACATTTGTTCACGTGCGAGACACGTGCAATTCCTGTGAAGTACAACTTCTTCTGAGACCATTTTATGTATTTCCTTGTGGCCATAGGTTTCACAGTGATTGTTTAATTGCCACATTGACACCAATGCTGTCGATTGAACAGCAAATCAAATTAGCTGATCTCCAAAGACAACTGACAGCGGCCTCGAAGAAACCGGAAGACACAACATCGGTGGGCTCAGTATCTCTGTCAACGAAGGATCAAATAAAAGCTGACATTGACAATCTTGTGGCAGCTGAGTGTTTGTACTGTGGAGAATTTATGATAGAGTAATTATGGTTCTCATTTTCACTTGCTTATGCACTGATTTACATTGCTTGACTGCTGGAATAAAGTGACACTAGGATAAGTAGGAACAATAGGAAGTGGGAAGGGAAATTCAATGCGAAGTCAAGTTTGCTAGTTAGTAAAAAAATGATGCGAGTGGAATTTTTTGGTCGATTCAGAATAAAAATTGCGGACAAGTTAAAACTTCTAACAATTCTCAGTATTTTCTAAATTTAGAAAAAATCCGAGATTTTTGAAATTTTCATACTAAATTTCTCTTTCATAAGTTGAAAAAAAAATAGTAATTTAGAAGTTTTAAAAATTTCGACTTTCCCACATTGGAAAAATATTTTTAATGAAATTTCTAATGTATAAAATTTTTAAAAAGAATATAAAATTGTCAAAACACATTATCACTTTCAAGAACTTGAATTATGGGAAAAATTGAAGAACTTTGAAAGTGACATATTGAAGGTGTAGAAAATTTGAAAAAAACGAGAAACCCCTTAAGTCAAAAATATTGAAAAAAAACCTTAAACATTTGAGAAAAAATTGAAAAATTGATGATGCTAAATAGGTGAAAAAAAATCCCCCACAAATTAAAAAAAAAAATCAGAGTTTGCAAAACAAAAAAATATCAGTTAATAAACATTACAGAAATTATAGCGTGTTAATAACATTGAAAGTCCTCTGAATCAAAATAGAGTATACGCTTTATGATAATACCAATGACTGATTGACTGATCAATTACAGTCTCAATTGAAAATTGCGTACAATGTCTATTCAGAAACAACACAACACATCACTACAGATTGATTGTTTCTTTGCAGATCCATTGACAAACCTTTCATCGAGGAGGAGAATTACGAGAGAGTTATGGCCGAATGGATATAAATTTATTGCTTCACCAGTGATTCACGTATTTTATGCAAACATTTGCGCCCAGCGAGAACTGTACAATGACAAACATTTTTATAAATTATTTTCTGAATTTTACGAGTGATATAAATAAGATAATTGACTTGAGCCAGCAAGTGTCAAGATGTATAGAATACAGCAAAATGAAATATATGAGTTTATGGATTATTAATCACTGACTATTTCTTCCGCAATTTTGTCACGTTTGCTGACAGAAGCACTTCCCAGAATGTAAAATCTTAGTGGCTTTTTGGCCCATTCAGGCCCAGCACTGTCGATTCCTATTCGTGAAGTTTTCACAATTTTAATATCCACTCGCGAGTAATTTGGATCGTCTTCTATCCACATTGTCTTCCATGTACAGAGAGAGTATTTGCAACTTGCACGGTCGATTTGAAAGGCTGCACAGAGTTTTGATGGACCGTTGCACAGTTCGTGAATACGAAAATCTTTGCTCGCTTCTTTACTCTTGGCCTTTCTCATTGCAAGACGATTTTTCTGCATTTCATCGGCATTTGATAGAGGCTCGAGAGCTCTAAGCAGGACAGCTGCACCTTTGCCTGAAAAGGATAGGAATTATGAAAATTTTCTGCGTTAGGACCGAAGTCCTGGGTTTGCTGTTTCAAGAGATAAATGAGGTTCAGAGATGCTGGAATTCAGTGGATTTTATTGAAAGAATATTTAAACTATTTAAACTTTTCAATTGTCATCGGCAAGTTTTGTGTGTGTATCCGCCCATTTAACATGAAAGTCTCACCTCCGCTCGACACATTGAAGCAGTAATACATCCCATAAGTCATGTATACAAAGATTGTTCCTGGTGGCATATACATAGGGATATTTCCAGGTGTTACACGATTGCCAAATGTCATTGAGGCCTTATCAATTTCTCCCAAGTAACTCTCCGTTTCGACAATTCGCCCTCTCACTACAGTTCCATTTTCCAATTGACGAACTAATATTCTTCCTAAAAAAAAATCCTTCATAAAAAATAACAGAATAAAGTTTCCCAAAAAAAAATCCTTCATGAAACATAATATAATGAATTTTCCTAAAAAAAATTTCTTCATGAAAAATAAAAAAATAAATTCGCTTAAAAATAATTCCTTCATACAAAATAATAAAATAATTTTTTATAAAAAAAATTCCTTCATGAAAAATAATAAAATAAATTTTCCTAAAACTAATTCCTTCATAAAAACTAATAGAATAAATTTTTCTAAGGATAATTCCTTCATGCAAAGCAATAACATAAATTTTTATTGTAAATAATGAAAGAAAAATACTGAACTGAGGGAACTATTCGCCAACAACATTCTCAAAAGAATAGAAATTGCTAATGAAGAAATAACCATCTCATGTTCAATATTGTGAATATGCTGAGATTAACCATCTCAACTATAAATCTACTAATCAATTTGCCCTACCAAGTAAATTCTGTGCCAGCTCTTCACATGGTACATCATAGAACTCGTAACTTAATCTGCTCACGCTCAGTTTCTTCTCTGCGTCAGTCTTGGGTGGATCTTCCAATTGCTTTAGTTCTTCCTCCATCATTTCCAGGTCAACTTGTGCTTTCGGTTTCTTTTTAGTATTTACTTTTGAACTCTCCTTTTTATCAACTGTAATCCATGGTTTATTATTGTGGTAAATTTGAGTATCATGTGATATTAATTCACAATTTTTTGATAATTTTTTAAAGTTTAATTTACGTTTTGATTTGCTATGGCCTGAGCCATTACCAACTTCAGAGTCATCAGGTTTTGGGGCCCTGGATTTCTTCGATGGTCGTTCATCCTGCTGAAATCAATATTTATGTTAAAGATAAATCCCAATATTGTTTCAAAGTTTAGACAGAATATTTAGTATACTTATTAGATTCGGAATAATTTTTTAAACTTTTGGCTTGAATGAGTGGAAACTCGATTGTTAAATAAAAAAAAAAGTTTCTGTGATTTTTCTGTAGACCAGTACTCTCGAGATAACTTCAAAATTCTCATTTTTTGGAGCCTCTCTTAAGAAAAAATATTGGAAATTATGGGATCAGGGAAAAAGGAAAATAACTTTGAACACCAAACACAGAAATTGAGTTAGAGCTGAGCATTTATTTTAGTGGTCCTTTCTTCACGCTTTCCTAGCTAAGAATGAGCTTCGACAATAAAGACCTCAAGGATCATGTATTTTTCTCTATGGTGTTCGGTGATATTTACGGCAGCATAAACAACTGCATACAGACCACACACACACCCACAACTCTTATACTAAAAATCCAACACAGTTCAGAGAGGCTTAACTCTGTCAAAGTAAATTATTATTTTGCTCATTTCGATACCGGCACTTGTGTCCATATCGCATGCGCATTTCCTTTTTCCGCCGCACTGACTGGTGTCGCGTCGGTTTCGATTTTACGCTTTTCGATAATTGCGATATATATCGATAGTTTCTTTCGTCTCTCCTTTTTACTATAGGACTATGGGCGATAAGATAGTGGTGCGTACACTGCTAACTTCAGATAGTTCGACTGCTAACTTAAAAAGTCCGATTACCGAGGCCCTTGTGCGGAAACCAGTAACCGCCCTCACCCACGGGCTTGCCATCCTCACTTTCGCCGCGGATGGCAATCTAGCACGTGGGAGAGGGTTCTTAATTCTTCACGGCTAACCGGGAAATTTACTACCTGCACCCTATTTTTTTCCGACTATTCTATCTGCAGATGAATAATTGGAATGTATAAGTGATCAATATCTTTTCATTTTCAGCTCCAAACGATTTCTATGAATCATTTTTTTTTTTTGGTTCATGAAATCATGAGCAGTTTCTTTGTTATTAACAACTGAACAATTTGCTCTGTAAGTGGAAATGCATATTTAATTTCTTATCAGTTTTTTTTATATTTGTCATAATTAAGGAGGTATGGCGGGTTTAACCCTCGAGCGTTCGCACCCCTATCGGCGTCTCACTCCCACTCGAGTACGGCGCATAATTATCGTCCTCACGCTGACTATGCGGCCAGCCAAATATTCATTATTATCTGCTTGATAGATGGAATTGAAACATTTAATTGACGTATCAGAAAATCTAGGAATGGCAAACAGAAATTACAAATCGGGAGCACACACACTTTTATCCCACTAATATAATTTTTATTTTCCGTCCATTATAGAAACCCTTAGTGGCATTTGGAGGGGGTCACTCAAATATTTCGCATTCGTCTTTTATGCATGTGTTAATATGATTGCAATTTAAAATCACAATTATGGCAATCCCACGTGGCAACACTCAGGGAATGGCCCAGATGCATTCAATGTTTAATATTTACCTCAGAAAGCCGTGGAAGTAATGTGCGAGTAGTCTGAAGAGCCGCATTGAGGTTAACCCCGGCATTTTTGGCTTTTCGAAAGAGACTCACTCGCTTCATAATTGCCACCTCAATTCGCCGATAATCTAAATGAATTTAATTAAGCCCCAGTTGTATCTGTTCAAAGTCTATATTAAACCACTCGACGCTTCACAGATTCTCACGATTGAAATCAGAATTTCCGAGCGCATAACACTTGTGCTTATGTTTATGAGCACATGCGGTTGAATATGGCGCGTTGGGGCCAGTGTTGAATGATGAAGGTATTGTGCTAGCAAGTGGAAATAGTGGAAATAGCTGTGAAATGTGAGTGCGACAGAGATACACGAGATTTTATTAAGGTACTTTCCCCAACAGTATTTTCTCCATGAAACGCAAAATTGTGATTGCATGTTGTTCGGTACAGTTAATATATCAGTAGTGGTTTCATGAGTGTCTCATCAAAATTATTATATTGCATTTTTTGGTAGTTCATATTGCCCCGATGATGAAGTGTCTCAGAAATCGAAAATTTTCACTTTTCTCGACACTTCACATAATTTTTGACAAATTTTAGATGAGGGTTCTGTGTGTGTGTGTTCGTATGTAAGTGATTCTTTGAGGAACGGTTCCCGGTAAGATTTGTTTGTCCTTTGACAGAAAACTACCTCTGACTGATGTCCAGGGCGGAAAGGAGTGTCAATGTTGAAAAACAATTCCTTCAATTGTTATTACCAATTTTATTTGTTTATAACACTGTATCCCGAGAACGATGACAGATACGAGAAAAAGTGTCGTACAAAAGTTGTTCCTATCGTGAAACTCCATATTTCATGTTATATTGCTTTTTTTGCTAGCCATGATATTTTACGAGATATCGATAAAAAAACGTAATAATCGATCAATAGTCGAATTTGCGTAACTGATATATACACATGCCCAGACAGCAAAACTCGACAATTTGCGGCAACTTATCGGCAAAATGGCCTTCTTTGCGGTAAATTTGCAGATCCGTGTTTACTGGGTACCATCGGGAAGTTATAGGTGCGACCCGTCGAGGGTCACACTCACGTCCCATTTATTTTATTGGAAATTAGAATTTTTAAACGACCGCCGCAGGCCGCCTATATATATATATATATATCTATATAGTATAGCATACCACATGTCAAAACTTTCAACTTTGATTTTGCAAATCCGCAGGCCATAGAATTTCACAATTTTCCAATATTTGAACATAAAATTTTTCATCAAATTTTCAGAAGGCCAGTCTCTAGTGACGCACGTACGGAAATTTTGGATAAGTTAATCCACCATTATTTCAATCAACTGTCAGTTTTTTTTTTATCGAAAAGTTAACGACTTTTTTTAAATCTTTGCCAAGTTCACAAAATGAATATTTCAGAAAAATCCGTACGTGGACCAGGGAATATGTTCATGTCGACGAAGGGAATTTTGTTCAGTTCGAAATTTACATCACCTATGGTGCGTGCCGCAGAGCGCCTCTTCACACGCCTCAGGAGAAGGGCTCTAGTGGCGCCATTTTGCATGGTTTTTTTCATTGGAAAAATTACTTTTTCTGCCCTCCGGCCAGAAAGCGGTAACTTTCGGGCCGCTGCGCTAAACGAAGTTACCGCTTTCCGGCTTCGTCGAGCAGAAAAATAGTATACACACCTCGGCCAGCAAGTAAGAAAGCCTCAGATCACATTATTGTCGACCTCGGCTTCGCCACGGCCAACGACTAAATGTAATCTGAGACATTCCTTACTTTGCTGGCCTAGGTATGTAATCTACTATTTTGTCCTTCAATATGTACGTAGAAACATACTCAAATTGCATTTATTTATTCTCATCCCATCCCCTCGTGAAAATAAATGGTTACAGTGTGTGTGCCCCCGCTGGGAACACAAACCAAACTTCCCGATTAGTAATTTCTGGGTGCCATTCCTACATTTTCGGATGCGTCAATTGAATGCTTCAAGCCTGGTTCCAGAAAAAAAACACTAGTGTGGGTAAAGCTTTGAGAATTTTAAACTATCCCATTTATCAAGCAGATAATTATGAACATTTGATTAGCCACATAGTCAGCGCGAGGACCAGAATTATGCGCGTTACTGGAGTGGGAGTGAGACACCACTAAGGGTGCGACCTCTCGAGGGTTAAACCCGTCATACCTCCTTAATTATCACAAATGTGGAGAAAAGTGATAAGAAATTACATATGAATTTCCACTTACAGAGCTAGTTCTGCTTAATACTTTTTCTCGTATCTCTTACCGTTTTTGCAGTAGAGCGTTGTAAACAATTCAATTGTTAATAACAAAAAAACTGCTCGGTCAAGTTAAACCAAAAACTAATCCCATCCAAGTTCCATGAAGGCGTTCCGATTACGACCTCCAGATCGATAAAATATATACTTGAAACACCCGTTACGAATCGAAAAAAAATCGATTTACGGGTCATTACAATAACTTCCAGAAAAATCGGGAAGTTAAATGGGTAGGTAATAAAAATAGAAACAAGTAATAAAAATTGTGAATCACCCATGAAATATGACGCGTAAATTGAGGAACGGCATCGTGTATGTTTGTACTACTGAAAACATGAAAAACCTGGTATTGCTCATTTTTTATTCATTATTAGTCATTTTTTGTCTCATTCAGTTTATAATAACTCAATTAAAAAACCAGTTTCACGAGATTTTCCGGTGGTTTTTCCACATGTCATTCCCAGGCTGGGAATAGCGCACGCAACTATTGAAATTAAATTTTATTTAATTTATAATAAATGAAGTTGAGAGAATCAGGAACGAGCGTGGAAAGAAATAATTCATTTGATATCATTAATGTGTGCATTCTGCACGTACAATGTAGTTTTCTTCTCTGCGTCACGTACCTCGTTACCTGGCGCCAAAACATTGTTAATATTGAAGAAGTGTAAGTGGTTGTGGCACTTTCAGTAAACTACTCGGCTACAGGGGAACCATAGAATCCATTATTACATAAATTACAAGCCAGACAGTCACTTATATTTTCATCATTTTTCACTGTAGTTTTCCGTATTTCAAGAAAATGAAAAATGCTTGCAAGATTAAACACCAGGGGTTCAGGGAATGCGTGGGCACTTCTAAGAATACTAATAAAAAAAAATTAAAATACTCGAACATTGCGCATTTTGAAAATTACAATATTAAAAAAAAAATTCGCAAATTTTGAACTAATTGAAAACTAAATTTTAACAATTTTGAAAACACAATTTCAAAAATTTTGAAAACAAAACTTCAAAAATTTTGAACACAAAATTTCAAAAATTTTGAACACAAAATTTCAAAAATTTTGAAAACACAATTTCAAAAATTTTGAAAACACAATTTCCAAAATTTTGAAGACAACATTTCAAAAATATTGAAAACAAAATTTCACACATTCCAAAATTAGGTATTTATAAGCTTCAAGGGACGAATCTCTATTATCGGTTGGAAAAAAAGATTTTCGGTCCCAGCGACGCGCAAAGTCAGATTTCCGCCTCGCTGCGCAGGAGAGAATATACTATTGCGTCTCCGCCGGAACGGAAAACGATGTTTCAACCACGGGAGGTAAAAGGAAACACCCTTGGTCAACTACTTATCAACTGCGCGTTCGGCTCGGCCGGTAATTGCCCACGCCGTTGAGCATTCTCTGTTTTACCTCCCCAGGGTAGAACATCATTTTTCGGTCCGGCGCAGGGGTAAAAAATGATTTTCCTCCTGTGCACGGGGCGGGAAATCTCACTTTGCGCCCGCCGGGGCGGAAAATACTATGCGTCAACTATTTAACAATATGTCTTGAGAATATCACGTCGATATCTGCATCATTTCAGCAAAGACGTAGTTATGAAATCGAACAGACGAATAGTTAGCAGATGAAAAACGAATTTTTCAATGAAACCTATTTAGGCATTTTAGGAATAATTCAGGATAATTTACGATTAGATTTTTATAATTTAGGACTAAATAGTTTATTTATTATGATTTTTTTATTTATACCCGTATAGTTAGCAGATTTTGTTCGAAAAAAAATTGAATCACTCTAGATCGACGCAAGATAATTTGGGAAGCCTAAAAAACATCATTTCCGAATTTAGGAATAATCGCTTTCATTTTTAATAATTAGTTTTTTATGGGTCTCGCCCCGCAGCGCTATCCGCGCAGGCGCAGTGTGTAGGCGCCTGGGACAATTACGGACACTCAGCTGTTCATTAGTTTGAATATTGCCCTAAGAACCGAACCAGTAATGACCAGTGAAAAATTGTGAAATAATTGTTTGATTCAACTGTAGTTCAATTTTCAGGGGCCACAGTAATGGAGCGCGGGGCAAAACGGATACTTGGAGCAGAATGGACATCTCCAAAATGTTGTCGAATTTCGCATTTATTAACATTTTCAGAATTTTTTCAATATTTGACATTTCGTGTAGGAAGGAGGAGGGGCGAGTAAATGGACCCCATAAGAAAAAAGTTATTATTCAATGGTTCTGATTATTACCACCACCCAAAATCATGTTACGTTTCCGTCATTTGAAAAAGTTAGGGTTGGTGTGGGTAAAACGGCCCCACACCAAATTTTTTTGAAAATTTCAGAAACTTCCAGAGGGTTGACATCCTTCAAATTCATAGGGGGTAAAATGAACCCTCTCTGTTTTTAAACTAATTTTTGTATATTTTATTTGTGGATGGCTGAAAGTGAGGAGTAAGAGAGTGGATGGACGCATTGTTGGATCTGTGGGTGGGTAAATCGATGCGTGGGTGGGTGAATGAATTAGTGCGAGAAGGGAGGATCGGTGAATTGATGAGTGGGTGGATAATTGGGTGGGTCGATGCATGGATTGCAGGGTAAGTGTGTAAAAGGGTAAGTAGAGGGGTGGGTGGATAGATGACGTGAAATGGCCATTGGCATTATACGCCCGCCGAATTTGGATCGAAAAATTCATTGGGACCTTATGGGGAGGCAAACTTAAATTTCTTTAAATCGGATTCTTGGCCCCGTGGGCGTTTATACTATCCAATTGGGACCCCTAGGAGACACTCCCGTCGAATTGGGGTCGAAAAAGTCAAATTAATTTTTTTCGATTTTGGCCAAATTTAACATTGGGACCTTATGGGGAGGTACACTTAATTGTTTTAGAATTGAATTTTCGACCCTGTGTGCGTTGATACTATTCAATAGGAACCCCTAGAAGATATTTCCGAGGATTTTGGGTCGAAAAAGTCAAACTAATTCTTTTCGCCCAATTTAACATTGGGACCTTATGGGGAGGCAAACTTAATTTTTTGAAAATTGGATTTTTGGGCCCGTGGGCGTTTATACTATCCAATAGGAACCCCTAGAAGATATTTCCGTGCATTTTGGGTCGAAAAAGTCAAATTAATTTTTTTCGATTTTGGCCAAATTTAACATTGGGACCTTATGGGCAGGCAAACTTATTTTTTTTTTAAATCGGATTCTTGGCCCCGTGCGCGTTTATACTATCCAACAGGAACCCCTAGATCATATTTCCGTCGATTTTGGGTCGAAAAATTGAATTTAATTTTTTTTTATTTTGGCCAAATTTAACATTGGGACCTTATGGGGAGGTAAACTGAATTTTTTTAAAATTGAATTTTTGGCCTCGTGGGCGTTTATACTACAGTAGAGCTCCCTTAATTTTTCGCTTCCTTTATTTTCGGTGTACTCCCCTCACGACTTGTCACCCCTCAAAAACCTTCTCCCACTCCCCGTACTTTGTCTATCCTTGTTTTCGACGTCATGCGCTCCAGACTGCGCAGCGTCTCAATAGTGGGACCGAGCATTCATGAAACATAATCTATTTACTTTTGATACATAGTCCGTTTACTTCTGCTCTTATTTCCCCTTCCGCTCCCGACAACCCCCACTACGCCAACCAACCAGTGGGCAGAGTGGGGGGCTTCCTTAATTTTTTTCTCCACGAAATTGCTTCAAGGTCACCGCCCGAGCTCGGAAAATAAAGGAAGCTCTACTGTATCCAATTGGGACCCGAAAAGGTGTTTAGCATGATTTACTTGATGTGTTAGTTATTTTATGGTATATTGTCTTTTTGTTACTAGTATGGGCGATTCAAAAATTGATTAAAATAACCTTCTCACCGGGGGGGGGGGGGGGGGGGTCCATTTTACCCACACCAACCGTAACTTTTTCAAATGACGGACACGTAACATGGTCTTGGGTGGTGATAATAATCAGAAACATTGAATAATAACTTTTTTCTTAGGGGGTCCATTTACTCGCCCCCCCCCTTCCCCCACGAAATGTCAAATATTGAAAAAATTCTGAAAATGTTAATAAATGCGACATTCGACAACATTTTGGAGATGTCCATTCTGCGCCAAGTATCCGTTTAGCCCCGCACTCCATTACTGTGGCCCCTAAAAATTGAACTACAGTTGAATCAAACAATTATTTCACTGATCATTACTGGTTCTGTTTTTGGGGCAATATTCAAACTGATGAACAGTTGAGTGCCCGCAATAGTCCCAGGCGCCTACACACTACGCCTGCGCGGATGGCCCTGCGGGGCGGGAACCATAAAAAAATAATTATAAAAACTAAAAGCCATTATTCCTAAATTCGAAAATGATGTTTTGTAGGCTTCCCAAATTAGTTCGCCTCGATCTAGGGTGATTCAATTTTTTTTCGAAAAAAATCTGCTAACTATACGGGTATAAATAAAAAAATCATAATAAATAAACTATCCAGTCCTAAATTATAAAGATCTAATCCTAAATTATCCTGAATTATTCCTGAAATGCATCAATTAGTTTTATTGAAAAATTCGTTTTTCATCTGCTAACTATTCGTCCGTTGAAACCGACGTGCCGGGTGAAGTGTTGATGATTATGCAAAAGTGTGATTACCGTCGGAGGTATAGCACCTCGAAAGATGCAAGAATGATTCGTAAAATGGAAATGTTGGCGCAAATGAAGCTACCTACTTGATGGAGCTGGAATTGCTGACGAGCGTGAGACTGCCGTAATTTGCGAATAAGTAATATTTTCATGGGTCCAAAACTTGATGCGCGTTTTTCTCGAAACGGTTTTTATCGATTTGGCGCTGAGACGAACTTACTGTACTGTATTGAACTGAGCCTTGATGACCCCTCATTAGAAAGATAATTGCCCTTCTCTTTAGGTGACATTGTGTGTGTGCGTGCAGAAGACGCTCGGGGACGCGCGTCTTCTCATCACAGAAAAGAGCGCACACCACCTGCGCAGCTTCAACCAATGCTATCTCCTAAACTATGGAGCTATGAAAAAAAGTCATAACGCATTATATGTGTATTTTCGTGCGAGGAATAACATTCGTTTCACACTTTTTCTCCTATCTCTATCCGTTCTCGCGATAGAGCCTTCTAAACAGTTGAAATTGTTAAGAAGAATTGAACGAATTACTTTTCAGTGTTGACTCTCCTTTCCAGCCTGAGGAACCGCAATGGGGAGTGGCAATTTACAAAAAAATGACAAAATATCAATCACTTCAATCCTTCTGAGCTCGCATAATGAGCGCGGCGCCGCTAACATGATTGCATTCACTTCACACAAGAAAAAAATGAAAAAATTGAAATACTATCTTGTATAGTTAGTTGTAAACTTACGGTCAGAAAAAAATGGCCATTTTTGTAATTTCATATTTTGTCATTTTTTTTCTGACCAGAAGTGGTCAGCAATTGAAGTTTGGTAAGTTGCAAGTAACTTACCGATCAGTTTTTTCGTGCACATCACTAAACAAGACAGTATTTCGTAAGAGCTTTTCTACGTTCCCTCGAAAAAAAAAATCCAGAATTATTGAACGATTTATTTAAAATTTTCTTGTATTGAACACACTTAGCCATCTGTTCGAGTTTCCCATTTATGTCACTTTATGCTAAACACATAATAAACAGTCAATTTCCCCAGCTATAATTACTAGTTATTGCATGTCTCATGGCAGTGAGAAGGTATAAAAATAAACGGGTTCGTTATTGCAATGTCTATCGGCATGTAAAATTCATGCTTCGTGATATAAAATTGCAAACCCACTTCTGCCAAATACGGAGCAACACCACTGTAAAATTTTCGAAAATTGAATGTTTTTACAGGCTCAAAAAATCCCTTGGAGCTCGCAATATACGGGATGTCCCATTTGAAACCGTACACCTGAATAACTCCTAAAATAACTCTCAATAAAGTCTGTAGAGCATATGAGAAAGTAAATCTGAGCAACCCCCCACCACAAACTGTCCACTGATGAGCATCCGCAGCATCAGAGCTGTTCAGAATCTTGGTGTGACTGGAAAAAAGCACGCGCAGCCGGTACCTCGACTTGTCACCATATAAGTCCAGGATATTTATCATCAATACAGTGGACTCCCTCTAGCTCTCCACTTTCGGGGCTCTGATTTCCCCGCCGGGAGAGCTACCGGATGCCACCTCTGTGCGCGCAAGGGGCGTATCTTACGACGGAGACGGCGTGATTATCCAAGGCGTTTTTGTTTTAGGTTGCTCATTGTGACGTGGTGGCCTTACGCGTTTGTAAACAAAACACTGGGTAGCTAATGTCGCTTCCACTCTAAAGAAAAATTCCCCTCGCTCAGGAGTGCGCGGAGAGCTAGAGGGAGTCTACTGTATTTCCGATCAACAAATTTCCTTTTTTGTAAAAAAAATGAAAATGGGCTGTGGGTTTGACCTTCCGCGGGCCAAAATTATAACTTCCCGATGTCTGTGGGTGTACTTTCTTTCCAATCTCGCAATTTTCTCACCATAGAGCTCTCTAAATGATTTCAACTGTTTATAACGCTCTAGCGCCGAAACGGTTAAAGATACGAAAAAAGTCAAAGAACACAAAATATGTATTTTTTTATAAGGAACAACATTTATTGGACACATTTTTGCGTATCTGTAATATTTCGTGCGATACAGCGTTATAAACAATTGAAATTGTTAATCGCAATAGAAACCAGCAGACATATATGGAGCAAAAACTAATCAGCTCTAAGTAGCGGCAAGACGTTTCGATTGCGTCATACAGGACCTTGATCGGATAATTTCTTCACAAGAAATCGTTCCGGCAAATTTTTGATTACATACGTACATCGGCACACACATACAGACATTTTGTTTTAAATAGTCTAGAAAGGTCAGAAATACCACGAAACGTGGAGATCTGATGGAGAATCGATTTTTCATCTTCGGGGGCAAAACAATAACTTCCCCTATCGGTACCTTAAACATCTTTTTCCCCCAATATATACTTCACAACATAGACTGAGCATTCACATTGTAAAAAAACTCAAACAGTTGAAAAACATTAGAATATTTATTCATATCCATTGGTAACATCAGCTGTACGCCTTATCGTTTAATACTTATGACCTAATATAACTTATCACTCCACATTTACATATATGTTTTAAAATGAGTCGTGCTAATGAACACTATGGCTAAACTCCAATAACACAATGCACTTCCTACAAACGCGTTATAATACAGATATCCTTCTTCTTTGCATCCATATTCTCCTGTATTTCAATGAGTGTTTTACCTTTGGTCTCTGGCACAAAGAAATACGTAAAAGGTGCTACGCAGAAGGCAGCCAAGCCTATCATGAAAAATATATAATTTTCACCCACCAAGTCCAGGGTAGGTTGAAATGCCTTGATAGCGCAAAATGACAAAAATGCTGCACTGCACGTAAAAGTCAATGATGCCATCGTCTTAAGATTAGGTGAAAATAGCTCGCCAAGTAGTGTATTTGGCATTGAGAGCATTCCGCAGGGTAGGGCAAAATTATAAAGAAAAAGTGACAAGATTGGTAGCCAATCAATAGAATGTGGATTGACATTATGTGATAATAAATTAAAGTGAATGCCAAGCATGATCATTGAGCAAGTCACCCCAAAACTCGATGAAATGAGAAGCGGTCGTCTTCCATATCTATCAACAAAAAGCATTGCAATTGCACCAGCAATAACAAGTATAATACCTATAGCTATCACCACAAAACTCGGTGTTATTCTTATTTCACTTTTTTTCACTATAATTTCCGAGTACGATGTTATCACATTATGTCCACCGCAGTATAGTAATAAATTAAGTACAGTTACAATGCCCATATTTTTGGCATTTGTTGGCTCACAGAACATTTTAAGTTTGTTGATAAAACTTTCCTTATCACCCGTTGATTTGCCCACGAAGTCCTTGATCTCATTGATCTCTTTCGGTGCATCGGCGTGACGTTTGTACCAGAGTAATGAAGTTTCAGCGCGTTTTAAGTCGCCTTGGAGAACCCAGTGGTATGGGGATTCGGGGATCCACATGAAAAATAGTATGAAAGCTGCCGCTAGGGTGACTGCAACGTAACCGTACTCGTCGAGATCGATGAAGGGCCCCATTGCATTACCCAGGAGGGCTCCCACCGATGAAGCGTTTAGCGTCAGGAAGATCTGGAGGAACAAGTGGAGAACAGTTAGTGTGATGGTAGGGGTTGAGGTTCAGGGGAGACTGCAATTGGAAGATGGGGTTGATATTACGAGGCGGTACACACATATATTGAAGTTTATATTTGAGAGAGGTTGTCTCAACATCTCGATCTGCGAATGGAGACGTGCTGAATTTATGACTCCGCTAAAATCAATTAAGAATTGCTACTTGGTGAGGAAGCAGTTGAGAATGTCGGATCGCGTGGCACATTGCGTCGCGTACATTCGGCATCGGTCGGACCAATTTTTCGATCCTGTCAACCCCACTTGATCACATGGTCCTTCCTAATTTGGTGGCATTTGCATTATTGCCAAACTTTATATTATGTTATATTCCATTAAATTAGGACTGGGCTTGGAGGGTTCGCCGGAAATAAATATCATGTGATGGAGCACGTGGTCACGTATATAGGAGCCAAATGTGTCGCATGCCCGCGGATGTTCTATGCAGAGGAAAAAATTGCAGAAAATTTTCTCGAATCCAGAAAAAAGCCGAATGCATTTTGATTATTAACTTCCCGATCTTAGGGAAGTTATTGGCATGGGTCGGAAAATCGAAACTGGAAATTTCACTTGATCTACACGTTTCATGACCCCCAGAAACGTTTCCAACCATTTTGAGCGAGATGTTTGTCTGTGTGTGTGTGTGTGCGTATGTGAGCAAAATTTTGTCGAACGATTTCTCCTAGACAAATAATGCGATTTGGGGTTTTTTATACTTATTGGATAGCTTTCCGCCTAACTCAGCCCTGATTAGATTTTGAACATAATCGACCCAGCGGTTCTATAGTTATTAACAAACCAATTGTTTATATCGATGCATCGTGAGAACGATTAAGGATACGCAGAAAATTATCCAATCAAATTTGTTCGACACACCAAAATACATATTTCATGTTTTATAACTTTTTTTGCTGAAACCGATAGTTCATTATTATTAACAAATTCAATTGTTCAAATCGCTTTATCGTAAGAACGGTTCGAGATACGAAAGAATGTGTTGAATGAAAGTTGTTCCACACGTAAAAATACACACTCGATGTTTTATGACTTTTTTCGCTGACACCCATAATTAATTGTTATTAACAAAATCAATTGTTTATATCGCTTGATCGCAAGAATAAATAGGGATATGGAACAAAGTGTCCAATGAAAATCATTCCACACGGAACAACACAGATTTAATGTTTCATAACTTTTTTTTCTGACACGGATAGTAATAGTTATTAAGAAATTCAATTGTTTAGATCGCTCTATCGCAAAAACGGTTGGAGATCCGAAACAGAGTGCCCAATGAAAGTCATTCCACACATAAAAATGCACATTTGATGTTTAATCACTTTTTTTGCCAACACCCATAGTTAATTGTTATTAACAAATTGAATGGTTTATGTCACTCTATCGCGACAATAATTAGAGATACGAAATGAGGTGTTAAATGAAAGTTGTTCCATACGTAAAAGTACACATTTGATTTTGTGACTTTTTATGCTAACCCTCATAGCTTTTCACAAATTGAATTGTTTATCTAACTCTATTTGGAGAGTCTCATTTCCAAATATTCTTTTTTCTATATTTTAAGAATTATAAAATTTCACATATTTGGTAATTTTGAAAAGTTTAAAACGTTCACAATTTGAGACACAAACCGAAATTTTGTACACATACGGGGGAACGATCGGGAAGTTATTGGTTCGACCCGTAGAGGGTCAAACCCACATCCCGTTTATTTAGAAAAAAATGAATCCATAATTGTAATTGTATGAAATGGCATTTTAATTGATTTTTTAACAGTTATGTGATCTTATTTTTGAACGAATACACACTGTGCTCTGAATGCGCACAGTGTTCTATATTAGAAGATCCGATTTTCTCGAGCGAATTGTTCAACTTGACTACAGCCTCCCAGGAGGTACTATTTAATCATGTGGCACAGTATCTCGCAAGTGTAAAGTGGGATTTAAATTTGTGAGGAATATAAAATCAACAGTGTAAAGTTGGGAAATTCCCGAATGGGAATTTCTTGCTTGAATTTTTGCCCATGCAAGATCTATTCGCAATTTGTTTTTTTCCGGACAATATATACAGATATATGCATGTATGAACGAGATGTTTAGCGACAGATGTTTTTTTTCATGGATGCTGCGATCCAAAGATGCTTCATTTTTTTTTCCATTTTTACGCATTTTTAATATATAATAACTCTACCGGTAGATCGGTAGAATGGTAAATCAGTCCCGAGGAGGGATTGGAAGGTCATAATGTACAGAAAAAAATTGTCGACACCTACTGGGCGGTTAATGAATGTTGCATAATTCAATTATAAGGGTCGGATGAGCGGGTGGGGGGGGGGGCGGTGTAGCGGCACGCTACAGGGGCGGAGGGGGGGGGGGGGGGGGGAGATTAAATCAGCTAACGGTGGCACAGATATGGAATTTTTTGCACAGAGTTTTCGGCAGAGTAAATTGTTTTTTTTATCAAAATATATATCATGTCTATTTGCGCATATATTTTCTTCATGAGCAATATGCCGCATATGTTGATGTTAGCCCTTAATCATATCAATTAATTTTGGAAAATTGATCAACATTTTAATCTTTTTTTTCTCTTATCAAATGTTACACATGAAAGAATTATTTTAATATTTTATACCGACTTTTGCAAAAATTTTCTAAACTGACATAGTTTTGAAAAAAAATGGAAAATTTTGGGAGAGTTAAAATTTTATCCAAAAGTTTTTATAAAATAAATTCCAAATATTAGATTTTATAAAAAAATTGATTATCTGGGAAAATGTCAAAAATTTTGGTTGTTTGGAATTATTTCGAAAAATGAAGGTGTCAATTTTTTTTTGAAAATTACAAAAATTTCAAAATTGAAAAAAAATTGAAAATTCTTTAGAGATGCGGAAATCGTTAAATATTGAGAGGTTTACAAGAAATCAGAAAAATTGAATGCAACTAATCTCGTGAGTCCGCACTGAGTGGGAATTTTGCGTAGATCTGCCGGTGCGAGAAACTCGCATATCATAAGCATATTCTATTTTGCACATAGTAATGCAAACTTCAGCGCTTTACGTGTCACCGTCAATTATATGAAGAACTCACATAATATTCTGAAATAATCGTTAATTGTTTTCTCTATGTGAATCCAATTTACATAAAAACAAGACACCGTGACTGCAACAACTGATGACTCTGCGAAATATTCTTTCCGGGACGTTTCCGAATTAATTGATTTTTTTTCCTCAAATCACTATTCCCAGAATTTTCCTGACAAGCTGAATACTTGAAAAAAAAAAATTGCGAAATTGTTCTGAGCCCTCTTCTACTTTCCTCCAAAATATCATTCCCCCAATTTTTATAAATCGATGGATATTCCTTTCTCTACAATATTCCAATGCGCCTCTCAATATATGTGTATTGGAGTGAAATCGTGTGGACCCCTAGGGAATTCTTACCAAGGCTCCGCGAATGGATGGATCCGCAATTTCGCCTATATATAGAGATAGTGCACCCCAGATCATACCGGAACCGAGGCCATTGCATATCCTTGCGACATATAGCCACTCCACTGACTTAGCAAAGATCATGCAGAACCATCCGAAGGTCAGGGGTATGGCACCAACCAACATTGTTTTCTTCCGTCCAATGGTACCTACACAAAAAGAAATGATTAAAAATCAAGATGGGCAGTAATCGCGAGTATGAGCAGGGTTGTCAGAAAAAACAGAAAAAATGCTGACACACACACACACACACATAGTTCCACACACCTACTCACCCACCCGCCCACCACACACAGACGCACAAATATTTTGAATAAATTAGCCGTGAAATATCCGAATTTTTTTAATCCTAGAGATTATTATTGGGAATTTATTTCTGTTAATTTTTCGCGACAGAAAAAAAAATACTTTTCCTTAGCGTAAGGTCAAAAATATTTTATAGCGGTTTACTAAGATTCATTAGTAGCAGTAGCATTAAATTATCATTATCAACGATAAGCAGCAATAGCACTTAGACAACTCGAAATAAGAGCAGCAAAATAATATGCAATTGCTTGTTTTAGTTTGATCTAAAGTCTCTGCGTAGTTTATAGATCTAACGTCCCATTAATTGCATACAATGTTTATATAGCAGTGATTTAGTTAGAAGTACTGCTAATATGAGCTTGAATTTTTGTCTTTAAAATTGAACTGGAGATGGGGTGTAGGGTGATTCATTGATTCAGAATTTCTTTTTGAATCGTGATTCATTGATTGCTTGATCAGATTAGTCAGATAACATCGTGAGGTTGGTTGGTGATCGCATTTGCGTCGATAAACATCGATATTTGGGATATTGATTCGGGTTTAGTTTTCAAAAGTATGACAATTGTTCAAGTTGTCATAACTTATGTAGTTATTGAAAATTATATACACAGAATATTTTTTGAGGCTCTGGTAATTTGTTAAGTTTCCAGTGTTTTACATACTCTGTCCAGTGTTAAAAATTTTATATGTACGCAATAATTACAGGATTTAACTATTTTTACGATTTAACGATTTTAACGCAATAGTTACATTTGAGGATGCTGGAAAAATGTAGGAAGGAGTACGTAGGGTGCGAAGTAGATTCGTGATTATGTAAAACTATAGCCTTTGATAATGGAAACGGAGGTCCCCTCTCATAGCACTTAGTCTTGTTCTCAGAATCAAAACACACAAAATGGTCTTAATTTTAAAAGAATGATAAGTTTTTTGTGGATGTAAATAAGTATGCGAAATTTATAAAAACCGAATGCAGAATTATTTGTATATGTATGGACGCAAAGTCAGTTTTTCTTTTTCTTGTACTCTATATGTAAGCGTGTGTATGTGTGTGTGTGGAATGTCAAAATGTCAATAGCGATTTTGAATGTAAAGCATAAAAGAAAACACGTTATTTTATTTGATTCTGTGAGAGTGAAGAACGGCCGTACGTATAGCCAGTAAAAAGGAATAAAGAATATCAACATTGATATAGACAGAATATTTTTTGAGTTTCTGTTAATTAATTAAGTTTTGAGTGTTTAGCATATTTTGCCTAATTTTGAAAATTTTATACGCACGCGATAATTACAGAAAAAACAGAAGATGCTTGTTCCAAATTGGAAAATGGAAAGCTCTCATTTTTTCGGAATCAATGATTACCAGTATCGTCAACTTCTTAAAAGATATTGTTACTTTGAATGTCAAATTGCAATTCAGCGCGCGAAGTGCGCATTCTGGCCTGTAGATAATATGAAAATGTTATCACGTGATTTATCCCCATGAAGACCAACAATATTCCCATATTGTCCCATCCTTAAACAATTATTCATCAGGGTCACAAACGAATGTCAATGTTTTTTCACACCATTGAGTGTTTCAACGCATTAGAGTTGTCGAAGTTAATATTCAATATTTTATTTATCACATGTATACTCTTTCGGGTTTTTACATTTTGTTCCCTTACCTACAAAGTCATAAGTACATTAATATTTCTGTTACAATTTCCCTTATAAAGCCATTTACATTGTGTGATCATCCTTATCACTAGTTTTCAGCCTCCCCACCCACAATCATCGCTTTTACCATTAGGCTGAGGGGAGAGAAACAGCCAAATAATGTTCGTTGAAGTTAATAATTGGAGTCAATTTTTCTGAACTATCATTTTTTCCTTATCCCGATTGAATCATTGCCGAGTCCCAGCACTAGTTCCATTTATTGTCACAATATTTTTTAATTATCAAAGCACCATGAACCGTAGTTTGATACCTCGAGACTGTAAGTTACAACAACGCAGTTAGACTCAAATGAACTAAACAAGCCGAGCTCGATTCAATTTTTAAAAATAAAACCCACTCGATTTCTTATTGTAACGATCAATTTTCTAACAACAATCATCCGAATTTTGCTTAAAATGATTACAGAATAAGACAAAAATCATTTGCTGGGCCTACTGGAGGCTTACTGGACCAAAGCTTCCTCTTAGTTTGCTTTCTTTTAGTTAGTTTTAGTGAAATTATGAGTAAATTCTGTGAACTATTAGTTGCAATTGGTTGCAATTTCGATGGAAAAGAAAAATTTACTCTATTTCTCTAAGCACAAATTCATAATTTTATCATGAATTGTTTTTGCTTCTAAATGAAAGCTCTACATTCGTTTTTTAGCGGTTCTATATACATATATACATGAGTTATATGGCCTTAAACGTAAAAACCCGAAATTTGGGTGTGTCATGTGCTCATGACGACTCTCACAAAAATTGACGAATGGAGAGATAAAAATTTGAAAAAAAAACAAACAGGCAGTAGTAAATCATTGTGACCCGTTGGGACCACAACAAAAAATCGACCTAGCTGTAGTTTCCCGCGCACCATAATTCTTCTATCCCAATTGCATTCAGAGTCAGATATCTTGCTAACAAGTAGTTTATAAACATTATAAAGGATTACTGATGAAATCGTCGATTCTTGCATTGACCCTTCTCCGCCCGCATGCTGAGCGGAGCTACCACGCACTTCCGCTTGCGCTGTTGCCGCAGCGCTTTTTCGGTGTCCAACTTCCATTGCGGAATAGACAATTTTTGTTAGATTCTGAGAGAACGATTTGGTTGTATCTACCTGACGGATTCGGTTGAAGATTTTTTTCCGATTAGGTTCACATAACCATACATTCATTAATAGCTAGAGCTAATGGCGGTACACTCAACTGCTAGTTGATTTTAAAACCATTTGGTTGTACTGAATTTTTCAGTTGACGCAAACCAGCACCCAATTGACACAATCGAGCTGGTGGTAATAGTTACCAAATGGAGGTTAATTTCACGCGCCCTCTAGTTAGAATATATATATGTATATGTATGAAGAAGCCATCACGTGTGTGAACGCCAGCCGGCTCGGGATAATTTTTGTGATAAAAAATTGGTGATAAAGATCAAAGAACAAATAAAAAGTGAAGACAAAATGGAAGAAGTGTTTTACAATAACTGTGCATTATCCCATACGTATTTGGCTCATTCGATCAATAGTGGTGGACCTATTTAATTGATTCAATTGATCTCTCCTAGTTTCGGGCTTTGCCTCACGTTGTTGACAGTTTCAAAGAATAAAGAAACAAGAACATATTTACTTTCTTTGAATAATATAAGCAGTTAATTATAAGATACGACTAAAACAATAAGTTATTCACAAATGCAGGTATAATAAACAATAGAGAGGTTACATCAACTAGCGATTCGGTAACTATTACCAAATGCTCCAGTTGGCTCAAGCTTAACCTCTCAACTGAGCCATTCGGTCACTATCACCGAGCCATTCAATTGTTCTTATTTAACGCGCTACGAGGTAACATTTACCGAGCCTGTGTAGTATTAACCAAATCGTTCTCTCAGTGTACCTGTCTTAGTTATCTCGAAAATATTCCATAATAATATCACAGACTGTCACCGGCCGCTGATCCGCCATTTGTGGCGCGACATTCCAAAACAATACGACGCATGCGCAACAGCGCTTAGAATTTTTCTACTATGTATCTGGTAGCGCCACGAGCGTTGCGCCGTTTGTCTCCATCCGCACTTTATTTAAACATTAATTACTAATTATTCTGCGATTGCGTAAGCAAGGAATGGTCATTTCTGGGTAGCAGACATATTAGTTGAGGATATTATAATTCCTGATTGCACAATTCATGATATGCTTTGATTTATCCTGGAGATGAAGAAAATATATGACGCTCGCGCCATGGTCAAAGCTTGTCGCTCCTGTTGATGAGCAGCGCAGTTATCGTGAGTTAGTTGATGGATTTCAAGGTGTCGGGGAATGACAATGATTTTTGACAAATGTCAGCAAGAACTTATCTGAAAATGATACATACCTTGACATACAGCGCCTGCGATGGCTCCCATGACCCTTCCAAGGCTGAGAAGTGCTGCAACCCAGGAAGCTTCATCCTTGGTAATTTTAAATCGAGTATCCGTTTCCAGAGATGTGAGTTTAGCCAGAAATGGTGATGCCCAGCCATTGGCAAGACTAGCGGTCAGAACAGCTAACGACACTGAACAATAATGATTATGTTACCAGCGGGAAATGAGAGTTTGATTGATGTCAACATGTTCCTTAGAATACAATGTGTTTTCCTCAATATAGATACACCGGTAGAACAATCTCGGTTCATAATAAAATCATTTGCAGGTGGGCCGATAGTACAGCGGAGCCTTGATTAACCGAACCAATTGGGACCAAGCCTAGGTCGGATAATCGGAACACAATTTTTCCTGACAAGGATTTCAATTTTTTCTCCTATGATCAGAATTTTATGCTTCTGCTTGGAAGCAGAAGAAGCTGACGTTGAAGCCATCACAAATTGAAAGAATCCAAGGAAATAGCAAGGATTTGGAGCAGATTAGTGCTCATTGCTGAGGGCAACCCTTAACTGATCGTGAAAGTGCAGAAGGAAAGTGCCGCCATCAACACTATGTAGTCTGCGCTAACGTACGGATAACTCAATGTTCGGATCCAGCAAAATCAGTTCGTATAATGGAGGGTTCGGATGATAGAGGTTCAGAGGATAGAGGTTTGGATGATAGAGGTTCGGATAATCGAGGTTCCACTGTATTGCCATCAGGAGTTGTAGATTTTCAAGTTAGTTTTCCTTAACCGTTAGCTCTTGAACCGTTTGATGATGGTGGAGATTAGATGTTGCAGGATGTAACCGAAGTTTATTAGGTATTCCAATGAGCCATTGACATATCCAGGTAGGCTAGATGAATTTAAACGAGAAAATTATGTCAAGTGTGCAATATGTATGACTTGAAGACGCGTGAAGTATGTTTTAAATTGGTGGGCTTCGATTGCAGACTGCATTGAGAGAAAAATTTGGTGCCGGTCGGAAAATTGACGCGCCCCAAACACAATTTTTGAAAAAGTAATCCGGATTATTAATTTGTAATTGTGATTTAATTGCAAAGATGATTCAACTCAGCTCCCTTGAAATGCGGCCCATGACTGACCTATATTTTCGCCTTTTGTAGGTGTATCTTGTTTAGTAATTGATGAAGCCATATGCTATATGGTGTCATTAGAAAGCTCATGGAATGAACTTTCATTTGCTATATAAATTGCGAGACGATTTTTCCCTGAGTTATCGACGTTGTCAGCTATGCACTGTTTGTTTTTACAATTTTTTTCCTGGAGTTTAAGTCAAGTAAGTAGCAACAATTAAAGGCCCTATGGAGAGGATTTATTGGACTTCAACGCAGTATATGCTGCATGTAGATATGGTTGACACTTCATTTAGTTATCAATATGCATTGGAGGCTCTCCCTTATGGCCCAGTGAAAAATCGCATATTTCATTAATTACGCAAATAAAATAGCGGACAGCCTAATTGAAAATGAAGATAAATGGAACTTCAATGCGATACAGATGATTGCATGGACAATAATAGTTAGAATGATGTGAAAGAAATTGCCAGCCCCAGGACTGGATAGTAGGGGGGAGGCGGGCAAAATGGGACACCCGAGAAAAATGCAACACCTGGGCAAAATGGGACACCCAAACAAAATGCGACGTCCGAACAAAATGGGACATATGGCCAAAACGGGCCATCCGAACAAAATGGGACACCCGAACAAAATGGGACACCCGAACAAAATGGGACACTCGAACAAAATGGGACATCCGAATAAAATGAGACGCCCGTGTAAAATGGGCCACTCGGGCAAAACAGGGCATCCGGTCAGAATGGGACATTCGGGGAAAATGGACCATCCGGTCAAAACGGGACATCCGGGGAAAATGGATCACCCGGGCAGAATGGACCACCCGGGTAAAATGGACCACCGGGCAAAATGAAACAAGAAACATTTTCCATTTTGCCTGCGCGGTCCGTTTTGCCCCTAGGCATACTGTAACAACTATAGTTATATTGTAAAAATATGCAGTATCGAAATCGTACACCGTGTTAATTCTGTTCCCCGTAGTTATTTATTCTATTTCATTTTTTTGAGACTCAACAGCAAATAATTGCAATGCACAAGAAAATATATATTGAAGTATATTAAGAACATTGTACTATTCTCATGAATTCATGAATTTGAAGTGTTTTTTAATTGTAGAATTAATGTAATAAAAAAAGAAATATGTTATTATTTAGTGATGAATTGTACGCAATAACTTGATCACAAAACTGCCACGAAAATTGGTCAAGAACCGAGAACCTAAGTCTCGCATATCTCAAGAAGAAGAAGGAGAAAAATAACAGACTTAGAATGGCGGGTCGTTTTTTGTGGATACCTGAAAATCTAAGGCCGGCAACAATAATTGTGTGAAAACTAATTTGTAGGTCTCAGTATCCTCTACAAGAAAGGTTATAAGCATGACACTCCTATCTCTCTTACGTCTTCAGATATTTGCCAAAAACGGGCTTAACGCAGTTGAGCATTGTGGTACTGATTTTTCCGCGAGGACCATTTTGATTATAATCAAGAAAAGTAATTTTCGGGAAATTATTGCCTTGAGAATTTTTCGCGAGAAAATTCCGGCGGGAAAATTTTGGAACGGAAAATTGCGGCCGGAAAATTTCAGCGAGAAAATTTTGAATGGAAGAGTTTGGCCAAAAAAAAGTTGGCCGGAAAATTTTGGCGGGTAAATTTTTAATGGAAAATTTCAACGGAAAAGTTTTGACTGGAAAACATTAATGGGGAAAAATTGGGCAAATGCACCATCACTGTTTTAAAACATTGCAAATATTTAATAAATTAATGCGTAAATTATAATTTTACCTGTAAATCCAGCGAGCCATTGAGGCCAAAATGTTTGCGCAGCAGCTGTTGTCATCTCAATTCACTTAAATTGACGTCAGGATAATTCACTCAATCACACGATCCCGCATGTTGTGGGAGACAATGCCGAACGGCGACTGTGATGTGCAGTAGTTTTTCCAGCGGAATATAGTATTCATGGCTTCTGTACTCGTCACTGTTCACCTTTCGCCTGATAACATATGACGCACGCAGTGCTGGTTTTTTTTTCTAATTTTCATTGTTCACATAATGCACGATGGCACTACTCTATTATTTCATTTTCCTTGTATAAAACATCAGTTGGAGATTATGCACTTCACAGTGATTCCCGATCGATGGCTTGTGATTATTCAAATTTTAGTGTTACTCACAAAATTGTAGTAAGACTTTGTTAATGGAAATGTTTTCCATTAGTATCTCAAAATCTGTAAAAAACTGAAAAATTTTTATAAGACCTTTTTTGTAGATCCCATTCTCCTCTACAAAAATGGTTCTATAGCACATTACTCTACCTCCCTTAGGATTCGAGCTATCCACGAAAAAGCAGATGAGATGGCAGCCAATTTAATTACGTTAGCGCACGTTCAATGAAGGAACCACTATAAAAAGCGTTAAAAAAATCCACCAATAATTAGCCGCAAATTCGGCTGAACTCGATGAGAAATTAATTTCAAGTGTCCCAGCATTTAGCTAAATGACACATGTCATCGTCCACGTGTACAACCAGTGAACTTGCTTTTGCCTAATGACATAACTATATATATATATATATGCGCTATTCCGCGAATGTGTTCAATGTATAACCAATTTATAGTATCATATGAATCCGCGTGTATTGATGTAACATCCACCGATACTCTCAAGGTTTTCCTGTTTTCCATTTTTCCGTGATTCTATCGCAATTACCAATGAAATTTATTCAATCTCTGTTAGTTAGCATTTTTTTCTTCTATTTTCACTAGTTGTTGGAATAAACAGAAATGAGAGAATTTAACGAATACTTGGTAGTGGTAGAAATTTACGGGATTCGTAATCGCATTTGCAATGAAGCCACGTGACTCAGTTATTTCAACATTCAGTTTGTACTAGAGTGGGGGGTGGGGCGGGAGGGGGGGGGGAGGCATATTAAATAATTGATACAGATCTCGGGTCATGATGACGCGGATTCATTCATAATCTGTGCACAGACTCTTGGAATTTTAATAAAAAATCTGCATGGGGAAAAATCCAATGAATACCTAGTGGTAAATTAGTTTTTTTTTTTTTCGTCTAACGTCAATGAAGGAGGAAATTTTTAAGGTAATTCACGCGGCGGGAAAAATTAATAGTGGGATATCAGTGGAAGTGATCGTACGGAGAGGAAAACATTTTCTTAATATCCGTATTTTTCTGTTATTTATTTCCTCGTATGTAACCCCCCCCCCCTCCATCCCCCCTCCCTGATCGTTGATTTACGAGTTACTTTGGTGAATGAAATCCTATTCCACGAGTGTGACTTGAGCGGATTAGTTTTAGCCTGATTTTGTTTATGGGTAAACATTGAGATTTTTATTATTATTATTTTTTTCTATGTGCCTCGATCCCTATGGGGATATGCTATTGATCGAGACTTCGGGTGGCAAGATCACGCCATTCGGCTCAGAGTTCGTCTCGGGCCACGTGACGAATGTTTTTCTGGGGAAAAATCCTCCGCAGCCGGATTATGATAAATTTTTTGGGAGAGGTATTTTTTGGAAAATTGGTGGGTTGAGTGTATCTGTGGTAGTGGAGAGGATACAAAAAAAAATTCGTGATTTTTAGTTCTTGGCTGATATATTTTTTTTTGGAAATTTTTGTAAAAACTCTAGTACCCATCCACTCATAGTCAGTAACACCCACCCAACCTCCCACCCACCCACTCTCCCACCCACCCGCCCGCCCACCCATCCAACCACCCACCCAACCACCCACTCACCCACTCACTCACTCACCCACCCACTCACTCATTCACCCACTCACTCACCCACGCACCCACCCACCCAGACACTCACCCACAACCCACACATCCACCCACCCACACACATACACACATTATCTGAAGATCATGAGGAAAAAAATGGAAAGACTTAGCTCAATAATGTTGCCTTAGTAATCAGTCTTTCTGAGTAATCAATTTTTTGTACTATTCCAAATCACCCAATTTTTCGATTAGAAAAAATTCAAATTATAGATTTGTAAATGGTTTCAAAAAATAAATCAGCTCAAAATAGTCTCGAGAAAAAAGATAATTGGCTTGATGCGTGACTTCTCAATGAAACTTGATTGAGATAGATTGTTTTTTTTCTTCGGGTACATTACGCAATACTCGTATCGTAAAAATTGAAGATACAAAGTCATTTCACTTTCCTCATTATTGTGCATAGTGCCGATATACATTTTCCAGCTGTATTGCAGTTTCATTGTGATTCACATTGGCAGGGATTAACCGGAATAAAAAAAATATATGTATTCATAAAAGTTTCAGGGACATAATGAGTCGAGACAAATGAAAATTAGTCCCCGGTAATATTAATTTAATAAGCTTTGAAATTTCGTGCTGCTCTGAATGCAAATTAATACGTTGACTATTTGTCCCCCCTGGTACATCCGGCTACCATAAAATTATGGAAACTATTTTATCCGGGATAGCTAATAATCTCAGGATTAAACCAAATTCAGCATTGCGCAAATGAGTAGATGGACCGCAAATAGTGGAGAGTTATCAGTGCATTAAAAAAAGAAAAAAAAAGTCAATGTTATTTTCTTTGCAACGATATTTCAATCCGCAGCCATTTATAATACTCGAGGGGCTTTTAATTTTTTTTGTAATTTTCTGCTAATTTGCAAACTCCCACCCAGCCATTCACGCGTCCACCCGACCACCAACCATCTGCCCGACCATCAACCACCCACCCCACCACCCACCCATCCAACCACCCACCCCACCACCCACCCACCCCACCACCCACCCATCCAACCACCCACCCACCGGCCCGCCCGCCCGCCCACTCAGCCACCCACCCACCCATCCAACCACCCACCCACCCACCCACCCGCCCGCCCGCCCACTCAGCCACCCACCCACCCATAGATAAATCCATTTGACACAACATTATATCAACTTTCTTATCACCTAAAATTTGGAGAATATTTTTCCGTAAAATCATGGATTTAGTTATCGGACGAAATCACGATTTTCTTAACTTTGCAATATATCTCGTGAGCAGGTCAGTTTAGAGGAAAATGTCATTTAAGACTTTTGGTTGGAAATGGAATTCTCTATAATCACGTCTTCGCATTTTGCAATCATGCTTCGCTTTTTGAAGTGAAACTTCTTATGGGAGGGTATTGAAATTCGAATCGGCAACCTTTTCTGTGACGGAAGTAGGTGGTGGAGGTAACACGCAGCGTCGAGAGAATGGGGGCCGTGACTCGCTTGCCTTCAGTGATCTCTATATTCTACTAGTTCCTGCGGTGGCCGCTACGCGGCCACATGCCGTTCCTTGTCTGATTTCGAGTTCGATTCCGATAATCGATTTATTTTCTTGATTGAAGTTCTCATTTATATATAAGGACGGAGAAAGATAGAGACTACACTGTCAACGAAGCGGTTGCGCGCGCATTTCGGCGTGACAGACTGTCGATATAATCGATAGATATCGCACATTGTCCTTTTTAGAATAGGATATATCTGGATAGCTGAAAAGGCAGAATTCTCTCCCATCAAACCGAAAAGTCGAATTATTATTTCAGCTACTCCCTATGAAGTTTCACTTCTGGCGCGTGTCTTCGTGACACCGTATTTTTTTTTGGCACTGGGGTTCACACTCGAAATTTGTATTAGATACAATAGGAATCTTTTTCCTTTAAATAACAAAAATGATATTGTTTAATGTAATTTAATTTGTTTACGTTCGATAACAATTTGAGAGAACTAAAATTGAGGGAATTAAAAAGTGTAATTTTTTTAAAAAATGCGCTTACGCGTGACCCTGAGCGTAGTTCATTAAGATCATCTCGACTATGATATTTTAATGATCTTCACCATTCCGGGGATTTATCAAAAGTTGAATATAATTGAAGTAATTATTTCTCCCCATAAGTTGAGCTTTAGACGGCAATGAGAAGTAATTTATCGAAAATTCAAAGAGAATAAGTCGCAATTAAGTGAAGTTTTGTTACGGCATAGTAAACTCTTAAGTCGTAGCTTAATAAATTTACAGTTTTGAAATGATGGTGCAGCAGTTTGAATGATCAAATGCGTTTAATCGTTCCTTGAAAAACCTTGAAGATGACTTTAAATAGAATTGAAAGCAAAAAAATTACAGCAAACATTTGTTTCATAGTGTTCATAAGTTCATATCTGAAAAAAAAAATCCCCGTCTATGACTAATTTTTTTCTTGAGAAAAAAAATGACGTGTAATTTTCTAAAATAATATTTCATAAATATTCGGGTGTGTAACATATTCGGGGAGTTCCGAAATATATTACAGCTTCTACAGGAAGTTGGGGTAAATGAATACAAATGCTGGAAAACGGGGAAAAAACGGGGAAAAAATCACTAGTGGCCCAGTTTTTACTAAATTAATTAAAAATGAAAGTGGTGAATAGCGTTGTGTTAAGAGTGCCGCTGGCGGCGGGGAAGTGTGCGTGCGTTGAGCATTCATCCCCACCAACTTCATCCTCAACCCGCTCGTTTACCTCCCCCTTAATATGCCCGTCAACCTCTCCATGAATTGCATCTCAACTCGAGGGTTTGATGAAGCGGGTAGTAGGGAGGTTGCCGGCGAGGTTGACAGAGAGACTGCCGGGAAGGTTGAGAGGTATGTTGACGAGAAGGTTGATAGGAATGTCTACAGCGATGCTGATAGGAGTGATGATGGCAAGGTTGATAGGGGGTTGATAGCGCAGTTGATAGGGATGTTGACGGCGAAGTTGATAAAGATATTGACGGCGAAGTTGATAGGGATACTGACAGCGAAGTTGATAAGGATGTTGACGGCGAGGTTGATAGGGATGCTGATGGCAAGGTTGATAGGGAGTTGACAGCGAAGTTGATAGGGATGATGATGGTAAGGTTGATAGGGGGTGGAAAGCGAAGTTGATAGGGATGTTGACGGCGAAGTTGATGAGGATGTTGGACGGCGACGTTGATAGGGATGCTGATGACAAGATGGATAGGGATGTTGATCAGGATAATGATTGCAAAGTTGATAGGGGATTGACAGCGGAGTTGATAAGGATATTGATGGCGAGGTTGATAGGGATGCTGATGGCAAGGTTAATAGGGGGTTGACAGCGAAGTTGATAGGAATGTTGACGGCGAAATTGATAAGGATGTTGACGGCGACGTCGATAGGGATGTTGACGGCGAAGTTGATAAAGATGTTGACGGCGAAGTTGATAGGGATGCAAGGTTGATGTCAAGGTTGACAGGAAGGGTCATGCCGAGGTTTTTGAGGAGGCTGACGAATAGGTTGATACGAATATTGACAGAAAGGTTGATAGGGAGGTTGACGACGATGTTGATCCGGAAGTTGATGTTGATATTGACGTCGAAGCGGGCGGGGTGTGTGACAGAGAAGTTGCAATAATTTCACATCGGCAATTGTTATTTTACCCTCCCACACAGGCATAAACACACTTGGCGGCCCACTTAAAATTTCGAGTGGAACAAGCTAGGATAGACATAATAGAAGCTACGATAGCATCAAGATTTATCTACATTCTGAATACATACATAGAATTACTTGATACCTAAAATTCTAAAAAAAAACGTTCTAATTGCTAGACCGCGTCGCAGAGTGCATGTACATTTATAATGAACTACTAGCAAAAACACGTTTAATTAATTTTCTCTATTTCAAATTTCCCCAACCCACTGGACCATACAGCACCCAATCTCGCGAATTCAAATAATTTCTTCCCCCCTCAAAAAAAAAAAAGACAAATAAAGGGAGCAACTTCCTCCCCCTAAAAACTTTAAATATCATCCCGCAACATTGCCCTCGTGTTGCCCTGCATCCCGACCTAAACCCTTCGGGCTTTATTCCCTGCGCACGCTACGGTTTGCGCCGCTTACCCCCTAACCCCCCCCCCCCCCCCCCCCCCTTCCCCCTCCCTCCCTCCCACCCACCCACCGTCAAGGGTTTTCTAACATTGCATACACAAAAGCTTCGAGGGGTGGAAGAGAGAAAGTGGAAAATGAAAGAAGGTGAGCAGGCAAAAGAGGCCAGCCAACCCCTACAACCATAGTGGGGGGGGATGCTGACAAATTTCGTGAATATTCGTGTGACCTCGTGTATCTTCGTAGATATCCACCTAGTACTATGTTGTAAATGTAGTGGGGGTTGCACTTAGTGCAGTTGGCGCAGTCGCCCGTCGAGTCTCTAGATATCCGACATGAGAGCCCCATGTATTTTGCCAATATTTCCCCCCAGCAACCGCACAATATCGCCCAAAACACCATAAAAAAAAATTGATAAACGATCAATTATCAGTGTGGAATAATCGAGACAAGTATTAACGTGGGTGTTGTTGTGGACGAGAGGTAGAGAAGAAAATATTAGTGGTGGGTTGAAAAAAAAACATGAAAAGTAGCACAAAGGTCGTGACGATATTGACGCAAGGCGCGAACCCCATAGACGTATGTGGCCATGAGGGCTTGACAGTTGTGCCTGAGAGACAGATGTCGCCAATATCACGGTCCACCCTATCTTACTAATGCCTTTTCACTTGTCAACGAGTTTGTTGTTAGTAAGCAATAAAATCACATTTACAAAGTTATCAAGTTGGAGGTGGATTGGTGAAGTTTAGCAGACACCATTTGGTAGTACCATAAACATTGAGTCATCAGTTGATTTGGGGAATAGTGGAGCTTTGAAGCTTGTTTTGTCATCTCGTGCAAGTGGTTACCAGCATTGGGGATTCTGCACAGAAACGATTGAGATAGCTGATGATTGGATGAACTTGGTGAAGTGCTTGGTGTCATCTGGGTGATAGCTGTGCTAGGTCCATCAACAAATTTGGGAAAAAATCATCTCGATATTGATCATTGTGAAATATGCTGGAGATATAAAGGTGAAGATAGTGGGGACCAATGATCAATTGTCATTGCCTGACGCCCTAGGCAATCCTACTTTTCTCCAAGTTCTTATTATTGGTGAACAAGTAGTTTAGGCATTTGCTGGACCGTACAATCTAGTGATACGAAGAACGGGAGTGTCGGCCACCATTTTGACTGCGCTGAGGTTATTGCAAAGTACTACTTTGATCAATTCTGTTACCACTGTGGCAAATGAAGATATTGGAGTTAAAATTTTGATATAGTTGTTGGTGAATAAATTGAGCATACATTGGACCCGTTCGACACATTGGACCCGTCAATTCGGTGATTGTGCTATTATGATCGTTGTCTATTATTATTGATGACAAGTGGGTGGTGATCAGGTGAATTTATATGTCAAATTTTGCGGAGTTTAGCCTCGGCTTTTTTTTCTCATGCGGATGCTGTGGTCCATTCAAAATAATGATGAAGAGAGTGGGACAATGGCGCAGCTTGCTTATGCCAATAATTGGCCAATTCAATGAAGGATAAATTATGGAAAAAATTTGTAATTATTTAGTGTGGTAATTTTAACAATATTGCCGATTTATCATCACTAGTTATGCCAATTAATTCTATGAATTGTCCAATGCAATTGGATAACACTGGAGTTATCCGGTATGTGAGAAATGTTGGTGGTATGTGGAAACTTCGGGGTACTTGGATGTCAGGCAATCATCCAATTGTGCTACTTACATTGAGATAATTTATTACTTTTTTTTTGGGGGGTGATAACATTGGGAATTATTAAATAGGAAAATTGTGGATGAGTGTATTGATTTTCTGAAGATTCGGAAAGGTCTCTTCGTTACTCGTGCGCGCGTGTGTTCTAGTTTAGGTAGTACAAGTAATGTGATCTTCATGTCATTGAAAAACAAGTATATATATATAGCACGAGTTATTGTTTTTGTTGATTTATAGATTAATGTCGGTGTTTATTTGTGCCAAATGAGAAAACGGTGGGGACTTAGTTACCAAGGGGCAATGATGTGATGACAATTTAGGGTAGAATAAGAAGTTAGTGATATTGATGGAGATAATGATTTGTGACTAGTGAAATTTTTTTTTTTTGTGGAATTTAATATCCATGGATAAATCAATTGTTGTACATTACTGTTGTGTTTTAGATGATTTAATCGGTGTGATGGAGACCAAGTGACACTTGATTTTTTTTTCCGTATTTTTTTGTTTCGTTTTTTCCGTTTAATTAGTGAGAGAGAGGAAATAAATTCAGTGACAATTCCATTCGGCCAAAGGATTAAACTGTACTGAGAGTTGGTTATTTTTTTTTTTCAGCAGAATTACAAGTGAGTTTACTGGTGTATTTTTATCGTTGTCATAGGATCTAAAATAAGAATGTTTGTTGCAAGGTGGAGTTAGACGGGGGGAGGGGGTGGTGCGGGGAGGATGACAAAACAATATATGAGATTTACATCAATAACACTGATACACTTGTACACAAGCAATTGGTGTGTCTTGTGAGGGTGACCTGAGAAAATTCGTGCCAAATCATTGAGCATCGAGTGCTGGCCAACGTCCAATCCACATGTACATGTTTCTTCCTATTTTACGCCTGTCCCTACCGTCATTTACTGCGGAACATCAATACATTGAGGAAAAACGGAGGACAATCCCCGAGTGCGGGGAGGAAATATCCCCCGGTTGCGAGGCGGAAATGTGCCCGGCGCGAAATTGGGAGTCTTGGGTTCGAATCCCGACTGGGACCATTGAGGTTTTTTTTTCTGTTGAAATTGGATGCATATGTAGATTATCAAATGCTGTTGGAGGTGGGCGGGGGTAGTTATCGAATTTGAGAACGAAGAGTCCTCCGAAAGTTAGAAAAGTGGTGCAAAGCCAAAAATTCATGTTCCGAAGACCTCCATGCTTTAAGGGGGTCATATCATGGATCTTTAGAAAAGCTGTTTGCTTAGTCTACGGGGAACTCCTCTCAGCATCTCGAGATCATTGTTAACATCATGTGAATGTGTGTATGTGTGTGTGTATATAGTTGATTCAATTATGATGTACTTGGCGCAAGTATGATATACTTGATTGAAGTTTTTTTTTTTTTTTTTTATTTACGCTTTGATGCGATTATGCATATTCTACTCTACTATGCCAATCGGAGAGTCCCCAAGCGGGGACTCGATCCGTGGACCTCGTGTGCCAAAGGCCAGCGCTCTAACCACTCGGCCATAGCCGTCGGTTGATTGAAGTTTGATGTAGTTGATTGATGTGTAATATAATTGATTCAACTCTGATCTACTTGATTCAAGTATGGTTGGCGTGAATCAAGTATGGCAGACTTGATTCAAGTATGATATACTTGATTAAAGCTTGGCATACTTGATTAAAGTATGGCATACTTGATTCAAGTATGATATACTTGATTAAAGCTTGGCATACTTGATTAAAGTATGGCATACTTGATTAAAGTATGACACATTTGATTAAGGTATGCCATACTCGATTAAAGTATGACATACTTGATTAAAGTATGACATACTTGATTAAAGTATGATATACTTGAGTAAAGTATGGTATACATGCGTAAAGTACGGTATACTTGATTCAAGTATGGCATACTTGATTCAAGTATGATATACTTGATTAAAGCTTGGCATACTTGATTAAAGCTTGGCATACTTGATTAAAGTATGGCATACTTGATTAAAGTATGACACATTTGATTAAGGTATGCCATACTTGATTAAAGTATGACATACTTGATTAAAGTATGATATACTTGAGTAAAGTATGGTATACATGCGTAAAGTACGGTATACTTGATTCAAGTATACTAGACTTGATTCAAGTATACTAGGCTTGATTCAAATATACTAGACTTGATTCAAGTATGCTAGACTTGATTCAAGAATGACATAAGCAATTTCATTTTTTTCCCCCCTAAAATTGTCTTTATCTGGAGCCGCATGCAGTAAAGAGTTCGACAAGAATTCACTAGTATTTCAATTTTTATTCCCTCATGTGAGTGAACAAACATCCTTAACCGTATCCAGGAATTGGGGGATTCCCCCTGTCCAACAAATTCCACGGGATTTTTTTGCGTACTCTATCGGCCGCACAACAACTAACGAAGTTATTGGAAATGTAAATTGAAAGTTTTCCATGGGAAAAACCTCGGGTGGGAAAATTGCGTATCGAAAAACTATTGGCAAACACGTTCCAATAGTCGAGAGTGATGGCGCTGACTTGGATCGTCAATCCGATTGTTTTCTGGGGCTTTTTCTCGTCTGTCCCCCAATTTTCGCCCACTTTTCAAATTCGATAATCTTGTATTGAGGCAGGAATTTTCATTGTAGAGATCAGAAGATTATTTCCATGTGTTTGAATTCTTGATCGTGCTTACACGGAACAATATACAGTTGTAATACATGTCTCTCTCACTTCCTCCAACAGTTACCGCATGATACAGATCGTCGTAAAACAGTACTATTATTAAACGTATATATGTAGGTGTACACATGAGTTTCCGCCGTTTTCTATGAAAAAAATTGCGATTTATTGCGGCATAACGGTGTATTACATTTCATTCAAAGTATTGTCTGTTATTAGACACTGCTTTCTTCTTCGTCTTATCATAGTATCAATAATGCTTCCAATTCCTTGTCATCGCCCTTCTACTTTCGCTGTTCCACTGTATTTTTTGTCAGCCACGTCAAACTCTCTGTTTTTAAAATTTTGAAACCACTAACGACAGCTTCTCTCACTCAAGGCAGCTTCACCATATGCTTCTGCAAGCAACCGATGTGCATCAGCGATCCTTCGTTAGTTGCAACACGACAGTAGGGGAGGTAGAACCTGGAGCGTTGCAACTAAAAAGCTCCCCCCCCACTTTCACGAGAGGCTCCGCGTCAGTTTCCTGAAGTTTAAAAAGACAAATAATATTTTACTTCCAATCTTCACATAATTGTATTTGTGCTTCATATTTATGCACATATTTCGGCTTCACATAAACCCCATGTGTTTTGGCGAATTGGGCGCGGAGGAGTAGGGCAGCGCCTGGGCGGGCAAAAGAGGGAAAGGTTGCAACTAACGAAAGTTGCAACTAACGAAAGTTGCAACTAACGAAAGTTGCAACTAGCAAATGTTGCTACTAACGAAGGCCCACTGTACCAGATAGTCAAACTCAGATCAAAACATTCAATTATGACGATTCCTCCATAACTTTTCGGTGGCGTTGGATTTTTTCTCTTCATTTCTAAAGATCAGAAAATTAGAAATTTTTCGACACGAAACTATTATCCGGTTCCATCCATAAATTGGGTCATCCAAAAAATTGGTTGAGTGACGTGCGCGAGGTTTTTGAATTTTTAAAAAAAATCTATATCTCAATGGTTTCCACAACATGTAATTCGAACTGTGTGCACGGCGCTATATTTACTGCATCTTTCTGAGTGGCCTTAAATAAATCATGAGATGACAAAGCTCCAGACGATTCGTTGAACCTGTCTAATAATTTCCTACAATCATTTCCTATTTTATCTGTCTATGTATCTCGCATTCCTGAATTGTTTGTTCAGCAATTAAGTAATCACATTATAAGACACATTATGTCACTGTTTTATCAATGATTTAGATCATTAGTCAGTTCACAAGCGTATTTCCTATTTTATGTTTAATTTTTCATTTCTAAAAGTTTGTTTTTCAATGTATGTGTTGGATGAGTAGCTGCAGCAAATTAAAGAATTTTCTGATGCTTATAAATGAAAAGAAAACCTTAATGAGATATTGAGCTAACAAGACAGTACAATTACAAGTCGGTTAGTTTGAGATGACATTATGCCAACATATTCCTATAGTAGCAGGGAGAGACGAGCGAAACTATCGACATATATCGAAATTATCGAAAACCGTAAGACCGAAACCGACGCGACACCAGCCAGTGCGGCGAAAAGATGAAATGCACGTGCGAAGGTCGCGCTGCCGGGCTCGTCTATTCAAGAGAGCGCACACACAAAAATGAACATCGTCAGAGTCGAAAGTCGTCAGACAATTCCTTATTGGTCTGTCACAATTTATTTTTGAATCTCGATTCATTTATTGTTTAATCAGATTAGTCAGATAACATCGTGAAGTTGGTTGGTAATCGCGTTTGCGTCGATAAACATCGATATTTGGGATATCGATTCGGGTTTAGTTTTCACAAGTATGACAATTGTTCAAGTTGTCATAACTTATGTAGTTATTGAAAATGATATACACAGAATATTTTTTGAGGTTCTGTTAATTTATTAAGTTTCGAGTGTTTTACATATTTCGTCCGCGTTGAAAATTTTATATGTGCGCGATAATTACAGAAAAAGCGAAAGGTGCTTGCGCCAAATTGGAAAATTGAATGCTCTCAGTTTTTCGGAATCAATGATTAACAGTATCTTCAACTTCGGACAAGATGTTACTTGAAACTGCAACTTGTAATTGAGTGCGCGAGGCGCGCCTTCGGGCTTGTTTATAAAAAACCGGACCTAATAATAATGCATGACGTCCATTCGGCAACAAAGCGTTGATCGTCAGCCTTGTTCTTCATCCCTTTAACGACTCATTTAGATCACAAAACTATATCTAAAAACAAACTTTTTTCCACCCCATGAGTCACGGCCATTACAGGGCCATTATTATCCCAGAGTGATCCTCCCGCCATAAAAAATAAATGAACCCCCATGAAAATCGATTTTCGAACAGGAGCGAAGTGAAGTATACGATGCAATCAGCGGAATTAATACCCTCGGGATAAAAATAATCGAAGTGATTTAGAAAATTCCCACGGGCATTTATATCCCCATGGTTATGCCCTCTAGATGAGTTATCTCCATTCGATCCTGCATTTGTATCTCTGCATGTGCAGTGTAAATCCATCTTCGGATTGAAATCGGCGGTGGGGGAGGGGGGGGAGGAGGGTTTGCTCGTTTGTTCGTTACGATATCGTACTTCTTCCCAATGTATCAGTCTTCTCTTTTCCCCACTTCTAGCCCGATGATTTATTTCCACTGCATCGTATTCAATTTCACATGACGCATAGCCACCAATACACATCTCTCTCACTCCTATGGTTCATGGGGAGGGGGTGGGGATGGGGGGGGGGAGAAATGGTCCTGGGTTGAGTCGTGGGCGGTCTCTTTCTATCTCACTCCACTACACACTTCTCATCTTCAACTATGGCCACCAACAACGGATGATGCATGTGTAGTGTCTCCCTCTGTACCAAAGGATCATAAAGGGCTTTTTCAGTTGATATGGGGTGCACGCTCTTGTTGTATGTGTGCTCACCGGCCTGAAATGAAAGGGAGGGTAAACACGGGCGCGGAAGATATTGGCTGTATGCAGTCGGCAAGATTTCACGTGTCAATTTGCCTTTTTTTTTAATGGCCGGCAAAAATCAACGTTGGCTATTCTGGCATACGCTGAGAATTATTCAGAAGCTTTTAGAACCATTTGAAATGGATCGGTATTTTTTGAGATAGTTTAGCATTATCTGGGATGCTTTAGATGCCTATAGAAATTGTTCGGTAGCACTCGGATGCAATCGGAACTTATCGGAAATCATTCGGAGCCCGTCGGAAATCGTTCGGAACTCTTCGGCAAGTATTCGGAACTGTTCGGAGCTATTCAGATCTCTGTACCAGACATTCTTACAAGTCGTGAGTATTTCGGAGGTCGATATGTGCGAGCTTTACAAATGACTATATATCAACAATTGAAAATATGAAAAGTGTATTAATGGATTATTTATTTTTTACTAGTTCATGCGGTGGCCGCTACGTAGCCACATGCCGTTTTGTTTGTCTGTTTTCGAGTTCGATTTCGATAATCGATTGATATTCCTGGTCGGAGCTCTTATTTATGTACTAGTTCCTTGTCTGTATTCGAGTTCGATTTCGATTGTGTCATCGATAATCGAGATTTTTTCTTGGACTTTTGAATTTTTGAATTCGATAGTCGATTTATTTTCCTGGTCGAAGCGCTGAATCGCGATAATCGAGATTATTCTTCGATAATCGAGTTTTTTCTTCGATAATCGATTTATTGCGATTCTCATTTGATTTGTGGTCGAAGCTCTAGAATATATATAAGGAAACTAGTTCCTTGTCTGAATTCGAGTTCGATTTCGATTGAGTCGATAATCGACATTTTTCCTTCGACTTTCGAGTTTTCGAATTCGATAATCGATTGATTTTACCGATCGAAGCTCTCAATTATTTATGTAGATATAAGGACAGAGAGATAGATAGACTACAACTGTCAACGGAGCGGCTCCGCGCATTGCAGCGTGAGAGGCTTCGAGATATTTCGAGATCCTGACATTGTCATTTTTATAATAGAATTGTTATTAAAATTTTGAAATATTTATCACCCATCTCGGGAATTTCAATTCAAGGTATCTTAAGGACTTAACTCATTTCACACCGGCACTTTTCATCCCCGGCTATTGTCACCAACAACGGGATGATGCATGTGTAGTGTCTCGCGCCCGTACCAAAAGGATCATAAAGAGTTTTTTCAGGTTATATGGAGTTGCACGCTATAGTCATATGTATGCTGCCGTGCCTGAAATGAAAGTGAGGGTAAATACTGACACGAAAGATATTGGCTGGATGCACTCGACAAGATTTCATGTGTCAATTTCTGTTTTTGCATGGGCGGGGAAAATCAATGCTGGGTCCCCGCTTTCACTGAGGCGCGACAATTCCCGAACGATGTAACACACACAAACACACACATCTCTGGAACTTTGTGAGGATGCGAATATCTTCGAACTGTCATTTTCCATTTTCAGGGTAATCACAATAGCTCCCCCAGATCAGGATAGGTGAAGATAGCGGCGGAATGCGCTCGGCAAAAGTTTAAGAGAGGTGGAAAAAATCAATGGGGCACCCCCATTGTATCTCACTAATTATGGGAATTTCTAGAAACTATGTGTACAGCAAGTGAGTTATGCCAACGCTTTCCGTACACAAATAGCAGGGTTTAAATGCTGTCGTCCAGGCTTGCGAACTAATGCGATGATAGAAGGGCGCGCCACCCAACGAATTCAGTTAAGCGGTGTTTTTTTCGATTAGTTTCTCGGAAATGGGTATTCATTAATAGCTCAAACAAATTGCATTCCATTCAAATGCGGGCTTTAACTGCGTTTGATTGCAATAAATTCTCCTTTTACTTCCATCGAGCATTTGACAATGGCTGCCGAATCGAGGTTCAATCAGCTTGCTATCTATTTTCCGTGAAGCACAGTTCTAGATAATCAGGGTTATAGTTATCAAATGAGGCCGCTCTTCCACACACATCAACACATATTTGAACTGAGATTCCTCATTGGGATGAAAACATGCATTTAAAATGGAGAATGTTGAAATGTAGAGGCCGGATTGGATGACAAGATTTTGTTGAAAGTCCCGTGAAGTGGAACACAATCAGATTATAGCGATGTGCTTCTCCGGTCTGGATGGTCTATTTTTGAAGGGAATTTTACTGCAAATAGGAGTCTAAGTAATGAACTTCAACACTTGATTATTGAATATTCAAGAGATTAACACCCCTTTTTTGACTATGTAGTATACAACGCTATCCTAAAATCCAACTTAGTATGCATGCACTATATTGTGTTTTTAGCAACTTCACGGAGTGCGCCTGTAATTAACTTTCCGAGGGTGGAAGTTACTGTAATGATTCTGAAAATGAGGAGTGGAATATCGATGAAATGTTCTGACCCGTTCTTAATAAGCTGTGTGTGTGTGTGTGTATGTGTAGGTGTGTGTCTGCAACAGTCTTCCTCGAATTTCGTTTAAATAGTTGGACCGTCTTCAATTTTCTTTTTTTTTTCAATTATTTCTATCCATTAATTTATTGTCATCCATTTAAATTGTCTCCATTCAGGAGATATTATGGAAACCTGTATACACAGGTGTCATACTCTCTCTCTAAACGTCAGAAAAATCGGTAATTGTCAGATCTGCTGAAGCATACGCTCCTCTACTATCCAGAAAGATCATTCAGGACCATCAATCTCATTTGGTCCAAGAAATACGTTATTAGCAATTGACCTGGGACCACCCATGCAAAGTGAGGTCCCGAATGGCTCGATTGGCTAGGCGACGAATTTGTAACCCAGAGTTCCTGATATCGGCATCAATGTAATTTATTTATAAGCGCTTCGTTCACAAACACATCGCAGACCTCCATCGTTAATTAGCACCCAAAAGAGCCAATATAGCGACGTTAAATAGCAATAAAAAACATCGAAGTAAAGTGACTTCGCCAGAAGCGAAAAGTTTTGCACATTTCCCAAGGTACCTAAGAACAAATGAGTTTCGTCCAGAAAACCGATATTCTCCACCAGCATTTCGTTCAATTCAAAAGGATTATAAAGTTCTTGGTAAATTTTGCAAGACGCGCCATCCCTTCGTCCTTTAAAAAATGATGTAAAGAAATTTTATAGAGATTCAAGCATAAAAATACTTTTAAGATTCCGTAAAGCAAAGTTGTTGAGACTTTCCAAGTTTGAAGAGGCTTTCAATGAGTGCGATTTGGTTATTTTTAAAGTGAGGTTCAGCGGATAATCCCATTTCTGGTTATAATGCTTAAAGATCCAGAGGGATTCTGCTATTGTCTGTCTATGGTACTCCTCCATTCTCCATTTTAGCATACACATAACTATTAACTTCATCACCTAACGTATCTTGATTGAATTTTCCAATTCACTGCGAAATGAATGGTGAACATGAATAGGGCTTGCATGCAGCCCAGATTAACGAAGTAACCCCATTACCAGATTCATTACAACCTATCAAGTACTACTTCACATGAAATTTCTGGCAAGCCTTCCTCAATATTTTCAAATCAATAATATGAAATTCGGCAATTTTAAACCGTAAGTTTGTCGCGCGTCACGTCACAGGAGCCGCGTGGGGGTCCTAGGGTTTCCATTGGACGCTCGCGCTCGAGTCACGTTGAAGACGGCCTGCGATTGGCTCTCGCGGGCAGAGGCGTGGCCGAGGCGTTCTCGGGTGGTCTGAAGGACAGTCAGTTTGGATATTTGGTATTTGGAGAAGAAACAACCAAAAGAATTGTTTGCTAGTGTTTTTCCCCGTTAGGGACTATGTACTTTTGGAAGAAAAAAAAAATAAAAAACTTGGACTATAGCAACCTAAAGCGCTCTCAAATCGATCTCTCAAACTCAAAGTCCTTTTGCCATCCCTACACAGTTGAGTGAGTGCAGAAGGGCCGTTTAAGTTCAAATATCGAATGTTTAGGCTGACGAAAGCAGATGTTCGGACGCGAGTCTATACCCTTCAACCTAGTTCATACTATTCAGCGATTAATACTCGAATCAGACTTCACAGTGAAGGATCATTCCAATTAGCTTGAATAAGTTGAACCAAATTACAGGGAATGATTCTGGTAATAGTCCTGATGAAGCTGTTGAAGTTACGATCGATTCGTTTCCCAAATCGATTTACCGATGAAATATAGCAGCAGAAAGCGGGATCAGAGACCTCGGCTTTTTTTTGAAGAAACGCGAAATTCAATTATTCAATTGCACAAATATTATTGCTATATTCATCGAAAAAAATAGTCCGGAACTAAATCAATTTAGACTTGATTAAAATTAGCAGAGACACACTGGATCACACGGAATTGGACAATATTCTGATTTAGTTTCAGAATGAAGCGAAGAGTGCGAACCTAATTCCTCTGTTTGCTCAAGCCCTTCGTTGTGGACCATTCTGATTTTAAAATTGATCCAGTCTGATTGGGAGCATTCAGTTAGTCGAGTTATCAGACTCGAATAGAAAAACTAAAATGACGGAAATTGTTTTTTAGGTAATCTGATTTGCTCATAGAAACTTGATGCTCTTTTCTGTAGTTTCCATTGCTAATCCGTGTCATGGGATTTTTGAAGAAGCAATAACCAGCGCATCATTCATCATTTAAGCTCCATCAGGCTCTGCTATACATAAAATATCATTACCAATTATGGACATGGCTGATATGTTGAGAGGACCTCGGAGATAAAATGCAATAAATTGAACGCGACATGGAGTAGTAAACGAATGCTCTGAATTAATGACATTGTCCTCGAGAATAGACATGCACTGATAGAAGGATTCGTTTGTTATTAACGAGGCTTGTTAACTATTAACGAATGGCGCAGTTGAATATGGCCGAATGAATATGCAGTTGATACAGTTAATAGTTAACGAATGGCAAAGTCATGTGTTAATAGTTCACGAATGCATACTTGAGACAAGTCCGTTTGTTGATTATTAACGAATGCGCATTTGAGCGAACTACATCACTCCAATCTGTCGATCGAATTCATTCATTAATAAACGGGATGTGGGTGTGGCTCTCTACAGGTCGAACCAATGACTTCTCGAGCGTTGCCCCGTATATGTTATATCCGAAATTTCGGTTCGTGTCTCAAATTATGGGCTTTTTAAACTTTTCAAAATTTCCAAATATTGAAAATTTTTATGATTCTTAACATGTAGTAGTTAGATAAACAATGGAATTTGTTAATGACAATTAACTATGGGTGTTGGCAAAAAAAGTCATAAAACATGAAATATGTATTTTTGTGTGTGGAACAACTTTCATTAAACAATTTGTTTCGTATCCTTAACCGTCCTCAACGATATGAACGATTCAATTTGTTGATAACTAAAAAACCGTCGCTTGAGTACGTTCAAAATCTAATCAGGTCTAAGTTAGGTGGAAACCTATGGAATGAGTATAAGAAAACCCAAATCGGATAATTTGTTCAAGAGAAATCGTTCGACAAAACTTTGCTCACATACGCACACACACACACACACACACATACAGACAAACATCGTGCTAAAAATGGTCGGAAACGTTTCTAAGGATCATGAAACGTGGAGATCAGGTAAAATTGCCGATTTCGATTTTCGGACCCACAACAATGACTTCCTTCACGATCGGGAAGTTAAAAATTGCTGAACCGTTCTATGAGTGTCTATGAGTATGTGAATCAGTCGTTTACGATTTCACTTTTAGACATCCAGGAACCGCGTCGCTGATTGACTTGAAGGCCAGTCCGAATATCTCCATTATCAGTTCACTCGGTCCATTATCAGCTTACTCGTGATCTATCATCGCAAATTACCGATGACATTTGCCGGGTGGTTAAAGCTGGTCTTTGGCGCACGAGGTCCAAGGATCGAATCCCGCAAGGCGGCTCTCCTTGCGGTATAATAGAGTGGAATTGTCCAGGGTTCACCGTCGAATCGGGCTTTCGTAAAAGAAACGAGTATACAAATTGAGATTCTCCATGGTGTTCCTTCTGTTGAGGTTATTGAAATGCTTACGGATTCAATCATTCGGTCAATTATCTCAATTTGTCAAAAATGGGGATGAACCTAGGTAGGAATTGACAATCGGGACAGGGCTGTCTCAACCCTAAGGGAGGGCTGGAAAATCTTGGATTGGGGCTGAGTGCCAACCCTGATTCAGGCCTGTTTGAGGCTCGCAAAGCAAGCCTTAGCTCAGGGCCCACGGGGAGCATCAACGCAGCCTTAAATCCCCACGAGCATGACCGGAGACAAGCCTCGGAAAGCATTGTTCTCAAAGACTGAAGAGTTTTAGGCCGCTTTGCAAGATGAGATTAAGCCTGGCACTGACTTGGCTGAGTCGGGCTGGCGCAGTATTGATGCTGTGTAGTTGGGGTAAAAGTCGGTTTCCATTGGTACATTGGTGCTTTATGAGTCGAATCACAATTGATTGCATTAATAGTCCGTCGATCGACCCATATGCTTCAGACCATCAACACAGGTTGTCATAGTATCCAGTGAGTGCATGAGGCATAGCTTGATACTTTCCAACAAGTGACTATGAAATGATCGGCAGGATTGGCCAATAATCGCTCTTCATACTCACGATGGAATGCACTCCTGATGCAGTGGGTGAATCTCTCCTCCAGTGATATCATTTGATGAGGAAAGTTTTTCGTTCAGCGGTTAGACTTTTCTTTTTGCTGACCTAATTCGACTGGGGCATGAGTGGAGCAGAAGTGAAATTTGCGGACAGTATTCATTGGAATCATATTTCAGATTGGCCTTGTCGCTTTGCGGTATATATACTCTGCGACTCACATTAATCACATCCTATGGAGGAGGCGGGAAATGTTGAATGTTGGGCGATGTATAGTTTGGACACTTCTAGATTAGGAACTCTTTTTCATGAACCCTAAAAAATTTGGCCGGCGGGGTGCCGCCTGTGCAAGCACCCAAGGGTGAAGAGGGATTGTAGAATCGGCTCTTGCAAATTGTACACTTTTAATTATGCACCGAAAATGTAGAGTGAACATCAAACGCTTAAAGTTTCTATAGAAAGACGATGTCTAAAAAAGGCTAGCGCTAATTTCAAGAATTTTTCGGATGCCGACGTAGAATTTTCACGGTTTTAGGGAATTCAAGCCGACATATGCATTTATACTTTTGCCCCTCCCTAACTTGCAAAATTCTCCACACGGGGATAAAAGTTGCTGGAAAGCCATAGTAATACAATCTGCCCTGAGTAATACAATCGCGGAATTTCTGACATGTCTGGGGAATTTTATAAGTTTGACAAGGGGAGAGTATAAATAAATGTGGTTAGGTTTTTTCGCTAGAATATAAATTCTAGGAAGCTGTGGAAAATTCGGAAACTTGCCAAAAAAAGTGCTGCCCAATTCAAGCCGATAAAACCTGCTTCAAATAAGTTTTGACTTTGTTCAATTCTAATCAGCACAAGTAGTGGTGCCAGATTGAATTGCGAAATTTTTAGAGGTTCAAACCAGTTACAATTTGCTTCAAGTTGAATATCTACTTGATTCAAGTCGACCTTGACTTGAATCAAGCTGACCTTGACTTGATTCAAGTCGCTCGTTACTTGACTCAAGCTGATCTAAACTTGATTCCAATTAATCTCTACTTGATTCAGGCTGACCTTGACTTGATTCAAGCTGCTCACTACTTGATTCAAGTTAATCTAAACTTGATTCAAGATGATCCCTACTTGATTCAAGTCGATCACTACTTGATACAACTTGATCTCTACTTGATTCAGACTGAACTTGACTTGATTCAAGCTGATCACTACTTGATTCAAGTTAATCTAAACTTGATGCAAGTGAACCCTACTTGATCCAAGTTGATCACTATTTGATTCAAGTTGATCCAAACTTGATTCAAGTTGATCCAAACTTGATTCAAGTTGAACACTACTTGATTCAAGTCCAATGAAGGTCAACTTGAATCAAGTGGAAATCGACTTGATTCAAGTTCACCTTAACTTGATTCAAGTTCACCTTAACCTGATTCAAGTTAACCTTCACTCAATCCAAGTCGATCTCTACTTGATTCAGGCTATCCTTTACTTAATTGAGTTCGATCTCTACTTGATTCAAATCAATCTCGTTTTTATCCAAGCTGATCTCCACTCGATTCAAGTCGATTTCCACTTGATTCAACTAGACCTCTACTCAATTCAAGTCGGTGCCCACTTCGACAATAATTTCCATTCACCATTGCTGTTATATTTAACATGACATAACTTAGATTGACTCGAGCATAAGGTCTACTTGACGCATGCCATAATGTACTTTAATCGAGAATTTTTTGTTACTTAATTCTCATTGCGGGTTGTTTTTCTGTAACCTCTTTGCTTATCATCCCATGGGTATGACACGCTTCTAGTGTTACTTACGGATGAACAAAAAAACCGCCACGAGGGAAAATTGATATTTTGTTGAAAATATTGGCCAGTTTGATGGTCACCAAAGGAGTGCATTTGACAGGTTGGATGGAGGGTCGGTAAAAGCTTTATATATGAACGACTCTCGCTAGTAATACCCGCAAATTTGAGGTTTCTCTGATGGTGAGTGTCTCTGCTGCTAGCATAAACTCATACGAAATTATCAGTTTACGGGAATATGCTTTATTGACTTCAATTAATGAAGCCAATTTGGTGGATATTATGGAGGGCTGTACAGTGCAACACAAATGGACCATTAATATTGTTGGGATGAAGAAAAAAAATGGGTTGTCTTGTTAATTATTGCACAAGCAATATCGAATAAAGAGTCACTGGAGCTATAAAAGTTAAACATAATTAACAAATCTGGTAAGTTTATCAGGTTTATGTAACTAGGAAACTGGGGTATTACATGAATTAACATCCTAAAGCATCGAAGTTACGAGGAGTCGAGGCTGTGCTCCGGGAGAGACAGGAGCGTATAATCTTACTATGTGGGATTACTGAAACACCTAAAATTGGGTAAAAGCCGATTTTTTTTTCTTTCGTGTACATTGTTGTAAGAATCGATTAGTATTAGGATTGCACATGCACTGGAAGAGTAAACAGATTAGGTTGAAACGTGGAAGCTTAATTTAAGAAGATGATGGAAATGTTGAACGTATTTTTGCAATGATGAAAAATTTGTCGTCATTTATTTATGTTTTATTTTTCATTTCTGAAAGTTTGTTTTTCAATGTATGTGTGGGATGAGTAGCTGCAGCAAATTGAAAAATTTTCTGATGCTTATAAATGAAAAGAAAACCTTGATGAGATATTGAGCTAGCAGGATAGTACAATTACAAGTCGGTTAGAATGAGATGACATGATTCCAACATATTCCTATAGTAGAAGGGAGAGACGAGCGAAACAATCGACATATATCGAAATTATCGAAAAGCGTAAGACCGAAATCGACGCGACACCAGTTAGTGCGGCGGAAAGATGAAATGCACGTGCGAAGCACGCGCCGCCGGACTCGTCTATTCAAGAAAGCGCACACACAAAAATGAACATCGTCAGAGTCGAAAGTCGTAGGACGATTCCTTATTGGTCTGTCATAATTTATTTTTCCATCGTGATTCATTTATTGCTTGATCAGATTAGTCAGATAACATCGTGAAGTTGGTTGGCAATCGCGTTTGCGTCGATAAACATCGATATTTGGGATATCGATTCGGGTTTAGTTTTCAAAAGCATGACAATTGTTCAAGTTGCCATAACTTAGGTAGTTATTGAAAATGATATACACAGAATATTTTTTGAGGTTCTGTTAATTTATTAAGCTTCGAATGTTTTACATATTTTGTCCGTGTTGAAAATTTTATATGTACGCGATAATTACAGAAAAAGCAAGAGGTGCTTGCTCCAAATTGGAAAATTGAAAGCTCTCAGTTTTTCGAAATCAATGATTAACAGTATCTTCCACTTCGGAAAATATATTGTTACTTCAAATATCAAATTGGAGTTCAGCGCGCGAGGCGCGCATTCGGGCTCGTGAAGATCAAATTAGGTGCGGTGTGGCAGCTGTCGAATTACGGGTTCGCTTGTCATGTTGTTCATATATCAGTGGGGTCGTTGCCTAGACTGTCAGATTAATTTGCCAATTTAAAAATTATTGGAATGCAATTTTCCTGTTCTTGAACATCATCAAATCCCTCCTAGTGAACTGTCGGGTAACGCCCGTATAGGTCCTACTATATGAGCCATGAAATGTGGGTTGACAAAGTGTACCAGATCGATAACGCTCCTGTTGGACACTTCACGTTGAAGAATGGCTTCAAAGAATAGTTTGAACTTTTTGAAATATCACTCAAGTAATTAACCCAAAGTGGGTGGGACGGCGAGGTGAAGTGAAAGAAATGTAAAAGAAATGTTGGCGGAACAAAAGTTCAAGTAGAGGAGTGGAGATATGGCGACTCATGAGTTATTATCAGTCGGGGCCAGAGAAAACTTGCGTCACATATTAAATATGTAATGAGGGTGGGGGGGGGGGGGGGGGGTCAAAATCAGTTTGACCAAACTTGATTAATTTTTTTTTAGGCATGCATAAGAATACTCACTAACTCAAATAAATGTCTGTCGGAAAAATCTCAGTCCACAAGAAACGCTTTATAGCTGACGAGCCACAGTTACTCAATTAGCTAGATGTCAGATGAAGATTTTTCATCTGGTGTTCTAAGCGCCAGCTAATTATCACATTTGCCGAGCTGATCAATGCTTTATCAATGGCATAAATTCCATTCAATTGCTTAGTTTATTGATTGGCTCGATAGACACGCTAATGGAGTAAGAACTGGGCCACAATTAAATTGTCTTTTGATTGGCTCGGAAGATCCAATAAATCATCCTTGACACATGGATTTCTAATTCCAGGATGATCAATACTAGACGGGCAATCATCAATCATGGTGCTATGAAATGCAATGTAATTTCAAGTTTCCGTGTGTACTTCACGCTGAGGGATAAGTCCACCCTGATTGATACTCCCCCGTCTCGGTATTTTCATGTTTTCTGAGAAACCTTGGGAAATCCCTCGACAATCGGGGATTAAACAAAAAACAAGAAAACCAAAAAGGTAATACGGGGGGCTGTTAGTTGATAAGTGGCAAGTCGTGTCTTAGATAGCCATCGTGCAGGGTCAGTAGATGGTAACGAGCGGGCTGAAGATTTAGGGGTGGCCATCAAAGCCTACAAACATTGAAAATCACTTCTGCGGGTGTTAGGGTGATTCAGTTGTGAAATAGAAATGGACAATGGAAAATTATTGATTTTTTTCACACACACCCACCTACCTACTCACGCACACCCACCCACTCACTCACACAGACCCACCTACTCACACACACTCACATCCACTCCCACACATCCACCCACCCACTCACACACACCCACCCACCCACCCACTCACACACACCCACCCACCCACCCACTCACACACACCCACCCACTCACACACACCCACCCACCCACCCACTCACACACACCCACCCACTCACCCAATGTTTCTTTTAATGAGTCTATTGTTAAAACAATATAATTTCACTGGCGCAGAAAGCCTTCCTTTGCTATGTACTTTTATTCAAAGTTTATCGTTAAACTCCGTATAATGAAAAAGTCTTCGTAACAGGATATAGCCTCTCAAATATTCGCTCAGCGACATTTCACTATTTGCACTGATATTATCGGTGAGTTACTTTACCGACAAAACGTTTTCACTAATGTAAATGGACGCGACGCAAATACATCATAGTATTTAGTTTCAGGAGTTGGTTTTATAGAGGAAATCATCGGTTGTGTGGCAAGAGATGGGTACAGAATTGAACAAAATGAACAGGACATATTTTATTTCACATTGCCCTAGTTTTTTACAGTGAATTTTATGGTTATCGGCTGTTAAAATCCTGAGACGGCCGCTTTGACGTTGTCATTTGGTTGGCAATACTTGAAAAGTGTAAACATAGCGTGTCAATATTGGTTCAAGGTCGTTCGATTGGGCGCGGTTTTGTTGATAGTTTTTGTTCAAATTTTGTTCATGAAAATTTCTCAATATTATTTGTCGAATTAATGTGGATATTTCATCGACCAAATCCAACGACTCCATATTTTTTTCAAGGCAAAATTTTTCAGGAGACTCCGTGTCATTGAATACGATGAAAAAGAGAATGCGCAGAAGGGTGCGCGACAGAACTGAAACTTGCTAGTGGCTCATTTCATTAACTCCGAAATTTTTTTATTCCGTTTCGATCAATCAATTAAGTGGATAGCATATCTAAAGTTTACTCATTATCCTTCTATCCTTAATCACTTATCGAGTGGATTAATTAATTACAATCATAATTAAGTTTTACTTCACTTACTCTTGTAACTGTCCCGACAAAATTCGAAATGACATGCTCTGGTACAGTTTCAATATTCTGATCATTGCTCGGTTGATTCACATGTGAGAGGTTATGATCCTCAACGTTGGCATTGATTGCTTTTGCCCTGGGCCCGATGATCCCTCATACGATCGGGCCGCACTTTTCGCTACTGTTTTTGTTTTCTTTGGTTTTAAAGCATTCTTTTCACGTAAACGATCACAATATTCTTAGCAACGTTCTGCATTGGTTTTCCCCATAATTGACACTAGCAATACACTCGGTTCACGTTCTTCTCCCCACTCTGCTACAGTGCCATGTGGCATGTCGGAATTTTCGTAACGCCCCCTCCACCACTCGCGTTGTACCCCTTCCCCTAAAAACGTTGCATCGAATTTTGTGTTACACGCCATAAGAAGTTTCACTTTAAAAAAAAATTGATCGCTCTGCACCCTTGTATATTAGCAGGAGTTTTCGAAAGTTCATAAAGTTTGGCTTCTGGGCGGAGCGACTGAATTATCTGCGCAGGAATTATCTGAACCTGCGCGTCAGTTGGAGGTTAGTTCTCAACATGTACTATATCTTCTAAACTCTGTCAATTAGGAGAAAAGTCATAAAACATGAAATGTGTGTTTTCACATGAGGAACAACTTTCATAAGACCCACTTTTCTCCATCTCCAATCACTTCCGCGATAGAGCGTCATGAAATATTCAAAAGTGGTGATACCAGGATACACGTTGGAGCAATTGCATCCGCAACCTTGTGTATATACAAATAAATAATATATAATACCAAATTGATGTCCAATTCCATTCTTCCGATAGCTCGAAAAATTGGCGCGCACTTAGAAGAGAAAATAAAAAACCTATTTTTGAAAAATTCATCCGCAACATTTTTCATTCACATGTCGCCGCATCATAAAAATTCTGCTCAGAGTTGGAATTTTTTTGCAACTTTTATCTCTGTTTGACGTCGGGGGGGGGGGGGGGATCGACCTCAATTGAACTACTCCGAGCCATAGCTGACAATTATCCCATTCAATGCATATAAATAATAAAAATATATATATATATGTGTATATATATATATCTAGAAGTGACAATACCGTAGTCTTTCCCTCACACATGCCCGCTTTTACGGGGAATGTAAAGCCACCGATAGGAGTGAATTCACTGGCACAGTAAAATCCAAGCACGAAAAGCCCGGATAGTGAGGGTGAGGGAGCCATGCGAAGAGGGCATTGAATTGCGAATTCACGGCTTGTGCTCTCCCCTGCGTTTTGCTGATAGCACATTAGAGTATTACGACGCTCAGTTCTCGATCAATGCTCAATTCTCGACAGAGACCAGTGCGTCCGGTCACTCTCCACTTTCTGCAGACGAGCCTGCACTTGAAGTTTTGCTTAGCACTCGCTTTAACCCTCCTGGCCCCCCTCCCCCCCCCCCCCCCCCCCCCTTCCACCCGTGTATTGTGTGTATTGTACAGCCAAAATTACCGGCATTACGATGTACCCGAGAAAACGTGCTCATTGTTTCGTAATGGGTGGCAATTGAAACCAGGAAATTGGATCGGACGTTTTGGAAATTTTCGAAGGGGAGGAAATTACGAGGGATATTACTACTGAGGTAGACTAAGCAATGGGAGAGGGTAAATTACTACCCCACGTGACTTGGTCATTTTTCTAATTTTTGATGGGGAAAGTTATGGTAATCACTCAATTTACACTTTTCGTGATCGGCTGATTATTTTCAACTAATATGTGTGTGTGTGTGTGTGTGTGTGAGTGTATGTGAGTGAGTGAGTGGGTGTCCATGTATGAGTATCTTGAGACCATTTTCAATATCATGTGTGTGTGTGTGTGTTTGTTTGTATATGTATATACAAAAAAAATTGAAAAACGTGTCTTGAGCTCATCATATACGAGTCCGTGATTTTCCAGAATCCCCATACTCTGATTACAAACCCAAAAATCCTGTATTGTGATTTTAGAATGGTAAGTCACAGCAAAGTAATCACAACTTTACAACAATAGTAACTCACAATTTAAGAATCAGTATAGTTTAATCGACGATATAATCCAAGCGAATTACATGGGTTCGATAGTAGTTTAACCATCCAAAAATCCCGTTTTGCTCCCTCTTACCGATCCCTTATCAGCTTGATATTGCGTAATACCCGGAAACGTGAAATTTTCCTCCGCAAAATCCGCCAAATGCCACCTTATGCGATCGCGTCATCTGATGTGTCTTCATCGGTTCATACCTCCGGGTTATCGAGTTCATTGCAAGTGAGGGGGTGGTGGGTGGGGGGGGGGGGCGGTGAAGGGAAGTATTGGATTATTCTCTCAATGCCGGAGACATTCTGGAGAGTAAAACCCCCGGTGCGCGTCTTATCTATGCTAAATCCGGATTTACCAATCGAGTGTTTCACAATCCGCAAGATTATCCTCCTCAGAAAAAAAAATGAATCATCCATTCTTACATGCACGTATCTGCCATCTCCATTGGTTTTCGTTTGCATTCCACACGAGTCATAAGACGCCTTATCTCACTTGACGGAGAGCTGAATTTCACCCTGGATAAGGAAATAATGTCAGCCGTAGGAGGAATCCCGGTGGAAAATGTAGTTCGCATATTTTCGATTAAAGTAGCTCGCACCATTTACACTCAAAGAAGAATGGACTTATTGTACGGTGTACTAGCTGAAGGTATTCCTTGGGTTGGCATGAGCGCAGTTGAACCCTTTCTCTGCCCGCGGTACGACGCGAGCGCCATCAGTTTTTTCCAGGATAAATCGAGGCATACCATGAATTGTGCAATCGGAATTTATGATAGCCTCAATTGATATGTCTGCCACCCTGAAATGACGATTCCATGCTTACACAATCGCAGAATAATTAGTTATTAATTTTTAAATAAAGTGCGGATGGAGAAAAACGACGCACCGCTCGTGGCGCTACCAGATACGTAGTAGAAAAATTCTAAGCGCTGTTGCGCATGCGCCGTATTGTTTTGAAATTTCGCGCCGCAAATGGCGGATAAGCGGCCGGTGACAGTCGACAAATCATCGGTAATTCTCAGGGGTTTTTTCACATAGTTTGTACAGAGTCAATGGAATGCTGTCATTTCGTCGGCTGAAATTGGTGTGTTAAAAATAATCATGAATCACTTCATTACCGACCGATGAATGTATTAAGTTCCATAGGTTCGAAAATCCCGCGCGCTTGTGGGAGATCTTACCACTGTCACTTGATACTTTTATTTGGTTGCAATGAAGTTTGAGGGAGAGATCCGATTAATTTTGATGCTCGAGTTGTATCTGTCGGATTATTTTTCCGGTAGAAATTTTCGCCACTGACACCACGCATTTGACCTCATTGAGAAACGATGCAGTTTATTACGTCAAATAAAAATTCAGAAGTTCAGAAGAATGTTCAGAGTTTAACAGATGTGAAGTTTGTTCGTCGTGAAAATTGTCCATCAATTTGATTGATTTCTTAACAACTGTTGGGAGATATTTGGAAATACTGAGGGGAAAGAAGGTAGTTTCCCTGTATGATGCTTCATTGCATTGACTGCAGTTTGCCAATTCAACGTGGTATATCTCTTCACTTAGGGGAGTTGGAGAAAAAAGTCATAAAATATGAAATGTGTATTTTTGTGTGAGGAACTTTTATTCAAAACTTTTTTTGTATCCATGATGGTTCTATGGCTCGAGGGATACCACCCACCCCCCCAGCCACCCACCCACCCCCCCAGCCACCCATCCACTTATCCACCCTCCCACCCATCCACTTACCGCCCCACCCGCCCACCCATCCGCTCTCCCACTGGCCCACCTACCACCCGCCCACCCTCCCACCCACCCACCTACCCTTCCACCCACCCACTCATACGCCTACCCATCCACCCTCCCACCTACCCATTCACCCTCCCACCCACCCACTCATCACCCCTTCCACCCACCCACTCATACACCCACCCACCAAGCCCCCCCCCCACCTACCCAACACCCGACGTGTGATTTACTTAATAACTATTTATAACCACCCGACTGTGAATTATATCTAATTATATCGACGCGCGGTGACACGTGATGGGGGAACCTCTATTGGCAAAAATTACCCCTCTCACTGCATTGTTACAGGAAACGAGTTTTAATCATGTAAGACGTTGACTCAGCTCCTACCACCCAAGCAATATCTTGACCGAATTTTTAGTGTTTTTCATTTTTATTTAGTTTCCAGGCTGAGGAAAATAAAACCGCCTCTCGGTAAACATCGGTGTTTCTCAAAATTGCTAGTGAAGTGTGGTACGGAGTGGGAGTGGGGTAAAATATCGATCGAGGGGAAGTGCGACTATATACAACACTAGAGCTGGAATCTACTGTACTCGAAACGGGTGATCGGAAATGCTGAAGCTCAATGATAATGTCATCGTGAACAAGTCCTGGCACTCAACTCAAAATGATAACCAATTATTAAACATGAACACAATAGTTCCATGAAAGTCAAATAAACGATAAAGAATTTTTTTGTCGAGGCATGTATTCAACGCACGTTGCTTTCCATAATTGCGCAGCAAACTTTTTTTTATGGGGAACAAAATTTTCCGCGAAATACATTTCTGTTATTTTTCCGGGAACAGCACCCCAGTAAATGTGGTAAAGAGTAGGGGTGATTACAAAATTTGAAGCGGCATTATCATCGAAGCTTCAGTGCATGTTTGCACTCTTAAAAGATTACCGATATTTTTAGAAAATTGTTAGTGAGCAAGGACTATATGAATTAATAATTTCGTCTTATTTTGATTTTTCCAAAAAGTTGAGACGATTTGAGAAGGACACTCAATTTCGAAGGAAATCCCGATGGTCCCAGTCGGGATTCGAACCCGGGACTTGCATTTTTGCAAGGAGACTTTCCATTCTCAAATTCGATAACTACCACCGTCCACCAAACTTCTACCTAAAAAAATCCCGATAGTCCCAATTGGGATTCGAACCCAAGACTCGCAACTTCGTGCCGCTGATTTTTCAAGCTAAATTGCCAGGCTCGTAGAGACTGTTCATTCTCAAATTCGATAACTATCACCGTCCAATAGTCATTGAACAGATCAAACATAAATCAAATTTCAAAAGAAAAAAATCCTGATAGTTTCAGTCGGGATTCGAACCCGGGACTTCCGGTTTAGGAAGAAGACTTGCCGCTCTCAAGTTCGGTAGCTACCACCGCCCACCTCCACCAGCCATCCGATAAATCAAAGATAAATCAAGTTCGTGAAGGAAGAAAATCCTGATAGCCCCAATCGGGATTCGAACCCGAGTCTCCCTTCTTTGCGCGGGTCTCGTGGCTAACTAACCTACCGGGCTAAGGTATCCATTGATGCTTCAACATATGTCATGTGATAATTTCAAATTTCCCGTATTACGGCTGACTATTGACTTATGCTCACTACTTGAATGAATTTATAATGGTATCGAAATGTTCACCAACGTCATAGTTCTTCAATGAAAACAAGTTGAATGAATTTTGTTTGTCGACTTGTAATGCATATTTGATTTTCTATGACCTTTTGCCCTTAGATTACGTAATTATCTGAGGGGAAGTATGGAAACTGAAGTTTCCAAACAATTTCCATTTTGCTCGATGGTATCCATCGGTTTCATGTGCGTTTCGGAGTTTTTCCATCGATGAATTATAAAGAGGAGTAATGAAAAAGTTATTGACTTGACCCGTAGGGGTCACACCCACATTGCGTTTCCTTAACTTCCCGATGGGAAAAGTTATCGTAACCCCCCTGAAAATCAAGGGTAGAGTTTCTATAAAAATTTGTCGACCACGTTTGGCAACAGTGTTGAAACGTGTTCTGATTCACGTTTGCACGCGTGTAAGGGCGTGCCCAGTCAACGGCAATTTTTTTTTTTTTTTCAACACTATGCATCAACATTAATGAAGATTTGCTGCATTTTTTCTAAATTTGAGGAAGTGTAAAACACTGCGGGAAAATGGTGTCCGATCTGCGGATCTGGATCTCACCTGGGTCTTTAATAATCGAATTTTTAAAATGATTGAGCCACTTCATCAGTCCATCAAAATTTCAATTTAATGCAGCATTCATCCCAATTTGTTTTTCATGATCGGACCACAATAGCGATTCCCTGATCACGCATTTCCTAACGAGCCGCCGACTTTCATGAAGGCCCACTTACGCTGTCCGTCAGCTAAGGGTGGTAGCTAACCAGATCTATCGATCTGCCGTATAAAAATATAAGTCATCCGGCAATGTTGCCCCATAGCGTGCAGCACAAGTTCCCCGAAGCATTAAAAAATCCGCGGAATATAAGGCCACCCCCCCCCCCCCCACCCACCGCAAAAAAAACGAGACATACGTGTTGAATATCGACTACGGAGGGACTTATATCAGTTTTAAATATTATACGGTATGAGAGGATTGATCACGCTTACGTTCCGATTTCAAGGGTTTAAATTTCCAATTCGGAAAATTTGGAAAACACCACAAATTTCAAAATTTCAAAAATTTTCAAAATTTTCAAAATTTTCAGATTTCAAAATTTTCAAAATTTTCAAAATTTTCAAATATTTCAAAATTTTTAAAATTTTCAAAATTTTCAAAATTCCAAAATCTTCAAAATTTACAAAGTCACAAACTTCCCAAAACTCCCAAAATTTCCAAAAGTTCGAAAAAGGTGAAAAATATAAAATGAATTCTTGAAAATTTCCATTCCTCTCTAATGCATAGGGTTAGTGTTTCCTCTTGCGCCGAGGTTAACCAATTAATTCTGGTCTCTGCTTGCAGGAATCCTGTTATGCGTAAATCACAGGGAAACGATTTGGGGGAGGCCCACTGTGGGAAAGTGGACGGAACAGATTCCCAAGAGGCATCTGGGAGCACACGTGCGGATAGTGAGGTGCTGACCGATAACAAACTAAAGGACGTGAGATACGTGGAGAGTGGCAGTGTATCGAGATACGAAGGTCGGTGAGCACCGAGACGGGGCGAGCAACCCCGTTGCCTCGGTCAACAATTAACAACTCTCCCGTCTGCCAGCGTCGACGAACCGCAGAACAGGTTTGAACAATAGAATTATGTAGATGTAGATGAAACGTATTAGTAGAAACGACAGACGATTGAGCGACATTGCCGTGTATGAACACTGATGATTCTTTTACGGGTTTCACCTCAATCCATTACGGCATGATTCATTCCAAGGAACTCAATAAACCGAGACGGTGTTTGTAGTGTACACGACGGGTTGAGTTTATATAAAACTTGAGTTTGACCCGTAGACCTTGTCATACCAATAACTTCCGGATATCACACACAGAGTCACTCCCTCACTGACTTACCACCCACCCACCCTCCCACCCTCCCACACACACACTCACCCTCCCACGCACACACCCACCCTCCCATCCACACACCCACCCTCCCACCCATCCTCTCAACTACACACCCACCCAACCGAATTCCCACCCTCCCACATACACACACCCACCCTCCCGCCCACACACCCACCCTCCCGCCCACACACCCACCCTCCCGCCCACACACCCACCCTCCCACCTACACACTCGCCCACATACCCACCCATCCACCCTCCCAACTACACACCCACCCACGCTCGCACCCAACCGAAATCCCACCCTCCCACATACACACCCACCCACCCTCCCGCCCCACACCCACCCTCCCGCCCCACACCCACCCTCCCACCTACACACCCGCCCACACCCACCCTCCCACCTACACACCCGCCCACATACCCACTCACCCACACACACACACACGCACACCTCATGAAAAGGTAACATGAGGATGTCAAACGTCGAGAAAATTGATATTTCGTCGATACATCGCATCAGTTTCGGGAATATTATAAGTTTCTCTATCGAGAAGTTAAATAGGTTGTCTTGAGGGTAGGTAGGGTATGAGATTGTATGAGAATGAGAAATTCTCAAGGCATCCTGGCAAGTAAGCAAACTATCCATACCGCGGGCGAAATAGGTTTGTAACAGTCAAAAAACACGAAATTACGTTTTCACCTTTACAACGACTTCATCTCAGGCAATTTCGATTGGATTTGAATGCAATTGGTCTAAAAATGTTCGAGAAACTCTAAGGCGGAACATCATATGCATCCGTTTCACCTTTGGATATACAGAATCTGGCGAATCATCGGGTTTTCAACGAGAATTGCAAAATCGTAAAATCGGAAATCATACGGTTTACGATTTTCGGTGGAAAAAAAATGAGATTTTTCAAAGCTCTATATACCCGAAGATAAAACGAATATGTGATGGTTTACTTTGGAATTTACTGAACATTTTGGGATCCATCGCATTTAAATGCAATTGAAATTTCTGGGGATGAAAGCGTTTTTGGCATACCTTATTTGGCGTATTTGGCATACCTTATTGCCATAAAAGAGAATTGTTTGGGGTGCATGTCATGGTTACACCACTATTCATCACGCCACATCTCATTTTGGCGCACTTTATTACAGGACAATTCATCACAAGAAAACCAGTGAATTTATTGAAGCTGTGCGGTTCACCATTTTGCTATGTAAAACCACTTGCAGTACTAATGAATTATACCCACACAATGTTAATCATTGATTCCGAAAAAATGAGAGCTTTCAATTTCCCAATTTGGAACAACCACCTTTTGATTTTTCTGTAATTATCGTGCAATAAAATTTTTAACACGGACAGAATATGTCAAACACTCGAAACTTAATAAATTAACAGAACCTCAAAAAATATTCTGCGTATATAATTTTCAATAACTACATAAGTTATGACAACTTTAACAATTGTCATACTTTTGAAAACTAAATCCGAATCGATACCCCAAATATCGATGTTTATCGACGCAAACGCGATTGCCAACCAACTTCACGATGTTATCTGACTAATCTGATCAAGCAATAAATGAACCACGATTGAAAAATAAATTATGACAGACCAATAAGGAATCGTCTTACGACTTTCGACTCTGACGATGTTCATTTTTGTGTATGCGCTCTCTTGAATAGGATATATATCTATATTTATTCAATTTTTTTAATGACATATATATATATATATATATATATATATATATATTGAAGGATATGTAAACGTCGGTAGCGTCTTAGGAATTTCACAAGGTATAGGGAGAAGAAGTATCAATGAACCCATTATCTTTTATTCTGCAGTACAGTAAAAAAGCCGAGATAGGATGGAAAAAATTGCAAAATTGCACCATCAGATTTTAAGGCTCATGCAATTTATTACAATTTTCATTGCGACATTAGTCTTTTTACTGTATTCTTCATTTTATCGTGCTATCCTGGCAATTTCCTCACGTTTTCCGATTTTTTTTACCTCGTACTATCGTACAATTTTTGCTGGAGGAACCATCCGCAATTATTATCTGAACTTCTATGGTATTTCCCGGGAACAATTTTAGTATTTTTCATCTCGGTGTAGAATCTGAACAGATCTGGGGTATTTGGGATATCTGGCATTCTGTGGGAGGGAGATGAATAAATTAATACTCAGCAATAAATATTGTCATATCTTCGATGACATTCTTGAGAACGACAGGTATTTAAATGACATCAGAATGCAGGAGATCTCGCCACATTTAATATCATACTGATACGATTTCTTAAACATGGTTGTTTGCGTATGTCTAAGAGTTTTTAAATTTTTTTGTAAATTAAAATTTTTTTTCTTCTAAAATTTTTGAATTATTGGAAATTTTGGAATTTTTCGAAATGTTTGAAATTTTTGAAATTTTTGAAATTTTTGAAATTTTTGAAATTTTTGAAATTTTTGAAATTTTTGAAATTTTTGAAATTTTTGAAATTTTTGAAATTTTTGAAATTTTTGAAATTTTTGAAGTTTTTGAAATTTTTGAAATTTTTGAAATTTTTGAATTTTTTGAAATTTTTGACATTTCAGAAATTTTCACATTTTTCCAACAACCCCTGCTTACGACGTTATCCATTAAAGAAACCCCTAAACCATCTCACCACATGGAATACAAATTTTTCCAAGATTCCCATTACCCCTTAATTAAGCCACGGCACCCTGAAATAAATACAAAGTAACAGCGGGGAAACCCGCGTCAGATGGCAAGATGGCGACAAATATAGTACAAAGTGAAAATGTTAAATGTAGGTGGGGTGTTACTGCTAAACTTTTATAGTATTCCTACCTCAGTTCCCCTTGCTATTCACCATTACTTGAAACTCCCATATACAGTTTCCACGTGAGGTTTGTAACTCCGTGGAAGCATATTTGGGTCAAATTAATTTGCTTCAACCGTGGAAATACGTAGTGCAAACGTAGTTGGTACTGTCGTACCCTCCTTTCTGAGCTTTACCCAGCACACTATGGGGGTATAAATTTCACGGGTTTTTCGTTGGTGAGGTTGACTCAGGATGCCACACGTCCGGGATAATTCTCTGGCACTCCTCCAGTCCCCCTCCTCCCCCCCCCCCCCCCCCGCCCCACCCGCTATTCCATATCTCCGCAATTTGTTTTATTGATTCAAGCCCGTTAAATGACCGTTCCAAGCTCTGAACAGCAGCAATTCATAGAAAATAAAGTCGTCTGCCCAATAGTCAAGGGTTGGATACGAATCAGCTATAATTATCAGATCACCAGTCAGTGAAGCTTCAATCCTCCCATAATTACCGACATTCATCGATTTAACGTCATTCATTGATTTACTCCACTTGACAAGGCAATTCGAGCCTGGAAATTCAGGAAAAACTCAATCTCGTGCAAGTCAGTTATCCGGGAAAATCAATTATATGGAGGTTGTTTGGGAAACAGGTTAAAATATGATTGTATGATGGAATGGGGCGGAACAGGAAAAAATAGCGCAGGCAAAAATAGCGTGAAAAATGTCTGATTGCGCTAATTTCAGCCAAAGAGATCAAACTCGGTTTCCGTTGATGGACACACGAGGTCCAAGGCTCGAATCCCCGCACGGGGAGTCTCCGTTCGGTATAGTAGAGTGGACTTGCCCAGGTTCTAATTGAACGCACAGAGGGGAGTAGAGGAACGGCTGTACAAATTCAGGTCCATGGGCTTCCTTCAATTACTGAATGAACCAAGGAATATAATGTCCATTGGGCGTGGGCTTATTCGTTTGACCTGTGTGAACGCTGTACAATCTGGGGAAAAAGTCGGTTTCCATTGGTGCTGGCGAACGGCGTCGCTATGACTATGGGAAAAATGAGAGACCATAGAAAATCTCGACATATATCGGAATTATCGAAAAACGTAAGATCGAAACTGACGCGACACCAGTCAGCGCGGCGGAAAACCGCACTGCGCGTGCGCAGCACGCGACGCCGGACTCGCACATAGCAAGCATGAGAGACTATTAAAATGAGAAAAATAATAATTTACTTTAACACAGTTAAATCTCTCTGAACTGTGTTGGATACTTAGTACAGTCAACTCCCCCACCAGTGCACGCCCCACAAGTTGACGGATCCCTACACTGAGAAACATAAATAGTAGTATTAACCTTACATATTTGGTAAAAGCAGCGAAGGGTATTATGACCGTTCCTGGGTTAAATGGAACATGGGGTGGTGAGCGCCATCGTTTCGATTTGGTAAACTTGACCGTAGCATTTGTTCGGCTCGATCTACCCAAGTCGGCTCAATGAAACATCGCATGCGCAATGTTACCAAATTGCAGTTACCCTTACTTTGATTTTCAGTTACATTGGTCACCTGCTCGCTCGTGAAGGTGATCTGATAATTAGTAGTGTGACCATGTGTTCTAACAATAAGATCACATCTTTACAGGCATATTAATGAAAACAGATTTTTCCGAACACAAACTGAATTAAACTTATCTGAGAAAACAAATAAAAAAAATCCATTTCATTTACATCAAATCTGAGTGAGCTGATGTTTTGATTGTCCCAAAATTTTTATGAATCAAAGTGAATGATTGCTTCAATTGCATGGAACAAATTGTCAATTTTTATGGAACAACGGTGAATTGATTCAATTTCGAAACACTGCTTCAGTTTTGAAACTCATATTAAGATGCCAACGGTGGCTCGGTTGGTTAGGCGGCGGATTCGTAACTCAGAGGTCCTCAGTTCAAATCCCAGCGGCGCTGATCGGTACGAGCATCAATGTAATTTCCTCAAAAGTGCTTTGGTTACAATCATAGACCTCCGCCGTTGATATAAACACTTAACGGAGCACTAATAATAAATATAACGACATTGAAAAAAAAAAATTGTTTTTTCGATCTTTTGGATCGATCCTTTCAATAATATTTTAGTTCACTAAATCCACGCCCTCGGTTAAATTTACCAAATCTTTGGTAGGAGATTTTACCAAATCTCACGGTTAACCTATTCGTATATCTGATTGCCCATGGGCAACCATAAATTTTGGTAGAAACGATCTAACTACGGTCTATACTACCGACTGTTTTTCTCAGCGTATTAGTATTTTTTGTAACAAGGGCATAAAAAACTTTTTTGGCGATCGTCGAAAAAGTTTTTAGCCCGAGTACCGAACGTTGTTTTTTGACAAGAAGGGCGTGGGCGGGTTTTTGCGCACGCGAAGCGTGCGTAAAAACCGGCGTCACGCACGGAGTGCCAAAAAGTCACTATCGTCATGACCCCACTACTGACTATCTCCACAATCACCACCTTCCCACCACTGTGCAAATCATCCCGCACGACTTTAAATGCTACCTCACCGCGCTTACTAACATCCGGGAGTGGTGGGAGAAGGGGAGGGTTACTTGTGGGACAGTGCGGTGGAGCGTCCGGTCCCGCGCAGTGCACTAGTGGGAGAGTCGACTGTAGAGGCCTTGTGGGTGTGTGTGTGGTCTGTTTGCATTGGTTATGCTAGTAAATATCACCGGGCGCTATAGAGAGAAACGCATGGCCCTTGAGGTCTTTATTGGCGAAGGCTATTCTTAGCTAGGAAAGCGTGAAGAAAGGACCACTAAAATAAATGCTCAACTCCAACTCAATCTCTGTGTTCGGTGTTAAAAGTTATTTCTCTGTTTCCCTGATCCTATAATTTCCAATAGAGACCAAATACAATATCGACATATATGGGAATTATCGAAGAGCGTAAGACCGATACCGACGCGACACCAGTCAGTGCGGTGGGAAAAGGAAATGCGCGTGTGCCGCCGGACTCTCATCCTCAAGCGGATCGATGCAACAATGAAAAAAAAATTAGTGGTCTTGAAAAGCACGATATTATAATAAAACTTCCACTGCTTCTTTTTGCAAATTAAATCGAATTAAATAAGATAAATTAGATTAGAGTTTTTCGACTTTGTAAAGTTTTTCTGCACGAAAGAAGTTGCGCAGGTTATAAGTTCCATTATCACGAGCGCTTCGCGTGGGCCAGAATTCACGACATGGATGTGCTTAGTGTTGAGTCTGTCCAGATTCCATAATTAATTATTAACTTTTTTTCACAAGAAATTCAATTTCCGACTGCTAGTACAAGTTTTATCTCCATGTACAAACATTCTTGTATGCTCAAAACTATAACCTCCATTTTGGTGTTTATACGATAATAGTAATTTTCCTACTTGAACTCGTTATATCTTATTAAGTCATAAGAGGGTAGGGAAGCATTCTGGAATTCCAATTCTGGTACAGTATCCAAAGTATCCTCCAAGAATCTGCACTTTGGCATTAATGTAACATAAAAAACGTGTACACAATTCCGGAAATTACAACTTCAATTTTTCGGGTATACCTATCAAAGTAACCGAAAATTCGTCCACTTGGAATTGTCTTTATAATCTGTACACTCAGAATGAAAAGCACTGGTGTGTCGAATGAACATTTTTACGTAAATACGGGACATGAATCCCCGTCCGGCGTCTGACACTCCCGATTCAATCTTTGTTCAGAGTTTTTGAGGGAAATGCTATATCCGTATCTTCCCGGAATCGCGCTACGCTACATCGATTCAATGGGACTCTCCTCAGAACCATTTCTATACCTTTAGATGGTAGGGTCACTAAACATCATAGGACGAAATCTGAAATGAAGGTGTTCAGTAGAAATGGACATGTCAGTACAGAACGGAACATGTATCAGGAAAGTCTACGAAACACGTGTGTGTGTGTGCGTTTTTTATTCTTATTTTTATTTTTGGGTGTTGGGAGGTTGGGTGCAGGGTAGGCGGAAAGGGTGGGAGGTTGGGTGTAGAATAGGTGGATGCGTGGGAGGTTGGGTGTAGGGTGGGCGGGCGAATGGGAGGTTTGGTGTAGGTTGGGTGGGAGGTTGAGTATAGGTTGGGCGGGTGGATGGGAGATTTGGTGTAGGTTGGGTGGGCGGGTGAGTGGGTGGGCGGGTGAGTGGGTGGGTGGGTGGGAGGTTGGGTGGTCGGGTTGGGTGTTAAGTGGGCCGATTGTAGGGAGGTTGGGTGTTGGGTGGGTGGGTATTGTGTGTGTGTGTGTGTGTCCACAAAAACAATCTTAGACGCTTCCTCAGAAATCTATGACCTAAATCCACTCCTTCAACCCTTATCCCTTTCAATTATTTATTACGTGTTATCATGAGAACGGTTAGAAATGCAGGAAAAAGTGTATAACAAATATTGTTCCTTGCATAAAAATACACATTTCATATTTTATGAACTTTTGTTCTAGCTTTCATAACTTTAAAGATATCGTGATCCGTAGGCCATTGATGCGATTCGTAGAGCAACGTCTGCAAACCCATATCTCGGTTTTGTTTATTTATATTATTCTGTAGAATTGACGAAAAAATATCTTGAAAATTCATTAAATTTAGGAAATTTGCTTCTTGTCAGGCATTCACTTCATATGAACTGACCCTCGTCATATACTATACAATGTCCCCGGACATCGTCACACTGCCTGACGACAAGTGCTGAAGAAGAAATTTAATGTACATTAATTTACCTAGAAGATAACCCGGACACCAGTTATGAATTTCAGAACTGTCCTAAATACAATAGTAACTAGGGGGATAGGAGTGTGTGTGTCTCCGTTGGAAATACAACCAGAACTCCCCGATTCGTAATTTCTGTTTGCCATTCCTACATTTTCCGATACGTCAATTAAGTTTTTCAATCCCATTTGTCAAGCAGATACTTATGAATATTTGACTAGCCACATAGTAAGCGTGACGACGAGACTTATCCGCATTACTGGAGTGGGAGTGAGACGCCACTAGGAGTGCGACCGCTCGAGGGTTAAACCCGTCATACCTCTTTAATTATGACAATTATGGAAAAAAGTGATAAAAAATTAAATATGTATTTCCACTCACAGAACAAGTTTTACTTAATACTTTTTGCCGTATCTCTTACCGTTTTTGGAATAGAGCGTTGTAAACAATGCAATTGTTAATAACAAAAAAACAGCTTCGTCGATTTAAGCCAAAAACTAATTCGATCCAGATTCCCCGACGACGCTCCGATTACGACCTCGATGACCCAGATGGTTGAACCTGCTCGTGAGAAATCGTTAACCAAAATTGCGATTTTACATATACAAACATACGACTCGAAAAAAAAACGATTTAGGGGTCATTACAATAACCGATTTTTTGAGAAGTTAAATATGTATAGCGTGAATAATTAAAAGTTGGTTTAAAAATCGACAAAAAAAAATGGTGCAGAAATGGGAATACCCGTATATATCATGGATTTGCTGTCGATAATATTTGTTATTTATCAACGCATGACGAAGTTACATACGACCAAACGAACGCGAGTCTACTCTAAATGAACCACCCAGTTGATTTGTGCAAATCGAGCCAGATAGGATTTTCCGATGCTGCATTCGTATAAAAACATCCTCTGGGTGTGTGTGTATATATTTTTTCTATTTTTTCCCTAATCGTATTCACCCGCAAAAACGGTCGGCAGGTCTCCGCGAGCAGACGACAGGAACGAGTACTCAGGCAACTGGGGCCGACATTCTCCATTTGAATCATCGGAATTTCTTGTCACAGAGTAAAACATTCAGACACCACCCCCCGGCCCTCTTTTCGCGGTGAGTCAGGTTCGCGTCCGACTTAGCGCACATGGAAGATTTTTGTACCAAGGCATATTCTCCAGGAGCCTTGCCTCGGGCGGAGATTCATGAAAATGTCAGCATGTATTTGGCCAAAGATCGCTCACAGGCAGTTGTAAAAAATCGACAAGCATCCGTCAATAACTCAATTTAGAACTAGATGTAATTCCCATAAAAACCAATTTCTGGAGTACCACCAGCAGCCATACCCAAGTATCTAGCCGCATAGTCTGGCTTCCATCACTTACAATAACTCCGTTTATAGTCTCAATAAATAATTTCAAACTACCGTCTTGACTGTCTTGACTGTGAACTATAACTCTCCATCGTGATCGTAAGTCCGTAATACCCCAGATGCATATCTCCTGTTCGCTTCCTTTTCATAACTCGTCCTTAGTCCCCCTCGTTGTTATGATACGAGAAATGAACAATGCAAAATTCAACAGCACTACGAAGACAGAGAATTTACACCACCCCCCCCCCTCCTCCTCCTCCCCCCGCCACCAGCACCTTTATATGTTACCAGTTGGAGGGAATACAATTGCAACTAAAGCTTCCAGCGAATCCATTGTAAACAACCATTTGTCAGCTGGAGGTACTAGTGTGGGTTCTCCACTCTCTCTCTAGTTGCCCATATCTTTTCTCCCTATGGCTTTTCTCGTACTGCCTCTTTTTTCAGTCTCCGTTGGCCTACTTCATCGGCTCGTATCCTATTCGCAGATTTCAAACAATGCCAAAGGGTATACTGATTCCCCCGTGACTTCCTGCTTCCTTCCGCTGATCAATTCCTTTCTCTCTGTCTACTCATATTCCCCCCTCTCTTTCCCTATTGCCTTTGTGTCATTTCCGATCACAATCATTGTAAATTCTCTTTTACCAAGAGTTATACGATTTTCAGGGAGAGAGGTGGGAGAGGACTATTGAGAATTATCCTTCAATTCACTTTGAGAGGTTATACGGCCAACTGGAGGTTCGTCTTCATACATTTTTTGGGTGGTTCATTTGAGGTCACAGGCTTTGGGGTTTCTGTTGTAGGTGGATGGCGCATGCGCTTTCAAGGTCAGGCCATTTTTTTAACTTGCCGGCTTAGCGAAGTTATTGTAATGAGCCCGATAATGAAGAGTCTCAGAAATGTACAATTTTCACTTTTCTCGACGGTTTACATCATTGTGACAAATTTCAGATGAGGGTTCTGTGTGTGTGTGTGTGTGTGTGTTGGTAGGTGAGGGATTTTTTAACCAACGGTTCCTCGTAAACGGCTCCATCGGTTTGTTTCTAGTTTGACCAAAAATCACCTCCCGCTGATGTCCAGTCGAGAAAGGAGCGTCAATCTTGGAAAATAATTGCTTCAATTGTTATTAATAATTTCAATTATTTAAAACGCTCTATCGTGAGAACCGTTAGTATTAGGAGAAAGAGTGCATGATGAATGGTATGCCTTATACAAAAATACACACATAATGTTTTATGACTTTTTTTTGTCATAACTTTTGTAACTTTGCTAACTTCATATGACATGAACGGTAAGAGTTAGATGGAAAAATTCTGAATAAAAGTTGTTCCCCATGTAGAAACAAACATTTTTTGTTATATGAATTTCTTTGTAACACTCATAATTAAGGCGATAGCGTTTAATTTATCAAAAATTATCGACACACACACACACACATCCACCCACCCATCTACACCCCCACACCCACCCCCACATTGTCGGGGCTTTGGCGTAGTGGTAGAGTATCTGCCTACTACTCCGAAGGTCCTAGGTTCGCGCCCGGCCGCCGGAGAATATTTTTTCAAAATATTTTCTCATGGATTCCGACCGATGCAGGAACTTCCGTGTGTGCTATCGGCGGTACCCATAAAATGAGACCGCCCGGCCGAGCGGGAATCTAACCCGACGCAGGGGGGGGGGGGTTCCATCATAGGCGCCAGCCATCGTAGCACAGGGGTTTCTGGAGGTTTACCCTGTGTTTAGAAATACGATGGCCTAAAAAGGCGAAAGTCGGCCCCAGCCGCATGGGTGGGTGTCCGGTACGCCCCCTGAAAGAATGCTTACACGACCCCTACCGAGGGCGTACAAATGAGAGGGACGGAGGGATATAAACAATCCTGAAGAGGAGAGCATATATCTCTTGAAACATTGGCTTAATGAAGGAAAATATTTTGTAATTTCATTTAATTGATCACTTTCATATTAATTATAAACTGGAATAAATAACCGCATAGTGGCCCACAGAAGGAGTATTAGTTTGAAAATGTAAAATCGGGCCAGTGCGGTTGAAAGCAACGTTGACAGCCAAGTTGCACACCCACATATACGTCATCTCAAGTTTTTGAGCTATACTTTAGTCCCCGTACGAGACCACTCGTGCAGCAAAAATGCGATTTTCGAAATCGCATACATTGCAATACCTTCCGCAAATCGAGAAGTTTAATATCCTACTCTGAGTTACTTTTTTTATGGCTTTTAGGTTTGTGTTATTTCCGAACTGCAAGCATTTTAAATTCCCTCTCACCCTGATTCAACATTTACTTATCACATATTTCACCCTTTACCGAGAAAATTGGGAAACGTGGAGAATGAAAAGGAGCTATTTCGTATTATTTTTTTTTATTTCTTTTATGCGAAGCTCAGTGGAATATTCGGAATATTCCTTTTCATTTGTTTCCACATAAAGGCGGTCTCGCGGATTTTTTCCCCCCTGTTAATAGCTCCTATTTCGGTTAAGAATAAAGGTTAGTCACGTTTTTGGGTCATGCTACGTGACTCTAGGAGTATCCCAATGGGTGCTCGATAACTCTCTCTCTCTCCCTCTCTCTCCTGAATGTTGGTTCTTGGAAATATTTGGTGGTGGTAGACGAGGCACGTACATCGATTAGTGAAGCTCGACCCACTCGCACAATTATCCACCGATTGTTTTATTTCACGCCTGAGATTTTTTTATGTTTGACAATTCCTTAGGGGTGGTGATTGTGCTGGCTATGTGATTTCTATGCGTGTGACTCATTGCTATGCTGACAAAAATAAATTACTAGAACTTCGTACAATCATTAATTTCTCAAAAATATTGAACTTCGTAAATCGAATGTTGCAAATTTGAGTTGACGAATATTCTTTACATAAACATATTTATTTTATGTTCTCTGATTTCTTTCCGAACTTGGATAATTAAGGCTCTAGGGGGGGGGGGGGGGTAGGTGGGTGGGTGGTGGCTAGGTGGGTGGGCGGTGGGTAGCTGAGTAGGTGGGTGGCGGGTGGGTGGCGGGTGGGTGGGTGGTGGGTGGGTGGGTGGGTGGGTGGTGGGTGGGTGGGTGGGTAGCTGAGTGGGTGGTGTATTTGAACCTGGAACGCACATACGGTTTGATATGACATAGGGAAAAACAACGTCTAAAAACGCTTCAAAATGATAAGAGGGCAAGAAGAGGGTGGGGGGAGGGGGGCGGGGGTTCGGGGTGGTTTTCCCATTCCATATGATTACTATAGAATTTAGTGTGACCCCGACAGGTTACATTCATCTGCCTAGATAATTTTTCACCATGCAGCGAAATGGCGGTGGGAGGGGGGAGGGAGTGGAGGAGGGGGGGGGGGGGTGAAAATCTCTTGGATACGTACAGGGATAAGCGGGATTTCGTGGTATGAAAAAGTTCATGATTCTGCTGAGTGCATGGAGGTGTGTTTACGGAAGTTTAATTAAAATGTTGTTAGTTTATTTCTATGGAGGATACATATACCTGCGCCATGGATTATTCATGTGAGAATGAATTTTGACGCTGGTGATATATTTTGAGGTCTGCATAGCCGCCAAATTTCCGACAATGCCATTTCCGGATTTGCCGTTATCCGTACGTAATTTGGTCGAACTGAGCTTATGACGACATAGCCAGGAAACCATACGGGTTTTACAGTGCCATTTACTTGGATTCTTGTACACTCGTGCTTGCTGGGCCATTGATTTTTTTTGGGCAAATCCTCGGTGGATTGGGTAGGTCTGGAAAAGAGATCAGTGCTGTCATCAGCCATTATGAATGTAATAGACATATATATATGTCACATATATGTAGTGACGGTGTTGCGTGCGCGCGTCATTCGAAGCAGTGGAAAATTTTGAATGAGTATAAAACTAAGGGACAAGGATAGCTGCCGAGGGAATACTGTAATTACGGGTTTCAAGAATTGCTTCGCTGCAAACTTTCCCAAGTACATTTAACGTGGTTTAATGATATCGAAACTAATCGAAGATCAAAAGGACAATTCCGAAAAAATTTCGCAGACCTTCGGTCGAATATCAGAAATTGCTTACATTAGATGGATGTGCGTAGTTGAAAGATCTTTTTTTTTATTCATTTTTAACGCCTTCGAGCCCTTATGGATATGTGGGCGAGTTGAAATATCTACTATGTATTTTGGTATTTCGAGTTTTTGTTATTGCATTCAGTGCATTCCGGAATCCTCTAATTGCAAAAAAAATGCCAGGATTTTCGTTGCAGGATTGAACGAGAATGAACTGCATTTATAACCCCATAAAAGCTCCCAATGCAGCCAATATTATTTATTCAATGTCTCGATCACTATTCAGTTTAAAATTTTGGCATTCTCACCGGTGGTTGCTACACGGTGGATATTATGTCCATAAAACGGAATTTTCATTTTGTTTTTTTTTTCATTTTTGGTTCGGCTTAGTAATCTGAGCTACCTTTCGCAAATTAAAGGCTTACACTTATGGGAAGTAGGGAGTCAGTGATGTATTTAGAGAAAAATATAATTCGGCGCAGAAGTCTCATATTTTTTAGACAAATAAATATTGATGCTTGATGGATGCTGAGATTTCGTTAAAAATTGAGTATGTCGTTAACAAGTCGCTTAACACAGAAAATATTGTGAGATATGTTTTACAAGAATTTGAATTTCTGTCAGAAAATCTTCCGTGTCCCTTTCATCTAAATATGGTGTTATTCTTTGATTACTGCACCAGTAGTTCACGGAAAAATTTGTTCTAGTATTTTATGTAGAAAACGTTATTTCCGACGAAAATTTTTTTGATAATTTTTCTTCAAACGGATTCATTTACGGGGTGAAACCCCTAATAAAGCTCTTTTGAATCTGTAATATCTCTCAATGGGGAGGGCTAGAAATAAAAGTTGCACAGTAGTTCTTTTGAAACTGTTGTTAGGAACACCAACCGCCACAGCCACACATGTATTCACATCTACATCCACACGCACTGCCACACATACACCGGTATTTACATTCACAGCCACAGCTACATCCACAACTACAGCCACACCCACATCTACATTCACGGTTACAGCCAGAGCCTCAGCTACAACCACATCTACATCCACACCCACTGTCACACATACATCCACATTTACAGCCACAGTGACAGCTACAGCCACAGCTACAGCAACGGCTACAGCTACAGCCACAGCTACAAACAACTACAGCCATAGCCAAATCTACATTTACAGCTACAACCACATCTACATCATACCCACTCCCCCACATCTACATTTACAGCCACATCTACATTCACAGCCACATCTACAGCCACAGTCACAACTACAGCCACAGCTACAACTACAGCCACAGCTACAACTACAACTACAACCACAGCTACAACTACAGCCACAGCTACAGCCACAGCTACAACTACAGCCACAGCTACAACTACAGCCACAGCTACAACTACAGCCACACCCACTTTTTTCGAGTGATTAACAGAATTTTCCTTCTCGGGAAGGTAACAAAAATACCTCCATCAATATATGATGAAACATAGCCAAAGCATAGGATTCCATGAGCACAGGGAGTTGGAATATTTGATATCTTTTTTACTTAATTTTTTCCATCGTTATCGCATTCAGTACATTTCCACTATAAACTTCAATTTTTCTTCCATATTTTCGTTGATATTTTGAGAGGACGAGAAGTATCCAATTCAATAACTCCGTGAAAGCTCTTATATGAACCGAATATTGGTTATTTAATCTGCATAGCGTTTCAGAGCAATTAGCACACATGATTCTCATAGACAACATCACAGTTTTTTCGGCTTTTGTTGGGCTGTATAGGGTAACAGGAACAAATATATACGTTAATTCTATTAAATTTCCATATTTGGGAGAAAATGAAATGTCAAAAAAATTAGTATGGAATATGCCATGCACCACTCGTCGAACGTTGAAAATTCATGGGATTAGATGGGCATGGAAAGCAAGGAGATATCTCATATGTGCCTGGGCTAGCCATGTTTTCCCTGTCATCGCATTGAGCACATATTTCCCACGACTAGTCCTTTTTTTTCACATTTTTTCGCTCATATTTTGAAAGGATGAAAAGTTGAATTAATAACTGCAGAGGAGCCTCTGCATCCAGCCAATATTGTGTATTATTTTTTTCGCGATAGCTGTTCTCCGTAAAATTGATACATTTCCATTAATATTTATTACACATCCGATGTTGTTGATTGAATGAAAATGCTATTTTTGAGGACACATTGAAAACAGTATAAAATTAAAGCAGAATCATGAGCAATATTCATTATAGTTAATTGATTGTATTCAGGTATGGTCTTTTTTTTCAAAAATTTTCGGAATTCTCCATTTCAGGGAAAGTTATTGTAATTATCGCGAAAATGGAATTTAAATTTTTACTGATAAATTGCCCTTGGAAAACAAATTGGGTCAGTCGAAATTTTTCTCAACATATGTAGAAATAGCCACAAAAAATATATTGATGGAAAAGTTGGTAGATTAATTTTTGAAAAATTCCAAACTCTGAATTTTTAAAACATTCAAATTTTGAATTTTTAATAAATTCTCATTTTGGATTTGAAAAAAATCTCAAATTTTGAATTTTTAACAAATTCTAATTTTGAATTTGAAAAAAAAAATTAAAATCTTCAATCTTTAATAGTTCACAAAAAAATCGAACTGGTAAATTTGAGCCCCTGGAAAACAATGCAAAATATGCAAAACAGTTTTCATGGATGTGCGCTCAGTTCTTAATCCTTTGAAGGGAGAGACCTCGGTGGAATTTAAATTTTTAGAATCAGCGGGACTATGTGGAAAGCCTTTAATGTCAGTTACCTAAAGGTGTGACGAAATGAAGATTAGGACGCATGAAAATTTTCTTCGTCGACATATGGGGCAAAACGGGTCGAGCAATTGTTAAAAGAATTGGATGTCACTATTTGAGTTAGCTTTGTTGATTTGTTAATTTTGTAATTAGTCGACGCAGTTAATGATGTTTTTTCTTAATGTAGTGCTTTTATTCTCATTTCAAGAATTGCAATATGCCGACGGCGATGGTCGTGTGATTAGAGCCCGTTTGGCACACGTGGTCTGCGGGTCAAATCCCCGTACGGAGAAGTGTCCCTTCGGTATGCTAGAGTGGAATTATCCAGGCTCTATTACATACACACACACACATCTACCCACCTGCCTCCCCCCCACCCATCCACCCACCCACCCACCCATCCACACCCACCAACCACCCACCCACCCACCCACCCATCCACACCCGCCAACCACCCACCCACCCACCCATCCACACCCGCCAACCACCCACCCACCCATCCACACCCCGCCTCCCCTCCCCCCCCCCCCCCCCCCCCACACACAAGAACATTTTATTAAAGATGACCTAAAAATGTGGGGAATGCCTTGAAAGATGGAGCTATGATGTTGAATCAAATTTTAATTGTCGAGGATAAAACAATAACTCTCTTGGAAAGTCAGAAGAAAATAGCGGGTAGCTTCATTGGTAGATATTTCGACTATGTGTCACAAAAATTTCAACTCAATCGATCAAAAATCGTGACAGCCCGACTTGTCCAAGTTGTTGGCCCGTTTTGCCCCCATATGCTATGGGCGAAAAAAATTCTGATCTGCCGCTTTTTGTGCTCTTTTTTTCATGCCTCTAACTGATATTAAAGGCCTTCAGTATAGTTCAACTCCCTAGAACTTCTAAATTTCATCGCAGTCTCCCCTTGAAGGTTTTCTTATTGATTTGGCGTGCTTTATTCGTACGTCGAGCGGAAGAGTGGCGGAGAAATTCCTGGTGATTTTTTCTTGGGTCTCGGGGGCGGTAGATTCGGATACTGCGTCATGTCAAGGTATTCTTCATTGATGTCGTCCACCGGATCATTCAGAGCTGGCTTCATATTTTCCCCACCATTGAATTCTATTTGGGATATGGCTTCCTCAATTTTCTTGGGGCTTTCTTTATCCTCCGGTAATTTGGAACTTGAAGTATCTGGAAAATGTGGATTCTTGGAGTATTGTGGATTATTTTGAATAGAGTCATGTAGGTGGCGTTGGTAAAAATCCATTAACCCACACTAATAGAAAGATTTTAGATCACAACACCAGATTTTTGGAAGAAGAAGTTTGTTTCAAAACAGCAACAGCGAATCAAAATTGAACTACAGTGGACTTCCTCTAGCTCTTGTAATGCGAGCGAGCGGAGGGGAATGCGCCCCCACCACGCGTGCCGTTAGGACTGGCGCTTGAGGGGTACGGTAGTTTCGGCGTGCCAGGGCTCACGAGCCACGTAACACCGACGCTGCGCGAGCGTGGAGGGGGAATCTGTAACTCTCGGCCCGCGGCAACGTCAGCCCCCAGACTGGTGAATTATGAGAAGTGCCCTGTAGTCGATGTAATGAGTCTGTGCCTCTAATAGGCTAAAAAAAACAGCCAAGAACAAACTTGGAAAAACAATTCAAACAATGCAGAAATTTAAGGAAACTGTGATCATCAAAAGTTTTTCAATTCCCCTGTTTTTGTCTGTGACTTCCAAAAAGTTTTGAGCATTTCAAAAAATTTCACGATTACAAAGTTCCAACTGAAGTTCCACTTCTTGGATGGGTTTCGTACGCACCCATTCCTGTTGTCTAAATGAAAGTAATGACGGTGTAAATTCCTACAGTCCAAGATTTACTCGAATACTCACAGGACGGTGAATCACACAACTCGGCAAAAACTTTGGTAAATATATTGCCTGGGCTGAGGGAGCTGAGATCAGCGCCTTCAAGTTCGGACATAAGAAGGACTTCCGCGAGGATTTCTGGTTCCGGTCTGGTCTCTCTGCTATCAGCCACACAATTTTCTGGAGTTGGTTTTATCTTTCTCAGTAGATGCGAGAGTTGCGTCCTAAGGGTATTTCTTCGATGTTTATTTGCACACTCTCGCCTGGAATCTTGTTGTAAAAATCGGATTTTTATCACCAGTCCGTGAAGAAAAAAAAAAAGAAGAAAAATTCAAGTTGAGAGGTAAAATAAAATGAGGAAAGAATTACTCTCTTTTCGCTGCGTTTGATAACGATGATATCCAGGCTTCGGTACCAAGTGAGAACTTTTACGGTGGTTTTTTAGCTGCAATAAAGAGAAAATTCATGACTACATTTCAATGTACGTTGTAATGAAGTTTGTTGAAGGTGAATATTCTCACTTTTTCGCGTGATTCATTTTCCCATTCGATATTCTCACTATCTTCCTCGCTGTAATAAAAATTTTCATTGCAGCCAGTTGTTGGAAATATTTGATCTTCATCTGAACAGCCACATGTATCTTCATCTTCATCATAAATGTAATTTTCCCTACGAAGATAATGATATAATTGACCCAATTATCACCTTGATATTAAATTGCGAATGTTTTCACCCTCCCTCAAAACTCACGTGCACGCCGGAGCATTACGTAATTTTTTTCCCCCATCTTGACAGCACGAAGCCCTGGTAGATGGTCTAGAGATATTTTCAACACAAGGCGCCCGAGATTTTGGCCTCAGAGAAATACAATTGAATTTCACCCCCAGTTCTCTCATATTTTCCTCCATTCTCCTGAATTCAGCACTAGAAATTTTTCAAGGGGGAAAAAACTATACAAATTGTTTGGTTATTTTTTATCGTATTTTGTTTTATGGCAATTTTTTTTCTTATTTTTTTAAATATTTTTTTTTCTCTTTCATACGCGGACACCCCCCATGTGTATGTGTATGTGTATGTGTATGTGTATGTGTATGTGTATGTGTATGTGTATGTGTATGTGTATGTGTATGTGTATGTGTATGGATATGTGTGTGCCTGCAAAATAAGTAGCACAAATGGTCCAATTATGTACAACCAAAGGGGGTGCCCCCACTCGCCCCCCCCTCCCCCCCCCCCCCCCCGCCTGCAAAAGTAGAAAATGCAAAAATTCGATTCAGAAGTTTGAAAAACCCTTTCCTATACATATACATGAATTTTGCTTCAACCCACAAAGCAGATATCCGGATTAATTCCATCCATTACCATCATTAACTTACATCCCTGATCCGTGCTGAACTATTCCATTAGACTGTTTCACTTCTGTGCAATCTGAATGCATAATTGATAACATAAAAATCCATATTCATCCCATGTTTACTAGCAAAGTTGGGGCAAAGAAAAAGAAAAAAAAAGAAAGAAAAAAGAAAAACTTGTAAAACAGTTGACCTCCTGCCACTTCTAGCGAGCTTAAAAGCTTCAAGAGCCCTCCTTCTTCGTGATTTAACCCATCACCATGATAATATTACAATATTGATTCGGCAACCAGTAATTCAACTCACATGCATTACGTGTGCAGCTATCGTAATATCTGGTATTAATTAGCGACGATTAATTCCCCCCCCCCCCTCTCCCTTCGCCCCCCCCCCCCCCCCAAATTCATGTGTCTGACAGACATCACGTATTTCAAGCTCTTGGCTATACATGAGATTCGTGACCGACAAATTCTCATGCCACTGGTACAAGTTATTTATTGCCCACAATATCATATGACTACCTACATAATAGAACTCTACATATAGTTATCCATTCTTGATATATTGAACAATAAAAAATCCACAATTTTGCCAATGCATTTATGGGAGCGGCATTCCCCTCAATATACCCCCGAAATTTAGATGAAAAAGAATTGACATATTTTCGGTAGGTTTTTTCAGCTATGAGTATTTGAGTGTTATCAGCTAAAAATATAGATGGCATGGTGAGGTGATCGGTAATGGGTCAAACATATAACTGACCGATAGAATTTCCTATAGCGCTATGTAACATTTTGATATAATTTACTGGTACGATTATCGGAAAAATGTGATCGGGCAATTTAATATCTCTTTTTTTTTTATTATTTTCCTGTAAGTTTACACCGGCAAGAGATAAATATTTTGAACGGGTTGCGGTTCTTGGGGAAGAAATTCCAATTCAGGAGAAAAGTGGAGTGAAACGAACACACACACGCAGACACACATACACGTACACCCATCCACCCACACCCACCCACCCACCATCCGCATCCACCCACCCACATCCACCCACCCACCCACTCAAGCACACACCCACCCACCCACTCAAACGCACACCCACCCACACACACACATACACACAGTCGGGGCTCTGGCGCAGTATGCTATCGCCGGTACCCATCAAATGAGACCGCAAGGCCGGGCGGGAACCTAACCCGACGCAGGGGGAGGGTTCCATCATAGGCGCCCGCCATCGTGCCACAGGCCTTTCTGGAGGTTTACCCTGTGTCTAGAGTGACGTGGCCTAAAATCGCGAAAGTCGACCCCAGCCGCATGGATGGGTGTCCGGTAGGGCCTCTGAAGGAATGCTCAGACGGCAGTTGGCACGGGGAGTACACACGAGAGGGACAGAGGAGCACAACACACACAACACGGAAATATGTCAGGATGATCCCCAACGTCAACAACACGGGGAATTCCATGGGTAACAGAGATCCCATTTTCGCGATTCTTACAATTTCCGCCATTGGATAATCAGCATCGTTTCTAATGGAAATTGTGATATTTGAACCGATAATTCCAACTTGTCCATGAAATTGACCGCTTCAAATCGTATTAGATAAATTTTTTCCGTTATATGCTGTGGACACGAATTAAAATTAAAAATGCACGAAATATCACTATATATAAACATGGGTGTTTTTTTCCAGTAACTGCCGGATCGGGAAATTTATTGTAATCACATTAAAGATGCATGAGTGAATGGAAAAAATATTATTTTTCTGTAGAATACACAAAATTTTCCACTAAAACCACCATTTTTAATTTTGTTTCAAACGTTTTCAAGCGCGTTGAACTAACTTACGAAATTTCGACGTTACAACTTTTAATTAAATATAACGGTCAAGAACTCATATTGTATTTACTACAAAGAAGAAAAAACCTGAAAATTGAAAGGACTGAAAAAATATGTGGAATGTTCCTGAAGATCATTTCTATGCCATATATAATAGAATACGCTATATATTTGTATATATAAAGAAACGGGCCAGCTGTGGAGGGGCAAGAAGGCGCGAGATTTGGATTTAAACGTGACTTGGCCCGATACACTACCGTGTATCTTGATAGTCGTAGGGCGTATACGAAATTTATTTAATGAAACAAAATGCGAATCGATTCCGTATTTTTGCATCCGTCAGGAATTTTGGTAATCAATAAAAATAAATAACAAAAATGTTTGAAGCAAATAAAATTTGAACAAATATTTCGACTATTTTTAACTTCCCAATAGGGGAAGTTATTGAAATGCCTCCGATTGAAAAAAAAAAATAGATTTTCCAATATGTCTCCACGTTTCATGACATTGCTAACCATGTTACATCATTTTTTAACAAGATGTATTTTTACATTAAAAAAAGGAGAAGAATCTTCCCGTTTCATATGGTTTCTATTTAGAGCGGTTATCACACCGTATTATTCAATTTTGAAAACATTTTTATTTAAATTTTGTCAAGTTTCCCGAAAACATCCGTAAAACAAGTTATCAACACAATTTTTTTAAATTGCGCGCTGCGCAGTGTGATTGGTCGGTGCGTCACGTGACATATTCTCATGTAGCGACACCTGTCGTATTGCAGTATTCCAAATTTCATGATTTCTATTTTTTCTCTAAAACTACTCTTCAAACATTTTTATTAAAAATTGGCCGGATTTTCTGAAAAACCTACGATAAAAAAACCCCGTACCCAAGAGCATAAATATGCGTATATAATCCCAGAAAATCCGCGATAGCATTTGCTAAAAAAACCTCAGTGACAACCAAACGGGAGAATATGTTTCCCTTAACCTCTCCAAACGTTAGTTGTAGCTCTCTGTACGTATTCCCAGTGGGTCAGTTGCGTAAGTCACCCAATGCAAACAATTGTTCACACCCCTAAAGTCTCTTAATTAACTAGACGGCTCTACCAAACGTGCCCAAGAGCCACAAAGCTGTTTGGTAGTCCAAGTTAGGCGGTAACTTTGACTAAGCATTTGTTACATCTCTCAAACTTCATGGGTGTGGGATTTCTTCACTTTGCCCAATGGAAATACACACCCTGATTTAATTAATCCAACCATGACAACAATTACCCTTACATTCCACACCACCACAATATACCTAATTCACCCCTAAATTTTGTTACAGATGTCCTGACAGTGGGCCGCAGGCCACCAGAATGCCGACAGACGACGACTATGGCCGAAGAGAACCTCTCCTGTTGCATCAGCACTCTACCTCACAATTCACTACCACCAATACACCCACCGTATATTCAGGATCAGGAAGTAACCCCGGTAATTCCAATTCCCCAAGTGTGTCGAGTATACAAAGTAGTATCAGTAATAGCATTGCTGATGTTGGAAGTCTATCTGCATGTTATCACAAGCAGTCCGATCAAAGAGCTCTTACTGCATGTGGTAATCACAATTACGAGACAAAATGCCCAATTACAACAACTGGAATTAGCACTAACAGTAATGAGAGAAGTATTACAAGCATTGCTGGTGACTACGGTGTCACCAGGATGGACTATGAAAAAATGGATAATCAGCATCAAAAATACGATGATATTGCACGTAGTGTGCAGTCATGCTGCGACAGATATGGCATCACCCAGCAGCCAGACAGATACAATCAATCTTTATTATCATCCTCAAATGGTAATAATCATCATCAGTATTCAGGCCAAGCAGCGTTACCAAGTGACATTCGGGGATATGCATCGTTGCCAAACGATCCGAGAATATCATCCTCCAGTGATCGTTATCAAAATGAAATTGCCCCGGCATCAGTTACAAAGAGTACTGTTACGGGTGAATATGCAAACGCTGGTGTACTTGCCCTATCTACAACGAGCAAATTGTTCTCACCCGAGAGCTTTCCCTCACCACCATCGCCAGCACCAACGAATGATCGTTTTATACCACCACCACCGCTATCACCAACCCCCAATGACAAGTATGCATCAACTCAAAGTCTGGCTAATTATACGCCTAATGATTGCATTGGATCACCCAATTCTCCGAGTAAGAGAGATCGATACGGCACAGCGCCAGCATCACCAATGCTCAAGGACAGATTTTCATCATCGGATAGGCTGCTTATATCAACATCTACCACTGGCCATGATAATCGTGATCATCATCAGAAGCGATTTAGTACATCCAGCGAGCGCCTATTGTCCAATGGTTCGCCAGTACAAATTGCTCATCACCGTGATAATGGACACTTTACCACAACAAGCAGTAGTAAAGAAATCAATAGGTATACAATGTCCACGGAAAAGTTGGTATCATCATCACCAATTCATGCACCAGTGCCAGAGAGATTTGCGGGCAAAACGAATGATAGATTTATCACCGATTCACCGATGCTTGAGCGTTATCAGAGACAAGAGACGAGTATTCATCATGATAAATATTCGACACTTACAACTTGCGAAAGATATCTCACAAATTCACCAAATCCCGAGGGGGCGCATCAGCGTTATGCTTCAACGGAGAGAATTCTCACTGTACCTTCAGCATCCACTGATGCACAGCAGAGAAGATTTTCATCAGATCGTGGCAGTGATTGTCAAAAGTATACAGAGAGAGGTGAACGATGCTCAACCTCGAGTTCACCAACACCAGTCACAAGTGATTATACATGCAGATACACGACTTTTCAGGATGGCGGTCAATCTAATCACTCGCGATATTCGATGGAGCGTTTTAATGACCTTGCCCTGCAAAGATACAGCCAGTCATCGAGATCCAATGACAGATTTAACGAGCGTGCTTATCTATCGAGTTCATCACCCTCGACCCACGATGGTAGGCTTATATCAGAGCCCGGTAGATATCCCTCCGCATCTACAGAACGCCTCCTTGTATCGTCATCTCCATCCTCCTCGGAGAACAGCCGATACCATAGTCTGTACTCAACATCGGGCCAAGTCCCAAGTGACCGATTTGTCCAACAATCACCAACGCCTGATGTCAATTCCCTACGATCCTATCAAAATCAAAATTCAAAGAGCGATAAATTTATTCAGGTATCAAAATCGGTATCCAGTTATGATCGTTATCAGCTTACAAATGCTGATCACTATGATCGTTGTAATCAAGAGCGCAGTTATGGTATTGATCGGTATAATAATTCCACAAATACTGTTGATCGTTACACGAAAAATGATCAGCGATACCATGGAAATATGGAGCGCTATTCACCGATACGTAGTATCGGCGATAAGTACCTGTCACTGCCAAAACCAAAGGATATATTCTCCACGGGTAGAATAGGTGCATCTTGTTCGGCTGTGAATGCAACTGATCCAAGGAATTACAATAATGGAAATTCGTCTGGTGTGAGTTATGTACCACCTCATGCACATACACCTGTGGAGAGATATGTACCACAACCACCACCTGAGATTTTATATCCTGATCGGTATGTAGATCGGTATATTCCATCCGGTGTGCATACACCAACTGATCGTTATGTACCAACTGCCGATCCTGGTGATCCGTATATGAGGCGAGATCTTGGATTTCATCATCATTATCGGCTACCACCACCGGGCTATCCTTATCACCAGACAAATTTTCGATTTCGGGGATTTGCTTATGCTTCGCCGGGACGGATAAGCGGTAGTCCGGGTTCAAGTAGTTCAAGTAGTTCAACATCAGCTCAAAGGGAATTCTCAACTTCGCCACTTTTACGGCCAAAAGTACGCGCCTCAACTATTGAATTTACGGGAAGAACAAGCCATTCTTGCTGCGACAACGCCAATGGACAGAAAAATTGCTGTAGAAGATCTCTACCACCCAGTCTGCCTTCTATTCCATCTAATCAGTCTGCGCATTCACCCTGGTAAGTAACACATCGTGCTATAAATTTTCCAGTTTATCAGAATTGTAGGATTACTAGTCTAAATGCAGACACGTTGCGAGTAATGTCTTGCGATAAATATAACTCAGGCGAGAATTATTTAACGCTGTTATACAGATAATTTGACTGCAGTGTATTTATGCACTGGCGGGAAGACAAAGTTTAACTCGGGTGGTTAACTGAGCATACAAAAGACTATGTACGGATAAGTTTGAACAAAGTTTGTTGTACGGTCGAAGGAGATGTTCCCCGGGGCTTTTCACTTTTATTTTTGTGGTTGTGATCGAGTGGATTTTGGTTTTACGATAGACACGTGTAAATTAATTATTAACGTTAGTTTCAGTACTGTATCAGTTTCTTGATATTTACTCTATTAAGCCCAGGAATTAAATACAAATATTTGTCCCTTCCGAATTCTTCATTTCAAGTTCCGCTGAAAACAATGTATAATGATCTGAAACGTAAAAATACGTAGTTTGAGCATCCTGTTTATCAGCTTCCGTGATAGCATTTAGGGTATCAATAGGATTGCTTGGCGGCGGTTCGGAGGATATCCTTCGTTCGATATTGTAGTCAATCAGGAAGTAACGCTCTTTTGATGGGCTCTAACTAACTGTATCTTAGTTACTAAGTGTACACGTGAAATCTACTTGATATGCAACAATGCAAGGTTATCGATAAATGAAGGCGGAGGTGTCAACTGTTGCTTGGTCAATGACCGAATGCGTCCGTCCCTTGGAGGTCTCTCCTCAGGCCCGTCGGTCGGTGATGTCAGGTACTCATTAGTCCTTGTCTCTACGGTAACTATCCTTCTCATACCTGTAGTGCGATGAGTAAAGCCAGACTTGTGGATATGTGTTCAGATGTATTTACATTTCAGAACTATACAAGTAATAATACGCGTTGATATACGATTTGTTGAGCTGAGAATCAAGGTGTTCGCTGGGGAGAGGTCAAAGACCAAGTGTCGCCCTAGTGCCTGGTCCATTCCGCCCGAAGTTCCTCGGGGGTTTTTTTTCTAAGGTCAATACGAGGAGGTCTCAGGTAGTCACTCCCCTCTAACGTGGTTGACACTTCGGTCACCCACGCAAATCTCAATAGAACAAATTATCGTACCGCTTCATACCCATACAAATCGGAATGAAAAAATTGGACCGCTCCAATATTTCATGCACACGGGCCCGAAGACCGCGATTCCGACTTCGGTTGTATCACCGTATTTCGAGCATGTGCTGCATGAAGTATTGTAGGTTACGTGGCACGTGCACCAGCATTTCACGGACGCGTTGCGGGTGCCGGTCTCTTACCGGTTTCTCAGTGCTCGGTCCCTTGGGGGTCTCGTAAGGCCTATTACTCAAGGGAGCACGAGGCAGGTTGTCACTTCTTGGCTATCTTTAATGAGTGTCCTCGTCATGAAGGCAAATAAACATAATGTACCGCTAAATTCTTCCCGATTTCGAATGTATTCCTCGGCTTTCACCGATTTCCAACTTCTCAACTCGCAAAATGAAAAACACACACCGTTACGACGAGTACCGTTGGGCATTCTTTGCAAATGTTGTAGTTCAACCCAACCGAACTTACCGGGAATATAATGTTTACAAATGTTCTATTGATAAGAATTTATCTCAGATACTCCAACTGCAAATGATAGATGAGCGGAACCATAGGAATGAATTTATCACTCCCCCTCCTCCTCCTCCCCCGCCCCCCTCCCGACGCGATTTCCGAAAAGTCGCTTGAAGGCCATTCGCATTACGATTCGTCCAATTTTTTTCCAGGTCATTGACACCCAAAGTTCCACAACTCCCTTCCATATCTTCTTTACTCAAGGTTTCCACCATTCGCTACTCCTTTCTCTTTTTCCCCACTAAAGTGAGTCACGATCACCCAGCGTCACAACATGCTGACGCTTTTATTTCTCCTTATTTCAAGTCTACACCATCTCTGTCTCTCGCCAGAGCCGGGCATTAGTTGCCATCAGGCTGCGTCAACATAGCTCAACGATTTTTTTCACCCGCGAACAACTCAACTCGCGTTACCAATTGCTGAACATAAAAAAGAAGAGAAACAATAACCAATATATTTGTGGAATTAGTTCGGCCATAGTTCCATTGTCAATTCAAAATAATACTCTTCATTGTATCACAATGTGAATTCCCACTCATTTCACGATATAATCTAGTTTACTGATATGAGATAAAATTTAACTGACTCTCAGCACGGGAGTTGCTTTAACAATTTCAAATCCAATCTATCTGAGTGTGTCGTGCTACCCTGTACTTTGAAAGCATAATTTACAAATTTATTTTGCATTCATGAATTACAGTGAGAATAATGGCATTAAGATCATTTTAATCAATGACAAATTTTAATGTTGCCGTGGTGGAGTAATAAAAAAAATATAATATGGAGTAAGTGTTGGTTATTTCATTGGAATTGCTTTTATTATACCACCTGTTATCGAGAAGTTCATGTTTACAAATGAGGTATTTTATGGAATACTCGATGGATATTGTGCGCATGTGTTGAGGTCTTTGTGGAAACTTCATCAGAGGTACTCGTGACAGTGCTTCAAATTTTTTTTGCCCTTTTGGAATGTGCAAAAATCGTGCAAAATGGATTCATTATTGCGAAACAGAATGTGAGTGGTCCAGAGAAAAATTAACAAAGCTCCACGGATTACTCTAAACAATCGTTATCTCCTTAACGAGTGAATTAACATAAAAATGTTATTGAACATTTTTTGTAGAGAATTTGATTGCCAACAAAAAAGTTTTATGTCATTTCCCGCTGAACCGCTCCGTTCACGAGATATGTTGCAAAGAAGGGTGGACGAAATTTTTGAGAGAACGGGAGATGGAGTCTCAGCGTCCCAAGAGCGTTACATCTTGAAAAAAATATTCCATAGATGTCATCGAGATGAGGCATTTTTGAAGTACCAAATAATGTAGCTTCGATGGGACAATATTGTCTTCGGACCAATTTCGCTACTATTCAGAAGCTTCAGACGCAATTTTAAGTCAATATCGGAATTTTTTGAGAGAAGTTTGTGTGCAAAAATTTTAAATGGGAAGTGGTAAAGTTGAAATGTCAGTTTCGCTTTTCGAGCCATTGATATTTTATATCAGTTAATCTATAACTAATAATGTGAGCCCATAATTGGGGTTGGTTGTCGAATTGCTGATGGACGGAGTGAATAAATAAATAGGAGCATAAATAACTAAATGAATAAATAAATATCAGAATTCAATATACAAATTAATCAATAAACATCATAATTAAATTAAATTTTCAATACAATTTTTGAAGATATTAAACTACGACTTATGAAAAGTTGAATTAATTTTTCCATTTTATCCTATCATTTTTATTTTTTCCGTTATGGTGCAAAATATTATTATCATTATTATAGATATTTGCAAAAAAAAACATTAAAAAAGACATCGATGAACCTTTTGTCTAAAATTTCCGACCAGCCGATATTAGGTGTCTGATCATTCACGTCAGTTGATAGTGATGATCCAAGTGCTCCAATCAGATTTTTACGTTTCAGACCATTCTAGATGATTTCCAAACCCAATTGGTTCATCCAAAAATTTCATACATGTTTCGGAACGAACCCTCTAAGACTATCTCGCCAACCAGCAGGCATCCTTGACGAAGTTTCCAAGAAATGGAAAACACAGGCGCACATCATTGATCGAGTATTTCCCGGACCATTGCTAACTCATTCATGAATACTATCGACCTAAATCGAACTTTCATTTGCGCCAATACTTTATTCATCCCATTAATAAATGATAATGTTGATGCTAGTTTGTACATTGAAAGAGGAACTCATGAAAGTAAATTATGAATAAAATATTCACCGAGTCTGCTACAACAGTCAATTCTCCCTGAAAATCAACAAAAATAAAATGAAAGCGTGAATGTTAAAATGAACTCACGTTGATTTTCTTATGATTTTAGGCAACAATCGCCAAGCTCTGGCACAACTGGTACTTCCACAATATCCTCCTCGGGTGCTGATGGCGAAAGTTCTCAGAGTATTGGTATGTACGCTGTGGGAAACACAAAAAGCGTACCAACAACTGATAAACCAATAACAACTGTTCCGACGATCTCACCTTCTGTGCCTTCAGCTACCAATGCAGCATCAACAGCAATCAGTACATCAAGCTTGGCTATTACGAGAAGTGTTTCAGCACCAGCAGGACCAAGACCAACAGTCCAACCCTGTAATTCATCGAGTACAACTGGCTCAATTGGGCAAAAGCCACGGCTTAAAAGACACATGAGTCGAACTGAGGCCATCAAAAAGTGAGGACTCAATTATGAAGTTATTATAGAGTTAGGATAGTCAGCTCCATGTTGGAATTGTTTTTTGCTTTTTGTTTCTTATCGAAAATTGAAAGAGGCACGGTGCGGGCATTCCCTATACGCGCGACCAACCACGGTTGGTGAACAGACGCGACTGGGGAAGATTTAGACAAGAGGCACCACCAAAAAATTCAACATTGTTAACTATCGATTCAGTAGATTTGATTCATTATACATTGTAATTTTAGAAGATGATGCTTTCTGAGTTGTAACAGCGAACTCGAGCGTGAAAGGCAAATATATATATGCGTTTACCGAAATTAAGCACATTTTAAATTATCTTCATGCACATATTCGTCGTATCTTCCGAGCAAACTGATAATTAATCGAGGAAAATGAGATTAAACGTTCGAGACGTCTACTTGTCATTCTCACATTAAGCAACTGTCAAAGTGAAGCCAGACGTCTCAATATTTCTATCCTTGCTATAACTGGCCAATCATATCGATTCCACCATGAAAATACCAGGAATAAATGAATAGAATTAGCACTGATTATCGCCAAGACAGTTTTTAGTGATAATATTTTTTTAGTGTCAACTGTTATGACAGTCAGATTGTCAGATGAATTTTTACCTCTCTTAATGCCATCAACGGTGACGATCACCATTAAAGGGGTGAATTGCTTATGTCGTCTCATTAGCCAGTTTAACCTGAGGAATCTCTCCGGGTATGATCAGATTTTTGTTTCACCGTTCTGATCAATTAGTCAATTAGTCATCTTGGGAGAGTTTGCGGCTGCATAAATTAGAGAGAATATTCAGATAAAACTGGAGTGGAATCAATTAGAGTTTAAACTTTTCGCACATACACGTTCATCCAACAGGTCAAACCACCCCCGACCCAAACCATCCCCAGACCCTCCCAACCCACCCTCTTACCCACCCACCCACCTTTTCACCCATCCACCCTCTCACCCACCCAGCCACCCACCCACCCTCTCACGCACCCACCCTCTCATCCACCCACCCTCTCATCCAACGACCCACCCACTCATCCTCTCAGCCAACGACCCACCCACTCACCCTCTGAGCCACCCACCCACCCACTCACCCTCTGAGTCACCCACCCACCCACCCACCCAACCACCCACCCTCTCACCCACCCACCCACCCTCTCATCCACCCACCCACCCTCTCATCCACCGACCCACCCACTCACCCTCTGAGCCACCTACCCACCCTCTCATCCACCGACCCACCCAATCACCCTCTGAGCCACCCACCCACCCTCTTATCCACCGACTCACCCACTCACCCTCTGAGCCACCCACCCACCCTCTCACCCACCCACCTTCTCACCCAGCCACCCACCCACCCTCTCACCGACCCACCCACTCTCTCACCCCTTCACAGCCACCCCACACCCACGCCCACAAAAACCTCCCCCCCCCCCCCCCCCTCCCCTCCACTTACACCCACACACACATGACATTATGAGATGGAAATATTGATGGCTGGAGAACTTGGTTGGGTCGCGATTCTCCACAAAACAAATATACAAAATGAAACCTCGTTCAAACTAATTTTCCCAAAGTAATTCTGGCCCAGCTCTCAAGATAGCAAAAGCTACTACTCTGCATTAACATCTATTTTTTTTCTCCTCCAGTTACATAAAACGCGAGACAGCAACATTCTTCGGTGTTGATGAAGAGACAGAGAATCTCGAGAGACAGAGATGGCTGGACCGAAGGAGGCGTATGGCCTCCCGGAAGTACGGCGCACTTCTACCCGAGCACAAACCCGTGGATCCAGACATAACAAAAGATATTCCAGATTCCACTGAAATACCCGAGGTATGTTTGAAATTATCATCGCTAGCCTACTGTACAAACTATATCGTTGACATTAATTAACAAATGTATTTTCAGAACATTACCCTGCGACGATGGCAACAGCCAGTGCGGAGAAAAGACTCGGTAGCACGAATGACATTATCCGGACTTCATTACGTAGTCGAGGTCAGTATTATGAGGGATTCTGGGAAATAATCTTTTGGGTTATCTGCTATTGCCGGATTAGTCGACTTTACCTGAATTGGTGAATCCATTAGTTATATCAAACACTGCAAGATTAATTGCTTCCGTCTAGAAATTATCCAGAAATATCTGACGCAGGAGCGCGAAGATAAGTTTGAGGTGGTCCAGCCAAATGATAATTTATCAAAATTATTTGGGAAGTTTTCTCAATTTTCGGAATTTTTATTCTTATTTTAGATTTTTTTTTCTAATTTTTTGGATAATTTAATTTAAATTAACTTCCATACCTTCGGCCAAATTATTCCTAATATTACGTTTATATTAATCTTTTTTTTAAATATTACTCCTGGCAGTCGAGATATTCCAAAGCTCGATTGCAATTACAATAATACTATTCCAAGAATCCATGGAAATAATTCTGGGTAACCAGCAATTACCGGGTAATTCAATTCTCCAGAATATTTGGGAGTGTACAGCTTTGTACAGAATCCCTGAATTCACTCGTACCATCAAACCCTGGAATGAATCGTTTTAGTCTACAAATTATAGTTAAATAATGCGGTATGCATTCGCAGATGTATTTACCTGTGTCCATAATTTTCCCCCGGGGCAATATTCAATGGGATGATCCCCAGCATCATTACAATGAACCGAAGTATAAGCACCATCCAGAATTTACAAAGATATCAGCTAAAATATTGAAGAAAAAAATAACAAGATGATATGAGCAATTATTCTTCCTTCATTCCATTATTTTCTCCAATTATTTCTTTTTTATCAACTTAACGATTCCAGCTGCTGTGATACTTTAGCTCAATTCACCCGAATATTTGCGAGTGTCCGCGAACTTTCAATGAACCTATTATTTCGTTCAAACACAGCAGAGTGAATCATTTTAGTCTGCAAATTATAGTTCAACAATAGCATATGCATCCGCTAATTCATTTGTGTGCATAGGAGGGTGATTAAGCTTCTCCGGCCATTATTTGATGGGACAACTTTAATGCAGACACATTTGCGTATTAGCTTCGGTACTTGCTTTAGTTCAATAGCGTGTTAGTTTTTCAATATTGAACAATTCACTGTAATATATGATAATATGTGGCCGTCCCAATGTCGAGACGTGGGTGAGAGGGGGGGGGGGGTTGAGCGGGTGGGGGTGGGGGCGGTTGAGCGGGTGGGAGGGTGGGTGGGTGAGCGGGAGGGTGGGTGGGTGAGCGGGAGGGTGGGTGGGTGAGCGGGTGGGAGGGTGGGTGGGAGGGTGGGTGGGAGGGCGGGAGGGTGGGTGAGCGGGATGGTGGGTGGGTGAGCGGGAGGGTGGGTGGGTGAGCGGGAGGGTGGGTGGGTGAGCGGGTGGGTGAGTGGGTGCGAGGGTGGGAGGGCGGGGGGGGGGGGTGAAAGGGTGGGTGGGTGGGTGAAAGGGTGGGTGGGTGGATGAAAGGGTGGGTGGGTGGGTGGATGAAAGGGTGGGTGGATGAAAGGGTGGGTGGGTGGGTGATATAAACCAGCCCTAGTTGTCGAAATGGAGTTATGCATATAAGCATATCATTCTCGAAGTCTTGAGCCCAAATAAACACCTCCGAGTTGAAAATTCGCAAAGTTAAGCAGGTTTCACGTCCAAAACCCAAAAAACTCAGTAATAAAAATTTTGCTGTACTATAGACATAGCGTTGTGCAAAACTACTTTATCAATTTCCAGTTTTTAAGATCTTTGACCATTATATGACAGTATTTGCTATTCTAAATTGACTTCATGCGATTCATTCTTTATGAATTATTGGTTTTTTTGTTAAGTAATGTAAGTATAGGGACAGGTGAAATAGAAGAGAAATACGGAATTGCGGAGGTTCCGTCTTGATGTGACCAGATACGCTCACTACTCCCGCCCAACGTTGCTGCGCGCGCACTGTGTCTCCCCCACTCTTCCCTCTGAACTTGTCGGTGACTACGCTGATAAGACGGCGCAGTTATTGTTAGCCAATGAATCTGCCTGACAGATTCGAGTGATTTATTTCTTTGAAATGCTCATTCGTTAATAGGTGACGAAACGACTTATCTCAAGTATTCATTCGTTAATCATTAATGGATCACTTTACCATGCATTAGCTATCAGTGGATATCTGTCTGGCTGTATTCAGCTGCGCCAGTCATCAATACTTACCGAGGCACATTAATAACAACTGAATTCTTGTATCGGAATCAGTCTAAATAATTTTCCAACTTGTTTATATCAAGTTTGGTTAAAAAAATGAAAAATGTGGCTGTAGAGAGCAGAGCGCAACCCCTTAAGGGCTGACCAATGCGCATAGCATCGTAATTAAACTTTTCGACCAATGTTTGATGGGATAACTTCACTGCTAACGCATTTACCTATTATTACCTTCGTTACAGACACTGACTCGACAGCGTCCGCAGGAGAGATCAGAACCACCACCAGAATCCCGCAGTTTTCCACCAAGTGTAATTTCATCATTCTCACCCACTGAGGGCATTACCTCTGACAATGATGAGCATAATTCCCCGGGGGATGAAGAAGAGGAGGCATTCTTCCAGCGACCACCAGCACCACCACCACCACCACCCCCGCCTCCTCTACCAACAGCTACGCCGCATCAGCAGTCTCAAGTTTCGGTTGAACAAGGCATTGGCGACACCCTCAAGAATGAAGACATGCCTGCTACCGAGACTGATCATCTTGACAGTAGTGGGAGAACTGCGGAACGCGGCTCGGCCGGTGCGGAATTCGCTAGGTAGGTTTCGTCAGCCTTTCTTGTGAGAGAGTTTGGATTAATAAGGCGCCGAATAGCGATTCTTAAGGGGAGGCTGTTGCGGTGCAGATGCTCGTGGATGGATATTGAGAGGTTATTAGGGGCTAGGAATATTTCGGGGCTTTTAAAAACGAGCGACATCAGCGATGGTTTAGAGAAAAATTGCAAGTAGGATTGTGAGAAACTAGAAGCTTTAATTTAAAAAAAAAATTTTTAATTTGAAAATTTTGAAAAATGTTTAAATTTCAAAACCAATATGTTGTGAAGTTTTTAATTTGTAATGTAATGCTGCAAGTCGCAAATGAGGGCACAAAATTTATAATTTTTGGTCTGTGTATATATATATATATATATAACTATATATATATAACTATATATATATAACTATATATATATAACTATATATATATATAACTATATATATATAACTATATATGAAATATATAAGTATATATATATATATATATATATATATATATATATACTTATATATTTCATATACTCTATTTAAAAGATCTGAGTAAAAGAAACTCAGTAAAATATTTAAAGCTAAAATTGTAAACCGGAAGTCGGCTTTGATAATAATTGATAATAATAATTATTGTTCTATATCCACTGTAATTAGAAAAAAACTTTCAGGTTCGCATCACCGAAGAAAGAAGGTGTTTGTATAGAAACTCCACAGAGCCGGCGAGTGCGATCAATTGCAAAAGACCACTACACCTCCAGGTGCGTACTCATTTCTTCATTGGTTGTAATTTCATTCTGTGAAATGTATTAAAGTGTCAAAAAAATGAGTCAACTTGGCTTGGGCTTGAGTTTTTAATGGATAGCGCGAAACCTAGAGGACACCGAGACATTTTTATAGAAGATTTTTTCTTGTAGAATTACTTTCTTTTGCAAAATCTCTCCCTTCAATTTCTCAATAGCATGAAAAAATAATAGCAACGTGAAGCTGCACTTTCTTTGCCCCTTTGATACTGCATTATCCTCCCGTCTTGAAAAATCTTTAATGCATTAACTTCTATCAACTTCATTAGTTTCCATCCGGTAGGTTATTGGAATGACCCCAAAAGGGAAAAGTAATCCCCCAGATTTTCTGGCATCGTCTTAATATCTGTTATAAAATCTATTTGTTTCTATGTACGTGTGCGTACACTCTTTTCCACCTTACATCCGCTCATCGACCTGCGATGGTTCGCTGAGTTATGTCAGCAAGCCCGAATGCGCGCTTCTCGCGCTGAATTACAATTTGAAATTCGAAGTAAGAATATCTTTTCCAAAGTTGAGGATACTGTTAATCATTGATCCCGAAAAAATGAGAGCTTTCAATTGTCCAATTTGGAACAAGCACCTTTCGCTTTTTCTGTAATTATCGCGCACACATAAAATTTTCAACATGGGACAGAATATGTAAAACATTCGAAACTTAATAAATTAACAGGACCTCAAAAAATATTCTGTGTATATAATTTTCAATAACTACATAAGTTATGACAACTTGAACAATTGTCATACTTTTGAAGACTAAACCCGAATCGATATCCCAAATATCGATGTTTATCGACGCAAACGCGATTACTAACCAACTTCACGATGTTATCTGACTAATCTGATCAAGCAATAAATGAATCACGATTGAAAAATAAATTATGACAGACCAATAAGGAATCGTCTTACGACTTTTAACTCTGACGATGTTCATGTTAGTGTATGGTGCATGTCGGATAGCAACTGCCCCTACGATTCCCTCCATGAATATTCGACGCATAGATCATAAAAAATATTTTACAGAACAACGAGTTGGCGGAGATCAGGGCAGAGTGGACGAATTGATGGTGAGGCATCGAGCCAACAGCAAGATGACAGCGTCATATTGAGGCGAGACATTACGGGTGGTACTAGAATATCCTCAAGTACCATAGACCGTGTATTCGACAACAGCAATAGGCGACAATATGGAATGGGCATCGTTGGACGTTTTTTGGGGTCAGTGGATAATCTTAATTTATTGCATTACTCGTATAAACTACAACTGGAAAATACCGTAAAATAATCCATTTTATTTTCACCACAGACGATCGTTTCGCAAGAGCGTTGCACATAAGCCCCACGTGAGAAAACAATTGGACGATATTGAGGATCACAGACCGTATTTCACCTATTGGATAACAACAGTGCAAATTCTTGTGATGATTATTTCCCTTATATGTTATGGCTTTGGGCCCGTTGGCATTGATCTCAGGCAGAGATCGGGATTAGTGAGTGAACATTTTGCTTTTAATAATTCAACCCTTTCAGAATTTTGTTTCTCAGATTTTTTAATTTGCAGGAAAGGTTTTTAAAGCGAAGCTTTTTTACGGATGGTCGGTGGGTCACGTATAAAACTTATTCAAAAAGATGAGGAGTAACTCGAGAAAAAGTGAAATCGGTACCGTCACCGTACCGTTAACTCCCCCCTTCATTAGACCCAATTGACGCTGCATACAGCGTCGTAGATGCGTGCGCAACAGAAATCTCTCTCATTCTTTGATCTTGCTCCCTCTCTCTGTCGCTCAGCGGAGAAGCGTTATATGCGTTGCACGCCAAGAAACGTTTGCTAACGTATATATCGTGGTGAAAAATAAAAAAAACAGAAGATTACACCTGACTTTCCAAATTAATATGTGTCTATATGGATATATACATATAGAGAGAGAGAGAGAGCGAGAGAGGAACAGAGAAATTAATCTAATGACAGTGCACTATGGAAAATTAAAATGAATTTAAAATAGGCTGCCACGTGACACGGGCCAATACGTAAATGCTTCGCTTCTTTCGGCCGTCCCACGACGGCTCCAAGTTTCTTTTTAAACACAAATTTTTGTCATTTTTTAGAATGGTTTTTATATTGAGCGACCTCATTAATCCTCAATTTTTAATGACTCAAATATGAGCGTCTATTGGTTTATAGGTTAGCGCTGCGCTCAGTAAAATGATAATTGGTTTCTGAACATAGCAAAACACGGATTTGCTGGGAAAAAAACGAAAGATAGAAGGAGAGCGGCACTTTTCTCATAGTGCGATCACCAATAGTTAATAGGGATTATATAGGCTGCAATATTGTAATATTTTCCGGCTTTGACATAGGAGAACCAATAAATAGTAACTCGCTTGACTAACTGAGGTAGACGCGTGGCGACACTGGGTATTCAGGCGACGGGCCAGTGGCGCGAATTTTTGAAATTACTGCAATGAACGAAAAACGAAAATTAATTTCACTGCACTTTAATTAAATTTTATTAATAGAAATACTTTTCTCCACAAAAATTTTAATATTTTCGGGCACCATTTTTAAATTGAATGCCAAATCTCAATTGAAAATTGCGAAATTCTTGAAAAAGCTATATATAGGACATTCCACGGCAAATCAGCCACATTGGGCATCAAGGAATGTCTAGATCATTTGTAAACAACGTATTTTGTGATTATGTTTCATGCGAAAAATAACAAAGTCAATGAGAAGAATTGAGAAATGGAAAACTATTTGAATTTGAAATAATTTTTTAACCATTTAATTCGGTTTCCATCGAGAATATTAAACGCCCCGACTCGAAATATATGATCTTTTTCGGTATCTGAATATTCTATACAATCTCTTTTTAATCTCTATGACGTAAATACCTCTATTGCTCCTCCATTTATCAAACAGAGCTCTCCTTTGACTTTCGTTCTGTACTCTTAAAATAGTCTCCATTTTCAAACGGTATGAATCTTTTATGGTCCTCCGTCTTCGCGATCTCTTTTACTTCTCAAGAATTATGACTTCCAAAAAAAAATTTTCACTTCAGACTTTTTATAAATTGATTGGAATTAAAAATTGGACAAATTCGTCTGAATCGCTAAGCAAAAAGTTTGTGACAACGTAAGAAATTTTCCATTTTTTCTCGAGAATAAAAAGCTAGAAACTATAATTCTTAGACTCGAACGATTATAATGCAACAAAAATCTACAAAAATTTCCATAGTACTTAATTCTGAACATATCAATTGAAGTATGAATAAAATAAAAAATCATTACGGTGACTTTAAATGGAACGACCCATATATAAATTCTCATGACCATGCAATATTGAGAGCAGCAATCCCGTACTTGTAAAAAGAAATTGAAGGAAGTATCTGTCAATTTTTTACTAGGCGAATTTATTATCTCAAAGAAGACGGTAGATACTTTATTGCAACTATTACGGTACTTCACGTGAAGTAAGGTGAAGGTGAAGAATATTCTTCATTTGGGATTATAAATCCTGGGATAAATCATCTCACCTTTGGACGAGGACTTATCTTTGCGTTTTTAGCAATTATATGTTCAGGAGCAGAAGTCCAACTGTATTCGATGGTCCTTCTCAGGTCGCAACTTTCGATTTTTTTTTTCTAAAACTTGGAAAATTCATCGGGCGGCGCAGCGCTCATGATGCGACGAGGTAAGGCACCGATTGCTTTGGCGCCTCGGGTGCAGTTATTAGACATTTTGGGGTGGTAGTCCCCCTCGGAAACTCCGACTGGGGCGCACATTTGGGATGCTGGTCCCCCTCGCAACCCGCCACTCCCCCCCCCCCTCCGGCCCTCTTTGGGTTCCCCCACTCTGGTGCGGTCAGTACACTGGATCTCGTGACTGAAGTGAAGTGCATTTCTTTTTACTATTTTTCCCATATTGCTGGAGTTGAATACTACAGAAAATCATACAGTGGACCTTCGTTAGTTGCAACACGTTTACGGCAATAGGGGAGGTGAAACTGGGAATGTTGCAACTAAAAAGTTACCCCCACTCTTTCGAGACGCTCGGCTTCAGTTTTAGGAAGTTTAGAGAAAAATAATATTATGCCTTCGATCTTCACATAATCCGGTTGACCGGATGTAAGCAAAACACAACCGACGGTAACCCGCACGTGTTTTGGCGAATTGGGCGCGGAGGGGTGGGGGCCGCTCCTCGGCGCTGGAAAAAAGACAAGAAATGTTGCAACTAGCGAATGTTGCAACCAGCGAAGGTTGCAAGTAGCGAATGTTGCAACTAGCCAAGGTCCACTGCCATCAAATCTTGGCGCCAAAGCAATCGGCATTTTGCTGGCGACGGATGACGTCACGCGGAGAGGTGCAACTACTGCAGGCTACTTGAATAGATGGAATGGACAATAATTGACCGTTTCATGATAATCTAAGTTATAGAAACTCAATTACATAAAACCTAAAACTGTAAAATAATAGTGGATCAATTCAGTAGCGAAATGGTCAATCACGGTAGCAAGCCTTGACTTTGAAGATTCTGGATCAATATTTTCAATTATTGTAATTTTAAACAAATCAGAATGTACTATTCGGGTACGGCTGAATTTTACTGATTGAGTAATTAACTTCGAAGATGAGTAAATTGATTTGTACGAGTGTGACCTCAAATTTTGTAGAAAATCCAGTTCATCGCGATTAATTGTGTGAAGATGATTCTTGAATCTCAAATTCAGAGCTCGACTTCATGTAACACTGAATATTCATATTTGAAAATTCCGAGTTGGGGAAATTTCCGTTTTAGCATTACTTGGAAAAGTGGAACTATTTACTTTACGAAAATTTCCCTAAAATAATTTCTTAAATTAAGAAATAAAATTAGACTCAATTTATTTTTTAAAATTTATTTTGTCTTTGCAATCAACTATTAACGATTTATTTTTAAAAAATTATGCAAGCAAAAAAAAATTTGAACATACCAAAACGGCAGAAACTTTTAATTGATGTCAGAAAAAAAACTTGACAGAATGGTCCATGTCATTTTGTTCTTCCTTCAATTTCATTACAAGACTTCCAACGACAACAGCTAATTATATCTCCCCGAAGTAACTGTTACTTCAAAGATTAACTGCTGTAAATATCCTAAAGCTCTCCATGAGACCGTTCTTCACATTTGTAAGGTTGCTTGCAATAAAAACCATTAAAATTGAGAAGAAAAATCGATCTTATGAATACATTGAACTGCAAGCTGCTGAGTTAATTTTCTCCTCAATTTAATGAGTTCTCTTGATGTTGTCCTCAGGTTCTCGTAACGAGTCTCTCATTACAACAAGTGGATTATCAGGAGCCCGCCAACTTCTGGATTGGCCCAAGAGCCGCGGATCTCATTCATCTGGGGGCAAAATTTGCCCCTTGTATGCGGAGAGATTTGAAAATTCTGAAGGAGATCGACGTATGGCGAGAGCGGGAACGTGATACAGCTTGCTGCATTAGAAATGATGATTCTGGCTGTGTGCAATCTAGTAAAGCAGATTGTTCAGTAAGTTCCCTGGAATAATATCAGATTCTTCATTATAATAGTATACATTTACCCGGGATCGGCAGTAATGATCCTCTTTGTAATATCTGACTATCACTGCATCTGATTTCAATAGCACACTTCAGCACTTGTTAATTAGCACATTACGAGGTTGATGAAATAATTTTTTTTGGGCTTCAACGACCTCCATTAAAATTTGGTCCCTCATTTTTTGGCTGGTATCAGGTATCAGAAATCAAAATGTGGACGTGGATTTTCAAGAGACATCCCATCTCAGATCAGATGCTAATCATTTATGAGAAGTCTTTCTATTTGACAAAATTTTAATTTTGAATTTTTTTGGTTTTTATGTGAAATTTTGAATTTGAAATTATGAAAAAAATAGATTGACATCATCCGATGGGAGGAGGAAAATACATGAAGGATTTTTTAGATTTTTTTTTCATGAAAACTTAATATAACTAAAGTGAGGTCCTCATCTCTGGACCACTATGGAATCATATAGCAATGTAGGCTCTTTTCCAGTAAAGATCCATTTTTCATTTGAAATTGAGCCAGTATGAGATATAGGAACATCAAATGAACCGTAAATAGCACGGGGACTGAATTCGACAAAGTGGGCCCTTTTCATGTTTAATGGCCACATGTGCAGAATTGATGGAGAATTGATCCCCGACTATATAGCAACTTTGAAAACTCATAATCTCCCCTTAATTATCATGAAATATCCCTCTTCTGCCGATCCCTGCCTTTTACCTAATTACCTTGAAATGGTGCTACAATATAATGATTTCTCCATGCGAACCAACTGATCCGGGGAATGGGGTCAACATTGCCGGTAATGTTCAACTGAAAAATTAATGTCTGCATGAAAATTTCATAGTGACATGTATTAAGCATGAATTTAGGTGGATGGATGTTGATATATTTTTGTAATTCCCAGAATACCATATCAACGTGGAAAAAGTGGGGTCCAGGGGACAGTGGACCCGGTGGGCGCATAAGCGGATCAGTTTGTGGACTAGATCCAAAGTTCTGTGATGCACCAGCTAGCATAGCCCCATACGAGTGGCCGGATGACATAACGAAGTGGCCAATATGTCGCAAAATGAATCCCTTCAGTCAGCGATTCAGGTATTGTATCAAAATTTCGTCGATAATTTATTCATTTTATTTATAGTATGAGCGTAGAGGAAAATATCCCAAGCATTGTTTTTTTACGAGATTTCTCAGGTTTATGGATACGTGTTTGGTTTTGACCGGTGTTATTATGATTCGAAGGTATTGTACTTTTCGGTTTTTCGGTCTTGTACCTCAGTTACCTGGGGCGTATATAGACATACGTGAAGAGTATACCTTTGAATGAGGAAACTGAGAAAGCATTACATGTGCGTAATGTTTCATTCTCAATTTGTTCTCATATTCAAAATTTTGATTAAGAAAATATTAATTAAGAAAATTCAATATGCACACATTGAAAAAAATAGGAATGCCCGAATTGGTCGACCGGGATGACAGGTCGATGACGGATTTATGACAATATATGGCTTATTTTGCCAAATACCGTCGAGGTTCTGACCACTATGTATTAGTATTGAACTGAAAATTTAACCATTGGTAACCCATATTTAGAGAAGTATTATCCTAAATTGTCAAGTATTTAAGTCTAAGTATAGCTAAGTAATCACAATTCGTTTTTTCACCAACTTTCTTTTTAAATTAATTCTCACAGCTATAATTTCAAGTTTGGCTAAAAATTCATAACCACTTTTCCTTCTCCAAATACCTTGAACTTCCCGAAAAAAATTATAATGTTAGGGTTGGATCTCTTTTTATAATAACAGATCCCATTTGTCAATAACAAATGCCTTTTTTTTATACCAGTCCCCGGATTTTTTGTTTGGCTTTGATTTCATAAATTATATACTTTCTGGAGGCATTACATATTCAAGGTATTTGGAGAAGAAAAAGTGGTTATGAATTTTTAGCCAAACTTGAAATTATAGCTGTGAGAATTAATTAAAAAACAAATTGGTAAAAAAAACGTATTGCAATGACTCAGCTAGGACTTGAATACTTGAAAATTTAGGATAATACTTCTCCAAGCATAGGTAACCGATGGTAAACTTTCCATTTCAATACTAAAACATAGTGGCCAAAACCTCGACGGTATTTGGGAGAATGAGCCATAATTTGATATTCAATTGACATATATCCTGATTAAATACTTTGGCACTAGAAAAACGCAAATTCCTTAGATAATCGGTGGACCATTTCTGGCTGAAATATTTGTATAAGCAATGTGCGCATGCGCAGAATGTGTACACATCGTAGCAAACGGTCGCTCATGTGAATTCGCCGTGAAGTTTCTATCGATTCCATCGGCTGAAAAATCGATTGCTCGCATGTAAACGACTTTCTCATGTCGATTGTCCATGTTCTTTTTATATAAGGGAACTTTGCTAATCAGATGTATGCAATTTTAGGAGTAACAGTGGTCATGCGCCAACCAACGACAAATTCCCCGTGGGCCGTTACAAGGACAAAATGGCGGAGCACATGGTGTGCGAAGTGATTGGACATCCCTGCTGCATTGGCATTCACGGAATGTGCAGAATCACAACAAAAGAGTACTGTGACTTTGTTCATGGATATTTTCATGAGGAAGCCTCATTATGTTCTCAAGTCGAGTGTCTCCATGATGTGTGCGGCATGATTCCTTTTTTACATCCCGAATGGCCGGATCAGTTTTATCGGCTATTCACAACGACATTTCTCCACGCCGGGTGAGTATCCATTGAACATTTGCCCCTTTGATGAGAATGGAAAGCAATTTTCGAGATGTATAACTCGAATTCCCTGACGTAAAGGTGAAACGAGATAAGTCCATTCAAATTGGACCCTGCTTTTTGCTGAATGTCTGCCAATTTCAAGGGAAATCGCGGAAATTTTCACCAAAGGACTTAACGAAAAGTGGCGCTATCTATCGACTCGATAGTCGTGAAAAAAATGTCATCTTATCCGCTCGCCATTGAATTCAATCAATTTCTTTTTTTCATGCTGGCACTCTTTCCACTTACGTTTGCGAAATTTTTGCAAATATTAAAAATACTCCAAATTACAAAAATTTCAAAATTTGCTCAAAATTTCATGTCAAAATTCAAAACTTCCGAATTTCTGGGAAATCCTAAGAAATTAAAACCTTTGAAAACTTGGATTAGAAAATGTTTGCTGGAGATCAAAAACCTAAAAAATTTGAAAATTTCCAAAAATTTCGAAAACCCCAAATTCAAATTTTAGATTTCGTAAAAAATCGCGTTCATGAAAATTGCCCCCACACCTCCTGGATGTTCCCGCGCGAAAAATCTCATTCCATCCTGCCGTTATTGAATTCAATCACCTTGCCTTTAGTAAGTACTTACCGTTAATGCTTACCCTTGCAGGATCTTCCACTTGGCAATAACAATCTTTGTGCAATACTATCTGATGAGGGATCTTGAGAAGTTGACGGGGTCTTTGAGAATCGCCCTGATTTATTTTACGGGCGCGCTCGCTGGAAATCTCGCCAGTGCGATATTCATACCATATAGGGCGGAGGTAATATTGAATTGTTTGTTTCTCTAACTGTCTCCAATTGCTCATAGCTCTCACCCACTGCGTAACTCACATCATAACCTCAAATGTGGTGGATTATAGCTTCACTTTCTCTCCACCAGGTGGGCCCAGCGGGAGCGCACTTCGCACTTCTCGCAACATTAGTGGTGGAAGTATTGAACAGCTGGCCAATGTTGAAACACCCAAGACGTGCACTCTCCAAGCTGATAATGATTCTCATTGGACTTCTAATACTTGGAATACTTCCCTGGGTGGACAATTACGCCCATCTCTTCGGTTTTATATTCGGTTTTCTTGCCGCCTATGCCCTCATGCCTTTCATCACATTCGGCCATTACGATCGCCGAAGAAAAGTCATTCTCATATGGATATGTCTTGTTGTCATTCTCAGCCTATTTACCCTACTAATAGCACTATTTTACAATGTTCCAGTCTATGAGTGTGAAGCATGCAAATTATTCAATTGCATACCATTTACACGTGACTTTTGTGCATCGCAAAATATAAATTTCAAAAGAGAAGAAAACGTATGACATATGGGGCCGCGGTTACAAGTCGAGCGAAAAGTACCGTTCGGCCCACAAATTAATGCTCGCTATACCATTAATTATTGCGATATACATTCCAAATTAAATCATCAAAATACCAAAATTTTAATCATGAAAATAATTATTCTAGTCGATGCATTGAGGCTATTGATGAGACATAATTATGGACTGATATGTAGTAATTACATCAACAATCATGAAATTATAATGAATTACGTCGAGTGCATCGGCGTTTCAAAAGGGGGGAAAAAAAGTATTTTTAACAGTATAAATCTAGTTATCAATCTCGACCGTTTTCTTCTACTGCCAGTCACTTTAACGTACTTATTAACGTGAGATGGAGAAGTAATTTCTGTATAAAATAAGGTAATAATCCATACAGAATATTGATGCCTTAAAATTAATCTACCGTTATAATGTTGTAAGATCTTCCAGAATGGAGATAAATTTGAGGCAATGTAAATATTGAATTTGAAGGAATTACCAACAAATTGACAACATGGAGCTTCTATGGTTGATACACTGGGCAGTGATTACACCCAAGTGTTATCCGTAATTATTAGGTGTAACTGGGGCTGTTTTGGCTTAGGGTCTCGGCGCAATGGGAAGATCTAAAGAGCGAATATTGGGAACAGTGAATTCAGTAATGGAACAAATAGGATTGCCAAACGACTCAATGCAAGATTTGGGTATAGAATTGACACATTATGTCATTAAATATCTCAGGATCATTCAATCTGTCGAATAATGCATTGCAAAACCGACATTAATTAGCAAATTTCTTTTAAGAGTCCAAAATTTTCTGATCATTAAACTCGGAAATTTTTGTTAAAATTTATTTGTTTTCAGAATTTGACAATTTTCGATTTTGCAAAATTACAGAATAGTAGGAATTTGTTAAATGCTAATTTCTGGGAAAAATCTTAAATTCACTTTTCATTTTCCAATTGCGCAGAGCTCCTAAACACCCACGTGTATACCATAAATTTTCATAAGTACCATAACCCTGTAAATACCTACCAAATGAATATTCTACCACGGCTATAAGCAACGACTTCAACTGACATAACAACATGAAAATTAAAGCAACGTGTACATGTAATATATTTTATATAGAAAGAAAGAAAAAATTCAAATTGCATAAATACTTATGCAACGAAATGATTATCTTTGCGATTGGAGGTTATGAAAGCTACCATAGCCAAATTTGTGGGAGGGTGTAATTTTCATATGTAGAAGAAATCCTCGATAAATTAATGAAAAATGAAATGTAATTAAGTTTTTTATTAAAAAAACAAATTATTGCAGACTATAATGGCACATGAAAATGTATTTGATTCATAAATTAACTGTAAATATCACAAGTCCGAGGTGATAATGGTGGTTTAAAAAAACAAAAAAAAAATAAAACTAAAAACAAGTATTAAGAGCTGATAGGGACTTAACGGGAATAATGTCTATTCGAAAGTGGCTGAATGTACTGTAATTATATGAATGTATTTTATTATTACCGATGAAATGATAAGGATGGGTGAAATCATGAGTAATGGAACAATGCTATCAATGAAGAAAAAAAAATTTAATGAAAGTGGTGTAAATCTCATATCCAGATTTTTTTTTCTTTTGCTTTTGGATTGAGTAACTCAGTTTAAATGAACATTGTAGGCTGCTGTAACTGATGTAACGGGTATTATTGCAAAAAAAGCATGGGGGGGGGGTGAAAGTGTAAAGAGTGGACGGTGAATAAAATATAAATATTGACAGTAGTTAAACAAAACTTTTCAACTATAAATTACACGAAATGAAATGTGCCACGATATAAAAAAAAAATCAGAATGATCCATAAAGTTTACAGATACGTATATTATCACTGCGTGTAACGTATAAAGTACTAACTTAATGATATAAATTCGCCCTGAACATATAAATATTCACCTATTTTTTTTTCCTCGAAAATCATCGTCATTTTGTCATTTGTATATGGTACTCATAGAACTTGGAGTTAATGAAAGGAAAAAAAAATGCAAGGTGGGGGGGGGGGGGGGGGGGGGGGGGGGTTAAGAAAAAAAATACATAAAATATATCATCAAAGTTTAAGTCTAATTGGGAATTTCTTTCGTGAAAAAATTTTATATGAATAACGTCATGAATAGAAAACTCATCGATTATATTATTTGACAAAAGTAACCAAATGTACATTGAAATAAAATATTTATTTTGAACGTATGAGACAACGGGGTGTACACAATGGCGACCAAAGAATTAAATTAAAAGGAAGAAGAAAGAAAGAAAAAATGTAAATTTTCAATTTGGTGTTACGGACAAACTTTTTCGTATTGTTATTTGCCATGACGTATATAATACAATTTAATATTGAATCGTGGGAATGAATTTTCAAAAATGGCCATAGTTAAATGAACTTGACATTGCTAATTAAAAAAAAAAAACAATAGCTGACACAATACTTAACAACACGAAAAAGTTTATCCCTCAGGCCGTTTAAACTTCATAATCATAATATACAATGACAACCACAAAAAAAACAAAACAAACAAAGTTAAGAGAATAAAAATAGGCACCTTCTTTATGTATTATGCATCTCTGTACAATCGCCCTATGTGCAACGGTTATTCACGAATAAACGAAGAAAAACAATTGTGGAAGTGATTGGGATTAACCAAGTGCTACCGAAAAAATCTGCGGCCCTTAATATAAAAAATTTAAAAAAAAAGAGCGAAACCGTAGTGATTCATCAACATTCAGAATGCCTTTATCAGTTGATTGAACGACAACATGTATTTATTTTAAATAATGTATGTGTTCTTCCATGACAAGTTACATTTCTTCAATGTTCATGATTATAATTTATCATCCGTATCGTGAATAAAAAAAGAAAACAAAAAAACGAGTATAAGCAAGATAGAAGGTTCTTATTAATGATTCATAAGTTCACTGCAATTTTTTTGCATTTATTTTTTCGGCTTGATAGGCAAGTAGAAGCTGAAGGTGGCTGTGAAAGTTTTTTTTTATGTGAGTGACGTTCCCTAACTGGGTCTCCTCACACGCAAACAGTTACAAAACGATTATACCAGGTGCGTCTTAAAATTTCCGGAATTATACAATAGAGTCATTTTCTATGTGAAACATCTAATGTGGCGCTTGCGTTGGGAGAAAATTCTCGTTGGAACAGGCATTTCCAGTACAAGTGTATATATAGATATGCTCTACTTGTTACCCATCGCCCCCTCTCTGCCATCGACGCAAAGGCGATGCGCACAAGTTGTATGTACATATTGAGATACGCTACATTTGAAAAGAATTGGAAATTTTTTGTAGCAAATTAAAAAATTTCTGAAACAATTTCTCAAACATTTTGACCAAGTTTGGAAAATTTTTGAAAAGATGTGGAAACAATTTTACAATTTTCAATAAATTTTGAAAAATGGTGGAAATGTTTGGGAAATTTAGAAAAACGTTTAAAAAATTGGAAAAATCTTTCGGAAAAAATTTTTAAAAAATAGGCTCATCTAAAAAAAAATTGGAAAAATTAGTAAACACTTACAGAAAAATTGACAATAAAATTGGAAAATTTTCACAAGAATTCAGAAAAATTTTGAAAAAATTGGCGATTTTTTTTTTAAATTGAAAAAATTTTGCTACAACTTTGAAGCAATTTGGAGCAATTTTCTAAAAATTTGACAAAAAAAATGGGAAGTTTTACAAAAAACTTCGAAAAAGTTAGAACAAAATTGGAAAAAAAAACTCTAATAATTTGGAAAACTGTGGAAAAATTTAGAAAATGTTTGGAACAATCTTTAAACAATTTGCAATTTTTTGTTTAATTTGAGAAAGTTTTGTGAAATCTTAGAAACACTTTTCCAACATTTAAAAGAACTGAGTATTTGAAAATTTCCAATAATTCTCGAGGAATCGTCAAAAATTTTGGATCAATTTAGATCAAAATTAGTATTTCCATGTTTCACATGTACCAGGTGTCCCATGACACCTCACTTTGTTTTTATATATTATTTCACCTTTAGCACAAGTAATGTTTTTTTGGCGACACAGTGAAAGCTCCTGAGTTGTCCCTGGTCGAGCGTTCATGGACCACTTAAGAACGGCCCCCACTCCGGCAGTGCAGGAGTGAGAGCGCAGACAGTCAGCGAAGGATCCATATACGCGCAGTGGTGGGGATGAGCTGGAGCACGCGCATGGAGGGGGTGCTAGAGTGGGGGAGCCATTGCCCCTCCGAGGCGTCGTGTTGGACAATTGTAGAGCGGACAGCTTGAAATCTTAGATTTTATGTTTAAAGAAAAAAATGAAAGTATAATTCTTCGTAACAAATTTCTTGAGGCTTACAAAAATTATATTTTTTCATCCTTAATTAATAATTCATTAGTCCATCACGTGGAATTATTCCATTTATTCCTCGGCTCGATAGACAACCAGAAGCCGCCTTTAGCTGCCATTCCGAACGTCTTTTTGCATATTTCCAAAGGAACAATCATCTTCTCGTCAATGCTGAGCGAGCATTTGAGAATAAGATGGAAGAACAGGGCTTTTGTCTCCAATAGGGCGAATCGATTACCAATGCACATTCTTGGGCCAATGCCAAAGGGATAGTAAGCGGGTGAATGGAGTGTTCCTTTGGGATCCTCTATGAAGCGTTCGGGACTGAATGTTTCAGGATCTTTGAAATAATCTGGATGCATATGAAGTGCGTAAATTGGAAACCAAACTCGATCTCCTGGCCGAAGGACAACCGGCTTCTTTCCGGGTAATGCAGGTGGCAATTCAAATTCTTTTGTGCAGACACGGTCCAGGGCCACTCCAATTGGATACATTCTTAGAGCTTCGTTGATAACACTGTCAAGATACTTCATACCATTGATTGCTTCGTAGGTGACACTCTCATTGCAAGTTTCGTAAACCTGATGAATTAAAATTTGTGATGGAAAAAATTTTCTAGAATACTTGGGGCTTCTAGGCGTATCATCCCCTCTACAAGGATTTTTTTAAATCCTGCATAAGACACAAAAAATCATCACAAACCTCATCGACCTCCTGCTGCAATTTTCGCTGGATTTCCGGGTCGAGGGCGATGTGATGTGCAATGAAGCACATAGCGGATGAAGTCGTGTCAAATCCTCCGAAGAAGAAGATGAAGGCTTGGGACACCATGGATTGAATGTCAAGATGAGGTCCCTCTTTGCTATTACGCGTTTCCATCATCAGTTGAATCATATCCGGCCTAATAACGGATCAAACATATTGGACCAAATAAGTTTTTCTAAGATGAGCAGGAGAAATAAGTTACGACCCTGAACGTAGTAGGCAGATGCGTGTGTGTGTGTGTGAAGGGGGGAGGGTGAGTGAGTGTGTGTGTGAAGGGGGGAGGGTGAGTGAGTGGGTGGGTGAGTGAGTGGGTGGGTTGGTGGGTGAATGAGTGGGCGAGTGAGTGAGTGAGTGGGTGAGTGAGTGAGTGGGTGAGTGAGTGAGTATGTGGGTCTGTGGGTGAATGGGTAGATCAGTGGGTGAATGGATGGGTGGGTGGGTGTGTAGGTGAGTGGGTGGGTGAGTGGGTGAGTGAGTGGGTGGGTGAGTGAGTGAGTGAGTGAGTGAGTGAGTGAGTGAGTGGGTGGGTGAGTGAGTGGGTGGGTGAGTGAGTATGTGGGTGGGTGGGGGGGGGGAATGGGTAGATCAGGGGGTGGGTGGGTGGGTGGATGGATGGATGGATGGCTGGGTGGGGGGGTGAGTGGATGACTAGGTGAGCGGATGGGTGAGTGAGTGTGTGGGTGAATGGAAAAGTAGGAGAGTGGATGGGTGGTTGGCGGAGTGGGTGGATCTGTGGGTAAGTGGGTGGGTGGCAAATGATTATTTTTATGTAGTCATTTTCGTGAAACTTTCAAGTCCTACCTTACGATGCCCTGCTTATCTCTCATGTCCATTGTATCCTGCACGAGCTTCGTGAAGAATTTCTCAATTCTAGCATCCAGAATGTGTATTCCAAGAATCTTCGTCAGCCATGGTACAGTCATCATGAGTTGCATCTTGAGCATCGTCAGTCCCTGGAAAAAACTCGCTTTTTTTCCGAGCACATAAAAATCGTTATCAGGATTTTTCATGGAGTCAACGGTGACACCGAAAGCACAGGTTGCAATTACGTCGGTGGTATATCGTGCGAATACATCTTTGGTGTTATATGTTTTAGGCTTTGCGGCACTTTCCATCGCTATGTGATTGGCAAAATTTTCTCCGCAATCCGACATTAATTTGAACATGCCCTTCATTTTGCTGGAGGTGAATGCAGGACTCAGGAGGTTCCTTATTTCCCGCCATTTGTCACCCTTTAGGCCCGCGAGATTGTTACCAAAAAGCGGTTCTTGCTCGGGATCCACGAGAGTCCTGCACAGAAAAGTACCATTTTACGAATATGTTCTCCTTACGAATTTATTTTTTCCTTCCTCGAGAGCCGAAATAGTATATTCTCTCGCGCAGCGGTAGGCGGGGGGAGGGGGGGGGGTCACGCTTTCCGTCCACTGGGACAGAACAGTATATATTCCAAACACTAAGAACTAAAGGGAATTTTTTGAGCCGAATGCAAGGGTTAAAATCACATGAGAATCTTTTTTTTATGTTATAATTGCATTGATTATTTTATCTATGATCAGTTCAAGGCTGATGAATTTTTATTTTCTTCTCAGTTCAACAAATTTTTCCGCAGTTGTTATCGCGATAATTAGATAAAAAAAAGTTCGATACAGTGATCAATCAAAGATATTGATTGTTTTCGAAAGACTCAGTGTTGTTCCTGCAACACTTTTTGCCATGCAGGAATCCATTTACTGAATTACAGATTTCACATTACAAAATTGAAAACAAAATTGGCCAGCTTAACAAATTAATTTTTTTTTTCATCATTTTCAAAATCTATTTTATTTCTTAAAAAAAAAAAAATTCCTTTTGAACAATTATTTTAAATATTAATTCTTATGCGCTAAACCCGGTGACTTTTTTTTCAAATACCTGCGATCGACGAAATGATCAAAGTGCTTGACACCGACGCTCTTGATGAGATCAATATCCCTTAGAACGACTAACGGGATATTGCCAACATCGAAGAAGCCCACATATTTAGCTGTATCGTGCAATTTATACATCCTCTGAATCATCTCCACAACCGATATTCGCCGGAACACCATGGGGCCCATATTGCCCACTAAGGGCAGGCCTTTTTCATGAATTATATCATGCTGTTCAAAGAAATTTTTCTTTCGGAGGGAGTAGTACACAGCGGTCAATACCGCGATCAGGGTCAAATATATAGTCCACCACTCCATGATTTATGAGCCCATTAATTACAATCGAGAGCAACCACAAATGCGAGCGAAACGTAAGCCAGCTGAACGGCGACTGATGCAAGAATTATCTCAAGTGACGGAGAAGGTCTCTCAGGAAATAATGAACGGTCATGCACTTGTGATGTCATGGGCAGTTGTGCATATTTTTTATAAACTCTACTGCGTCGCAGGTGACTAAATTGCTCGTACTAAGTGATACATTGTTGCCAATTTTAATGATTGCATAAAATTTTTTCTCTTCTGGTCGTCTGGACTTTGTAATTCAACCAAAACATGAGCGTAGAGAGGTCGTAGCGGTCTAATTTATAGAGATGTTACAACATTCTGTAAATATTTTTTTCTACTGCTGAGGATAGGATAGGATCAGTGGCTCTAATATCAGTGTAAGTCGGAGGTTATGATTCAAAACAATCCAATTATATCAATATACAAAAGATTTTTTATTCTGTTTCCATCTCACGATTTTCCACAAATGAAATTATCGGTTTGTGATAACTGAAGTAGGAAACGAAAACTTTTGATTAACACACACACCAAATTATTCCGGACATAAATTATGGTATAGAAAAGAACGCTTGGCACATAGATAACGTATACATTAACACACCAGCTGGAAAACAGCTGGCTTTTTACCGTGGATAGAAAATGCGCATAACGCCATCTTGCGTTCTGCGTTAAATTATGACGAACGCGTCATTATCGACGTGCCCATGCAACACGTTGTAAATGGGTCTAGATTTGCGTGAATGCTCTATTTATCTCTCTCGTGCTCCCCTCCCCGTACCTCGCATACAGTCTCTACATCCTAGCGAGTAAAGTACGTACGCGCTCTACATATGGCGCTTCCCCCTCCCCAATGGTGTCGGTTTTTGTAACAGAGACTCGTGTGCATTCGATTCACACCCAACGGCGCCTATCGAAGTTTCACTCCAAAAACGTCCATGACAAGAATTACAAGGAATGCAGAAATAGGTGAGAAATTAAGATTGAATTTGTTTGACGGACCTCGAATCTTGTGGATGGAGAACGATGGGTAATTTTTCAAGGCCATACAGTGGTCTTTGCATTTTTTTCTAACGTAGATTTTGCTTCACTGAGATTCATTTCTACTCTCGCAGATGAACTCCCTTGACAGAAAATTAAAGGGAGAAATTAATGGAAATAATTTTTGAAAAATTGTATTAATAATATTTATTTCTTTATCATACAAAAGAACACTGGGTACAAGGCACCTTCACTTCCAAAATACTTTCAATTTACGTCGAACTTCGTTGTTTCCATCGACTACAAGATTGCATCCCCTAAAAATCGACCACAAAGTTCAATTCGATGTATGCTCACATCTTTGGGATTACCAAATTTAAACGCAGACTGGCCACCTCAAATTTACAACTCTCATGTAAAAGTTCCCATCAATTTAGAATGTTAAATAGACTTGAACAAAATATTTTTCAATCTACGTTAACAGAGAGAAAAATGTTTTCAAGTATTTTGACCGCAAAGTTATTAATAATAAACACTACCACACATTGCCTATTTTTCAAAAAAACTAATCTCGTAAAATTAACTCATTTAACCCGTTGCCGATCGTCACCGTACCCCACTTTTCTCCGTGAGTGGTTGTGCGCATGCGCCAGTGCATTTCCCGTACTGCTGCCCGTACTATGATGGTCCCCCCCACTCTGCTCACACCAAGACGATCTGCGACTCTTGAACGGCAGTGGGTTAATTCAAGGAATTCAGTACTGTTTTATGAGTTCAACCATTTGTTTAACCAAATCTTCACTCGCAACAGTGATAAGATTTTCCCCTTCTGACAGTTTAATTCTATTCGATATTCCTCCAGATTCAATCTGCGTTTTCGCGGAAGAATGAAATTCTTTGGCGCCGGAAACCTCCATAATTTCCGCTATATTGTCACGTGTTACCCCACCACCGGGCATCACAATTATCCGATCACCCGATTTTTTTACCAGTTTTTGGAGCAATTTTACGCCCTCTATTGCTGTGTTCTTCTGTCCCGAGGTCAAAAGCCGTTCAAATCCAAGGCTAATTACATCTTCTAATGCGTTAGAAGGATCTGTAACTTGATCGAACGCTCTATGAAATGTAACTCCCTTTGGCGCAGCTGCAGAAATAATTTCTCGGCAGAAGTCTTTGTGAATTTCGTAATCTTCGGTCAAAGCCCCGAAGACAAATCCATCAGCACCATTTTGACTCAAGATTTTAAGGTCGAAGAGCATGGCGTCCATTTCTTCTCTTGAGTATACAAAATTGCCGGGCTTTATCCGAATCATGCAGTAGAGCAGAACCTTTGGATACTGTGATTTTATGGAGTGGACCAATCCTGGCGCTGGGGTTAGCCCGCCCTCAGACGGAGACGCGCAGATTTCCAAACGCGTGGCGCCACCTCTGATCGCACTGTGTGCAGATTGTAGGGAGTAGATTGCGATTTCGATCATCTTTGTTTTTTTGCTTCCTGGATTGCAAAAAAAAATATAAGAAAAAGCTGGAAATTTTGTAAATAATTTGAGGGTAATGTTCAGAAAATGGAATGTCAATTCAATTTCATGGAAAAATTCTTCTGAATATTGAAATTTATATAGGTTAGGGGACTCGCTTGCAGCCCAGACGAGGAAGCCCATTGACGGATTCATTACAACTCAACGAGTACCTCTTCCCATGAAATTCATGAATATCTTTCCTGAATGTTCTAGCTTAAACCCGAAACTTAACGTTCGTGATTCTATGAACATGATGCCGGCACGTAACAAGGGTGGCATGTCGTCGTGTGAGGATTGAATTCGCCGCTAACGCGGCATGTAAATGGACTTGATCTATGACGCGTCTCTTCTGGCCCCCTGTCGGCGCAACGATCGTTTCATAAATCAAGTCCGGTCACATGGGAAATTGGCGGTAAATTCAGTTCTCAAACGATAAATATGAACAGCGCCACTCAATTTTTCCCCTTTTTCATATTTTTTTCAGGTATATGTAGTAATCCTGCAATGTGACAAATGTTGGAAAATTTCAGATATTTTGAGAATGCTCTTGAATATTGCAAAATTGTTGGAAAGTTCCATAAATTTCAATGATTTTTAAGCACATGAAAATTCTCTACATTGTTGCGAATTTCGTAATTTTGAGTACTTAATTGTTCATTTTTTTGAATATTTTGACGGAGCCCAATAAATTATCAATTCTCAAAAATCTTCAAAATTTCCAAATGATTTAGTAATCTTGAAATTGTTGGAAAATTGACATTTTTGGAGTGCTGAAAAAATTTCCAATAATTTTCGACGCCCTTGAAATTTTTTTCACGTTTTTCCCAATTTTCTGAATTTTCCAGATATTCTGGATTTTTGTTCAAATTCACGTGATCTGGAAATGTTCAAAATTCTCGAATTGTTTTGTTAAAAACTACTCAAACGTACTACTAATAGCATTTTTTTTTTCGTATTTCAGTTCCATTAGTCTGCAAAGAATTCAACTAATTTTCCGGGAAAATTTATCTGAGGAATTGTTTACTTCCCGGCCCTTATTCTATATCCGACTGTCATATCCATGACCGAAAGTGTTATCATTTGCGCATTCTGAAGATCCCAAGATTCACACAACTTGATTTGCGCTTTCTGCATACAAACCAAAATACCAGAAATCATTTCGCATCATGCTAGTTCGATCGTCATACAGTTTGCATATGAGTAACAAATTCTTGAACCAACTCAATCTGCATACTTTGAAAATAGTGGTTCTTTTAAGTTAAAGTACTGAAATCTGTACATGAGATTTATTTACACTGTCCATCACAGATATAATATTACTCACTATTTCTAACTGTTTCCGCAGATAATTCCTAGACATTTCAACAGTCATCTGAACAGAATTCAGTAATCTGGCTCACACTGTAACCCTCAAAGTGCATCGTTGAAAACCCAGCCTTTCAGCGCATCGCGGGTGTCTGACACCCACGTGACTCGAGTTTGATTACTCAACCGCTATTGAATATTTTGTTACAAAAATTTCTCCTGCCTAGTTTAGCATATCTATTTTCGTATGCAAATAGTATTTCGATCATTTATCCATTTCAATTATGTTCATCTATTAACCGTTCTTTTCAAATAACAACATTGTAGAATTTTCAAAAAATCGATTTTTTTTTGCTTAAAAAATATTTTAACTATCCTAGAAGATTGTAAAACAAAAATTGGGTGGAAAAAAAGTTGTTTTGACCCTCATTTTAGTATGGAAAATTTTAATTTTATGATAATGTAACCACATATCAAAAGTTTGATGGTGTTTTACTCGAAAAACCGTTTTTGAAATGGGCACGCGCCATAACTCAAACAATTTTCAATATTTTCGGTTGAAATTTTGGCCACATATTAAAACCGCGAATACGCAGAGAAACACATACGGATTTTTTGATAAATTAATTGGACGATTTTTAATTAACGAAAGATACTCCTCATTTAAAGTGAAATTTTCACTTTTTTGTTCAAACATTCGCCAAAATGACAAAAATCAATATTTTTACAAATCCGTACGTGTTTCTTTAGCTATACTGATCTAGATTAGGACATTCCCCCCCCCCCTCCCGAAGGTTCAAATTTACACCACTTGTGCTGCGTGCCGTGGAAGCTTCCAGCGGAACACGTCTCAGTGCGGGGGTTATGTCGCCGCCATTTTGTTTTTTTTTATGAAAAGATACTTTGTACTCTTAATACATGCTTAACAACATACCCAACTTTCATTCATTTACCCCATCTCTTTTGGTCTAAAAAAAATCACGCAAAAGCGCTCCAAACACACGGGTTACCCCTTAAGTAATGTCTTAGAGAGCTCGAAAATTAGGGTGCGTGTCAAACACCCTCGATGCACTTTAGAGGCTAATTTCACACATTTAAGGGGGTCATGAGAAATGGCCTATTTTCTTCCCTGAGGCGGACGCAAATTCTGAACTCTGTTCACCTGTGTCGGCATCTCCACGGAATTTTCTCTTCTTTGCTCTGCGAGTGTTGGTGTTACTCTTGCTTCCTTTTTTATCACTCATTGCACACAAAATGAACTAATTCGCACTGCGATATATTACGCTTTTCAATGCCAAGGCAAGACTGAACTAACTGTTGTATTTGAAAGTATATTGTATTTCGGACAATAATGTTCCTAAATATGTATATTTATATATATACATGTAGATATGTTTGTACGAGGGTCGCAGGTAACAATCCAAAGCGACACAACAGTTTCGACGCCCCTCGGCATCGAATATCGAAAAATCGTTTCAACCACATATTCTACCGAAGTTCTAGATATGATTTATGGAAAAAAATCGATTTTTTTCGACCTCGACATGGGATGAGCCCCTTAAGGTCAGCTGCAGCCCCAAATTTTCCTGTCGTGGAGTGGGGAGAGGAGAGCACGTTGACCTTCGTAATCTGATTAACAATTCGGTCCGTTGCTCTTGAATTGTAAAAGTAATTTACAATGATTTGACATTAGCTTTTTATAGTTTAGCACGTGGTAGTTTGTTCATCACTATTTTTTTGTTTTTCAAAAATCGTTTTGTTTTACAAAAATCTGCAAACTATAAATTCGTTTCTTTCTGGTATTTTGTTTTTTATATGTAGAAATCTGTATTACCTGATCATCAAGTGTGAGTGGAGTTATGTGAATGTTGCCTGTTCAGAATACGCAAATGGTGAAACTATTCGATGCTCATGGACATTACAGCCCAAGATAATGTCTTTCAAATTTTGGAGCAGCCAATGGGAACTCGGTGAGTTTCTCTGAATGATGATCCATTATTTCAGTCACCTGTAGAAAGCTATTTGTGGAGATACTGTCAATAGCTGATACATTTTGTTTTCGTATAGTTTTTTTTATTTGTATTTTCTATTGAAAGACGGGTGCTGTCATGATTTGTTTAGAATGAGAATTTCTAAAAAAAAAATTAATAAAAATTGGAAATTCCTAAATTCTTTTTTTCTGTTTAAGTACAAGGAGGGCATTGAAGAAAAAATAAACAGTGAAATCTTGAGAAAAAAATCGGACCTAAAATTAAAAATAATTTTAGAAATTAGTGAACTTACCAGCTGTTCTTCTGATTGCGTTTATGAGGTTAACGCCGGTATCCAATGTCCAGATAGCTGGAAAAGAAGCTGGTTGTGGATGCGTACGAGGTGATACTGTATTTAGTTAGTGCAGTATCATTTAGTACAGTGTTTATTATTATTACGCTTGGCTACGCTGCCAAATCAGAGAAATGTGCCAGTATGTGCGGCATTTTCTGTGTTTTATTTTGCGACAATGATGCTATTGGAAGTCTCCTCACTGGGCTGCAGCGCGCCATTTTAATTTAAATTTGAAAGGGAGCGACAGACGAAGTATATTCTTATGAAAATAATCTAATAATCTTCAAAGAGTCTCCGTGTGAAGATGCGCAGATCACTGACATCGCAATGTGGAGATTGTTCAGAGCAGATTGCAATTTCCATCGGTAGCCTTATCTTTGTCCGAATATAAAACGGGGTATTAAAACTTGGGCAATTCACCGTTATCATGAAATTTATAGATCAAATTGTGAGAAATATTTCGGAAAATGAAATACGATAATGTATTTGGTGAATATTGCAGTTAAGCAACACTGAATATTAATATGGCGACAGTATGAGAGTGGCGGGAGTTTAAATGGCGGCGCGCATGCGCATTGCATTCCTCGACAGGAGTGGCGGGAGTTTGAATGGCGGCGCGCATGCGTCAACATTGGTGGGGAGAGTTTGGCTTAAATTCTGGAAACAATTGTCATAGTGTATGGACTAAAAACACTGCATCATGAGAAATCTTCGGGTAAACCATGTAATTTAAGAGTTTTAGCTGAAAAGTCGTATGTCCAGAAAATTAAAAGGGTTCATCTTATTACAATTTTGTGAGCATATTTTTTTTAAAGTTAAAGATTGTAAAAATAAAGTTAGAGGGTTAGGGTAAAAAACGAAACCCAGTCGTTAATTGCATATCATTATTATTACGTGTTTACTAACAATACAAATAATCAATTAATAAATTTATTATACAGTACAAGAGAAATGGAGATACAATGGAACGCGAGGCACTCGTAGATATAGATTTCCATTTATAAATAATGTTTACTGACTATTTCCACACTCCAATTGAATGTAAAAGATCCAAGAGGATCCTCTCATTTTTGTATATCATACATAAAATCCCGTGTCTACCTGGACGGATAGTTGAAAGGCATTATTTCAGTAAGAGCACAACACACTCAAGTCATTATATCACACTGATGTAATTAACCAATGGTGGCTCGTAATCGCATTATAGCAATTTATACATTGGAAAATTCAATGTTTTCCATATTCCATCGATCAGAGTTTACAATTCAAGTATACGGAGAGGATTGTAGGGAATTAAGTGGAAATAAATTTATTGAATAGTAAAACCAAAATTTTGTAATTTATCAAGGCGTTAACACTGATACTCCCAGTGCAACAAATTCATCTTTTATATTTTTTTCAAATTCAGAGCATCTTTCCCAGTTTTTCAATCGAAAAACCTTTTTTTTTCATATACTAGAGATCAAGGTTTATTTTGGATTACTCTCACCACCTGGTCCATGGCTCGCTTGAAGCTACGGAACAAAAATTCTAATCCAAAAATATCGAGAAAATGTCTTGGGCTGCTGATAACTTTATGTGTATTGAATATAAAATGTTTACAGGTACCAATTTGAAGACCAAAGTGCCGTTAAAGGATTTAGTATTTCGGAGTATAATAATTTTGTATTTTATTTCCTGCAGTTGGTACCACCTGCCGCTCTACGCGGCGCTCCCCATTGGCTCGCGCCAGACATTTGAATTGACCGCCCAACCCCCTTCCTCGCTACTTAGGTAGTCGGTTTATTTCGTAGGCGTCTTCTCATAATATACTTCAAATCCGGCTCTGAACCAATATTATACATAATGCAACAAATCCGTTGACTATTCAACACATGACGTTTCATGTTTTCATAAGTTTTCATTGAAATCCTCGGTTAGAAAATTCGTTTTCAACTATTTAAAAATAGAATGCTAAGCTTCTCGGCAACCGGAAAATGTGTCCACTCCTTCGCAATAAGGTGAATACAGTCGAGTCTCCCACTAGTGCACTGCGCGGGACCACACGCTCCACCACCCTGTCCCACAAGTGATCCTCCCCTACTTCCCCCACTCCCGGATGCTAGTAGGCGCAGTGAGGTAACATTCAAAGTCGCGCACCATTTGCACAGTGGTGGGGAGGTGGCGCTTGAGGAGATAGTCAGTAGTGGGGTCATGCCGATAGTGACTATAGGGATCCATCAACTTGTGGGGCGTGCACTGGTGGGGGAGTTGACTGTAGTCCATATTTCGAATTCAAGAGCGGGCGAGGCAGTACAGACAAATGTTGACAATTTGTTTTTTAACCAATTATTGCGGGCAAGTGTCTAGAAATGTTTCCTTAGCTCGTAAATATTGACACCCATAATCGCAGCGCATCACAATCGTTACAAAAATGTACAATTCGGACAAGGAGATTTTGCAGAGATGAAGTTGTTCATTTTCATAGCACAATTGGCTGAGTATTGTCCGATAACGAGGGATGAACTCCAAAATGGTACCACTGCAAATGAGTAGCGGCTCGCCACATCCATATGGTGAATGTCCATGTGAAAAGGGGCCATTTGGGTGATTCTAGCTTTAGATATATTCACGTTTTTATCGTTAGGACCTACCAGTCAAACGCAGGTTGAATTATAGTCCTTGGATCTTTTCTAGCAGTGTCATTTTATATGTACCAAGATTATTCTTGGTGAACGCTATGTGGAACCGGATCAATATTACTATACTTTAGATAACTTAATACCGGCGAAATGGTCCCTTTTCACGTGGACGTCCATAGATCGGTATATACACATATAAGTGCAGGCCTGTGATAATCGCCGATTAGCGCCAATAGGAAAAACAGGTCATTTTTATTTTACCTAATGCTTGTTTGCATAGGGCAAATCGTCACCTGAATTTGATAAAGTGTGACCTGTGTTGAATACATTGCGAATTCGATTGAAAAATCAGGGGGCTCTTGATTTAAGAATCAGGTGATTCCTGATTTAAGCACCGCATTAGGCGATTCTCGATTTAAGGGTGAGGTATTTTTTGTTTATTGAAACATCGGGCGATTGTGTAATCGCAAATTAGGCGATTCTTGAAATAGGAATTGAGCGATTCTTGAAGAAGAATTGAGGTGACTTGTGAGTTAAGAATTTGGTGATCCCTAAATCTAGAATCAGGCGATTATTGATTTAGGAGAGTGACGATTCTTGAATGAGAATTAGGTGATTCTTGAACAAGAATTGGGTGAATCTTGACCAAAAATTAGTGATTTTTGAACAAAAACCAGGTAATTCTTAAACAAAAATTAATTGATTTTTGACCAAGAATTGTATGATTCTTGAACATACATTAGGTGATTCTTGCACAAGAATTCGGTGAATCTTGAACAAAAATAATGTGATTGTTGAACAAGAATTAAAGGATTCTTGAAAACACATTATGTGATTCGTGAACGAAAATTAAGTGATTCTTGAACACAAATTATGTGATTCTTGAACAAAAATTGTCTGATTCTTGAACACAAATTATGTGAACCCTTGAACAAAAATTAGGTGATTCTTGAACAAAAGTTAAGTGATTCTTGAGCACAAATTATGTGATTCGTGAACAAAAATGATGTGATTCTTGAACAAAAATTATGTGATTCTTGAACACAAATCATGTGATTCTTGAACGGAAATTAAGTGATTCGTGAACACAAATTAAGTGATTTTTGAACACAAATTATGTGATTCGTGAACAAAAATTATGTGATTCTTGAACAAAAATTATGTGATTCTTGAACACAAATCATGTGATTCTTGAACGGAAATTAAGTGATTCGTGAACACAAATTAAGTGATTCTTGAACACAAATTATGTGATTCGTGAACAAAAATTATGTGATTCTTGAACAAAAATTATGTGATTCTTGCACGAAAGTTAGGTGATCCTACACACAAATTAAGTGATTCGTGAACAAAAATTATGTGATTCTTGAACAAAAATTATGTGATTCTTGAACGAAAGTTAGGTGATCCTAAACACAAATCAAGTGATTCGTGAACACAAATTATGTGATTCTTCGACAGAAATTAGGTGATATGAATGATAGAATTTTGAAAACAAGAATTTAGTGATCCTCAAATCCAGAAGTACGCGATTCTTTGATATTTGATTAATTAAAATTCCAAGAACGTAGCCATTGATTTCATAATGAGGTAAGATGTAATTTAAGAATCGAGTGATTTCCAATCTACGATCCCCATTACTCAAGCGATCCATCATCGGAGGAGCAGGTGATTCTTCAATCGAGTAATCCACGCCATTCCTATCTCAGCAACCGGACCATTGTCGAATCCTCAATTTTTTTTCCTGCTTGTGACCGGACCTTGCTACATATCTCTCCGTACAATTCTAAAATCGTTCCCTAAATCTCCGATCGATTTTTATTTTGATTAACCGCTCAGTTTGCTCTCCTCGAAAATGACAAATAATAAATAAACATAATGTTAATACCGTATTTACAGCAACATCACGCTGACGGACCTACCAATTAATTAAATATTAATCTTTGGATTAATGAGCCTCCATGTTCCCTCAATATCATCGAAAAACTAATCAACTTTTAAAATTTACAATGAATCCAGGAGTGAGTCGAGTAGATCAAGCTGATTCTCATCCCACCCAACTGTAGCGATTAATAGGCCAGTGAGATCCTCCTCAGTTAAGCTCACTTGGGTGGATTCAGGCACTTCCGGTAGGCTGTCCGGAATAGGTGGTGACACGCTGCTTGGTGGTGTCTCATAAAATGTTGAATTTGATTTTTTCGGCACTGGCTCATCCTCATTTTTCCTAGGGCGACTATAGCGCGATGTTGCGGGCCGTCTTCGGGTTCTTTTGCCCTCCTCCAATCTCTCCAAATCGAGCTTCCAAAAGCCACCCTTACCCGGCTCGTCCTTCGATCGTGGCAATTTGACGAAACACTTGTTGAGGGATAAATTGTGTCGAATTGAATTCTGGAAGAATAGGTGATTTTTTTGGCATTTTTTTGTAATTTTTTTTGTAATTTCTTTTGCAATTTTTTTTGCGATTTTTTTTTTTTTGAATACATCAATGCTCTTGATAATGGGTTACAAAATAATTAAAGCATCAATGATACTGGAAAAATGGAACCAGAGAATCTTGGATTTCACTCAATATTTTCAATAATATTCAACACGTATCGAGACATATATACAATTTTTATTTCTTTTAGATAGAAAAAAAAATTCTGTTTCATTGGTGTCAGATGTTGGACTCTGGTCAACTAAATTAATATATTAATAAATAGGGAATTAATTTACCTGCCACGCCGGATCGGCATTTCTGTAGTACATGAAGTGCTCTCTTATCCAAGCGTAGATATTGGAAAGGGTGAGTTTATTATTGTGAGCCCGCATAGCCAGGCAAATAAGCGTTGCATAGGAAAAAGGTGGTTTTGCTTCGGGATCTGTCTGATATCTGTCAGCATTCTCCGCCAAGTCTGATAACAAACAAATAATGCGTTGACTTCACCACGAGAAAACATTGGATATCACATTTGGGTTTCGGGTCTGTAATTGTGCGTGTGTGTGGGTCCACCTAGATCCATCCACCTAACCACCCGCCTACCCATCCACCCACCTACCCACCTATCCACCCACCCACCCACCTAATCATCCATCCATCTAACCACCCACCCACCCATCTACCCACCCACCTAACCACCCGCCCACCCATCCAGCCACCTACCCATCCACCCACCCACCTATCCACCTACCCATCAACCCACCCACCTATCCACCTACCCATCAACCCACCCACCTAATCATCCATCCACCTAAGCACTCACCCACCCATCTACCCACCCACCTAACCACCCGCCCACCCGCATGACCACCCATCCAGCCACCTACCCATCCACCCACCCACCTATCCACCTACCCATCAACCCACGCACCTATCCACCCACCCACCTAATCATCCATCCACCTAACCACTCACCCACCCATCTACCCACCCACCTAACCACCCGCCCACCCGCATGACCACCCATCCAGCCACCTACCCATCCACCCACCCACATATCCACCTACCCATCAACCCACGCACCTATCCACCCACCCACCTAATCATCCATCCACCTAACCACTCACCCACCCATCTACCCACCCACCTAACCACCCACCCACCCGCATGACCACCCATCCAGCCACCTACCCATCCACCCACCCACCTATCCACCCACCCACCTAATCATCCATCCACCTAACCAGCCACCCACCCACCCATTTACCTAACCACCCATTCTCCCACACACAAATATACACACGAATATGTCTCCTTAACACTGTCAAGGAAAATTTCACATTTGATTTTCGAGCTCAGTACAATAACTTCCTCCTATCGGTAAATTCGTAAAATGGGACAGAGTGTAATGGCCAAATGTGGTCAGACTCACCGAGTTCGGCTTTCAGCAGGGGTGACATTTTCTTCGGCGGTCGTCGCACTACCGGGGGCGGTGGCGAGGGCGAACATGGTGGCGTAGGTAGACTAGAGGCACTCGTAATATCCAACGATTGCAGCCACGATAAACTTGTCAATTCGGCCTCAACTCCAAAATTATCTGTATCCATGTTGTCCATATTATTGGAAGACGAGGCATGATCCAGCAATTTATTCACAATCTTCTCACTCTTCATATTTCACGTTCGTGGTTCCTTCATAACCCAAAGTCTGCAATTCAAGGGTGAAAATGAGAAATTCATCAAACAAGTGTAGTAGAGGATAAACATTTTATGAGGGATAGAGAATTCAAAAGTTGTGAAAACTTCGAAAATTAACTAGTGGTGTACAAATGTGTGTGCCCCATGCAGGGCACAAACAAAACTTCCCGATTTGGTATTTAAGCACAGCATGAGAACGCGACCATGGTAATGAGCAAACGCAACGACGATATCAAAAATCCGAGTTCAATTCTAGCAATTGAAAAATTGAATTACACTAGTTTTATACACAAGCTTACCAGTATCATTCGAAAAAAAGGACATAATGATTCGGTTTTGTCATTGGTTCATTGAGAAGTTATGAACAGCTACGTTCTTTCTTCTCGTATGATGTACGTAATTGGTTAAACGGCCATACCTCCTTAAATATGCGAATTACGGAAAAAAGTCATTCAACATAAAATGTGTATTTTTGCATGCGGAACAACTATTGTTTAGTGATCATTCCGCTAGCTGATACGATTTTCGACATAGAGCGTTATAAACAATTGGAATCGTTTATAACAACATATATATACGGTCAATTGCATTCAAAATCTAATCCTCTCCGAGTTACATTAGAACACACCGATTCAGACCCTAATGGCCGGCATGGCTTCATTCTTTCACTTATTAGATACATAATTTTTCAAACGCTCATACCTCCTTAATTATGCAAATTAGGGAAAAATGTTATACTAGATAAAATGTGTACTGTTGCATGAGAAATAACTTTTCTCTCAGAAATTGTCCGCTAACTTTGATAGTTTAGGCAGTAGAACGTTATAAACAATTGGAATTGTTAATAACAATATATATAGGGCATCAATTTGATCCAAAATCCAATCCCCTCGATTCTGCATGGAGATGTTTCGATTGCGACCTTGAGAACCTCAATAGCTTCATTCGTTCGCGAGAAACCTAGGATCAAACTTTTGTGCACACACACACACACACATTTGTTCAGAATTCGTTGGGGATCATTTTGGTATACTTAAAACCCTAGCTACAGGCCGAAACGAAAAAGTTCGATTTCGGGGTGATTACTATAACTTCCCTCTCGAGAAGTTAAAAACATAAAATAAAGAAAAAACGAAAAATAAAATTAATAGAAAAACGTAATTGTAATACAATTTCATAATTTCATAATTTGAAAATTTCAAAGCATTCGAAAACTTAAATTTTTGAAGAATTGTCTGTTAAATATTATTAGAAGATAAATGTGTATATATTGATAATATTATTAATTATTATTGTTATGATCATCTTTGTAATTAAGGTAATTAATAATTAATATTTATATGAACATATAAAACTTATATATATCCATATTAATGTAGAATGCAATAAATGAAAAAAAATCAGTAAACTAAATTTATTTATTCATAAATAAATGGAAGGGGCATTGGAGAAATCTAAGTACTGCGCAACAAATTTCATGGCTATCAAAATTTTGCGGCGCAGTTTTACATTTTTTCCCACCGCATCCCCGAATATTGATTATGCTCCAGAGAGAAAATTTCTGCACTTGTATTTCTCCTGCCCTAACTCATAAAATTTATCGCTAAAAAAAATTGCAAAAAATCAGGACTCGGGGTTGGAATCATTCAACGGTTTCCGGTGCGCAAAGTAAACTGATCAATTTATTAACTCGATCTGGGGAAAAAGGGTTGCAGGCCGCGAAATAAAAAAAAGAAAATGTTTTGATCCCATAAATTTTTTATGGTGTATTTACGGGCCCCCAATTGTCTCGAATATTTTTTTCTATATAAGTAACCGAAGCCGAATTGTATTGCCATTAATAATAAGATAGGTACAATTCACTTTCCTGCTAATTTTCTTTTAGTAATCAGAGTATGAGTTTTCGCTGAATATTTCGAAAACTAAGAACCGTATCGAAATTATCTATAATACAAATTTGTAGGGCTCGTTATGCTCTCCAAAAAAGGTTTAGACATGGATTTCATGATCTTGTGTCAGTTTTGAGATATTTAGCGAAAAGGGAAGTGAGGCAGCAACCGACTCAGCGCGATTTGTCATATCATTCCAGATATCTACGTATATATATTTATATTTTTCATCTATATCAATATAGATTTTTCCGTTTCACTTCGATATATACATGGAATTAAATATTCTTAGAAAATAAATATTATTTGTATTACGAAGGGAAATTAAACTACACCCATTTTTAATTTTTTCACAATCGAACGTGTAAAAAAAATCTAAAAAAAATTAATTTAATTCTTCTGAATGTTCCAGTATGAACAATAATATTTTTTTTAGTCAACAAATTTTAGAAAAATTTTGGGTCGACATAAACTGTAAAGAAATAATTTTCAGGAAATCGTACCAAAACAAATTATTTTTTTTTTTTTGCAATGTGAAATTTTAGGGAGATTATATTTTCACTTCGTTCCACTCAATTTGACCGGTTATAAATAAGATCGGTTATATCACACCACGATCATTAAATCCTATAACGCCTTAAAATTTTACGAACTGAGGAATTTTTTTCCAATTTTGGAACGTCGTGGGCGAGAAAAATCGGACGAAAGAAATTCAATCTCCAATGCCCCACAAAAATTATATACTTCCCCATGCCTCCGTTTCCATATGGGACCAGCGATCGCGGTTTAAAAATTTTAAACGATCTTCCGCGATAATTTTTCTACGCTCTGAGAAAATGGAGAACAGTGATGGAGACCACCAGAAAGCGGAATGTCTAATATGAATTGAGATAACAATTCGGTCTTGCATTAATTTTCAGTGATGGCCGATGAACTGAGAATATAGAAAAAAAAAATTATTCCATGATATGATACCGTGATCACTATGACGTGGAGGGCAATTAAGTATGGCAGAAAGAAGTGAAATGAGAGCTGCAGGGGAGTGACGCAATACGAAACTTCAATCGGGAAGTTGTTAGTTCGAGCCGCAGGTAGTCACACTCACTTCGATCCGTTGATTTTCAGGAATGGACGGGTGGAAAAAAAAGTGACCGGGGGGGGTTGAAAATTGTACACAGTTTGGTCAGCTTGACTGTCCCAGGGCCAACTGGGCTCTTGTGCTGACCGAGGGGCGTCAAGCATGGAGGGTGGTGCTGTGGACTTCGTCATGGCTCTATACTTGGTATCCCCCCCCTCACCCCTCACCCCCCCCCTTGGCGCACTAGGGGTGGCCGATGGCGCGCGTGCGGCCGACAGGTGCTCCACCAAGTTCTTTCGCAGGTGGACACTGTACACCCGGCGCACCAGACACGCTCCAACCCTCCAGCCCCATCGACGCCAATTCAATATATCCTGCTGACGAAATTGTACCTAAAATTTTCCCTTTTCCACTTGCCGCTCGCAATGCCTGCAACCAAAGAAAACAACTGTTCGCCACACGCGCTACCGACGAAAAATTTCAGAATTTTTTGGATTCATCGTTTTGCTTTATTCAGAAATTTCCCCAAAAAAAAAAAATTGTAATCACGGTTTACAATCTTTGGAATTGCCGATTTTTTTTTTTTTAGTTTCAAGCATCAATTTACAAATTAAGATTGAACTTTTGAAAATTTTGGATACTGTATTTAATTGCATCTCAAAGTTTTTGACAGTTATTATACAGCGAAATGTTTATATGTTGTTGTAATTTATTTCTCCAATAGACATGTTGGTTCCTACCATTTTTTTCATTTTTCAAAATTTTTTGTAGCCGTTGGTAATTAGTTATGTAATTATCATGATTTACGCAGGGGAGTCAATCGAGTTACGGCGGCTGGCAAAGGAGAAATATCTTAAAAACTAAGAGAGATATCGAAATATTCTCTTATACAAATTTGTAGATCTCGTTTTGCTCTACAAAAAAGGTGTATATAGAAATGCCGCTATCTCGCGCCAATTTTCAGATATTTGCGAAGTTTCAGTTACTCGATAATTTATTTTTCTTTAGGCGAGTCGTTCTATATACACTATATCTATATATGAATCATCTGAAATGCGTCAATAAGGGTGCACCTAATAATCAAAGCAATAATTAAACATCAAGCGTATAACTCCAATAACTGTAACCAAAATTGTCTTTTTTTCTGCGGTTTACAATTTCGGCACTAAAACGAAAATTTATGTGCGCGAGTGGCGGGAAATTTGAAATCGCCAAAAAAATTGTAAATATTTGAAATAAATTTTTGGAAAAAATTATTTTGAGCTTTGATATTTGAGATGGAGGTTATCCAGAAAAAAAAATTGCGCGCACTGTTTTCACATGCATTATTCATCGTTAATATTGGAGATGGCTAGATAAGCAAGTGCAAGGGCACATGCATCAGTATAGAGCTGCGGGTGTGTGGAAAAGTATAGAAAATTCCAATGACAAGTGGAAATGCTTCAGCAATTTGCCCATCGAACTTTGTGTGCTATAAGCTCCAAGGATCGATCCTTGCGCGATGAGCAACGAGGCCTGGAATTTTCAGTATGCGTCACTGGGTCAGGCCATTACATATTTATTTCTAACACATTGCGAGCAAATAATATTACTGAGACATTAGGCGGTCACGGGGGATGACTCGGTGTGTCTTATTATCTCTTATTATCATTTCCTTAGGCTGCCCTGCTACGGGCTCCAGGTGAGCCGGAAGCTCGCCACGTGTTCACGGACACGCGCTGGTAAAAATTAGTAGTTATCTTATGTATATGCAAGTGGTGAGTGATATTGCGGAGGTGCCTGGACGTTAAGCGTTAATCATGTAATGTAACGTCGATTTTTGGAAATGAGGGAATTTTTACTCTTTCAAATTTTCGAAATTTTCACATTTCTAGAAAATTTGGAAATTTTTGAATTTTTGGAAATGTTTGGAAATTTTAGAAATTTTAGAAATTTTGAAAATTTTGAAAATTTTGAAAATTTTGAAAATTTTGAAAATTTTGAAAATTTTGAAAATTTTGAAAATTTTGGAAAATCTGGAAATTTCCGCAAATATTGATAATTTCTGGGAATACCGGGAAATTTATGAAAATTTCTGGAAATTCTTGAAATTTTGAAAATTTCTGGAAATTTTGGAAATTTTTCGAAATTTTTCGAAATTTTTCGAAATTTTTCGAAATTTTTCGAAATTTTTCGAAATTTTTCGAAATTTTTCGAAATTTTTCTAAATTTTCGAAATTTTTCGAAATTTTTGGAAATTTGTGAAAATTTTTGGAACTGCCTGGAAACATTTGACAATTTTGGAAATTTTTGACATTTCCGGAAATTTCTACAAATTTGATAAATTTCTGCAAATTTTATAAATTTCTGGAAATTTTGGAATTTTTGAAGTTTTGATATTTTGATATTTCTTTGATCTTACGATTATTGAAATTCAGAATTATCATTTAAATGTTACAAATTTTATTTTTTCACTTCATTCACCACTTTCTTGTAGTGCTGCCCAAAACAGTGGAAGGCTAATCATACTCCATTTATCTCGAGAATGCGCAAATTTGGGACAAAACTGAAACTAAGCTTTCTTTTTCTAAATCCAATTCCCTACAAAAAATGGTCAACAACATTTTCCCCTAGGACCGCAGGTTCCCAAGATATTCCAGTTCTCCCTGAAATTTTCGAAAGATCAATAAATTCGGCGAAGTTCAGAAGAAACTCGCGAAGTTATCGGTGTGTCCACGATGGGCTAGATCCGCCCTAAACTCAAGCTTTTCCCCAATATTTACGGGATGAAAATGACCAAAAAATGAAGACGATAATGTTGGTCTACCCAGCGTCCATTTATCGACTTCGTGGGTGGTAGAGCGGCCTATGGATGATCGGGCGGGTAAAAACGCCCCGTCCACTCGCCACTACGAGACACGAATGGCGTGTGAGATGGCCACTGTGCTTCCCTATCATTGGTCGAGGGCATTTTAACCCAGCTGGACTACATATAGATATTGTCCAGTAAGGCCTATCACGAGAAAATATTCGATCATCACTGCGCCATTTTGTATCTTCCAAATGAATTCAAAGCGCGGACATTGGGCTTGAGAGAAGGCATGGCGGTCAGACACGATCAATAATCTCCTGGAAACATGGGAAAATTTTTCTGATATTTCAAACCGGGACCATCACCTGTCCCTATCTAACATCTGTGACTCACCCACATCAATCTACTCGATCTGCGCTACACAAACGTTTATGCGAAAAAAAAGGTGATAAAAATTGCGCGTTTCGTGCACGAGCACAGAGATTGGTAAAAATTGCTCTTCCATTGGCAATCCCTATGCGTCACTTTGGAAATGTTTTTCTCCGAAATGGAGAAATGGATTAGTAAAAGAAAATTATTTTTTTTTTCAACTTGATAAAAAACTGCTGCTCTCCAAGCGTTGGGAATGCTTAAAGTTTCATTTCACTTTTTGTTGGACACGGTCAAGGTCTGTATGAATTCTTTACAAAATCGAAGGCAAAAAAAAGCTCCAAATTCATCGAGAATGTTCCTTCATTCACTAATTATTCAGGCAAGCTTGCGCAATTGGAACGTCTTAATGTATTTTAGATCGCAAAAAATTTTGGTTGAAATGCACCTGCGCAGACAGAAAATGTTAGGCGGTTACAGCTAAGGATCTCGAAAACGGCTGAAGATAGAGAAAAAAGGTTGAAACAAATGTTGTTCCTTGCCCCAAGATCTACATTTCTTGTTAAATAACTTTTCTTCTAGCGCTGATAGTTTAAGAGAAAATGTGGGTGGGCGCATCGGCGCGTGAGCGCGTGCAAACGACGGGCGCAAGCTCTCCCGCGCTTATTGCGGAAAGGAGAAGACTTAGAGGAAAATAATGACAATGAAAAATGTTGGGCATGATGAACTCTATAAGTTATGTTTTATGACTTATCCCGATATTTTCAGTATTTTAGAACATATTACATTTTATGCATGATGGGGAGATTCCCGTCCGCTATTCATCCCCATTTCAGCAGGAAGTACTATAGATAGATACTGCAGGAAGTACTATATATTCAGAATGTTTTCTTCCATCTCCATTATCTAACTCACTTGAGGCGAGTTTAGACTACCCGTCGAGAAGTTTTCGTCCAAATGACCACCGAAATCCACGTTTTTAGGTCACATCGACCACGGCCATCATTACAACTCTAAATATTCAAACGCGACTTTTCGTTCTAGAAAAATCGAACTGGCCATTTCCGAACGACGCAAAAACATCCTATATTATTACCCCTTTTTTCCCTTGACGCACGTGGTCAGGTCAGGTTTATATTTACCCGTGTTGTAAAAAAAAAACCGCAATAGGTCATACACCATTGGATGATGTGGACTTATTTGAATGGACAAACCCACCGCCAAAGACACACGCTTATTATCGATATATAATACGATTGTTAACGACCGGATATAGACTCGGTGAGTCCAACTATACACTCCGAGGGTGGTCATAAATTATTCACGGAAATTGATTCCACCCCCCTGAGCTGCAGTGGTGGTCAGTAGAATGTTCCCGAAGCTCAGTTTTTTTTATTATTATTAATGTTATTACAAAATTTCGCAGCGCGGGAAAAAATGGTTTAATAGAAAATATTGCATACCTGGAATTTTAGTTTATGCTCCGTTTTACAGGGGAAGAAAATTCCACACTTGAATTTGACTTTTAGCACTTTGCACGAAAAACTATTTTTTTTTTTTTTAGATTTTTTGAATTGTTTTTAAGTACTATAGCGAATGCTCACGTTTTGGTGATAGTTTATTTTTTTCACAATTTTTTTCTTGAACAAATGAATCGAGCGGATAAGAACGTCCGTGGCTACCACCATCCCCTCACTTACTGAGCGTTCGACCCCTTCGCAGTTCCATAGACGCCGGCCATATTCTACTGCACCTGGGAACAGGTACGAGGCTATCAATGCCCAACATCATGACGACAGGTTCCGTATTACGGGGGGGCTGAATGTCCGCAGTTGTAATGATATCGGGGAAAAAATATTCAAGGTTGCACCGGTATCAAGGGAGGTAATTTATTTTCTATTTCATAATTGGATAAGTGTCAATGAACTATTTATATGTGAACAATTTTATGCCAATTTGGTGAGTGATAGACTTTGATATTTAAAAAAAATTCTGACGTTTTTTTTTGGGTGATTGTGTGCACATGTACCTGAGCTTTTTACCCATACCTCAGTTTTTTAAATTTTGCTGTTCAAAAATCATGGACATATGATTTTTTCGAATTTCTCATTTTTGTACATAACTGAAATCAACGAAAGAAATTTTTTTTTCAGTTTCTCCACCAGCTGTAACAGCTCTCAAGCAAAATCATTAAATTTTGGGGTGTAGGAAAAAAAAGACCAGAAAATTTGGGGGCCGAATTTCATATACATAATTGGTGGAATTGCGTATATATATTGCTCGTATATATATACTAGCATCTCTTCATTTTGGTCCAGCGATCGCAGATCAGTTCAGCTCCGATCGCATTACTGACCTTCTTGTCTTTGGCGTAGAAAAACCGCGATCCCTAACATCGCTTCGCTCGGTTGCATCGCGGTCTTCCGCCGACCGACACATCATTTGTTACTGGGATGGAATTTTTTTGGCGATCTTCACAAAGTCATCATTTTTGTAGTGATCCCAGTGAATTGCAAATGCAGATAAAATTTCTATCTATGGATAGTCACCTTTTTTGAATTATCTATGACCACCTGGACCCGCAGATTGTGCCGTCACGGTACTTGAACCTCGACCCTCCTTCACATTTTTTTCAGCTGCATAGGGTCCTTAACCGCAAGTAAAATACTGTCACTCATCAGTCGGTAAAAGTCCACGACTAATACCATTAATTTATTTCCTAATTTTATAATTTTGCATCAGTACACCAGGATATTCAAGAATATGTGGAAAAATGATACTGAAAAGGAAGTATATTTTAGTGATTGGAGAAAATAGTCAAGGGATAATGAGGGAGCGAACCGAACAAAATGTAAAACGCCATCTGACACTTGAATTAAATTAACGTTTCGGTCATTATTCGAAACGAAATGTTAGTAGCTCGTCGAGTATTTGTTTAGCTGTATACGGAGAAAAATAATTTCCTTGCTCTAGCAAATACCCATTTGCTACCATCTGATTCGCTGAAGTAACCAAAAATCTTTAAGCGCTACGTGTGTATTCGCTACCTGAGGCCCTGACTATTATTCGGGTCAACCTAGGTTTTTTTGTTAAAATTGATTTGCTAACTTGACGAATTTTACGCTGAGTCCATGAAAGTCATTTTTTTGATGGAACCTTCATAGTTTTGTTGTCATCTGATTTGTTGTCACAACGAAGCATTCATTATTTCAACATTCTCATCATCATTTTTTATGAAATGAGACTGATTGACCCATGCTGAACTCTTTCGTTTTTAATTTCTAATAATATTTACAATGTAAAATGATATGTGATAAATAAGTAATTACTATAGTAATATAATTTTTAGTGGTACTTAAATATGCTTCCGGAATATGGGTTGCTATCGGGCTAGCCGTGTGTTGAGAGGCTGATACATCAGCTTGCGTTCTTAGATATTGCGCAGATGGGAGAAACAGAGCGTATCAGTTCCGTTGCAGATGATGTTGAGAATACTTTGACTGGCCAACATCTCGGTCTTCAATACTGGGTGTGGATGGTTGTAATCTTTTTTTCTGAGACTCCGTAAGTTTATGTCGCATCATGCACTCTCTGTAACTGGTTGTGTGGGCTTGTCCACAGTTCGCGCCTTTAAGCGATTTTCTGGTACAGACTTTGATATCGTGATCGCCACCACATTTGACGCATCTGAAATTTAGATTCCCTTGCGCTGGTGCCCCATACACATGAACTGTGACAGGATATATAGATTGGTGCTGCGGCTGGTCATATCTATGTCGCTGCCGTACAAGTCTGTTCAACAATCGTTTTTTCATTCATTATTTTGTTATTAATGTCAACGATCAAAGTGAGAAAAAAAGAATCCTATAGTAAAAGCGACAGACGAGAGGAACTATCGATATATATCGAAGCTATCGAAAAGCGTAAGGCCGAAACAGACGCGCCACCTATCCGGCCGGAAAAGGAAGTGCGCGTGCGCAGCACGCCCCACCGAATTCTTGTGGAAAATAAAAAATTATGCAAATTTTCCAATTGTCAATTATTTTTGTCATTTAGGACAGTGATAAATTTTCTATCGCCTATTTGAGGAATTAGCAATAGTACAAAAAATTTGGAAATTTTGAATTGGTAAAAAGAGTTGAAAAAACGTATAAGTATAGATATTTAGAAATTTTGCAGGTCAAACTTTTCAAAATGACAAAAGTTGGAATGTCAAGGTGTCTAAAAAATTAGCGTAAGATAATTTTTAGGAGAGCATCATCATCAGTTAGGTCTTCCTATAATTCACGTTCTCGTCCATCGATCACATAATCCATTAATTCTAATTTTCGGATTATAACAGTATATTGGTGTCATAATAATCATAAGGCAGTCATAATCAATATTCAGGTATTTATTATCACTTAAAGTACAGTATATTTTTTTCATCCTTTTTTTTTTAATTCAACATCGGTAATAAGCATTTCTCCTGCAATAAATCCTCACAATAATTGTCGAATTAAATCAATAATTGTAAGTAGGCTGAAGGTAAGCTGAGCATTGGATAGTGTTAAAGGAAAATTCCGGTTTTTCGAAAAAATTTTCGAAGCTTCAAATTCACAGAAATTTGAAAGTTTCTCAATTGTTTCTCAACTTTGGAAAATATTGGAAATTTTGGACCTGTTAATTTGAGTTCTGATACTCTGTATTTTCTCTGAGTATTTCGAGATTTTTTGAATTGCAAAAATGGCGACTAGAAAAACCTTCATCTATTTTTTCCCTTTTTCGATTCTAGGAAATTTGTAAAATTTTTGAAAATCTCAAATTTTGAAAATCTTCAAAATTTTTAATTTCTTCGAAATTTTTTGTATCTACGAAATTTGTGTGTAGAGAAAGTACATTCAGTAATACAAAAATACTCATAGTGATTAGTACAGAAGTATCAATGAGAAAATAGGTGGATGTAATAATATGTATCGAAACGGAAAATCTAAAAAATTGAACCATTAATTTTACAGTGCAATATGAAATAAAATAAATTAAAAAATTGAAACCTCAAATTATCAAAATTCTGCCTATCCAGAGCTCTGATTACAGTATTAAGAGAATAGGGAAGTAGAAGAATTTTCTGAAACACCAAATCTTTGCCATGAATTGCAATCCGTGATCCAATGATAACGCCAGAAAAATTACTGTTAACGAAACCATTTTCGGAAAGGGACAACTAACAAAATGCAAAACGAAAGAATGCTGCAATTTTTTTTTCCTTCTTCATTAGAGCTTCATACCCTTCGAAATGAAATAAACTAACAGATTACTCAACCTTTGGGTTCAACCTTTTTTGCACAGTGTTCATGAATAAAATTTTTGATTAAAAAGTACGAGCTACTTCTCCTAAAATCGACTTTGAAAATAACGAATTTTGCAAAATTATTATTCTCGGAAATTCTGTCTTTATTGTCGAAAAAAAAATTCTGTACGTCAAAAGAATTGAGTACATTATTTTTCATTCTTTTTCATACATCGATGTTGAATATATACAACACAATTGTTCTGACGTTCACCAAAATTTTCATCTTCGTGAAAATACAGAAGAGGTTTACAGTCCCTCAAAACTACCCTCAACTCGTTTCATTACAGTTTTGCAATTGCAATGTTTGTTCCTGACGTTACCATTTTCTCACCCAACCCCCAAAAATTCATGAAGCAAAAAATCAGCATTTCCTTTTTCATTTCAATCTTCTGCTTGATCAATGGCGAAGACAAGACTCAACTAAAATTCGTCCAATAAAACTAGCAACTTAATCAAACACGAGATATCCCATATTCAATAAAGTGACGAAACGATCACGTTCCAATTGAGGGTATTCAATTACCTAAATTCAAATGCATTAATTGATCAATAAAAAATTCACAATTTATTTCGAATAATCCCAATTTAATTAACTAATTGCACACCCTCAACCTACACTAAATCCTTCTCTTTTTTTCGAGGCATTTACATTTATTTCATTATCATTTAAAATGTGATTAAAAGCAGTTTTTGGGTCCTATTAATGTTCTGTAGGAAAATTTTTACAATAATTGTTTTTATCATAGTAATAATGTCCCATGAGCTGGAAGGAAAAGCACGATAGGAAAATTGTTCAAATCATAAGTATTAATGGAACGTGATTGTCTGTGTTTACACAGTTTCAAAATTATCGATAAGTGACTAAAAAAACAATATTCTAATAAATTGAAAAGTGGCCTATTTACAATTCATAATTAACTTATATCACTTATAATTGTCTGGACTTCGTGTTGAATCATTCAGACCATGGGACTCATTACCAAAAACAAGAACACCTGGATTTTTCTACTCAGGCGATGCATCAACACCCTCTACTCGCTATAAAATACGAGTATTCCTTGAATTAATAAACTCATCTCTAATCAATGTATTATTCGCATTTCATCATTATTCCATTCCACTGTTTAATTCATTTTTTTTTCTCTTTTAATTGAGGACACGACACGACGACGGTACAGTCTCTAAAGCGGTACAACAATTGGACTCTACTCACGCTAGATGATTACGGCCCATGGTTTTTGCGACTTTTTTTTCTAAGGTATCATGGCCAAATAATTTTGCAAAACTTCTACGGAAATTAATTTGCGGAAGAAGATGAAGAAAAATGGTGAATGTAACGCGCGCCAGTGATATTTCTTCTTGAGTTCACAATCATTTTTTTTTAATGAAGGACCATTGGAAATTCATGTGAGAGAATAAATAAAAAAATTTTAATACAATTTTTAGAAATCTACTGTAGGCCAAAAAAATGTGGATGTTAGTTGATTTTAATGTGGACATTTTTTTGCGCCAGGATTTTTTTTAATTTGTGCATATTACTTCATTGCTTTCAACAGAAATGTCTGAGAATTCAATTTCTTAAGTTAGTCAATAGATTATTTGGAATAGAGGAACTGATTAAAAAAGTTTGAAGAATACTTCTGAGGTTCCCTTTATGAATATAATGATTTTATGCATGAAATATTTAGATTGAAAGGCCACTCTTTGCGTGGAGAAAGATTTGCTTAGATTTAAAAGAGTTTGTGTGGGAAAAAGAATTAGCAGTATTAGAAAAAGGATGACATCAAAGTGCAGGTTTCCTTTTTTAGTGCAGTCAGCTTATCTCAAAATTGTGTGAGAAATATACAAGTTGCTACTTCCTAAGTCAAGCCGTTCCATATGACATGATGTTGCTATATTTGACATAACTTTTTATATTTGAACGAATCTTTATCCCACAATTGCAGTTCTTTTTTTTCATGTATGAGTTTCATAGTTCAGTTCTCAGCTTATTCGGTTTATTATATTCTTCTATTGTGAATAGGTTTTTATTTTTCAATTTGATATGTCAACTCAAGTCTCATGAAAATTATCTGGACATGATTTTTAACGAATTACCTGAACTTTTTTAATTAAATTTTAGGAAGAAATCGCAATTTTCCCTCAAAGTGCTCAATGTTCAGGTCAAGGAAAATTGTTTTCACAGAAGTTATTCTTTCCAACTAATTCCTATCAATTAATTTTTGCAATGTTATTTAGCCATACAACAGTTTCTAACGTTTTACGAATTTCAATAATTACTCATATTTCTATGCTGTGTGGGGGGGGGGCAAAAGGGGTTTAAGGCTGATTGGTTGTGAAAGGCGTAACTCCATTGTTCGCCATATTGTCTAATATTCCGCCGATATAAGCAGCAACATCAACCTGACTCTCCTCGGATCGACGAATGAAAGGATGTTCCAGCAGTTTGTTGTACTTCGGCCGCTGGTTCTCTTCCTTAATTAAGCACGTATTAACAAAGTTAACGAACTCAGCGGTGAAATGATTGCCATTGCCATTAGGTGATAGTCGAGGCGGATCCCCCTGGACAACCTGGTAGAGCTGCTCGAAGACCGAATTCCATTTGGGGTAGGGGAAATAGCCAGTTGCAACTTCCATTAGAGTTATTCCTAGAGACCTGCAGTTAATATATAGGTAAGTACAGTTGAAGTTTGTTGAGTTTATTGTTTTTTTCGTGAAAATAAAAAATACACCTTTTGATATTTTTGATATTCAAATTGTGTGAGTTCTTTCAGATATTTGCAATTTTGGATTTTTTTCCAAAAAGTTTGGACGTTTTTGAAAATTTTGGAACGTTTGGACATTTTTCATTTTACTTTTACTTTTTCCTTGTAGTTTTATCATATCTGATTGAAATTTTGGAGATTTGTAAAACTTTCGAAATTGTAGAAATTGTAGAAATTTTTGAGCTTTTTGGAACGTCTAGTGTCCAAAAATTTGGAAATTTCAAGAATTGGCATTTTTTGAAGTTTCTTAAGTTTTAGATGTCTAATTTTTTGAAATTTTTGAACTTTTTAAAATTTTTAAATTTCTTAAAATTTTTGAAATTTTTAAAATTTTTGAAATTTTTGAAAATTTTGAAATTTTTGGAATTTTTGGAATTTTTGAAATTATTGAAATTTTTGAAATTTTTTTGAAATTTTTGAAATTTCATGAAATTTTGAAAATCTTCCAGACTTCCAGACGTTTCACGTTTTTATAATTGGTTTTCCTGGAAAGTCTGAAATTCTCAAATATATGGACATTTTCAAAATATTTTGAGATTTCGACTTTCATAAAAAACAGAAGTCGAATTTGAATTTCACAATTTTCTCGGGTATTTTTGAAGTATTTAGTTTTTTTTAGACTCTACTTTTAAAATGATTTTTCTCTCTCAGGAAATTGGTGTTGCCAAAAACAACGAGAATTTAATAAAATGAATACAGACCATACGTCACTTCTGACGTCATATCCGCGAGCCCGTTGGGGGTCAATGCGTTCAGGAGCCATATAGGGCCGACATCCAGCATCCCGGGTCCTCGCAATGGAGTCCACGAGCTGGCCCGATATCCCAAAATCACAGAGTTTGATGTTGCCACGCCTATCCAGGAGTATATTGCTCGGCTTCACGTCCCGATGAATTATCCTCAATTTCTCCTTCAAGTAATTCAGCGCCCTGACAGTTGCCACTGTTATCTTGCCAAGAATGGACTCTGGTATCCTCTTGTTCAATCTCTCGTAAATGAATTTGTAAAATTTATCTAGCGATGTGTCCATCAACTCCATACATATCCAACAATCACCCTCCTTGAATAAAGCTCCATAAAATTGCACGATACATGGACACTCGTTTGACTTCATCACTACTTCGAGGTCCATCAATAACTGATTCTGCTCACGCTCATCCACAGTAGAACGAATTCTCTGGAAAAACATTTTTGTAAGTAATTCATACTGTGTGCGATATTGATAGGTGACTAAGAAATATCTGATGGAACTCTATATTTTTCTTTGAAAGGAACTTCGTAGCTGAGCTGTTTTAACATTCACCAATATTTCAGTTTTCTTATGCTTTCCTAGATTGTCAAAATTTGAAATTTCTAAAGTTAAACAAAAATTTTCATTTCGGGATTATTTTTTTTAATATACAAAATTCTAAGAATTGTTAAAATGTTGGGAATTGTGGGAAATTTTAAATATTGCAAGTTCTGAAAATTTTGGAAATTCCAAAAAATTAAATTTTATCAATATTCGAAATTTTTGAAAATTTTGAGTGGGAAAATTAAAAAAGAAATGACCATCGAAAAATTAATGAATTTAATAAATTTGAGAATGTTACACATTCAAAACTGCACAAAATTGTAAAAAGTAAAGATCAAGAAAATTGGAACATTTTAAAATTACAAAAAAAAGTAATTTCTTTGCTATTTGATTTCAGTGTAATTTTCTACTTTTCATCAAAAAAATCTACAGATCAACAGTGTAGTGCAGCTGGTAAAACGACGTAAGTTAACTAACTTTCAGTCCCATTTTTGATGCATATACCAAAACTGAGGAGAGATACGGAAAATTCCATAACAAACTTTTTCTGGAGGCAATTAAGGTCTACAAAAAAGTTCTTACGAAGATTACGTCAATTTTTTCTCTAATATCATTATTTTTTATATTACTACAATATATATATAGTGCGTTCTTAAGTTTAAGTTTGAGGAAGAAAAAAGGTACGTACCTTCACAGCCATAACAGTATTGCTTATCCTATGGATCATTTTATTTACAGTACCAAAACCTCCCCTGCCGATTTCTCCGACATCTTGGAGATCCTCTGATGTAAAATCGTACACCGTGTCTGGGGATAATTGCAGTTTCCCGGTGCTCTGCATTGATTGACACATTCTCAACTTGTCTCTGTAAACCAAAAAAATTGTAATGAGAACACCCAAATTATTTAAATTGTTAGTATTGTTAATACTTCATATTTTCATAAAAGTTCGCCAATGTTTGAATCTGTATGGAATTGAAAAGTTTTTTGATACATTTTACATCTGGCATTTTTGAATTTTGAAAATTATTGGAAGTGTTTTTGGGTTTTTTGGACTCTTTTTTTTTAGAATTTATGAATTACTTGAAATTATGGAATTCTTGAAAATTTTGGACCATTTCCCATTCATTCAAGGTTCTGGAAATTCGTGAAATTTTGAAAAAAAAAATATGATTTTTCTTACAAAATTTTGACGTTTATCGAATTAACAAAATACGGCATTTTTTTATAAGTGTTTTAAGTTCATTTTTTTTTGTATCATTTTTGGATTATTCTATAATCTTATTATTAGCCTTTGGTTGTTGCATTTTAGGAAATCTACTAGAATTGAATAAAATAAATAAATTTATGAATCAAATTCAACCTAATTTACCTCGCCTTCTCCGGAAAATGCGTAGGCTGTGGAGCTGTTCTCGGTCTAGCTGGCAGCTTGGGTAAAGGCAAGGGGAGAATGGGACGTCTGTGAACATAACAAGTAACTTGATGAAAATATTCCAACAAAACAGGAGATTTCCTCAGATTTTTATTTTAGATGAGTTAGCTATTTCAGAAATTAAGACGATTCCATAATTGGGAAGACGTGATTGAATTCAGAATTGTATTAATTTTCTTAATATCTTAGCCACTTAAGCTCCAGAAAGATATGCCCGTAGGTGGGGAAAGGATTGAATTTACATTCAAAATTCAATTTCAAAATTTTGTTATACTCCTTTTGCAGTTATGCCAAAATGTTAATTTTTTTAACTAAACAGAAAAAACGTTCAATTTGATTTATTTAAACTATATGTATATGACATAAAAAATGATTCCAGGGTGTTAACTTTTTGTAACTTTTTTTTTACAGAAAGTAACACGTTTTATGAATAGTTAGACGAGCCCATACAAAAGTAGTACAATCAACTCGAAATGTGGTGGCATTTACTCTGTAAAACAAATACACATATATAAATGCTGATAATAGTTTTCAGGAAATAATATCACTTTTCCTTTCTATAAAACTCTATTTCCTCATCTCTCTATAAAACTCATTTTCTACAGAATAGTTTTAGTGTATAGAAGTTTACGGGTGTTATGGGAGAAACTACCAGACCGTTGCTGAGGACCAATGTATCGAAATCTAAGAGAGATATCAAAATTTTCATGAGGACCGTTTTTGCAGAGCAGAGTGAGAGCTACAAAAAAGGTCCTCTTGCAAATTCGGTAGTTCCCTTCGTTTTGAAGATATCCACGAAATTAGAAGTTAATGAGACCCAATGTCCACTGGCGTTGTTGGGGTTCATCGACATCTGCATCACGTCAAAATTTTGAGCGACTTCAAGAACATATTTTGCACTCATCTAAAGGGCACGAGCAACTTTGTCGTTCTTGCAAAATTATCTACAAGGCTCACTAGAAGTGTCAACAACAACCCATTAAATAATTCAAAATTAGGATATATCTCCCGACTTGTGAACTTGGAAAAAATTATTTCAGTGTGTGGTGACCCCTGAAATTTTCGGAAATCACCTCTTCACTATATTGTTCAGTACCATTCAAATTTTCCCATTCATAAAAATGCTTACGCTGATGGTGGAGTGGATGCAGTTGAATTGCTCGAATTTGTTGAATTGGGAACGACAACACTTGTCCCCTGCGTTGGGAAAGCCAGCTTGAGCTGCCTCTTCTTATCAGCTGAAATCAGAGCTCATTAAATTCCCCGAAAAGATCGCGCAATTGAAGTGTAATTAATTTGCGAGATATTTACCAGATTGCTCTTTCTGAATGTCATTGTTAGACCGAAAATCCAAATGTTGAAAGTTGAACATGCGACCCGATCCTGGAACTAAAATACATCTGATTAATACTGGCAATTTAATATTATCAAAAAAAAGAAGTGTTTTCATCGATTTTGGAGTATTGAGCCAAGCCTAAAGGTTAGAAATATATAACCCTCAAACCACTTGTTCCCACCAATCAATATACAACCTTAATGTGCAATTTACCCTGATTTAATTGATTTGACGAGTTGCCTGTATTCTCAGCCATAATATACTTGGTATTTTGAACTCGTGTGATGGAAACACGTTGGAAAAAGTCTCTTTAGGAGACTTTACTGTTAGAATTACTTGGGATGTACGTTGTGCCCGGGTACATTGTTTGAATTGCTCTTGTGTTGTGATTTCAAGTTGACGTTTCGTTGGCCTACGCTGGTATTTTCACTTGTAATTATCGAGTGCAATTGCGAATGGAAAATACTTGATTGACAATAATGGGGCAAAAAATGTCAATGAAAAAATCTCTTTTGCACGGAAATACGGCGCTGTTGAACGGCGGTTGAACTACGGCGCAATCGGTGGGTTTTTCTGGGAAGATTTTTGGTTTATCTGCAGCGGGAATTCTGATTTTTGACAGGCGGTACGGCAGATGGCGCGTGGCTCGTGGAAAATTTGACAGGTGGCTCTGCTAGTATTGTTTTTAACGGATAGTGGTTTTGTGAATTTATTAATTGGTAATTGTTAATTTAGCATTTTCGCAGATTGAAAGAGCATCAGTTGTTACGGAGTTTTGTTATTTAGTGTTGACGGTGTTTATTGGAAGAAACCTGACGAACGGTTCAAGAGTTTCGTAGGCTTTTACAATCTGTGAATATTTTACAATTTCGGTCGTTGTATATTTTTTATATTGGGATATTCTTGAAACTGTGTGAAATCCGTTATTTGTCTACGCATGTTTTAGTCCCTCTAAATTTCGTGAAATGTGAAGTGGTTGCAATGGTTAGTTCCCGCCGAAACTCTCCCGCCAAAATTCCCGCCTCAGAAGTCTGCGCGTCAAATGTGCGCAATGAGCGAAATTAGTATTATCATAAACGTTAGTGGCATTTTTCAAATTTTCCTATTTATGAATTTGTGGAATTTTCCGAAATTTGTTTAAAGAAATTAAAAGGAAAAAATATGTAAGTTTTTTTTTAGAATTTTATGTCGATAATTTTATTTGCGGCAAATTAAAATGGTCAAGTTCTAGTGACTATTGAAATTGCAAAAAATTTGGGTTCACTCTATGTGCTTAATGATGAACCTGAAGAGAGAAATTTGTCACAAATTATGTTGTTTAACACAAGTACAATATTTATTAAGCACTGATAATTCCGTCTCTCATCGTGCGCATAGTGGAAAGTTATAAATTTCATCAGATCAGGGACGTCAAGATGTTCTGATTGTCTTAGCATCTTGATCGCATTAATCGCCGAGAGAATATTGAGGCAAACTTTGAGTCGACACACACATACACACACCTATTACGTGTCAAAGGTTTAAAAATGACTGAAAATATCTTGAAGGCTGACGGTTCAACGGCAAATGGATTTTCCACTTTCGGGTGTAAAACTATATATATATATATGTATGACCTTTCCCACGGGAAGCTGAGAAATTATTATGATTTAATAAAGTCGTGAATTCATACAACCTGTTAGTGCAGTTGTACTGAACGGAAATAAGGTGAATAATTTCTCAGGAACATTTTCCTTACAATGAATAATATATCTGAGAGACGTATGCTCCAGTCATTGAAGGTATGAGGATATATATGAACGTTTACATTAAATATGAATCATAATTGATTGGCAACCTGAATTGGATAATTAAATCGTGCTGGAGTAATCGACTTCAATATTTGACATTTGACACTTTTACAATTAGATATGTCAAAATCCCAATATATAACCGTCAAGTTAAAGATATTACCATTCATACTACAAGAATCACTTATCAGAAATACAATTAACGATTACATGAACGGATTTTCCAATAGGAAAAAAAAAATGGAAAAGGTCCAGAGAAAATCTGTCCTTTTCCCTAAACTTTTCCCCAAAATTTCACAACGGCATTTTCCTTGCAATTCAATTTCCCACAATACATGGCTAGGCTAAAATCTCGCAATTTATTAACTGCCGCGTGCCGCATATGTGGCACTGAATCACTTGTAAAACAACATACTGTTGTTCAAGTGCGGTGATACAAATTTTCAGAACCATTGCGCGTACTCGAGATCCAACATACGTTGCATTGCGCTCACTACCTCAGTGGTTATGATCATAACAAGCATGCACAACAATTTCGGGTAATTTCGTGAGCTGAGTGCTATCAACACGTCCTCAACACCATAAACCTCATCAACAACGGAGAAACGCGGATGGTAGCGCTCGTGGTATTATGGCGTACGGAAAGGAAAAAATCAGAGAAAAAGCTGGTTTGTGAAATGCAAATGCGTCTAACATTTCTGAGGATGTGAGAAATAAAAAGTTGAACTGATTGGGTAAAGGGGGGGGGGGAGGAGGAGCAGGAATGATTTTATAAATTTTCACCACTTTGCATGTGATTACATGTAATTATCAATGAATTAGTGTCAGCATGCATCCTAATTACGTACGGGTATACATTACTCAACCTCTAGGGCTCATTTAACTTGGGGGGTGGGGCCCTCCTCATGTTCACCCCATCTCGAGTGTTAACACGGTGTATTACGGATATTCAGGAGGTGGTGCAGACACTGTGCGCTCCGGTGGAATGAACTAATATGAAGAGCAGAATAAAGGGCTCAGGCAAGACAATGCTAATGTCTTCCCGAAAAATGCATATACGTAGGACCAATACACGATTCACGGATGAGATAAAATGCGAATCAATTATTGTTCACCACTAACCATGTGTCAACGCACACTTGAAATAATAACGCAATATTTTCAAAATGATAAAGTACTGAAACTAAACAGGTTCCGTTTCATTTGGTGGAAATATTGTATCGAGTTTTGTTACGAAAATTTATAACAAAATGTTACAATTTTGCCGAAAAAATTTACCTCTACATCTACCTCAGAAAAGGTCCCGAATTCTCTAAAACAGTTTCTTAAAAGATTTCAAGGATTTTAAAGATGGAGAAGGCTTATAAATTCATGACTTTAAGTAATCCTTTCCACTTAAGGTATTACACGCGCCGGCAAAATGTGTAAGAGGCGAGAACGAGGAGAATCTACTGTTCTCCTTCAGAAAACCAATCTCTGAATAAATGATTAAATATATGAAAGAACGAGAGGGAAATTGATTTTGTTAGTAGGTCAAATTCAGGCACATCTATATCTTGTCGCTGTATATTTTTCACTCTTCCTATGAGGCAAAAATACTTCACTGAGTTTTATCCAACTAACGGAATCTTGTTAACCATATAAGCAGAGGGTTGAGACTCAGGGAGTGGACGCTATGTTGGCACTCAGGTATAGAAAATAATTTCCAATATTTAGATCCTACGTGTTAGTTGCGGGTAAACCACTGTACCAAGCGTACGTACCTGCTGCCTGACAATGCGTAGAATCACCTATGTTGAATACATAGTTTAATTTGAATATACATATTGTCATTCTGCTCACTTGACCCTCATAATCCAACATTATGACTCCGAAAATAAAATATCTCCGAGTCATGAAATTTTCGGAATGATCCAGTGCGCATCAAGTGTGACTGCGTCACCTGCTATCATTTTTCTCCATCTGCATGGTGGAGCACATGACTGACTTAGCATCAAAGCAAAAACAAGCGCAGACACTCTTAATACAATCTCCAAAAAAAAAAAAAAAAAAAAAAAAAACCCGAAAGACCAAGGGTGCATAACTGGCGCGTGACGAATATAAACGGATGATCTAGAATATGCTGTGTAAAGAGCAGAAAGTGCAACAGCCAAGATGCTGGGCCCGTTGTGCGGCTTTTGCATAGCATAGTCAGCTCTTCCCCCCCCCCCTCCCTTCACTATGCCGGCACGCCGTAATAATACGTAATATCTTTACTGTTTTAGGCAGCCCGTTGGCATTATTCGGATGCCGAGCGTGCCGCGGAAGTTTAATTTCGAATTGTATTATATCCGCAGGGCCCACCCCAGCGCGAGTTGGCTTGGGCGCTACTCAGCGAAGGGATTGGGACGCCAGTGGTGGAGATGGACAACTGCAAAAACCAAAAGGAGGACTTTATTCCTCGTTGCATGGAATTAAACCACGAGGTGCGTTTGTCTTCCCTGGTAGTTGCTCGTGCGACAGCGGTATGCCGGATTGCTGACAAAGTCGCTTTATTCGTTGGTTTGAAAATTAATTTTTCTGGGTGTGAGTGGAGAGGGAATGATATCATGAGAATTGGCGATTTCGGGTTTATGATAGGAATGTTATAAGGGGGAGAGATATCGTTTTAAAATTTCGAAATTGAATTTTTTCATGGGAGGATATCAAGGCCGGGCGGGAGCCTACCCTAACGGAAAGGGGGGGGGGTGGGTTACCTCGTAGGCGCCCGCCATCGTAGCACAGGGGTTTCTGGGGGGGGGGGGGGGGGGGGGGGGGGGGGGGGGGTTTACCCTGCATTTAGGCATACGACGGCCTAAATGGATGGGTGTCCAGTATGCCCTTCCGAAGAAAATTGTGAAGAGCGGGTAGGGCGAGGGGTAGGGGGCACAAGAATGAGAGACGGGTGAAACACACACAGAAAACCTCATAGATCTGACACATTTCATTTTTGGGGGAATTACAATAATTTCCTCTATCGGGAAACCAAAAAAATTTGAATTTTTCCTCAGAGATATTTGACTTTTTAATGAGCATTTTTCGCCACGTGGAAGGCAACCACGCGATCCCCGCTGCTCATTGCTCGTATGGCAGCGGTGTACGGGATTCCTAACAATGTCGGTTTATTCGTTGGTTGGAAAATTAATGTTTCGGGCGCAAATGGGTGAGGATAAATGAGGGAGACATTTTGCTAATATAAAATTGGGGTGGCAAAAACTTAGTCTCTAAAATTTTCACATTTCTTTTGAAAAGTTACTTTGACATTAGCTGACTGAGTAAAAAATTACATCTACATGAACGTGAAACATAGGTAAATATTATGAAGTTCGACTAAATTCCGCTTGCAAGTACATCTTTCATTTCTCGTTTGACCTGTTTTTTACCCGTGTAAAGGTATCAAAGTCACAATTTACTGCATTTTACAAAAAATAAACGTAAGAGCACTTTATAGAATTCTTTTCCTCCCCCGGCACTTGACTTAGAAGATTGACGATCGCGTGCAACACACGCGAAACTCCACAGAGTGAGGAAAAGGTGAAGGGCTCTCAAGCAATGTTTCTCGGAAGAGTGTCTAAGGATTCATGGCATCCGGATACGAGCCAGGTGAACTTCTGACCGGAAGTCGAGGGCTAAGTGTGGCTTCCGCTACCATTACCGTTCGGTAAACGCGCCTCTCCGCCCGTCTTTTCCTTTTTTTTTTCTTTTTTTTTCATGTGAAATCCGGTTCTTCTCCGCGCGCCAACGGCCGTGGGTCACGGTAGTATTCCACTGTTTGTGGTTTGATTAATTGCAAAAATCATGAAATGCGTTGTGAAATTTACCAATTGGAACATTCAGACGCAAATTGTTGAGTGGTAAGACTTTGGGCTACCTGTACTTTGGGCCAACATTACACCCACCTTGGCCTATCTTGAATCAACGCTGGACCAACATCGCGTCTGGGACCAAACATCCAGACAAACTGCTAGTCAATGGATCTAACAAATTTCTCAACTCTCGTTTTCATCCACCCGGATTGTCCCCAATTCACCATAACAAGCCAAATGAAGCCTTTTCTCTTCAGCATATTTCATGTCATCACCTCCAAGAAATTTAATATTCTCCGCAATAACAAGGCCGAAGGAATATTCGAATGCATATTAGATGAGGCTGGCCTTTTACACAGGCCTAATTAACACTCATTTAAATTTTCGGCTCGCGAAGCTCGCACAAACGAATAGTACTTGCTAACGACGCTACTTCATTGCCGATTCACTCGTTTCACTTTGGATTAAGAGATGCCCAGTCCGAAATCCCCAGTGGTTCTGCATACTCGTATGTATGTATAAACCGCTTGGAGGTAAACGCATCACGTGTGTCGACGGCCAGCACCACCATGAAAATGCATACGCAAATTTCCAACGAGTAAGTAGTCGGGGTCACTGCTGAAGGCATTAAGTGGTGCAGTATCGCAGGGTGAGAACTCTTCCAGACTAGGGATTTGTCATGACCCTCCCCCCCCCCCCCCAATTCCCTAATTTAGATCAGGTTGTCGATATCCCAGATGGGGAATTCGAAGCTTGAACGATGAGATCACTCTTGGTCCGACATTCGATGCCGAAGCTTGGACTTGATAGTTTCGTCATAGCTTCATCCCATGTATAAGCCTAGATCAAACCAAGATTAGTTATATCAAAGATATCCAAGCTTTGTTGGCCCAGCTGGTGTCAAGCTTGACTCAATCTTAACGTCCCTAGCTTTGGTCCACAGGCAGAATCCAATCTACGTCCAATATTGGATACATACATACATCCAAGCTTACTAGAATCATCCAAACCCAAGCTTCAGAAACCATGTTGCGCTAAGCTTGGTCTGGGCTCAGCTTTGTTAGCTTTGAATCTTAGCTTTAACAAGCATGAATCCCGGATTGCTCATACCATCTAAACCCAAGCTTCTGAACTAAGGTTGAACTAAGCTGGATTGAAGCATATTTTTCCTAGTTTCGATTTACCGGCTTCAGCGAAACTCTGCTTAATATTGGATACATATATAAATCCAGAATTGCTGCACTTCCTAAACCCAAGCTTGGAAACGAATGTTCAACTAAGCTTGGTCCAACCTCAATGTTCCTATCTTTGAAGTTTGAACAAAGATAAATTTTGTAGCTTGGACCCAGATTAATTCCGGTGCTTCGACCACGAGAAACTTTGGAACTTGGACGAAAATGAATTTCGAGGCTTGTACCAAGATCAAGTCCGAAGCTTGAATGGAGATAAAGTTCGAAGCTTGTATTAACCTACGTAACCAAGCTAGGACGAAGCTTATTCTCTAAGCTGGGATTGGCCTTACATTCGCATGTTCTGCACAGATTGACCGAGGCTCCAAAACACAGGTTTGGCGAAGCTTAGTCATGCCTCGTCGAAGCTTTAATCAAGCTTCATCGCATGGTCAAGACCCACCTGGGATCTTGGGATTTGTTATAACTTTTGGTGATTGTTTCTCGCCTGGCAGACCGCGCATTTTTGTCGCGTTTAAAAAAAATCCAGTTGATGCTGGCCTCTGGTCCACGGTACAGATTTCTCTCGCTTTACTGTCCCGCTATTTGACAAAAAAAAATATCTCGAGTGAAACATTTTACGATGCAGTCTCTGGGGATTGAGAGCGTTTACATCACGACAAAATCTCACTTACGGCTTACCGTCCTTTCTTATGAGCATTTTTCACTGCAAGTGTGAAGGGGAAAAAACGGAGCATCGAGTGCTGTAAGACGTTACCAAAGTCCACGGGTAGAAAAAAATTGGGGCTAGAACAGTGGCACGCTTCGTTGTCGAGCATAAAAGCAGCGTGTCTGAGGGCGATAACGCCTTTGCCCACTTTTTCCCATGATTTTACTTCTAGCTCTTCCTATGTCTCGTGCACGAGATGCACTGATCGGGGGGGGGGGGGGGGGGGGGGGGAGGGAGGGGTTCCTAAAATATTAAAGAAAAATCATAGAAGGGTTTTAGGATAAGAAAAAAAAATGAAAAATCTGTAGTGAAATGTTCTGGTAAAAATTTATGCTCGCACTTTCCGAGTCCAAGGATTCTTTTGGGAATAGAAAAAGTGGTATTTACCAAAAATTCGGTGTTTAAATTATTTTTTAGATGTCGAAATATCCCTGGAAAAATGAACAAAATAAGTTTAAATAGAACACAATAATTTTTTATTAGAAGAGAAATATTTCTCGATTTGAATTTTAAAAATCTGTGAAATTGAAACAAAACATCTGTGAATTTTGGTAGAACGAAAATCACTGAAAAACATTAAATTTTCTGGTTTTACTACTTCCCTAATTTTATCGAAATTTCATATACAAACTGTGATAGCCCAAATAATAATAATGCCATAGCATGGAGGAGGTTTCCGCCTCGGCTTGGATACCTCACATTATCGCAGTAAAACAGTTAATATGGTAAGCAATAACTGTGCATGCTGCAGGATTATGGAGATATATTGCGACGGGTAGTTTATAACTCCGTACGTGGGCTAGGGTGAACTATCTGCCTTGTCCGAATGCCCATGTATTACAAACGAGTAATACCTCATGTATGTTAATTTATCATATGGTTTACGGAGGTAAAAGATCCAAATTTCTGGATCCTTACGAGTTTTAATTCATGAATTGGAGCGTTTCAGGTCTACGAATTAGGCAAGATTGAATTGGGTGTAATACACGGAGAAAAAAAACTCAAAAATTAGTGTGACTTCTCTCTAACGCATGGACGAATCGGATGGGGTCTAAAAATGTAGGCAATACGCTCTACAAATCAGGCGACCTCTCTCCGAATTCTCGTGTACAGCACCCGACTTTTTCTCGCGCATTAGAAACAAGTAGGAGAAACCGTATTTCTATAGTCCTACTGCTGAAAAACTAAGAGGCCTTCCTCAAATTTTAGTGTGCCACTCATTAAATTTTCATCAATCCCCCTTTACTGAGTAGTGACCCCTGTGGTCTAAAATATGGATCAGTAGGAACCGTGAAATGTCGATGACTTATTGCGTTAAATTGTCACATGGCCTAGCCTAATTTCGGTTATGAATCCATCATTTTTTATTGGTCCCTTTTTTGTTTTTACAATATGGCGGCCACCTCACTTTCCGTGTGTTTCGTGTTCGTCGATGCATGTTGAGTGTCATTAAATTCAGTTAGTAAAAATGAGAATGACGTCCTCAGATATTCTCGTGCGTTGGCACACTAATTTTTAAACTACCAAGGTACACTACTTTATACAGCGCCACCTACGAATTTCTGATTTGCTGTCTTGAATCAACCAAGAGTCAGAATTTCATTTGTTTGGCGCCACTCGATTTATCTCAGGGTTAGAGGGCAGCACACTAATTTCTGGGGAGAATTCTCATGAAATTGTAGCGTTTTTTTTCTCCGTGTATCTAACCATGTGGTGGGAACCATGTACTGAATGGGCCTCCCGAGCCATGGGTGGCCACGTGAGACACAAGTTTTTACAAAGTTTTTTTTCCCAATCTGCAAAATGCAGCCCAGGTGGGAATTGTCCATGCGATGAAGCTTGATCAAAGCTTGGACGAGGCTTGACTAAGTTTCGCCAAAGCTGTGTTTTGAAGCCTCGGTCAATCTGTGCGGAACATGCGAATGTAACACCAATCCCAGCTTAGAGAATGAGCTTCGCCCTAGCTTGGTTACGTAGGTTAATACAAGCTTCGAACTTTATCTTCATTCAAACTTCGGACTTGATCTTGGTACAAGCCTCGAAATTCATTTCCGTCCAAGTTCCAAAGTTTCTCGTGGTCGAAGCATCGAAATTAATCTTGGTCCAAGCTACAAAGTTTATCTTTGTTCAAACTTCAAAGATAGGAACACTGAGGTTGGACCAAGCTTAGTTGAACATTCGTTTCCAAGCTTGGGTTTAGGAAGTGCAGCAATCCTGGATTTATATATGTATCCAATATTAAGCAGAGTTTCGCTGAAGCCGGTAAATCGAAAGTAGGAAAAATATGCTTCAATCCAGCTTAGTTCAACCCTAGTTCAGAAGCTTGGGTTTAGATGGTATGAGCAATCCGGGATTTATGCTTGTTAAAGCTAAGATTCAAAGCTAACAAAGCTGAGCTCGGACCAAGCTTAGCACAAGATGGTTTCTGAAGCTTGGTTTTGGATGATTCTACTAAGCTTGTATGTATGTATACATCCAATATTGGACGTAGATTGGATTTTGTCTGTGGACCAACGTTAGGGACGCTAAGATTGAGCCAAGCTTGGCACAAGCTGGGCCAACAAAACTTGGATATCTTTGATATAACTAATTTTGGTTTGATCTAGGCTAATACATGGGATGAAGCTATGTCGAATCTATCAAGTCCAAGCTTCGGCATCGAAGGTTGGACCACGATTGATCTCACCGCTCAAGCTTCAAATTCCCCACCTGGGAGTGGGCGACTATCGCGCCAGCAATGACATCCGTTAAAGTGGCTCGACCACTTAAGGGTTAATAAACTACATCAATTCGCAAAATAATCATGGAATACCGCAGCACGGATCTATCTTGGGAAGCAATTGGTAACTTTGGAATGCCTACAGATATGGAATGAGAATCGGACTCTTGGAAATAGAAGCTCCCCAGACTCCGTAGAATGAGAGGGTGGTGCTTCAGCTGAGGATTCTCTGCGTTTTACCGTAGAGACGGCCGAGAACGTAAATCACGACTACAGGAAATCCAACAAGTGATTTTATTACGTAGAACGTCCCCACCCACCCTCCTTGGTAGGCGGTAGCATCTACTCCTTTTGCCGTTCAATTTCTCTCTCGCGTGTCGCTCACACCAAATATCGACGCTAGGCAGCCCCAGACTCAAATTCCCTCGTGCGTGCCAAATAAAAATTCCTTAACGATTATCGATATGAATACTCGGAGTTTTATCAGGCTCTCTGGGATATGCGGTATGTTTTGTTATGCATCTTAAGCATTTGGTGTGCCATTTCACGGAGTTTTGCAATTATACTGTTAAATACTGTTTCGATTACGTCATAAACAATCTTGGAGGCTTCATTTTTAACTTCCCGATTTTTCGGAAAGTTATTGTAATGCCCCCTAAAACGATTTCTTTTCACTTCGTAACTGTTGTTTCAAGTATACCAAAATGCTTCCCGATGGATTCTGAACAAACGTCTCTGTGTGTGTATGTTTGTATGTGTGGGAACACAATTTTTCCTTAACGATTTCTCACGAACGGATCGAACGATCTGGGTCCTCGAGGTCTTCTTCGAAGCTGCTCCACGGAATTTCGATCGGATTGGTTTTAGGTTTAAATTGACCGAGCAGTTTTTTTGTTATTGACAATTGAATTGTTTACAACCCTCTATTTCACAAACGGTAAGAGATACGGCAGAAAGTATTAAGCAGAATTTGCTCTGTAAGTGGAAATGCATATTGAATTTTTTATCACTTTTTTCCACATTTGTTATAATTACGGAGGTATGACGGGTTTAACCCTCGACCGTTCGCACCCCTATCGGCGTCTCACTCCCACTTCAGTAATTCGCATAATTCTCGTCCTCACGCTGACTATGCGGCTCGTCAAATATTCATAATTATCTGCTTGATAAATACGATTGAAACATTTAATTGACGTATCGGAAAATCTAGCAATGACAACCAGAAATTACACATCGGGAAGTTTTGTGTGTGTGTTATCGGTGGTCCCCATGAAATGAGAACGCTAAGCGGGACGGGAACCCAACTGAACGTGGTGGGAAGGTTCCTCGATGGGCACCTGCCATCGTAGCATCCGGGTTTCTGGGGGTTTACCCTGTGTTTAGAAATACGGTGATCTGAATGGCGAATGTCGGCCCCAGCCAGACGGATGGGTGTCCAGTGCTGCCATCCGAAGATAGGAATTACAAACCAGAGGGACGGAGACAGAAAATCGGGCGCATATCGAATATAAAGAGAGCATAGAACTGATTGGTCTTAAAAATAAAAGTTCAAAAGTGCAAAATTGATTGAATTGATCACCTTTCACTTGAGTATTTCCCACCACACAAATAAAAAATTTTAATATTTGATCATTTTCCGTCAAATAAAAACGGTCTTGGTGTTCTGATGTTCGCATTCGAAATGTGATTATTGTAATTCTTAATACGGTATAATGTCAGTGGCTTGGTTGAGAGTTTAATTATAATTGTGGAATTGCTGGATCAGCGGGAAATGGAGAAATCTGATGAAAAATTATATATTGAATGAGGAGAAGCATGTTTTCGTCGTTATGCTTCTTTACCTTCATACATTCTTAATTCTTCTTGATGAGGTTTTCCCGAGCGGCTATTCACATTCGGATTGGGTGACACCATGATTTCAAAATGCAATCATCGACTCCGTGATTTCAAGGGTGATTTCACTGATTTCAATGAATGGTTTCACTACAGTGACTTCAAATCCCTCGGAGCGTGATTTCACTGATTTCGAATGATTTCAATGATTACCAAACATTTACAATCATTGAAATCACGTTTGGTAATCATTGGTAATCACTGAAATCACAGAAAAGATGAATGGTTATTCAAAAAATTAAAGAACTGAAATTTTTTGCGCTACTATTACTATTATTTTATTGTTTGAAGCCATACAATATGTCTAGAACTAAACAAATCTAAACATACGTTTTTAATTCTTCGTATATTTCAGCGGGAATCGCTAATCATCCGTTTTCTGTCACTACGTGGGGAGAAACTGTCTTCCGATATTGCTCAATATGAGGAAAATAAATATAATTCATAACTGTTGGACATATTCTCAAGTCACCGCCATTTAAAAATAGTACACTGATTATAAATGACTTCAAATGATTACACTGATCGCGAATGATTACAATGTGATTTAAAAAAATGATTTCAATTATTGAAATCACGTAAAATCACATGACTTCAGTGATTACGCGCTGATTTCATCGTGATTGCATTTTGGTTTCATCAGCGAGTGATACCATGATTTCTAATATGAATAGCCCCTCGGGTTTCCCTTCAATTAATGGATAAACCAAGGACTATAATGTCAATTGGATATTAAGTTCGTTGGTTTAAACTACCTAAATATTGTACAGTAGCCGCGCGGGGTCGCACTATACCCTAAATTGAGTTGAAGCGTAAATTAAAAAAAAATCGTTCTTTGACCTCGTTCGAGTGAGAAGTTCCTTATAAACTCGAATAAACAACACCAGAAATCAGGGTGTATCTACCAATACAGTGCAGTTGCCACAAATCTCCAGTTCGCGGGCTGAAGTTTCCGCGTACGAAGAGCTACAGGGTTCCCCCTCCACGCTCGCAATGGGCGTGTCCACAGCAAGAGAGAGATACTACGATGACTCGAGTGAGGACCATGCATGCTCCTTCGAGCCCTAACTTGTCCGGAACATGTATATCACATTGCCTGTGAGTCCCCGCGTGACGACATGCAACACAGCGGCCATACCCCTCAAGCGCAATCCCAGGTGGGGGTGGACAATGCGATGAAGCTTGATCGAGGCTTGACTAAGCTTCGCCAAAGCTGTGTTTTGAAGCCTCGGGCAATCTGTGTAGAACATGTGAATGTAGCACCAATCCCAGCTTAGAGAATAAGCTTTGTCCTAGCTTGGTTACGTCGGTTAACACAAGCTTCGAACTTTATTTTCATTCAAGCTTCGGACTTTATCTTGGTACAAGCCTCGAAATTCATTTTCGTCCAAGCTCCAAAGTTTTTCGTGGTCGAAGCATCGAAATTAATCTTGGTCCAAGCTACAAAATTTATCTTGGTTCAAACTTCGAAGATAGGAACATTGAGGTTGGACCAAGCTTAGTTGAACATTCGTTTCAAAGCTTGGGTTTAGGTGGTGCAGCAATCTTGGATTGATATATGTATCCAATATTAAGCAGAGTTTCGCTGAAGCCGGTAAATCGAAACTAGAAAAAATATGCTTCAATCTAGCTTAGTTCAACCTTAGTTCAGAAGCTTGGGTTTAGATGGTATGAGCAATCCGGGATTCATGCTTGTTAAAGCTAAGATTCAAAGCTAACAAAGCTGAGCTCGGATCAAGCTTAGCACAACATGGTTTCTGAAACTTGGGTTTGGATGATTCTAGTAATCTTGGATGTATGTATGTATGCAATGTTGGACGTAGATTGGATTCTGCCTGTGGACCAACGCTGGGGACGCTGAGATTGAGCCAACCTTGGCGCAAGCTGGACCAACAAAGCTTGGATATCTTTGATATAACTAAGGTTAGTTTGATCTAGGCTTATACGTGGGATTAAGCTATGTCGAAGCTATCAAGTCCAAGCTTCGGCATCGAAGGTCGGATCAAGATTGATCTCATCATTCAAGCTTCGAATTCCCCACCTGGGATTTCCAAGGTCAGGTGTAGGGGGGACGCATTCCCCTCTGCGCGCTGCCGCCGCGGGAGTTACAAATTGACGCATTACGAGAAATACACTCTAAATATGAAATCGAGTATTTGAAACTCCTCGCAATGGAATATAGGCGTGATTCGTATGATTTTGCTCCACTATGTCAAGAATATCTCAGGCATCTTACTGACGAAATCTGCAAAATTATCTCCACTTCTACAGATGTGAAACGTCCTGCCACAATTGTTTCCCTATAAATAAACAACTTCTTTTCTGTCCTCGTCATTTGTGAAGTATTTTTTTACTTACAAGCGTAAGTGGAATAGAACATAAAAGATTGGGTGAGATGTCAGATGGGGCGTTCAGATATACCTGTATATGGGAATGGAAACAGACAACTCCCTGGAGGAAGATAGGCATTTACTCGGCATCCGGTCCAACGAGAGCCCAAGTAAGCCCAAGAGGTTCGGCGAATCTGTGGCTAGAGGGCTACGCCGATCGTGCAAAAACCCTTGGACGAAATAAAACAGTTGGAGAAAATACTGAGACGGTAGGAAAAAAAACTAACAGCAGAAAGGAAAAATAAGGGAAGTAAGGAGGGGGGGGGGGGGGGCAAAGCAATAAGCCTGCCGTCAGGGACAAGCGTTGTTCCCGAGGCGCAATCCATTACTTAACGTGAACGAACAAAGTTAATATGAATACACGATGCTTGGGCAGAGAGTGGGTAATGTACTATATATATACAGGCAGGCAGTTTCAACGGGCGCGTTTACAAAATTAAAACTTAATGTAGTATAAGCGATTTCATTGTTAAATTAATTCATGAGCCAAAAGTTGGTAGACTACATTCAACGAGAATTTTTTTTTTTTTTTTCGATCACCAGCTCTTCTCTTGAAAGGAAAAAGTGTAAAATATTTTTCTTTTTTTCCTTTTGCACTCATCCATCTCCAGAAAGCCACATATCACCAATTATAACTCTAATCGATGTCGCGGAAAGCGCAATTCAATTGCCCGCTACGCCAATCTCGATCCTCCAGTATCCCATCGACAGCGTTAATTTCATTGAATTTAAATCGAGTCACAGCTAGTCAGATTTGATACACAGATATTATATCAACAATGTACATACAACGCCAGTCAGTCGTTTAACAATTCGCCGCGCGTCGCGTTAACAGTGTTACGACAACAAGCCGGAGTTGTAGAAACTTATAACGAGAAAATAATGAACCCGGGTGGCGGTCGGTGGGGTCTGCTTGGAATGCGAGTCGTTGCCTACTAACCCCCCCCCCCCTCCACCCTCCGCGCCGCCCTTTTGCCCTTACGCGAGTCGTGGGTTTCTCTCACCCCGTTTCGCTTTCTCTTAGAAGACCACTATGTATACCACCATCTCCACGGCTCTCTCGTCTACTTGACAGACGCAGTAGCGCATTTTTCTTTATTTTTCCTTCAGTCCTACCTTATTTTCCTCATGTTGCCTTTCTGTAATTTTTCCCCCATTTTTTTTTTGCACCTCACATTTTGCAGACGCCGCTGAAGCACTCTGGTTACATGCACACCGATAGCAAGGGTTATTGCTCAGAAATAGATTCCCCAACTAATTTGGTAATAAATGGAATTTATTTTTTGATTTTTAACCCTTAACTGCCACACCTCAGTGCGGCCACGTAGCTGCCACGACGGGGTGAATTCTCATTTATTGGACATATATTCAACATTTCTAATGATTTACATTAATAAATTTATAGATGGCGCCTTAAAAAGTGGCGCCTTAAAAATGTGTGAAACTTCAAAAATGACGTTTTTCAGAAAAAAATTCATTACTCCGCCATTTTTTAATATCAAGGGCTAAAATTTCAGGATTGTACGCCCAAGATACACCACTATCATAAGAAATTAACAGTATACGTTGATCTTTCAAAAAGTTTAAAACAAAAAAAAATTTTTGCCAAGCAGCTGTTGCTGCCACACTGAGGTGACTTGTTATGTCATGGAATCACATCTTACATCTATATACTAATGAAAGAAATCGATATTTGTCTGAATTTCAATCATTGTAGACCTCTAATTTCACTTTTCCCCAGCCTGGGGTGATAAGTCACCCCCAGTGGCAGGTGAGGGTTAAATTAGCGATTTCAGAGGGAAGTCATTGTAATCACCCTGAAAATGGAAATTCCAATTTTCAAGACATTTTCACTATTCTCGATGTTTCACATCATCCGGACACGATTTTAGAGACGTGACTGTATGTGTGTGTGTGTGGTGAAAGCTTTGTTTGACGTTTCCGGCGGAACCACTGGACCGATTTATCTTTTTTCTTTCTGATCGACGCGTCTTGCTGGTTTCTAGGACCGAAAGGAGCGATTTGTTGAACTGATTATTTAAATTGTTATTAACAAATTGAATTGTTTATATCGCTCCATCGCAAGAACGGTTCGAGATACAAAAAAAAGTGTTCAATGAAAGTTGTTCCCCGCCAAGAAATACACATTTAATGTTTTATGACTTTTTGTCTTAGCATGCATAATTAATTAATTAATTAGTCAAACGTGAACTTTTCATTTTTTTTGTAATCGACACGTTCACTCGTGTTCAAGTCCGAAAGGAACGCTTTTCCCAGGACCTGATGCGGTCAATTGTTATTAACAAATTGAATTACTCATATGGCTTCATCGTAAGAACGAAGAGATATGACGAGAAGTGTCGAAGAAAGTTATTCCCCACAAAAAAATACACATTGAGATCGGGAAATTATTGGTTTGACCCCTAGAGCATCACACTCTCATCCTGTTTATTTTTTTGGAGCCTGCAAGTGTTTGTCGCATTTTCATGCAGGTTGTCATTTGGAAACATATATATATATATAACTCAAGTCGCTGGTCATTTTTCCTATTTTTTCAATTTTTAATTTTATAATTCCAAACTTCCGATGAAGTTTTGCTTGATCTATATCGACCATCGTGGGAATTTTACGCAAATTTTCGTCTCAATTTTTGTATTGATCACAATAACTTGTATTGCCCCATTAATCTAGAGATAATTGTCGGGGATTGTTCTTACAAAGCTTTGACAATTGCCACCACCTCGAAGAAAAAATATCACACCTTCCCAATTTTCGTCAAGCCCTGGTGTATTTTCTTTTCTTGATTTCCCGCAATTTTTCCTCCCATTTCCATATTTTTTCCCACTTTCCACATTTCACAGAAGCCACGCTCTGCTTATATCCAGAAACAGCACTTGGCTGCCTTTAGTTTCCCACCTTTTCGGGGATAGTACAGACGAAAAAGCCCAACTGAGTTCCCCTGTCCCGGGCATATCCCACCACCACAGAGCTGACTCAAGTGGCAGGAAGGGGTTTGTTGTGCGCTGTATGGGGTCGCCACTTGAGCCATGCAAATTACTGTGCCCAACCTCACCTTCAATCTCACTTGTGCACTTTTTTTTTCGCAAATGCCGTCTTGCTCTCACCAGTGGGTCTTTTTCGCCACTCAACATCGGCAGCCCTTTCTGCCGACACTTTCTCCAACGCCCCTGGAGCACCCTTGACGACCTTTCAAAAATCCATTCTACGACATTGAAATCCAGTCGCATGCTCTTATTACATACACCAAGTATACAGTGGGTTTCATCATTACGCACATGAGAGATGATTACAAACACAAATAGTGGGCGAAGTGTGACCGCGGTTCGAGTCACGAACATAACTCATCGATAGAAATTAGCAAATTCAATTACGAGTCTGCAAAGAAGTTTCTTGCTGAGGAATAAACGTCGGATGTACAGTGGACTTTCCGTAGCTCTTGGAGCGCCAGCGAGCAGAGGGGAGTGCGTCCCCACTACGCGTGACGGTAAGAAGAGCGCTTGAGGGGTATCGGCGTTGCGTTGCACACTGTCGCGCGTGGGCTCATGGGCGATGTGATATAGATGTGTTGGAGGGGTATGGCTCAAAGAAGGACGTGTGGTTCTCACTCGAGTCAGCACATTATGAAAATACACGCACACGCTCCCACACACCCTATTAATCCCTATATTTGGAAATTTCCAAAATTTCCATAATTCATTATGTTTTTTAAATTGCTACAATTTTGAAAATTCAAAAATTTCCAAATTAAAAAAAAAGAAATAAACGGGATGTACGTGTGACCCTCGACGGATAGCATCATGAACCCGATGTGTTAGTCTGTGTGTGTGTGTGCGTGTGTTGATAATTTGGGATAAATTAAACGCTATCGCCTTAATTATGAGTTTTACAAAATAAGTCGTAAGACAAAAAATGCACGTTTCTACACGGGGAACAACTTTTCGTTAAAACTTTTCCGTCTAACTCTTACTCTTCGTGTAATAGTGCGATATAAACAATTGAAATTGTTAATCAGTGATGTGTCCTGAGCTATGAAAGTTATGAAAAATGTCATGAAATATTATGTGTGTATTTTTGTATGAGGAATAACATTCGCTATACACTTTTTCTCCTATCTGCAACGGTTCTCGTGATAGAGTGTTTTAAACAATTAAAATCCGGAAGGTAGAAATTGAAAAATTGAAATTTTTTACGAGAATCCATAATTCTAAAAATATGGAATTATTTTGTACAGTATAGTTTCCAGTTTCGTCGTATTGAAACTACCACCCACACTCTTTTTAACCATGTTAAAGTGTTTACATTGAAGAAGAACCCGCCTCGCGTCGCTGGGCATCAATGACTACTTCGTTGAAAGAATTGACTAATGAGAAAATTCCGGAATCGCATTGCTCCTAGCTTCGTTTTCTCTTTTTTTCCTCTCACCCCGGAATCTCTCGACTTGCGGTTCGTCGAGTGCTCGCCACTGCGGCCCACCCCCCTTTGATCTCGATTCCAGCGGACACCCAAGTTTTCACTTTGACGACTCACCAACGTAGAAAAGACTACCAGCGATTGCTTGATAAAAATGGTACTCTTCACCCGTTCCAATGAAAAGTTTAAGGGCATCTAGAGGATTTTTTTCTCATGCGTTGCGCTTTAAAAAAATCAGACATACTCTAAATATCGAAAGCTTGAAATTGCCTCTTAAATTACGCAATTTGTAAAATCTCAAAAATTTTATTGACCAAAAAAAAAATCTAAAATTTCAAAAGTTTTTAACATTTTGAAATGTGAAATTACAAAAGAAACTGAGTCACCGAAATTTGGAAAAAAATCTATTTTCATTTCTCTGTCACTAGAAGTATTCACCCGATGAATATGGCACCCTTCACCCATTCAAATTAAAGCTTGAAAAAAAAAAAGAAAAACATATCAAGTATCTTTTCCCCGTGCATTTTGCTTGCTACCGCTGGCCCCGTCATTTTTGCTCCCACGTTTGGGTAAACAGAGGAGCAATGAAAAAGGAGAAAATAGGAGAAACAAACCCGGCTACATGTCCGCTCGCCGTTGTACCTCATTCTTTTTACCCCCCTTTCGTTTCACTGGATCTTGTATACCATCACGGAGGGATATTTGAATTTCGTAGATTCCACGTTACCGACTACCCGCGCAAAAAGAGTACGAAAAATAGTTTGAAACAAAAAGCCGAGGGTGGAAGAAAAAAAACGATATAGCATCGTATTTGTATTGGTAGTGGAACTGCGGAGGGAATCGAGCTTGGAATTTTCTTCCGTGAGACGAGCTGCGACACAAGTAAAGGGAGAGCGAGAGAGAGAGAGAGAGAGAGAGCGGGAGGGAGGGAGAAGGTGTGGGTGGAGGGAATCTGGTTGCGCGCAAGAGGTAAAACGTTATATACGATGTATATATAGCATTGGGGCAGATGCCTTCGGGCCTCGTGGTGGGTGGGTTGGTGGGGGGGGGGGGGGGGGGGGAATTCTGACATTGAAAAGATTTAAAAAATTCTGGAAATTATTGAGTCATTGAGAATTTTGAATGGTTCTACAATGAATCGCGCTTTGGCGGAAAAACGACAAATTATCTAGAGTGAGTATTGTAAGTGTTAATCGTATCAGAGCAAATCACTATCACCTTGGAGCCGCTTTGCACAGAGTTGGCGTTATCAATGATCCGAGTTGTTGCTGTGGGGCGGAAGTTCAAGACTTCCAGCACATATTATGGCATTGTCTGCAACTTGAAGAGCAACGGAGCAAATTGTTAATCAGATTAAGAGAGTCAACGTGCTCTCTCCCGTACACGATGAAGAAATTTGCAGATGCAGCTGATTTTAAATATGTTGATGAGATGTGTCAATTTTTGAGGGACTACCAAATTAGATATAAGCCAGATTACTCGATTCTGTTGAGATGACTGTTGAAATCGGTTAGAAATACCGTCCAATATTCTATCTTTAACTGACAGTACAAATAGATCTCATGTATGGATTTCAGCACTTTAAATAAATAAATCAATTTTTTAAAAATCATTTGGTTGGAAAACCCTTAATAGGGGAAAATCTTTACACTTGCTTCCATAAAAAGTATCCAAATATATTTCAGTAACTTGGAAATTTTGAAAATTAGATTGAAAAAATTTACAAGGTTCTAATGAAAATTTCTAAACGACCCAAGCGGGGGGGGGGGGGGGGGGGGGGTGAGGGGCGGAGAGAGAAAGAGAGAATCGTATTTGTATTGGTAGCGAAGGGAATCGAGCTTGGAATTTTCTTCTGAGGAGCGCTGCGACACAAGCAAAGAGAGGAGCAGAGAGTGGGAGAGAGACCGGCAGAGAAAGGGAGAGAGTACCAGTGAGAATGAAAGAGCCGGCGGGAGTGAGAAGGAGCCCACGAGTGAAATACTGGTGGGGGTGGGGGAGGGGGGGGGGCGTGAGGAAAGAGGGAATCTGGTTGCGCACAAGAGGAAAACTGTTATATACGTTGTATTCTATATAACATTGGAGACGGATGCCTCGGGGAGACCCCGTGTGTTCCTCGATTTGGTGCTGGCTGTAACACCCGCCGTTACGTGTGACGGGTTACGTGATAGTAGTGATAGTCCTTCTGAGGGGAGCAAGAAGGGGGGGGGGGGTGTGAAGATCGGATGGATTACAAGAATTCGATGGGGAGGGGCCTACTAGACACCTCGTCATTCCACCACGTTCTCCAATTTCAATTCCCATCTTTAGCTCCTATACGATTTTTTCCCGGCTCGAGGGGGTAAGACAAAACTTTAGCTCGTTATCGTAACGCTCCTACCGGATTTTTCAACTAAGGCACTTCTGCAGCCTTGTCTCTAAGAAGAAATATATTACTGGTGGGATGGAAGTGTGTTTGCCCCCGTCGGAAGCACAAATAAAACTTTCCGATTTGTAATTTGTGTTTCCCATTCATAGATTTTCCGACACGTCAATTAAATGTTCAAAAACTGGTTTCAGCGAAAAAAATAGGAATCATGAAATTTTGAATACTGGAATACAACAGGTGTCGCTACCTGCGACTATGTCACGTGCCGCACTGACCAATCACACTGCGCATCGCGCATTCAGACTCTCCTGTGCAAATGCGGGCAAACACGCATGCGCCGGCGGTAGTCGGACAACTTCGGATCTAGACCGAATATAAAAGTTTGAATAGTCATTAAAATTTTGCGCCACTCAAAATCAACCAATAACTAATAATTCACTACATAAAAGTGAGTCAAATTATGATCGAAGCTAAGGTACGCCGAGAGACTCCAATTGCGACATTGATTAGCTTGATTACAATTTTCCTTCGTAAATAATGATTGATTAAAACTTTTGGCGATTTTCATGCTTCATGTTTAAAAAAAAACCGGAAACTAGTGCATGAATTTCTTTCAAAATCCAATCAGGCCTAAGTTGCGGGAAGACGCATTGATTAAAAAAAAATCATCGAATGGGGTGATTCGGTTGGAAGAAATCGTTGTTCAAATATTGTGGGTACATATGTACGCGTAGATACACACACATACATACAGACATTTTGCCGAAAATGCTCGAGAACGATCAGAGAGGCTTTAGAGATAAAAAAAAAGAGGCTTTGGAGATATGATGAAATTTCCACTTTAGATTTTCGCGGCCATTACAATAACTTCCCTATATCGAGAAGTTGAAAAAAATCGTAATGATATAATCATGGAAATTTGTTTATATTTTTTGGGCATGGCCAAAGACAATTCTCAAAATTGATTCTTCAATTACGATAAAATTTATTGATCGGAGGATAAAACTTGATTTTCATTCATGAATTTTCGCATTTCCGGACGAAAAAAGCTTGAACATGGCTTACTACAGTTTCACAAAACGGAAGTGTAATTTTTGTCAAAGTTTTCTCAATGTGTGGAAATTTGTGAGGGCTATAATTTAAAATGTAAAAAGAGTTAATAATAAAATTAAAACTGGGTAGTTAATAGCTTGGGCACGAAGCTGCGCCCTCTGGCACCGGCTTATTTAATGATTTTCGTTATTGGTACACCCTCTCCTTCCGCCAATCGTAAAGCGATCGTTGAACATCTGTTGCCCCCCCCCCCCCCCATCATGTGCACATCGATTTTAATATCGGGCGATCATCTGTAGTTGAACAGTGAGTTCTTTTTTTTTGGTCCATTTAATTTCTTTTTCCAAGTTAGTGTTTTCGGTTATTTTCTATTTTTTCGAGAGACAAAATGTCTTTTTTCTTGTTTCAAGGAGTTATTGTAGTTTTACCACTGCACTTAATACCTCGAAAATTTTCAGATTTCCAATCTTGAAAAAGTTAAGGTTTGAAACAGAAGGGCACTAAAAAAAAAGTATTCATCTCATTATTTTGCTTTCCTCGTTTTGTTCCTATTCCTGCTATGCAGAAACTCTAGAGGAGGAAAATCTAAACGCCTAGGTTTTTCCCGATCCATTCGTCAAAGAGTTTACCGCCATAAAATCACAATGTCAAAGAGGCGTGCAGACCCATTGCTATTCTCCCACGGGCGCACTTTTTCGTGGAATACTCGTCTCCTGGAGCGATGACATATATGTCCCCCAACTTTTTGAATTTCCCAGCGCCTTGCGATCCCTCACCCATGCACCCACACCTCTTTATGTAATATAACTCCGGGATAGATTTAGCGCTGCGCGATTGCACGAATATCAAATTGAAAGCCGAGAGGAATTTTACGTTTTGATTCAAGTGGCTATGGTATACGATGGGCAATTGCCGTAATTCATGGGGTTTTTCATTCAATTTATAAGCTTCCCAGCAGGGAAATTTATAATTTTTCGCCCAAGAGTGGAAAATGTTTTTACGGATTTCTAGCAAATCTTTTCGAGGTGGTAATATTGTTCGAGAATTCTAAATCCGTTTTGTGTATTTGTGTGCGAGTGTGGTCTTGAGTATTTCTCCGGGAGGGACTACTGGGCACCCATCCATACAGCTGGGGCCGACCTCCCATGTAGAAATTTGAGCGGAGGTGCGGCCGGCCATACTCAACTACCGCTCTGTGGTGGAGCGGCGGATTTTAGCCGCGGCTCCGCTTCAAGCCGAGGTTGAGCGGCGTGATTTGTACACGGGCTTCGCCATTGTGGTCATCTTATTTCTAAACACAGGGTAACACTCCAGACACCCCTGTGCTATGTTGACGGGCGTCTGTGATGGAGCCGCCCCCCCCCCTCCTGTCGCGACGAGTTGGGTTCCCGTCTGGCTCAGCGTTCTCGGAATGTTCTTGCTATAGGTCGGAATACCGTTTGCCTTCCAAAGTTGTTCAGAACCTTGTTTTCCAATGTAAACGATTTACTATTTGAAAAAAACAACATTTTTGAAAATATGCGTTGTATAGAAATTCTTGGAACTTTGAAAGTCGAAACTTGGAAATTTGAAATTTGAAATTTGAAATTTGAAATTTGAAATTTGAAATTTGAAATTTGAAATTTGAAATTTGAAATTTGAAATTTGAAATTTGAAATTTGAAATTTGAAATTTGAAATTTGAAATTTGAAATTTGAAATTTGAAAAAAGTAGGGAAACTTTTCTAGACTTCTACAATATTTGGCGCTTTAACATACGGATTATGCAGAGAATGTGAAATTTTTAATAATCAATTTTTCAGTAGTACGCTGCCATCGATTTCCTATTAAATCCAAGGAGCGATGATCTGACTCCCAGATTTACGCGCACAATTTACTACATTTAGTTCCCGGGTTTACAGTCATTGAATTCCGCTGTTTATATGCTTAATTCATAATGTTTAGGTTTCATTTGGGATAGCACGGTTAACAACCGTGATATTGGACGATATGACCTACTGGATCATCCGCGCTATGTAGGTGCATGCAGGATGAATGGGCGTCATTCGAAATAGACCTTCATGAAAATTTCACTAACTTGGAAGAGTTCAAATAATGTTCCACCAATAGAGGGTCAATGGAGTAATTAAGAAGGGATTATAATGATCGGCAAAAATGTTGTTAGCTTATATCTTTTCTATTTTCAAAATCTTATATATATATTATATGTATAACATATATATTATATATGTATATATATGTTATATATATATGTTATATATATATGTTATATATATATGTTATATATATATGTCATATATATATGTTATATATATATGTTATACCATATATATAACATATATATATATGTTATACCCTCGTCGAGACAAAACGGCAAGACAGTAACAAACAGACCCAGGGGTCGCGAAACGTGATTGGTTTCATTCTCGAGGGACATGTTGAGCTGCTCACATTGACCTGAGTCCAGTCAACGTCACTCTTGGTGACTCCTGGTTACTCTGGATGTAGTCCAGCTACCGTTGATAATACCGGTAGAAGTAGTTGCTTGTATCTTTCCGACGCTCCCGCGCTATGGCGTTTTTTTTATTTGAGTCGAGATGATATCCTCAATCAATAAGTCTACTATGGACAAATACCGTTTCCATGCTCACATGATCGCGGAACAATTGCGTATTGATTTTTTGATAAAGCGCGATTCGAGAAACACGGCGCAGTGCTCGCGGTGTCACCAGATGCACAGTATAAACATTTTAAGCGCTGTTGCCACGTCTCGTACAGTTTTGAAACGTCGTGCCAATTCGTGAACCTCTCTCGCCACCTACTCATGTGCCGAGCATCAACGACAGAAGTCGACATACGCCGAGTATACCCGAACTACGTCTTCCGCCCATCAGACTTTCGACGCGCAGGTTTCCAACCTCAAAATCAGTTGTAATGAACTTTTTTATTGAATTTCAGGATACAAACTGAGTGTTTTTTGCAGAGAAAGACAGATGAAGAGTTTATCGAGGCAGAGCACGAAGGATTTTGTGAAATCTCAAGAATTTCACTTCATTTTCTGGTTTAAAAAAGTACATGATAGAATTTCAGTAAAATGTTATGTGCGTTAATCCAAAATATCATCGAATTTCATTAACAAAAGTTAGTGATTATCCTCACGAACAATTTGACTCGGAGTAGTAAATTCAAAAGTGTCCGTGGTACTCTTGTCGTATACCCTTTATTTAAGTGTACGAAAACTCGAGGAAGAAGTGTTAGTAGAAACGGGCAGATGAATCGTACAGCACCCAAGGCGGCTATAAGAACTCTGTCGAGCGTGTAATTTCGATCGTTCACTGGCGAAACGCTTTTCGTTCGACAAACTTTTTCGCCCCCGGCCGAGAGACGCCAAAGTGTGTATATCCGGCACCACATATCCTTTGCTATTCTAGGAGCCACTATTTTTTATTCTTCACGGCATACGTTTGGGGCAAAATGGGCCAATTTCGAATCGTTATCACTGTTTTTTGGGGTGAGGAGCATGAGGTGAGGTGAGGCCATTATGCATTTTGAATCTCACAAGATGTTTCACACATATGCATACACCCACCCATCTTGACCCACGCCGCCTCCCACTCCCATACACCCACCCGCCCTCCCACTCCCACACCCCCCCCCCTCCTACTCCCACACACCCACCCGCCCACTCTTCCACTCCCACACACCCACCCTCCCTCCGACTCTCACACACCCACCCTCCCTCCCTCCCACTCTCACACACCCACCCACCCTCCCTCCCACTTCCACCCACCCGCACTCCCACTCCCACCCACCCGCCCTCCCACTCCCACCCACCCGCCCTCCCACTCCCACCCACCCGCCCTCCCACTCCCACCCACCCGCTCTCCCACTCCCACCCTCCCACTCTCACACACCCACCCACCTTCCCTCCCACTCCCACACACCCACCCTCCCACTCCCACAGACCCACCCTCCCACTTCCATACACCCACCTTCTCAGTCCCACTCTCATGCAGCCACCCTCCCAATCCCACACATTCTCCCACTCCCACACACCCACACACCCACACACGCACACATACACACGTTGACTTTGGTCAAAAGTCCTGCACTGCTACAACAATTTAGTTCTCAACATATCTGAGTTGTTGGAGACCTTTCGAGAAAACGATAACATTATTGGTGTAGTCCTAGTGGTATGATAACGTTTACACAATCGTTATTTTTACCAATTTTATTTTTCTAACGCTTTAAATAAAGCTTTACGCTTATTCCGTTTTGTCCCTCTGAATTTCATCTGCACACCTATATTTAAACAATCAGAGCACCGGTCAAAATGTTAAGTCCTTCATAACAAAATTAAGTAAGTTACCCTATTACTGTTTCAACAGACGGCCATCATATTGAAGATTATATCTTGAGAGTAACAATTATGTCAGGAATTAATTAGCAATCAAATATTCCGGTGATGCAGTGAAAAAGTGAAGAAATAATACATTCTGTCAATTTACCTTGTCTTCATTTTCCCAGAGAGATCGCATTGACGTAAATTTGAGGTGAACGGGCGGGAAGAAAGTTGATATATCATATAGAACGCTGGATATACGCGGTAACGCAATTTAATAAGCGCGATAAAGTTTCCAAGTAATATAAAAATCCTTCTAGAAATATTTTGTAATAGAATTTGTTTTTCTTCGTCACAATGTATTCTTGTCGCATTCTATTCATCTAAATAAAATTACGAATTATCCCGATGTGGGAGGTAGTAATTTATCCCGCAGATAATTATAAATATTTGAGCCGCATAGTCAGCGTGAGGACGAGAATTATGCGCGTTACTAGACTGGGAGTGAGATGCCAATAGGGGTGCGAACGCTCGAGGGTTAAACCCGTCATACCTCCTTAATTATGATAAATATGGAAAAAAGTGATAACAAATTAAATATGCACTTCGACTTACAGAGCAAATTCTGCTTAATACTTTTTTCCGTATCGCTTACCGTTTTTTAAATAGAGCGTTGTAAACAATTGAATTGTTAATACCAAAAAAACTGCTCGGTCAATTTAAACCAAAAACTAATTCGATCTAAGCTCTACGAAGACGCTCCGAATAAGACCTCGATGACCAAGATTGTTCGACCCGTTCGTGAGAAATTTTTAACGAAAAATTCCTATTCCACACATACAAACATACACACCCAGGCATTCGTTCAGAATTCGACGGGAAGCATTTTGGTATATTAAAAACCCTAGTTACGAATCGAAATAAACACAACCGATTTAGGGGTCATTACCATAACGTCATGAAAAATTTGGAAGTTAAGAATGTAAAAATTGAACGACTTGATAATGTCCTTCAATTATTTGCCAAGTTATTTTATTTCAGTCACATTGTCAGAAATTCCGGGAAGAAAATTATTTCCCCAATATTCTCCATCCCCCTCTCTCTCTCTCCCCGGGTTTCTCATCCACGAAAGAACAAATTGAAGTAAATTTAAGGTGAGGTGATGGTAGAAAAAAAGTTGACGTATTTTTAGGGCGTTGGACACACACGATGTCACCATTATCGTGTGAACGTGTGGCTGGCAGGCGAAAAAAGAATTGGAACAGAGTGATGAGGAGAGGGTTTGCGAGGATCCTCTTCGCGTCCAAGTGAGCAAGATAAGAGGGCAAAGGGGATGGGTGGGTGGGCCAGAGTTCTCTCGTGAGTAGTTGAACGCACAGCGTGTGCGGCATCCCTCACTTGCCAGCCAATATTGGCTCACGCACACAGACACACGTGATACTTACACCCCCACACATATACCTATATACGTATAGCTAGGATAGCACGTACCGTGGAGTCTGGCAGGCGAAAAGGGGGGAGGGGGTGGCGGGGGGTGGGGGCGGGTGGCCACTGGCGCACAGATGAAATCAGACGGAGGATGATGAAGACAAAAAATAGGTGAGCAAGAGTTTTGTCAGTAATACACGGTGGCTCTATGTCCTCACGTACTTTATGATTTAACGAGTTTATAAGCTAATAAATAAAGCAATCGGTAAATAGGATTTCGTGGAAACAAATAAGAGGAACTATACAAATAAAAGGAAAATAATAATAATGGGAATAATAATAATAATACATGGTGTCGGTTGCACCCCGCGGACGTGCCGCGAAGTGAACATTTTTCAGCCTAGGGCGGCCATCAGCTCCTCTGGGTGAGGGCTTCCCGCTCTTGGAACCTACTTCTCACCCTGGGTTGGAAAGTAGCAACTTCACAGCCCGTCGGAATGGACAAAATGCGGCGGTGGTGGAATAGCAACTGCCCCCACCGATGATTCTCGAATGAAAAATTCTGAAACACATGATTGCCTAATTGTTCTGCAGTATCCAATAATTAATATTTTTTTCACCTCTCTCATTGAGAAAAAAATAATTTATTACGAAAGTTAATTATCATTCCTTAGAATTAATTCAACCTCCAACTGAATGACCTAATGTCGCCCCTTTTTCATGAATTAATTAAGGCAGAAATAACTATTAAACTCGCCATGAATTGCCGTGTGCGCTCCTCGGGACATCACTATATAGTCAACTATCACTATATAGGGGTGAATTCAACCTAGACCTCATGTCCCCGGAGGGCGGGAAAATATAGTTACAGCAACGTGGGATTCCCAGTATTTTCATTTTCTCATCAAATATTTCCTTGGTTATCGAAATACCCACATGCCCACATTCCTTCATGAGACACAACGTGAAGAATTACAGGGGAATTGCTTGCAGCTAATTCAAGATCCAGTACTTAAATATTTGAGCAATAAAAAAAAAACTGTACAACGGAAAAACACCTTTGTCCAAGTCTGGAAAAATATTATTGCTAAACGGACAATCCGCGTGTTCACGTCCTACGAAGAAATGAAAATTGTTTGAAAAAATAACCTATGGAAAAATCAGCAAAAAATAATCACAATACTACGTGTAGAATGTTCATTTCCTCTGGTCATATTCTTTAATGAGAAATTATATTCTATATATATTTTCAAATTTTCAAGAATTTTTGAAAAAGTTCTTAACCCCAATGTAATTCCTATTTTCGTATTTCCTTAGAACGAAAATAACTCGAAAAGAAATAGGCAAAAAAAAAATAATCAAAAAATAATCATAATAACACCGAGGTTTACGTTTCACCTAGCATCGCTGAAAACGCGAGAACGATTCAATTGTGGCCTCAAGTGTGCTTCCGGTAAAATTGCACCCCCGCCCCTCCCACCCTCCCCGCCCATCCCACCCACAAACCGTTTCCCACTGTGTTATGTACCACGTGGCTCTCGTTACTATCGTTTCGCCATTTCGCGCTATTTCGCGACTAGAGTAGAGTGCGTCCCGCTTCGCGAACACGCATATCACACGGTGTATATGGAGCCAAACGATTTATCTCGCGGATAGTCGTTATTTCAGCCCTCCCCCCCACCCCACCCCGCGGGGGGGGGGGGGGGTGGGTGTTAAGGGAAGGCTATGGGGTCTCCGGCTATGGCGAAATTACATTAACATAAACACGCCGGTCGACTGGTGCGCATGCATCAAAAGTATATTCGGTCACGCGCTATCTATCCACCATCCTCATTCACTTTACCTCGTAAATGGGTGCATAAACACTGTGTCATTCTCTATGGATGATGAACCATAGGTCCGGGGGGTCGAAGGGATAGAGGTGGAAATTTATTGGAGCGCTCGTGAAAGACGGAAAAAAACCCTCTCTCCTTTTATCTAGAGGATATGGAAAAAAAATGGCCGATGAAAGTTGTGCCAACGGGAAAAACTCATCTGCGATGTAAAGTAGGGTAACAATGTTGCTATAGGGGGTTATATGTTTAAATAACCGAGCGAAAATAATCGAGCAATAGAAACGCATAATCGGATTAAATGTGCGGTTGTCCTTCGAGCTTTAAAGTCGGTTCAGGCTCAATTGCGCGAGCTACTGTAGATCTCTGTAATGGTATATCGATCATCGATATACGTGTGTCTCGATGTCATCGCGTTTCCACCAATTCAATTTAATGGTTTAATGCTTCATTAATTGCCCCATCGGAGCATGTATGTATGTGTGTATGTATGTGTGTGTGTATGTATGTATGTGTGTATGTATGTGCGTATGTATGTGTTTTTTTTTTTTTTTTTTTCTACTCTTTCTCTATTCGTATTCACCCACGTAACCGCTGTTAGGCATTACTTCATGGGCAATACTACGGATCAGAGTACCCACCCATTGCGGCTGGGGCCGACTTCGCCATTTCAGCTCATCGTATTTCTAATCACAGGGTAAACCTCCAGAAACCCCTGTGATGCGATGGCGGGCGTCTACGATGGAACCCTCCCTCCCCCCCGGGCGACGGGTCGCGTTCGGTCCCGGCTCACGGTCTCACTTCATGGATACCGCCGATAGCACACACGGAATGTTCCTGCCATCGGTTGGAGTCCGTGAGAAAATATTTTTCAGAAAAAATATTTGCAGTGAGCGGGAATCGAACGCGGGACCTTTGGAATAGTAGGCAGACACTCTACCCACTACACCAAAGCCCCGTCTGTATGTATGTGTGTGTGTATGTGTGTATGTATGTGTGCATGTATGCATGTGTGTATTTAAGTATGTATGCATGTATGTATGTATGTATGTATATATGTATGTATGTATAAAAAAATATTATGAAATGAAATGTATGTATGTATGTATGTGTGCGTGTTTCTGTATGGGTGTCCATGTGTGTATGCGTATTGTCATGTTGTATCTAATGAATACCATCAAAATGCCAATAACCTTGACACACACACACACACATCCGGGAGTCTCTGGTTGAACATGCGTACATTCATACCCACATCCTGTTCAGGTCTTGGGTGCGAATTTTGGGCAGCTCATTGACCAAGATATGATCTCCTAGAACTTTTGCTTTTTGTTGTATCAATGATATTAAAAACCTATATCGGCGGTAGAAAAAAATTTAATGACGCTCAATTCTCGGGAAAATCCTCAAATTTAGTAGATAAAAGTGGGGAAAATTGAATTTCCTAACGGAATAACTTGTCAAGCGGATAATTGAAGCTATACGATGTTGCCAATATGAATTATCCCCCCGTTGATAGTTCCAGAGACACTCTGAAGACAGGATGTTAGTCGATAATATTTGAGTTGTCGAACGTCATCGAGGGCTTAACGCGCGTATAGACAAGAGGCTGGGGTGGTTCTGGGTTAAGTAAGTGGTTAAGAGGTTACTACGCCCTCACCCTTCATCCAGCCAAGTGTAATGGAATAAAAACACTCAACCCGGATGTCACGGGAGATGGTGGATGGGCTCCTCGTCATCTGAACCTTTCATCGTTGGTCTCTATGTATCTCCTTTGTTCCTATCAAACGACGAGTCTCTTAACTGGTGTCGAGTGTCCGCTGAGGGCCTGTCAAAATTTACCAGCAAAGGCTCTTGATATTCAACGATTGGGGGGAGAAAAAATAAATTGCCCCCAGTGACATGATTTTGTTATGTGTCAGATTATGTTTTCACTTCCTGCTTCCGCGGGAAGTTACTCCAAGGAACCTGCAATTGCGTTCTTCTCTCATCCAAAATAATCTCCCACAGACTCCCAGTCGATGTCTGTGTATGTATGTGTGTAGAATTTGGATCCAGAATAGCATCGTAGTCGTAGTGATTGAATTCTGGATGACATCTGCCAGATCTCCATTATGTTGGACACAAGCTCCAGTGTTTGTAGCGCTCTATCGCCTAAACGGTTAGAGATAATGGAAAAATGGTTATTACCAAAATTGTTCCTCATGAAAAGATACACAATTTATGTTTAATAAGTTTTTTTGTAATTTGCATAATTAAGGAGGTATTGCCGATTGAACTCTCGAGATGCCCTGCTGTTTGCTTCTCGCTCCCACTTGCGGAACGCATATGAGTCTCTCGACGCCGCACTCACGGAACAACTCATCACGCGTTAATAACGATCTACGTGACAAGTGACATACATACATACATACTCCCAACTGCATACATTTATGCTTTAAAAATTCCCAGAACCATAATAGATTCTCTTAACATAGGTGTTCGTTAACAAAAGATCTTTTCTCATTCTCTCATTTCGGTCCCTGATTTAGGGGTTATATCTCTATATATGGGAGAATTACCAATATTCCACTCATCTCAAATGTGATTGCGATAATGGACGACGAACTTAGGAACACGAATCTGGCATAGCCGAAAATTCAAAAAGATCATCCGCTCCTCCAGAAATTCTACTCTCATGGCAGCGCTACTTTCATTCATTCACTTATTCCATACAATTCTTCAGACGGTCCTACCCCCTTAAATATGCAAATTATGAAAAAAGGTCATACTACATAAAATGTGTATATTTATATGATGAATAAGTTTTCTTATATAAATTTTCCGCTAACTCTAATAGTTTATGCAGTAGAACGTTATACACAATTGAAATCGTTAATAGGAATAGGGAAGACATTATGTTTCTTCTTCTTGTTCCATTTTACCCGGTGTGTGATTTTACCCTGATGTTCCCCCATATATACTGCACCAATTTAAGCCAAAATCTAATCAGGTCTAAGATAAGCGACTACTTTTCGATTGCGTCATCACGGACCTCGATCGCGTTATGCATTCACAAGAATTCATTGGAGAATATAAAAAGAACATGGGCAATCGACCTGAAAAGTCGTTTGCATGCGAGTAATCGATTCCGAGAGGATGGAATCGATAGAAAATTTCATGGCATATTTACATGAGCGACAGTTTGTTACAATGTGTAAACATTTCACGCTTGCGTACATTGCATTTACAAATATTCCATAAATGTTCCACCGATTATCTAAGGAATTTGCGCTCTTTTAATACCAAAGTATTGAACCTTTCTTCGATTTCCATAACTTTATGAGTGGAATGGGTTTTTGAAAATGCAATATTCATGATTTTGCAATATTTATGTTGAAAATGTGAGTTTTCACACACACACACACACACACATACACCCCACCCACATCCGCGCCCCCCCGACTACCTACCCGCCCGCCCACCCAACCACCCACCGACCCACCTACCCACCCACCGACCCACCTACCCACCCACCGACCCACCTACCCACCGACCGACCCACCTACCCACCCGCCCACCCACCTACCCACCCACTCACAATCACGCACCCACCCACCCACTCACAATCACCCACCCACCCACTCACTCACAATCACCCACCCACCCACTCACACCCATTTTTCCTATACAATTTATGCAATGAATCCGGCCATCAACGATTATTTAATTCATAGTGCGGGACAGCCTATAAGTGATATATTGAGCCATCTTATAATAGCAAAACACTTTCCGTTTAACTCTGTAACTAAATTTTCTAATTTTAGCAGTCCTGCTCGCGGGACCATCAACAGGTGATTTCAGCTGCCTCATAATTTCCCTAGTCGCAACAATAATTTAGTAACTGCAGAGGCGGCAGACAAAAGTCATACAAAAGTCTTATCGAAATCAAACTGTTGGTGGATTTTTTTCGAAATTTGGTCATTGCATTAAAAAAATACACACGCGGGAGGCGCGTATTGCCTCGCGCATACAAACACACACACAGAAATTGACTGAAAATTCGTGGGGAATCAGGATTAGTACAATGACTTCCCCAAATCCGGAAGTTAAAAACTTGTTCAGAACGCGATTTTTACTGTCCTATTTTGTCGGCGAGTGACATAAGTCATGAAGTCCTTGAAACATGCATCAGGCCCTCCACTTGGCAGTTTTGCAAATTTCTCAGATTTTTCAACTTTTTTCCCCAAAAAAAGTAGCGTAGGACGCACGTGGGTAGAGAGCGGAGAATCTTTGAATAATTTTTGCCGGATGATTTGTGGGGGGGGGGGGGGGGGGGAGGGTGAGACAAGTCGCGGAGCAGTCGAAAGGTGCATGAAGTGGGGTGGTCCCCTTAAGCGGTATGACTCTGTGATCCTCCCGCGCGGTCCTCATCTATCGATGTTGAAGAGCGTGGCAATCGCTTCTGGTGAGCACCCCCGCAAGGTGCCCCATAACTTGCGTGAGCCCCATGCACCCAGTGGGTGGTTTTCCCACTGGCGGATAGGCGGAGCATCGTCGCGCGTCGTGTACCCTCCAGCCAGTTGGCGTTATCAGACCCCCCTATGGGCTTTGATACCACTGTATGGTCGCGTGGTGGGGGGAACTTGAGACACGCCGAAACGCTCGCCAGTCCTCGACGATACACCGTCAAGACGAGACGCGCGTTCCTTGGTATACGCGATAGTCCTCGACGTTTTGACTCAGTGGACGCCACGTGGTCCTGTGATATTCTTGGGTTTTTGTGATTTTTTATCAAGTGACGTATCGCGGATTTACGAAGGACTGGCGGCGGATTTCAGCTTTAAGGTAAGGGGGGGGGGGGTTTCTAGCGCGGGAAAAGTAGGGCCGGCTGTCAATTGGGATCTTTCGGTTGATCTGTGCGGGCTTAATTGTGGGGACACGCTTGAGGTTATCAAAAATTTTGAAATTGAACTTGTGGCAGATTGCGGACGTTTGAAAATTAGGGAAAATTGAATATCTGAATTTTTTGAAAATTTTGAAAATGTGGATGTTCTATGGAGGTTGAAATTTATGTATGCGAGTTGAAAGGACTGAGCATTTGGACAAGGTTTAGAGGGGAGGGTATTTTGGAAATTGTAAAAATTTTCAAACATTCGGCAATTTTTGAGAGTTTCGCACGTTTGAAAATTTTGTTTTCAAATTTTTTTTTAGAGGAATAGGTCAGGTAGAAAGGATTCCGATAATTTTTTTTTGCAGATATTATTTTTTAGTTCGGTACCTTCGCGATGCGAAGTATAATGCGAAAATCGGAATTTCGGGATTTTAGGAATGGGTTCAAGTGCCTAACGTTTCTAAGTTCTCAGAATTTCCTAGTATTTTTAAATTTATTGAAAGTTTTTGGTTTTTCAAATGTGCATTATAAAAAAACTATGTTTTTTCTTATTATGCAATGTTTGAATTCAGCAAATACAAAAAAAAGTTGGCCCATGTGAAGTTGAATGTTTCCAAATTTTGCAGAATTTAAGTGTTCAAAATTTCGGGATTGTTAGAAAACTCAAATTTTTCGCGGAATTTGGAAAAAATCAGAAAATTCCCAAATTTCGAGAATTGGAAAAATATTTAAAATCTGGGAATTTTGCATTGTAAAAGTGTGATATATTTCGCACCTATAAACCGTCGCGAATGTGAAAAAAAAAATTAAAAAATGATGAATAGTCAATATTTTGCAAATCCGAAAAAACGTGAAAATTTTGAAAATGTCAAAAATTTGAAAAAAAAGTGCATAATAAGACTTCCAAGACAAAATCCAAATGAGATTGAAAATTCCATTTCTTCCGCGGATGATAAAACAAAACGTGTTAAAATCCAAAAATCCTACAAATTTGAACGAATGACCGAAATTTTGAACGCGAGAAAACATTTGCAAAAAAGTAAAAAATTCTGACTTTTACCCAGAATTCAAAAATATATGTTAACAACAAAATAAATAAAGATCCATCAAACTGGCAAGACCTAAAAATTCTGAATCCCAAACCTTGAGCCATTTATCTCATTTTTTAAAAATGTCAAAAATGATCAAAACTCAATATCATTATTCCAAAAATGAAAACGTCATTCAAAATTCATCTAAAATTTATTAATTCACAGAAGGTTCGGAATTTCAAGAATTGTTTTGCAAAATTGTAAAAAAGAGTAGGCAAGTAAAAAAAAAAGATGGCAAAACGTGAATTCAAATGAAACTTCCTTAATTTGCCAAATTTGACGCAATCGAAATTCGAACCCGGGACCACTGATTTTGTGCCTGGGGGCGTAGACCACAAACAATTTAAAATTGTCGCTTAAATACCCCCTCCCCCGCCCCCTGTGCTACCGTAGCCCCTAAAAAACGATTGAAGTGACCCCTTTTTTGTCTCTCGTTTTCTCGAATTTCGTGTCCGTTCGCTTAGCCCGCAACTTTGGAATAAAAGACCCGACGATTGAGGGAATATACCGACGTCAACGACGTCAGCGTTTCGATTCACGTTAATGAACGCTCGGTAGACAGGGGCATAGAGACTGTTTGACGCTGATTGCTCGACGGTGTGGAACGGTAATTAGGGTCTTGTGAGATCGCTTCGTCTTAGACGAAAAAATTGTGACATTTTTGGAAGAGAATTTCAACTTCTATAGAGAAGCGCTGAACTAGAAGTGCGTGAGTAGAAGCAATATTTTTTTTTAGTATTCTATGTTTTGATATCTCCAAGAACAACCAAATACAGCACAATCGTTTAGCCATTTGTCGACTATCAACGAATATCCATTTGGCCATATGCAACTGCGCGATTCGTCAATAGTAAACGCGGCTCGTTGATGATAACTAAATCCTTCTATCAGTGTGTGTGTGTGTACCTGAATTGGAAATATGTATGTATTGATGACCTACAGCCACTTTTTAGATGAGATGTGTGCGAGTGTATATGTGTGTTTGTGTGTATATTGTGTGTGTGCGTGCGTGAGAGACTGAGTGAGTGAGTGTGTGTGTATGTGTGTGTGAGAGATTGAGTGAAGGAGTGTGTGACAGAGTATGTGTGTGTGTATGTGTGCGTGCGTGAGAGACTGAAGGAGTGAGTGTGTGTGTACGTGTGTGTGAGAGATTGAATGGAGTGTGTGACTGAGTATGTGTGTGTGTGTGTGTGTGAGAGAGTGAGGGGGTGTGTATGTGCGCGCGTAAATTAGCATTTGTACAGACGGTTGCACTAAATGACTCAATTTAGTTGACATTGGTCCAGTAATTCTCCGTTTTTTTTTTTAACGACAATTTGGAATTTTGGATTTCACCGATAGCAACAGACTTTGTGAATGAATAATAAAAAACTCCCTGAATAAAGTTTTCTACAAAAAAATGCGATCAAACTTTTATGGTAAAATAACTTCGAAAGGTATTCAAATTTTTGGGGAAGTGCTGGGTGAAACAACGTAACCGCGGATCAATATCTTAAATATCTCGAAATTGAATGGAGATACGGGCATATTTATATAAACATTATTTGTAGAGCAAAGTCAGCCCTACAAATTCATATAGAAGCAAATTTCGATATTTCTCATATTTTCCGAAATATTTAGCGAAAACTTCAGGGTAAACCAGAGTCAGCTCAATTGGTCACTCCATCACTGGATAATGCTGGAGGACAATTTAGAATCAGGAAGCTGCGATTGATCACACACTTGATCCACATCTTCAGTGATATCGAGATATTTCTTAGAAATTCCTCTGAAATTAATTCAACTTCACAATTCGATTTCTATGTTTGCAAAACACTGGTTTATCGTGTCTGACTTTAATATTCCGTTTCCACTTTTATAGCTGTTTTTTCTTGGGAAATGATTCTTTAACGAGTGAAATGCCCGTTTTATGGTGTAAACTCCTCCCTCGGTGTTTCGGCGTTTGAAGAAAAATGTATGGAATGTTTTCAATTTTCCAAGGGGGGGGGGGAGAGGGAAAAAAAATGGGATGCGAGTGAGGTAAACTGTTTGGTGTAAGGCAGAATCGTTTTCAACTTTTCTGTATCTTGCTTTCTCAATTTCACTCTACGTGCCTTCCCCGTTATTTCCCTTTTGCCGGTGAGTTTCTGGGACTATAGTGTATAGTATATATGTGAAAGTGTGTGGAGAGCAGTATTCCTAGTATTGAATTGAATGCAACTGGAGGAGAGAAATCTTATGTGAGGCAGACGGCCTGAAGATTCATGCAAATGGATAGTTTATTTGAATGAAGTTTGGATGGGTTAAGGAGGAACAACTTGGCAAGATTGAGGAATGGTGAGGTCGTTGAAAATCTATTGAGTATTGTGCTAATATGGTGTATGTGCGTCAGCCATTCTGAGGAGATGCAAACTTACGCTCTGATCCAGATGAAAATTTCAATTTTTTATGGGGATGGAAAATAGCGAAAATGACTAGTAGTGTGCAAACCTCCTTAATTATGCAAATTATGGAAAAAAGTCATTACACGTAAAAGATGTATTTTCATATACAAAATAGTTTTCTCGAGATAGGTTTCCCGCTAACTTCAATATTTTACCCAGTGGAACCGTATAAACAATTGCAATTGTTAATAACATTGCCTATATACTCAACGAATATCATCCAAAATGAAATTCGCTCGATTCTGAACGGAAATGCTTCGATTGAGACCTTCATGACAGCGCTATGTCCATTCGTTCACTGACTACAGACATAATTATTGAGACGGTCATACCTCCTTAATTATGCAAATTTGCGAAAAAAGTCATTCTATATAAAATACGCATTTTTATATGGGGAAAAACTTTTCTCATATAAATTTTGCGCTAAGTCTAATAGTTTATGCAATAGAATGTGATAAACAATTAAAATTGTTAATAACAATATACATACTACACCAATTTCACCCAGAATCTAAACTCCTCCAACTTACATGAAAATGCTTCGATTCCAATATTGACGGTCTCGATAGCTTCATTCGTTCGTGAGAAAGCTAGGATCAAAATTTCGGAAACACACACATACAGACATACACACACACACACACACACACACATACACATCGATTCAAAATTTGTTGGGCATCATTTTGGTATGCTTAAAACCCCAGTCACAGGATGAAAGGAAAAATATCGATTTCGGGGTCATTACAATAACTTCCCGAGTAATCGGGAAGTTAAAAATACGGTGGATTATTTTCGGTCTTTGGCCTCAAGAACACAAATTTGTCAGAATATAATTTTTTTCTCTCAGTCTAGATGAAAAGGCTCTAAATACACAATATTTTGTATGTCATGGAGCATCGGCCAGGTTTCATGAATGATATCGCTGTCTCTAATACTCCATGAGAAAATGGAGTTTGAATGTCGGAAAGGATGCAAATTAGGTTTAACCCCTTGCATACAAACTGTATTAGATTGTATAATAGTGAAAATACGGCAAAAAGTCATAGTACATGATTGATGGGATTTTTCAAGCTGCGAGTACTCACGTCATCCGGGATACTCACCCACCCACCCACTCACTCCCGACCACCCACCCCCCAAACACCTATCCACCCACCACCCACCACCCACCCACCCACCACCCACCACCCACCCACCCACTACCCACCCACCCAGCCAACCACCAACTCAACCACCCACCCAACCAACCCACCTAACCACCCCACCTAACCACCCCACCTAACCACCCCACCTAACCACCCCACCTAACCACCCCACCTAACCACCCCACCTAACCACCCGGCCCACCACCCACTCAACCACCCACCACCCAACCACTCTCACACACATATAAATATGAATATTTGGAAGTATATGTATGCTCAGAATGAGACCGCACCGCCGGCCGCGAAAATAATATGGCCCAAGGGTGGGGGGAGGTGGGCGGCCCCCGTCGTAAGACAGGGGTTACTGGAGGTTTACCCAGTGAAGAAATACTGAAGAGTAGCTAGCACAGAGAGTACACGGGAGAGGGACAGAGAAAAAAAATTCACACACCACCGCGAACTTTCTCTCAAATTTGGAAGTATGCTTTGAAATGTGTGAACATGCTGAAAAATCGAATGTTCATGTACGGTGGCAAGGCAATAACGTGTTAAAAGCCCCAAAAAACTTCATAAATTGAGACCTAAAAAACCATACCACTCCAGTGCTTGATAATTTTTGACAATTGATAAACTTTCCATTTACACTTGCTACGTGCTAGTGTTGGTGCAGTTTATAATGACTGCGATTTGTGGTGTTTTGCCGGTGCTGTTAGGGTGTTCATGCACAGGGCGGAATCGTTTAGCACGCGATCTTGTCGTAATTCTGTTTCTCGGCATGCTTGCACGCTATTTCCCCTTCTGCCGCCACGAAATACAGTGTATATATACATAGCCAGGTGTCTAAGCCCCTTTACACTAAGGACAAACTCCCTTATGGTGCAAGTCACAATTCGCCACGTTTTTATCACAAGTACCGTCAATTGACTGATTAAAAAGAACTCGACCAAGCGAATTTTCCCCGGTATAATTAGCAAGACCGTGAAACAATTCACGCGAATTCTTCCGTAAAAAGTGGGAGTGAAAAAAAAAACCACCTTTTGAGTTCATTAGTTTCATTTCCGTCTGACGTTGATGAAGAAAATTAGAATGTCTGGATAAACAGAGCAGAAGTAATTTCGTCAAATTCAATTGGTTCTCACACGGACATAAATAGGGGTTGGAAAAAAAACCCAGAAAACATAGAAACTAGGAGGCTTGAGTTCGGTTAGCGAGTGTTTCGTAAATCGGTCCTCAGTAGACACGCAAGCAACAGACCTAATTGATCAGTGGATCGTTAACACGCTCCACACGTGAACTGCGAATCTACCACTTTCCCTCATCCAAGTTGAGTTAATTGATTATATACAGAGAACAGTTTGTTACGTAGGTATGTGTAGGGGTATTTTATATGTGTGTCCCTCTTTGCCGGGAAATTAACGTTATCGCTGGGGGTTACGTCGGGATAGAGCCGATGTAGCCGATGCAATATGCATAACTCTGTAAGATTTTCAACGTAAATTGGTGTGAAGAGGGTGGGTAATGTATGATGGAATGAAATTTGAGTTTCAGATAAAACGCGTAGATGTGTGTGTGTGGGTTGGTGAATGGGTGGATGGATGGGTAGATGGGTTGGTGGGTGTGTGGGTGGATGGGTGGATGGGTGGATGGGTGGGTGAGTGGGTGGATGGGTGGCTGGGTAGGTGTATGGGTGGGTGGGTGTGTGGGTGGATGGATGGATGGATGGGTGGGTGGGTGGGTGGCGGGGTGGGTAGATGAGTTGGTGGGTGGATGGGTCGGTTGGTGGGTGGGTGTGTGGGTGGATGGGTGGGTGGGTGCCTAGGTGGATGGGTGGATGAGCGGATGGGTTTATGGGTGGGTGGTTGGGTAGGTCTGGGTCTGTGCGCGTGTGTGCATGTGTGTGTGTGTGTGGGTATGTGTGTGCTACAACTCGCTTATGCAGTCGAAAACTTTCCTCAATGATCTCTCATGTGTGAAATGAGCGATCAAGATTATTTTCAGGTGCAATAAAGGGGTTTATATGTTAAAAGAAACTAATGATAAGAACGTATTGAAGAAAAAATCACTAAACATGAAAAATAAGAGTTCGCAAGTTTCAAAACCGTGAGAATGTTAACAATTTAAAACTACATAATTTCGAAAATTGATGAAATTTGAAAATCTCCAGAAATTCCTTAAATTTGTGCAATGCATGAAAATTTACCAAATTTTCTGCATTTCTAAAATTTCTAAAATTTCCGAAGTTTCAAAAAAACTTCAAAATTTGAGGATTATCCAATTCTTAAATTCTTAAAATGCAGGTTGAGAATTACCTCTGTCGTAAGACTAGTTGATGTGAATGAGATTGTTCTCTTTTACCTTCCAATAAATCACAGTTCATGAGGGTCTATAACTTCCCTTATGATCTGAAATAATTCCTCCAATGATATTATGCCTCATAAATTCCCGAGGCTGTTAAATGATTAAAATCTTATAGTTTAAGATATTCCGACGCATGTAGGTTCCCAAACTATCATAGACATACTCATCTTATAATACCTGGCTTGAACATTTTATTTCCCAAGTAACACTGTCCCATATAACTTCCCGTATTACATCTTACAATTTTGTACTGCTTTGTGTGGAGCAATATGTGTATTTGTTTTCTCCGTCCCTCGTTCTTGTACTCCCTACGGTGGCCGCTTTTCAGCATTGTCTTTCAAAGGGCCTACTGGACACCCATCCATACGACGGGGGCCGACTTTCGCCATTTAGGCCATCGTATTTCTAAACACAGGGTAAACCGCCAGGAACCCTTGTGCTACGATGGCGTGCGCCTATGATGGAAGCCACCCCGCAGTGTCCTGTTATCCGCATATTCCTGTTATCCGACGGAATCCATGAGAACAAATTTCATCACGTGAAACATTGACCCACTACGTCAAGGGCCCGATCTGGGTATGTGTGAGGGTTGGTACATGTTACGTGAATGTGGGTACGTGGGTGGCTGGGCGCGTGGGAGTGGCTGGGCCGGGTGTGAGAGGGTGGGTGGGAGTGGGTGAGTGGGCGAGTGGGCGGGAGTGGGTGGGTGGGCGCGTGGAAGTGGATGGGCGGGTGTGAGAGGGTGGGTGGGGGTAGGTTGGTGGGCGGGAGTGGGTGAGTGGGTGGGTGGGCGGTAATAGGTAAGTGGGTGGGTGGGCGCGTGGGAGTGGATGGGCGGGTGTGAGAGGGTGGGAGTGGGTGGGTGGGTGGGAGTGGGTTGGTGGGTGGGAGTGGGTGGGTGGGTGGGTGGGGGTATATTGGTGGGTGGGAGTGGGTGGGACCTATCAAAAACCTAATAATTCTAAACTTTTTTAAAAACTATAGAAGAGATATTCGACTTTTCGTGAATACCGGGATACTTGACACATTTTCTATTAAAGCTGAAATCGCAAATAGACGAACTATATTTCCCACTGTATTTATACATCATCTGTTTTATAATTGACGCCATTAGCGAACTTACACCTACTCAAGAATTCTTTTGTTGGATGCTTTATGCAATAATCCATTAATAAGGCCAATTTACTCGAATAACTATTTGATTGTATACGTCAAGTGTGTCTCGACCATGGCCATTGAATATGCCGCGATGTAGCTCATTAAACACGGAATATTTGAGTACAGGTGTCGCCTCGCTACTCTTGGTCTTTCATCATTTAGATCCCTTTGTATTACGGATAATCCCGAGGAGTCTGCGACAACTCACAATTATCTTAATGATACATTGCCCTGCATTGGTAAACACCGCTCCGTCGCCAATCGATTTTTTCCTGAATAAATAGCGCTAATAAAATTCAATAAGTCGGGTTTGGGAAGCGACCCTCTGCTAGTTGCAACAATAACTTTTCAATAGCGATATCTTCTGAAATATGGGAGTTAGAATAAAAGTTCTTAAGCATACAATGTATATTCCTATGCAAAGAACAATATTTGTCAAACACATTTCTTCCTATCTCTAACTGTTCTCACGATAAACCCCTCATTAGCCATGACATAGTCGGTACAGGTGTCTCACCGCTCGCGGTCTTCCTCCTCGTATTACCGTCACGATATCTCCTAACTTATGAGAGTTACGACAAAAAGTCATAAAATATGAAATATGTATCTTTGAATAAGGAACAATTTTTATTTGATACTTTTCTGCCTATCTCTCACTATTCTCCTGATAACGGCTTGTAAACCAGTGAAATTGTTAGAATCGGACGGTTCATTCATACGGGAAACCACACTCGAGATAACTGTAGCGCCTTAATTATGAACCTTAAGAAAGAAAGTCGTCCAACCTAAGGTGTGCACTTCTTATCATTTCTTATCACGCGCGTTAATATTGACTAAATCGTGACAAATTATTTCAAAATGTTCGAAATATTGAAATGATCAGATCTAACGGGAAATTGATTCTCTGAAAAACACATTTCGCTAATCTAAAAATTCTAAAAATTCTATGATTTCTGTTATGCGAGACATTTGGCTGGTCGCTCACCTATATTTACGTATTAAACAGGCATTATTTATACGTACCCGATGAATATGCATTGTTTTGGATGGCAGTAGCGAGGTGTCGAGTGCAGCACCCGTCGCTATCACCGGCTCATCAATCACACACAGTCCCAGCAGTGGCCCAGCGTTGGCTCTTCTATCCTGCAACACGTATATATTCAAACTGTGCGGCACTTTGGCCCCAATGAGCCCAACGCCTCATCCCACAGTCCGCCCATGTCATCCCTCAGACACCACCCCCGCTACTTTAGCCTCCCCTGGGTCATCCGCAATTGACACTAATTTACATAAATTTTTTTTTCACAATTTTTCACCCCACCCCACCTGCACCCCTCCCTCCCCCCCCCCCCCCCCCCCCCCACACCACATGTCACCACTGTGGCCCCACAAGTGACAAACACTGTGTGGGACGTTCAACGTATTGACGTCGTAAACATCTCCGGGCTATTTTTCACAGTGATAAGAAATATTGATGCTGCTCAATCATTGTAGAAAATTAAGAATCATGCGACGACGCAAATGCAAGTGAATTTATTAATTCATGAATTCGGGCGATTTGCTAAAAACGGACTTCTATATGAGAAGTTTAAGATACGAGAAAGTTACTGTAATCGCCCCGAAAATCAAAAATGGAAATTTCGTTCAAATTTCGTTCAATCGTTCAAAGCTATTGTAACAAAATGTCTGTATGCATGTAACGCTGTATGTGTATCCGTATGTATGTGCCGTAAATTTTTGACTAACGCTTTCTTCAACACCAATGAAGCGATTTGATTAATTTTTTGAATCGATGCGTTCTCACGTAACTAACAGCTGATTAGATTTTGGAGTAAATCGATACAGTGGTTTCCAATTTATCCGGAAAAGTATGATGCCCCAAACCCATGAAAATTTTCAATGGATCAGCTTTTTTTAGCGCATGTTATGATCGAGTTAGTAAAACTCATTATTGGAAGATGAATGCGGTTTTCAGGCTTGTGTGAAATTTGGGCATAATTTATCTACACATTTAATAGTTATTCACTTTTTGCAAGTGGCGCGAAATTTTTCTTCACATTCAAACTTGCAAAGTCCCAGTTGCGCCATCTGGAGAGAAACTGACTCTCAACTTCTGCCCAAGAACTTCTCTTTGGCTTGGGCCTAATGTTCTCCGATACACCAAAGACTATCGATACTCTGCAGTGAATCGAATCGAAGAGTTCAGTATCGATCCGCCAAAGTATCGATCCTGTATTGAAACACACTACTTGGGCCGGTATAACTGTGCGTGCTTCGTACAATTTCATTTTGAAAAATTTTGCGATAACACATCCTACTTGAAAATGTCAGTGTCAATACATCCATTTACATCATCAGAAGAGATTATAAATTTTGAAGCTGGGGATACAGCGGTGTAAGTAATGTAGCTGTCGGGAAGTTCCATGTGTGTCCCCGATGGGGACACACATCCCACGCCACTAATTGTAATTAAAATTACAGCGGCTGTTTAATTAAAAAATGAGAGTATGAGATGAATAAGAATGCATAAATTTCTGGTAAATCCCAGTGAGTAATTCCACAATATGGCGAATTTCCAGGATTATTAAGATGCCGGAAATTGTAGAAAATGCCAGGAAATTTTTCGAATTTAATAAAAAAAAAAAGTGAGGAAAAATAATCTTAAAGTGAAACACTTTTTGTGCACATTAAAAAATACAACTTGTAAATTACATTTTTATTAACGTAGTTGTTGCGTGGGGTGCGCGTATCAAAGAAGCCCAGGGGGCGCACGCCATAGGTCACATCTATCTGATAGAAATTACACATACAATTTAATAGAGCGTGTTAAACCGACCGGTGCATATCTAAAACACAAAAAAAAAATAAAGAACATAATTTGTTGAATGTCTCATTTCAACGAAATAATAAATTGCAATTTTTACGGAAAATCTGATCGCTCGTACGGTAACTTATAAATTACTTATGTCAAATAAATGAAACTTTAAAACGACGCATATAATTCCTTGAGCCATTTTGCGGTCGAATAATAATTTCTTAGAGAATTTATTTAACGTGTTTCTTTCAGCGTAAACTCCCTGGGATTGAATACACTTATTAGCTCGAACGAATACCATTTCCAATGAGTGTTTTAGCGCGTTGTTCAGAGTGACCTTCAGGAAGTCGGTGCGCGCCTTTTGGATGGCCTCCAATTCACCATAGGACTGTCCTTTCATGGATAATTGCAGCTTGCCGAACAGAGAGAAATTTTGACCATCAACCGCTCGTCGTATTCGCCTGATTTGGCGCCATGTGACTTTTCACCAAGCTGAAATTATCCATGAAAGAAGGGCGCAATGCTGATGTGGAGGTCATCTAAAAGCCGTGCAGCGGTGCACACTCCAAATTATCTGTCAAAGATAGTCTCACAATCGCTCAAAGCTGTGAAAAAGTTACACTGTTATATTAATCTCTCATAAATCACAAGAAAAAAAAATTCTCAATTGCTAGAAAAATTGATGCGCAGGGCAACGGTGCTGAGCTTTTACCATCGCTCCTAAAAATTTGTTTCTCGACTAAACTTACCCCGTCAATTCCCCCCCCCCCCCCCCCCCGCCCTAACCGCCCCCTCGTTCACCCCGATTTCAATCTTCGCAACATCAATGATTCAATACTTCATAAAATGATTTATTGCCCGCCGGAATCCCGACATTCGATGTTTATCCAGCTGTGATATAAAATCACTTTTCACCGCTGGAGGAGGCGTCGAATACGGAGAATTCGCATTCTCCCAACATGTAGAGGGGGGGGGGGGATGTCGTTGCTCGGCCCAACGACGGCCGATTTCCCGAAATATTCTCTCCTCCCCCCCCCCCTCCACCCGCCCACACCACCCCCTTAAGCCCACGGTGTGATATTCAGAACGTTAATCGCACGGATCAATCGGCCTGCCACCACAAAACTGTCCGATAGTCCTACAAACCCCTTTCATACAGCCTATCCGCATGTGTGCAGACAATGCCTCACACACGATTGCACACATGCAGCCAATGTGTTATAGTCCCTATGGCCCGCAGTATACAGGGTGTCGCAAAATGACTATGCAATCACCCTAGGGTTGAAAGCCGATGAAATTTTGGGGTGGTATATTTGGGGTTGAATTTTTGTCACGGTGATGTAGGGGATGAAAAGTGAAGGTTATGGAATTAGTACATGTTCATGGAGATCTACTTCACAGAAGTTTAGGTGAAATTAAGTCGAAGTTGGGTTCACTTGAATGGGGATTGGGTGGGAATCAAATTTGATTCAAGTTGGGAGGAGCTTGCATCAAGTTGGGGGAGTTTGCATCAAGTTAGGGGAGCTTGCATCCAATTGGGTTGAGCTTGCATCAAGTTAGGGGAGCTTGCAACAAGTTAAGGCGAGTTAGCATCCACTTGGGTTGAACTTGCACCAAGTTGGGGGTGAGCTTGCATCAAGTTGGGGGTGAGCTTGCATCAAGTCGGGGGTGAGCTTGCATCAAGTTGGGGCGAGCTTGCATCAAGTTGAGGTGAGCTTGCATCAAGTTGGGGTGAGCTTGCATCAAGCTAGGGGAGCTTGCAGTAAGTTGATGCGAGCTTGCACCAAGTTGGGGCGAGCTTGCATCAAGTTAGGGTGAACTTGAGTCAAGTTGAGGCGAGTTTCCACAAGTTGGGGGTGAGCTTGCATCAAGTTGGGGCTGTGCTTGCACCAAGTTTGGGGCGAGCTTGCATTAATCTGGGGTGAGCTTGCACCAAACTGGAACTTCTTTCAAATTCGTTTCGAAGAATTCTACTCCTCATGAATATTTTCGGAATTGAAAAAAAAACATATTAATGAATTCGGAAAGTTTTGATAATAGAAGAAAATTGAGAAATCCCGTAAGAAAACTGGAAAATTGCAAAAAAATTTAACAATTCCAAAAATTACAAATGTTTCAAAAATTTTCAAAAATTTTACTCAACTGTTCACACCGCCTCCGCAATTTTTACTACACCCTAGAGCGTTCTCAATTATTCCCCATTTAAGACATTCAATTTTCCCCCATTCGACCCTACATCAAGTTCCCACTAGACCGAAAGCTCGCTTATTTTTTTTCAGTATTGGGGAAGCCACATACAGGGGGTTTTGACAGTTCTACGGTGTTATCGGTCTCGCGATAGCGCTGTGCCACATAATACACTCTTCAATGTTGCTAGAAAGGAGCAAAAAAATACATGGTCAATTTCCAATCCACAATGTTATAACATTCCAGAATCATCCCTATATACACTGAGAAAAAAATTACTACCGTTCAATAGTCTAAACGTATCGCACCCAAATTAGCTTCATCCAATGTCAAATTTTCCTCTTGAATCCAAAAGAGAAACATTGGATCCAATTTTCTCTTGGGCTCATTGAGGAACGGCTGAATCCATAATTGTATGAAATCGATCGACCCATGTTTTTGTCCCCTGTACCAGGATCGATCCACGGAATTGACCTTTTCCATCAACATTAAAAAAATATTTTCTCTGATACTGCAATATGTATTGACATTTGAAAAAATTATTAGCAACGTCAATGACATTGCTTATAAGTTTGCACAGTATTTTTTTTATCGGATTTTCCCTCTTTTTTCTTCATGAACGCAATTGTAGCTTGGAAATTTCAGAATATTATATTCCACTACCATATATTTGACCACCTCGTTTATCGATGAAATTTTCACCGAAAATTCTGAAGCTTGCACTGAAAATACGTTGAACATTCTTCTATCGAGTGGCGCAAGTTAAATTTCGACTGGTTAACCAATTCACATGTTATAAACAAATTGCGCGCATTGGAATGTATCTTAAAATTTGCGAAAAAACTAGTGGGATGGAAGTGTGTTTGTTCCCGTTGGGGGCCAAAATAAAATTTCCCGATTTGTAATTCCTGTTTCCCATTCCCAGATTTTCCAACACGTCAATCAAATGTTCAAAGACTGATTTCAGAGAAAAAAATAGGAATCATGAAATGTTGAATACTGGAATACAACAGGTGTCGCTACCTGCGACTATGTCACGTGACGCACTGACCAATCACACTGCGCATCGCGCATTCGGACTCTCCTGTGCAAATGCGGGCAAACACGCATGCGCCGGCGGTAGTCGGACAACTTCGGATCTAGACCGAATATTAAAGTTTGAATAGTCATTAAAATTTCGCGCCACTCAAAATCCACCAATCACTAATAATTCACTACATGAAAGTGAGTCAAATTTTGATCGAAGCTAAGGTACACCGAGAGACTCCAATTGCGACATTGATTACGTTGATCACAACTTTCCTTCGTAAATAATGATTGATTAAAACTTGTGGCGATTTTCATGTTTCACGTTTTAAAAAAAAACCGGAAACTAGTGCATGAATTTCTTTCAAAATCTAATCAGGTCTCAGTTGCGTGAAGACACATCGGTTAAAAAAAATGGTCGAATCGGGTGATTCGTTCGGAAGAAACCAATTTCGTTTTTGGGAAATGATGAATATTTGAAGTTTGCCCGGGGGACCTTTCCGTCTGACTCACTTGCAAAATTGACAATGTTTTAAAAGTCCGGCGATGCGGAGCAAAAGTGAAACGTAGTGTATTTTTTTTTGTCTGTCTGCACTTTGTTTTTTTTTTATTTAGCCAAATTTAAAAACCGAATCGGAAAATGACAGCGCTGGATTTCTGGAGCGCTCTCTCAAGGGCCCATGGTCATTTTGGAGCACCCTGTATGCCGAGCCCTCAGCCTCTTCTTCCCACCCATACTCCCCCCCCCCCCGGTGGCTCCCGTTGTACTCGCAAATCAGTAATGACCAATTCAATCGGTGCAATTTCACGCGCGAATTCGTTTACCGCTCCGACTGACAACGAGCCACCCACACCACTACAAGCCCCAAAATTTTCACACTATAACCCTGATAAATCTACCGGCCATATAACCATTGTTCAACCTTATTGCTGTGCTTATACTAACCCATACAATTTTTGTTCCGGTTGTTGTGTTTTTTTTCTTTATTTTTTATTATTCACGTCGTGTTTCAATGATAACTGAAAATCGAATTTCATCGGTGGAAAAATGGCGTACGGAAATGGGGAAAAAATAGAAAATAAAAATCAGGGAAAAATAGAGAGTTCGAGGGAAGGAATTTGGGGGATTTATGTGGGGTGGGAAGGGGGAAGATGGAAAATAAAATGTGCTTGAAATTCAGGGGAGTAAAAAAATTACTTGAGTTGTTCGGAGATGAAATTAAATTAGAATTTCACATTAAAACGTGAATCAATGTTAATATAATGAAGACATATACTTCAGTGCTAGATTAGTAAGCGAGGTAAATTTTCACGACACCTCCGAAATAAACATGAATTTATTCAGACATAATCCACGGAATATTAATACATTAATGCATTAATAAATGTCGGCATTCATTTCGTCTAATGGAATAAAACTGGAAACCGATGGCATTACGCTGCTTTGAGTTATTGAGCAGCTTCGATGAATATCGGAGAAGTTCCAAAAAAGAATTCCAAAAAAAAGACAAATCTTGCATTAAGAAATTTTTTTTGAAGTGAAACTTCTGACGGCGCGTAACACAAAATTCGATGCAACGTTTTCAGGAGAAGGGGCGCGAGGCAAGTGGTGGAAGGGGCGTTACGAAAATTCCGACATGCTACATGGCACTGTAGCGGAGTGGGGAGAAGAACGTGAACCGAGTGTATTGCTAGTGTCAATTATGGGGAAAACCAATGCAGAACGTTGCAAAGAATATCGTGATCGTTTACGTGAGAAGAATGCTTTAAAACCAAAGAAAACAAAAACAGTAGCGAAAAGTGCGGCCCGAACGTATGAGGGATCATCGGGCCCAGGGCAAAAGCAATCAATGTCAACGTTGAGGATCATAACCTCTCACATGTTAATCAACCGAGCAATGATCAGAATATTGAAACTCTACCAGAGCATGTCATTTCGAATTTTGTCGGGACAGTTACACGAGTAAGTGAAATAAAACTTAATCATGATTGTAATTAATTAATTCAGTCGATAAGGGGTTAAGAATAGAAGGGTAATGAGTGAATTTTTGATATTTTATTCACTGAATTGATTGATCGTAACAGAAAGAAAAGAAAAAATTGATAAATTCCAGACACTTGTGTAAATGTTTCTACAGGCGAATAAGTTTTTTTTTTTTTTTTTTTTTTTTTTTTTTTTTTTTTTTTTTTTTTTTTTTTCACTCTTTCTCTATTCGTATTCACCCACGTCCCCGCTGGTAAGCATTACTACATGGGCAATACTACGGATCAGAGTACCCACCCATTGCGGCTGGGGCCGACTTCGCCATTTCAGCTCATCGTATTTCTAATCACAGGGTAAACCTCCAGAAACCCCTGTGATACGATGGCGGGCGTCTACGATGGAACCCTCCCTCCCCCCCCGCGCGACGGGTCGCGTTCGGTCCCGGCTCACGGTCTCACTTCATGGATACCGCCGATAGCACACACGGAATGTTCCTGCCATCGGTCGGAGTCCGTGAGAAAATATTTTTCAGAAAAAATATTTTGCAGTGAGCGGGAATCGAACGCGGGACCTTTAGAATAGTAGGCAGACACTCTACCGACTACGCCAAAGCCCCGTCACTACAGGCGAATAAGTGGAGGGAACTTTAGGTAAATGGATAGAAATTTTTTTGGCTACTATAATCCTGTTAGATCAACCAAACATATCACTATTATTCAACCTCATTGCTGTGCTTATACTGACCCATGCCACTTTTGCTCCGCTTTTTTCATTCACGTCGCGTTTGGAATAATAACGGGTAAAAATCGAATTTCATCTGTGGGGCAAATGTGGGACGGTGTTGCGGAAGGAGGGGGAGGGGCGGGGGGAGGCGGGATGGGTGGGGAAAAAATAGAAAATAAAATCCAATCGTAAATGGCGAGTTTGAATAAATAAATTCGGTGGGGATTAAAAAAAAGAGTGGCGTGTGTACTCAGTGTGATGATACGGAACGATTTTTGTTTCAATAAAATATGTTATTCAGGTGAAGCTATTTTTATTTGACGAGTGGTTTTGAGTGACTGACGAATTGAATCCCACATGCGAGTGGTTTTTTGCAGTTGAAAAGAAATATTTTATCTCTGTGAAGTAACTTTTGTGCAATTTTTTGGATTTATTCCGCTGATGTAGTGAAAGTAGAGGGATTTTATTAATGAAATTGGTTATTAGACTTTTCCCTGATTTAAAGGTTGATTTTTTTTATCCGCGCTGCTGAGATTCGCAAGTGGTAACTCCACTCTCATTTTGCGGAGCATAGGTTGAAGGTTGTTCCAGCAGGAGCTTCTAGAAGTGTAGGGCGACGTTTGCTCCGGCGTATCTGGTAAGAACGCTCGACACGCCGTCTGTGTGTGTGTGTGTGAGTGTGTGGGTATGGGTGTGTGTGTGTGTGTGTGCGCGCGCGCGTGTGTGTGTACGTAGGTGGGTGTGGGTGCGTGTTGATGGGTGTGGGTGGGTGGATGTGGGTGGGTGGGAGTGGGTGGGTGGGTGGGAGTGGGTGGGTGGGTGGGTGAGAGTGGGTGGGTGGGTGGGCGTGGGTAGGTGGGTGGGTGAGTGGGTGGGTGAGTGGGTGGGTGTGGGTGCGGGTGAGGCTTGGTGTGGGTGTGGTTGGGTGCGTGTGGGTGGTCCTGAAAAATCGAAAAGTTAAAAAATGTTGTGACATCAAAATAAAAAACATCACCCTCGATTATTTATTTATTTTTTTTTTTCATTAACTTGTTTCCCCCTAATCACTCAATTTCAATACTCGTAAAATAGTATCAAAATTCATCCTGAATAATGACGATAATAACGAGAGTTCAAACTTGCGGAAGAAATGGGAGACTTCCCCGTTGCAAGTTGATAATGATTTACTTTCCTATAATTGCTACCTGATACTTCGTTAATACATGCACATTAGAAGAATCAAGCTTGTCTAAAATATAAGGCAGTTAGTCCATGAAATTTTCGGCATTGTTTGAGTTTATGCGAAACCCAATAGTCAGTGGAAATGCAGCGAGAGGTAAAATGGTTTCGACTTCTCTACAGGCAGTCGCACGTTCGCGTTTTCATGGGGTTTACGGGGGGGGGGGGTCGGAGCAATGTTGTATCCATTTGAGCGATGAGCTTGCAGCCACAACGAAACGGCTCTCACGGACTATATATAGTAAACTCGGTGAGTTTCCGTAATTTGGCAAGCCAGAGGGTTAAACGTGGCTCGAGCCAGAGGCATCTGAAGCGCGTGTTTCGAGGTAACTATACAGTTCAGCCAATCACTTTGAATTTTTACCGGGGATATCTCTTCATCCGATGATTCTCGGGCTACTCAATAACAAGGCGTTTGCTGTATATACACCCAACAAAGAATATGTGCCGTCTATTTACACGGTATACGGCAGTTTTTCCCTAGGAATTTTTACCGTAGATGCACGGAAGTTTTACCGTAGATACACGGTGACGACTACGTCTGGGAAATAGTTACCAAACGACACACGGTAATCTATTATATAGCTTGGTCTATATGTATAACCTAGCTGGCTGGTATGCAGATGTAGATTCGGGGATATTTTATCCCCGAACGCGATATAGTTGATTCCCGATCTGGGTATTTTAGAAAAACGGACTCTGGAATGTAAATATTCCCGGATCGAAGGTGTAATATTTCCCATGTGAGGATGAGATTTTCGAGGATAGGTTAATCCCCGAATTGGGGATATTTTAAGCCGGAAACCGGGGATATTCATATTGGCCCGACGGGGATGGTTTAATCCCTCAATCGGGGATATTTGTAGCCCCGAAATGGGGATAGTGGCCTTCCCGTTTTGGGGATTCGTATTTCACAATTGGCTATACTTGCATCCCCAAATTATTCATATCTGATTTTTGTATCCCCAAGCTGGGAATTTTTCCATCCCCAAATTCCGGATTTTTGTATCTGGAAATTGAGGATTTGGATATTTCCAAAGTCAGGATTGTTGTATCCCGAAATTGGAGATTTTGATAACCCCAAATTGGGGATTTTCATATCCCCAAATTGGAGAGTTCCATATTCAGAAATTGGGGATTCTTATGTCCCCAAGCTGGGGATTTTTATATCCCCAAATTGAGAATTTTTGTATTTTATCCCTGAAATGGGGATTTCAATATCCCCAAATTGGAGATTGTTGTATCCCCAAATTGAGGATTTTGATATCACCAAAGTCAGGATTGTTGTATCCCCAAATTGGGGATTTTGATATCCCCAAATTGGGGATTGTTATATCCCTAAATTGGGAATTTTCAAATCCCTAAACTGGAGATTTTTATATCCTCAAATTGGGAATTTCCATATCCAGAAATTGAGAATTTTTATATCCCCAAATTGGGGATTTTTAGATCCCCAAACTGGAGAGTTTTATATCCTCAAATTGAGGATTTTTATATCCCGAAACTGAAAGGTTTTCTATCCCCGAACTGGGGATATTGTATTCCTCGAATGGTGAATATGTTATTCTTCGATCGGACATAGCTGCAGCCCAGAATTAGTTATATCTCATCCTCGGTAAATATACGTTCACCCATCTCCAATATTCTATTATTGTTATATACCTCTTCACTGTTCCACATGTTAACGCGCAGACTACAATGTCCCACAAACGGAGATATTTTCCCCCCAATTCAGGGATATAATTGCGCTAAATGGATTAGGAAATGTTAGAGGTAACACGATAGGTTCTATCGGGAAATTAACAATTTGTAAGAATCATTAGTCCTCCATATCACTTTTAATTCTCAGATTTACAAATTATTTCATCACTGGGCTCTCATATTGCCTCTAATGACGGCATAACTGTAGCCAGGTATATACCCTGGAAGTAACACGCGGTCTCTTACGTATGCAATATTCGGGGTGGTGCGAATAATTGAAAGCCGACCAACTCCCGGACGAAAACTTTGCGCTCCACTTTCGCACACATTTTACCTGCTCCAACATACCTTAATGTACATTCGAAATGTTTCATACTCTTTCACCTAATTTTAACATTTTTCTCTTGCCAGTGATTTTTTCACTTTGGTCAAATGCAGAATTATCTGCAACGTAAAAGTACGTAATTTGAGAGCGGATTTCCATTTATTATGTCCAATTTTATGAACAAACGGAACGAATATGAGCGCAAGATAAAACGTCGAGAATAATTTTTTATAAATTTTTACGATTTATAAAATTTTTAGGATTTGTGGAGGTGAAATTAAATGGTTTGAAGTTGACCCAATCACGGTTTCAGGGCAATAATTAATGTTCCATATATGTAATATAACCACTACATACGGAGATTTCAACTTTGGTGTATTTAAGTCTCAAAGTAGAGTGGCCGAAGATGTGGTCAGACACATGAGCTGACCTGAACTAAGCTTAGTCCACTTGGTCATTCTGATGTCTGTCGTAAGAGTATTAATTCCAACCAAATGTAGAGTATAGATCTTAGCCGTCAACGACTTTCCATCAATGAGTGGGGGCTTCGGTGCAGTGGATAAAATATCCACTTGCTACGTTAAAGGTCTTAGATTCGCGCCCGGCCTACGGAGAATGTTTCGCATGGTGAAGTATTTTCACATGGACTCAACGTATATGCTATCGGCGGTACCCACAAAATGAGACCCCAAGGCCGTACGGGAACCTAATCCGACACAAGGGGGGGAGGGTTCCATGATAGGCGTGTCCGCTATCGTCGCATAGGGGTTTCTGGAGGTTTACCCTGTGTTCAGAAATACGATTGCCTAAATGCGAACGTCGGCCCCAGCCCCATGGATGGGTGTCCAGTGCCTTCCAAAAAGTGCTAAAGAATAGGGACCGGAGAGGAAGGGGAAAAAGGGAAGAGAGGAGGGACGGAGAAAAGAAAACACATGAATGAACAGAATTATCCATTGAATCAGTAATAGACAGTCCGTTATAGGTGTGTATGAAATGCATATATAATCCGCGTGATCAAAAGTGAATGTTACATTATACATTTTTCTAATTGGTTTTCGACCGGTCTTGTTATGATTAGATGCTATTGGCCTTTTCGGTCTTTTTCCTCAGTTACCGGAGGTGTATATACTGAGGAAAAAGACCGAAAAGGCCAATAACATGTAATTGTTACATTATATTTTTTTTCGGTTAAAGTATCCCTCTCGTAAATAAGTAAAAATTAGTAAAAAAAAAATTCTGTCTATTCTAATTTTGCAATATAATTTCTATAAGCCTGTTCATTATTTTGCAGTTAATAATGAATGCCCATCAAATATAATAAATGATTAATCGATGACTGATTACAGCAGAATTTTTGTAGACCTCCTGGCTGTCATAAAAAAATCATTTCATATTTTAATCTTGAAAATCGGATTATGATGGTGAACCGTTCAGTAATTTAATTCGTACCATGAAATAGGTAAAAAAAAATCCAGCTGTCAAAGACAATAAAGTCGGGTACTCAGGGAGTAAGTGGAAAAGGTGTTTAAGAGGCAGACTGAGAAAAAGATTTAAGGACGAAAATTTCAGTGCAATTTTTTCACCCACTACGAGGATTGTCAAGTGAGTTCTTGAGGGTTGCTCGGTCACCACTGGGTTCACAGGGTAGTCTGTTACTACAAGAAGATGTTCTAAAATAAAGGGGTTGTCCTGGGCTTATTGAGCGTATTAAAAAATATCAATTGCATGATTTGTTTCATAATAGTGGTCCACAGTGAGGGTGCGTGGATGAGTGGGTGATTGGGTGGGTGGATGGATGAATGGGTGGATGGATGGATGGATGGATCGAGGGATGGATGGAGGGATGGATGGATGGATGGATGGATGGATGAGTAAGTGGGTGGGTGGGTGGATGGATGGATGGATGAATGGGTGGATTGGTGGGTAGGTGGGTGGGTGGCTAGGTGAGTGGGTGGGTGAATGGGTAGGTGAGTGGGTGGGTGGCTGGATGGATGGGTGGGCGGGTAGGTGAGTGGGTGGGCGGGTAGGTGAGTGGGTGGGCGGGTAGGTGAGTGGGTGGGCGGGTAGGTGAGTGGGTGGGTGGGTGAGTGGGTGGGTGGGTGAGTGGGTGGATGGATGCATGGCTGGATGGATGGTAGGTGGATGGGTGGATGGAGGGTGATTGGGTGGATGGATGGATGGAGGGTGAGTGAGTGGGTCGGTGGGTAGGTGGGTGAGTGGGTGGGAGGCTCGATGGATGGCTGCGTGGTCCATAAATAAAAATTTAGTTCAACAGTTCCGTCCCACGTAATAGAGTGACATACCTTTCATTATGAACTACCTTGTCCACCTCTGAAAAGACCGTGAATGCAATGAAATTTCTCAATAAAATTAAGACACAAATCGCAATTTTGCTCGCTCTACAGAATATGAAAGAGAAATTGCCTCAACCAAACACAGTGATTGAAAGTGCTCTGTGAACAAGTGAAAAAGGTGTTCTAATAGTTAGGCCCCGGGACAGATTCAAAGATGAAAGATCCCATACAAATTTTTTCCCATCTTCAGCATTATCGATGGATTCTTCTTGTATGTTTGAAATATGTAGCGAAGTGGTAAAGCAAGATAAGCACATTAACCACTTGACTCGGTGTTCGATCAATATCTCTGAATCTACGGTAGATCAGGCAATTTTTCCCATCTCTTTTCATTCTTGAGATATTCACCAAAAACGAAACCGTGAGATAACTTGACTTGCCTCATTTTACTACTTCACTACAGAAATATATCGACAAATTTACGTTAGTGATAAATTCATTATATTTGAGTCAATGTCGTTGCCATAAATAAACAAGAGTTGTCGCTTTCAATTAATTTCGCTTGTGCCATGGCCATATGAAAGAAAAATCCCAACTGTCAAAGACAATAAACCAGAGTACTCAGTAAACAAGTGGAAAGGGGTGTTTAATAGTCAGACCGAGGAAAAGATTTAAGGACGAAAATTTCACTGCAATTTTTCCCCCACTCCGGTCATTGTCGAGTGAGGTCTTGAGGGTTGCTCGGTCACCAGTGGGTTCAGAGGGTAGTCTTTAACCGTAAGGAAACAGTCTGACACAAGGGGGGTTCCCCTGGGCTCACTGAGCGTGCCATTGGGCGGGCCGCCCTCAGCCCAGTCGGCCACCTCTTTCCTCCCTAGCCGGATAATTAAACGAAATTCATTTACATAGCTCGAGTAATGCCTAGCCCGGGTTCCCTGGGTGTCAGCACGGACTTTGTCGACTACACCCTATATATAGCCTATATATACAGGGTATATAGTCTCGCCCATTTTCCTCGTCTTCCATTTCTTCTCTCTTTCCTCTTCACAATTTAACCCCCCCCCCCCTCCCTCCCCCACTACGCCTGAGTTTATGAGGGTAAAGCTACCGAGCGACGACGCTTGCCACCCTCACTTAAAGTGCGCGGGCCCTAGTCCACTTTTGATTTTAACCGTCGAGGGATCGCTAAATCAGCCCTGCCATTTTTCAAATTCGTCAACTTTCAATTAGATTGAAGGGGAGAAAAATGAAAAAAAAAAATTCAATTTCTTCTTCCATCGGGGTCGGAATTTAGAAGACATCCAACGCTTATCAAATGATTTATCCAATGACTGAAAATAAAAAATTAGACCACATAATTTCTTCGTTCCTTGAACATGTGCAGGCTTTCAGAAGTAGAGCCCATTGGTCAGACAGAAAAAAATGGCAGAAAAAGTTGGAAGTTGACTGGGATGAAAAATTTGAGAGTAATTCCTGCACCATCCGAAATTCATTATCAAATTTTCTGAAATTAATTAAAAAAAAAAAGATCATTGTACAATATTGGCTTCGTCTGACTATTCGCTGGTTATTCTACTTATTCCCCGAGCACACTGGTTTATTGTTTTTGACAGTCGAAATTAGTTTCCCCTATGTCATGATATAACGAAAGCTAAATTAATTAATTATTTCTGTACCTCACAACGGATGATATTATTCAGCAAAACTGAATGAACGATGCTCATTGTTCACGAATATTTACGCGCCAATTTCATACTAAAAAGTATTTGCTAGGAGAAATTATTTGAAAAATTCTCGATAGGAGTATTCATCTCTAGATTGCCATGGTATTTTCCATTCAACATTACTCTGCTATTTTCCACCCCTCGATTTTCAATAGCATATGAACACAATATAAAAATATTATTGCAATGCCCCAGAGGTAAAACCAGTTTTTTACAATGTCACATTTTTCTTTCCTGAAGTCATTTCAAATATTCCATAAACTCTCAAATTTTTATGGCTTTTGCACATTTATTACGCTTTTCAGAGAAGTGTTTTTTTTTTTTAATTACAAAAATATCAAAATTTTTCAAGGGGCTAGTTTGAGATTACTATAGATTTAAGATTACCAATTAATGTTTGATAGATTATGTTTTTATCCGCATTATAATGACACAGATTGTAATATTGCCCACCGCCTGACTATTCAACGTTTTTTCTACTTGTTTCCCCGAACACTCGAGTTTTTTGTTTTTGGCAGTGGAATTAGCCTCCTCTATTTCAGAATACAGGGAAAGCTAAATCAATTAATTGTTTCTGCATTGCGCAACGGACGAAATTGTTCAGGAAAAGGTAAATTCACCATTTCAACCGTTAATAAATAATTGAGTGGAAATTTTGTACAAGAAAGGATTTGTTAGTTTGCAGTTGATTGTCCTTTGAAATAAGTACCAATATTGGAAATTTTCCCAAATTAAGTGATCAATATTTGATTGATTAAATTCTCTGACTTTTTCGTCAGACGGCTGACTCTCCAACGGTTGTTCTACTTCCTCTCTGGAAATGGTTTATTATCTTTGGGCCTAAAGTCAGTGGTCCCTTATTCCATGATATAGCGAAACGGTAAATTAATTAATTGTTTTCTGCATTTCACAACGAAATGAAATTGTTCAGTAAAAGCTAAATTAACTATGCGCATTGTTCATGAATATTTGAGTGAAATTTTCGTACTAAAAAGTACTTATTAGGAGGAATTATTATAAAAATTCTCCATTACAGGGAGCGTATTCATTACTCGATTTCCATGTTATTTTTTTTTTTTTTTATAATCTCCCTCCGTTATGTCCCACCCCTCCATTTTTTAACCGCACATGAACACAGTATAAAACTCTCGTTACAGTTCCGGTGAGGTACAGAGAAACGCGCGCAGCCCAGAATACGAGGATGGGAGTGGGAGTGAGAGAGGGTGAGGGTCGAGGGGTCGGAGGAATTTAATTTAGAACTTGATTTATATTTTAGCGGCCCATAAAATGGGGAAATAATTTGTCCCCTGAACCCGTATGAGACGGCCCCAGCGCGAATGAGCTCCATCCCGACCCATTCCTTTTACCTCCCATGCTCGTCCTCTTTTTGCCCTTTTAGCATACATAGAGTTGGATTAGATTTTCCCCCTTTAGCTCTGTCCAGAAAACTTTCAATTTTTTGAATGAAAAAAATTGTGTGACCGACGAAAAATGTAGTATATAATTTTCGAGTAGTAAGTAATTATTTCGGGCAGACGTGAAATGTACAGCGATAAAAAATTCCAATTAAATGGCCCCAGAAAATCGTCGAAAATATTACATTTCCCCGTTGACTCCTTATTAAAAAAAATCTCTTTTATTCTGCCCAGAAACGAACGGAAAATTTGCTACAAAATGTTTAAGTAGTGTAGTTTGCTGTATGGTCAGACTTCACCTGGATGATCATAAAAATTCTAATTAATTTGAAACACCTCCATACTCATATATTAAGCGATTCATTACTCGATGCTTGCATGTGTGTTTGTCACGGTCCAGAAAAGAAATGCCCCGAGGACAAATATGTATAATATTGAAAACGTCCATGAGAGAGAAGGTTTCGTTTGAAACTGTCATTTCAATTTTCTTTACTGGATTTATAAACTGAGCTCCCATGGATTAATTTCATTGAAAAATATTCAACTGGTATAGGTTGACATATACATTAGAGAGGTCTATTCAAGAGATATCCATTTCTATAGCCTCCACTTCTATGACAAATTCATTGACATTTCAATGTTCGTAATCAACTCATGACCTTTCTATTTTAAACCCGTTCGGAGGTATGGACCGAAAAAACATTCTTAATTCAGAATTATAATTGCACCTTATATATATTCGCAAACGTTCTGTTCGGGTCCGTGTGCATATAGATATAGGAGGGGGGGGGGCGTGGGTCCAAAGTATGCACTTGCGCTTCTTCATCGCTCTTACACCGAATTATACTTTGGTAGAAATCAGAATGAGGCATTTCAACAAAATATTCGCCTGTAGGCAATCGAAGAAACCTCAGGGCCAAATTCCGGTTCAATCTTCCTCTATCACCCTGAACCCTCACTCATTACTGCCGATCCCCATGGGAATATCTCCACGAAATATCGTGGAATTTGTATGAAATTATCTCAAGCATCAGTATATGGAAAAAAATCCCCCTTATATAATTTTTCGGTAACAGAGTGTACGATGCGATGGGGAGTCGAAAATTTCAGTATAGTTATGGAATAGCATACCACGCGCAACCCAAGAAGCAGAGTGAGGGATTCATTAAGGTTGGATGGAGGTGTTAATACAGTGAACATTGCCGCCGGGGAGTTGGATAGCACTTTGGTGCTCGTGAGACAGAGATACGAGACACTTTCCACTGTGCAAGATGCCAAAGGAGTGTTGGAACGTACACTCAAAAGGTAAAGGGTGAGGAATGAGCGCGAGCGGATGGGCGATAGGGGGGGGGGGGGGCGGGCGGTGGGAGGGTTTGGATGCCGGCATACTGGGAGACGCGGTGAGGCGTAGATGAGGCTATGAAGCTAAATTACGCGGCACTGCCGCCAACGTGAGACGGAACCATTAGCCAAGATTTAGATACGACTACACTGCAACACAGACACAAGACTTTCATTCCCCGTGGGTGGCTGGATACACTTGAATTTTTAATTGCTCCGAGGGGGGGTAAAGATACAAGGCTCTGCTTGTAGCTACTCAATGAATTCCGTTGAGCGTTTTTGTCCGATTAGGTTCATGAAACCGAATGTTGATCGTCGAGGGTGACGCTTACATCCCCTTTATTTTTTAAGTAAAACATCTGGAGGCGCCTTCGGATGGAAATCGAATACACGCGAGTCCGTATGTTACAAAAACCGACACCATTGGGGAGGGGCAGCGCCAGATATGGAGTGCGTACGTACTTTACTCGTTAGGATGTAGAGACGGCATGCGAGGTACAGGGAGAGGAGCACGAGAGAGAGAAGAATAGAGCATTCACGCGTATCTAGACCCATTTACAACGTGTTGCATGGGAACGTCGATAATGACGCGTTCGTCATAATTTAACGCAGGGCGTAAGATGGCGTTGTGCGCATTTTCTATCCACGGTAAAAAGTCAGCTGTTTTCCAGTCTGGTGTGTTAATGTATACGTTATTTATGTGCCGAGCGTTATGTTCTATATTAGAATTTATGTCCGGAATAATTTGGTGTGTGTGTTAATCAAAAGTTTTCGTTTCCTACTTGAGTTATCACAAACCGATAATTTCTTTTGTAGAAGATCGTGAGATGGAAACAGAATAAAAAATCTTTTGCATATTGATATAATTGGATTGTTTCAAATCATAACCTGCGATTTACACTGGTATTACAGCCACTGATTCTATCGTATCCTCAACAGTAGAAAAAAAAAAATTACAAAATCGCTCTCTACGCACGTGTTTTTTTTTATTTTCTCTCTTCTCTCCTCACTTGCTGGTGATTGACCGACAGCAGTTGAATTATCGAGAAAGTTGGATGTTATGCATAATTTCCCGTTTATTGCGTTAAGCTAAACTTCGGAGCTAGAGCTTCTGATTTTCTGAATACCACTGGGCTTTTTTTGCCCCTTTGAGAGCCAAAAATAAACGGCCTAGTGCTGTGCACCTCCACATTGAGTACATATACGTAGTAGTGTCGATTGCTTGGGTACACGTCAAACTCAAACATAGCCATGATGACGATATCTAAAACTCCTGGGGATTTCATTGCTCGTCCCTTGTAGTAATCAGTGAGCCAACGACGCCCAAAAGTGGGCAGGATTTCCCCTCAGTTTCCCTGAGAACGTTTTAGATGGCCATGTTTGCTCATCCCTCCACCAGCAACGAAATCCAAACTCTCCTCCGGTCAATTAGATCTCGTTCTAATTGGCTATCCCACCCCTCCCCACCCACCCCCTCCCACTGCCCTCATTGATACAAGAAAATGAATTTTCCGGGGAGTAACAAAGTAGAACAAAAGTTTTTGTACGTGACATATCAACCCTCATGAAAAAATATGTTGGAAGCACATGTGTTCTATATAAATGAGTTATATTCAGTTGTAGGAAATACATGTGGGGAATTCTACGTCAGCTCAGCTATCCACTTTCATCATGGATCTGAGTGGTGCTGAAGAAATTTCAGATTGTTTCTATCCTCGAATAATCCTCACCTGATTTCCGCCTCCATGTAATTACTACCCTATTTACTATTACTATTTACTATTATTCACGATTAAATAGCGCAGGAATTTAATACATTTTGTTCCTCAGGTACACTGCCGTTAAAAAATGTGGCTTCAGTTGGTTCATTTCTGAATTCTCCATAATTCCCAAAAAAATCGGGTTTATCCCAATTGAAACTAACGCATCATCAATTTCGAGCGTCATAGCAACTTCAAGATTGTAACGAGAATCACTTCACCACTCTTATACCCCCCACGGTAGCAGCTCTTGGCATTTTTCTCCGGAAGGGCGTAGTGGACCCATCCATCGAATTTCTAAACACCGGGTAACCTCCAGAAACCCCTGTGCTACGATGGCAAGCGCCTATGATAGAACCACCCCCCCCCCCCCCCCCCCCCAACCATGTATCGGGTTAGGTTCCCGCCCGGCCACACGGTCTCATTTTACAGGTACCGCCAAGAACACATATGGAATGTTCCTGCTCTCGTAACATTTCATGTTACATAAATTTTTCTGGTACACTACCGATCAAAACTGTGGATTTATTTGATTTATTTCTGAATTCTACATAATTCGCAAAAATCCGGGCTTACCCCAACTAAAACTAACGCATCATTAATTTCACGCGTCGTAGCGACTTCAAGATCGTAATGAGAATCACCTCACCACTTATCTGTGACCAAAGAGTGTATATCAGTAGCGAAGTGGGCTATCGAGTTGAGTCTGTTCTGCCGTGGCCTGAGTTTTAGATAAATATTTCAAAATCTACGGAACATAGCGACAACTTCATAAGGACCTTTCTTGTAGAGCACAGTGAGATCTGTTAATTTGTTGAAATGCAAATTACGCTATGTTCCTTAGATTTTCAGATATGTACGAGAAACTCACATCAGGCCAAGAGGAACTTAACTCGATTGACCCATTCGCTCCTGATATACACTCTTCATTCACAGGTAAGAGGCAAAGTAGTTCTGTTCGTAATCTTAAAGTAGATATAAACGCTTGAAATTGAGGGTGTGCTAGTTTCGATTGGAGGGAACCGGGATTTCCAGAAATTTTGTAGAATTCAAAATACAGCAACCGCACTTGGATTTTTGACCGGTGATATGTATATGTAATGAGGATATTTTGGTTATGACCCATAGATCATTTTTGGTAGGAAATGAATCTTATATACCGATGTATACTGTCACCTATATTTTCTTCTTCATTCCCTTTCCGCTTAAAGTCATTAACATTTTAATGTTTCACATGATTCTCCATAATTTCCCAGATAACTTATAAATGGATCTACCGCCAATATAGATGTACCTAACAGGGAATATCGAGTATAACCGCAATGAATAATCCAGTTCGAGATATTGTATGTAAACTTTCCGAGATTGCTGAAAATAAATTGAAAGCTAAATTAAATGTTCGTCTTGTAGATTGACTTAAATTAAATATCTCTAATGGAACACATCAATTACAGCACACTTATGATGAATAATTTTTGTACAATTTTTCTCGCGCAAATCACGTGAAATTTTCAATTATTGAGCAGATGTCGGACTAAATAGTCGGTCGTACTACTTGCTTGATTTTTTTCAAATATATTATTTTTAATTCCTTACATTTTTTTCCCAAATCGGTGATATTTCATTAGTATAAAACGATGTTTTTGTATCAAAACCAATGAAAAAAGAGACAATACAGCCTCACTGATCGTAATTATACCCTTGATGAAGGGTTTTTCGTTCGTGGATAAAGAGGGATTAAACGAAAAAATTCCAATTACCAAAACCGGAAGAGGCAGATCGTTTCACACGATCGGCACGAAATGCGATAAGCCTGGACCTTTAGACACGAGAGGTATTATGGAAGGGCGTTGTATGTCACCCAGAATGCAACAAGTTGCCACCCACTGTCCCCCACACCTCTTTTCAACTCCCTCTCCCCCTCCCCCCCCCCCCAGTTCTCGTTTCGCCTTCTGGCGTGTCGCTTGCCCTCTTCCGCTATAGTTCACTTATACCACTCAAACCCCCCGATATTTAATCATTTTTTATTATCCCACATCCCGCAAATTCAATTTTTATCGACCAGAAGTGAACGATGCAATTCAATCCGTGTAACGTTGGTATTCTTCATTAAAATTATGTTTTATGAGAATTTCATTTATATTCAAGTGGCGGTGAGTAGGATACGGTTGAATAATTATTTGGATATTTTTTGGAACACAGACACACACACACAATTGTCCCTTGTTTTGTTGCATTTTTTTTTAAATTTGTTATTTCTTGTTATTCACCTATATATTTATTTGCTATTTCTTGTTATTCACCTGAAAAATCGTTTCGGGTGAAAAATCCGCCGTCTTGAAAAAAATCAAAACTTAATTATAAAAACCAAAAAAAAAATTAACGGTGACGAAGAAGTGGAGCGCTAATATAAATTCTTAATCTAAATGATCTAATCTATCGAATAACCTACTTACTCCGCAAGAGTTCAAAAGTAAAGATAATGAATATACTTGAGGTAATGCATATTGACGCAGAATTTCTGATGACTATCTAAAGAAGATTGGCGAAACTCCTCGAAGAGTAATTTGACAATTTCGTTTTTATCGTCTCAGACTAGGCACATTGGTAAACACTAGTACGAAATTCATAAAGTTACGAAATAGGGTGACCTACCGAGGGGGGGGGGGGAAAGTCCAAGTCTACAATACTGATATTAAAGCTATACAATACTGATATTATCCACGTGTATTAAACTTTTACCCCCGAGTGCACTTGTAGTTTTGTGAAAATCCTTGAGTTCATCAAATCCTTCGGTCGGGAGTTAGCGATCGAGTGGTTGGGAAATTTATTGCACTGTTGAATCGATAAATCGACGCAGTAATGAGAATAACATTTGCCGTGGTAAAGTTTGTGGAGACTGATGGGCTTCTAAATATAGAGATAAGGGAATTTTCGTGACTTTATCGGGGAGAGATTCGGCGATATCATTAAAGAAATTGGGCGCGTATATATATGCTCGAGAAAAGTGAAGTTTCGAAATTACCACGAAGTGAAATGTTTGCGGTCTTTTTTTTTATATTGTTCGTTTTTTTTTTGGAGAATGCGGAAACGTCTGAAAATGTTAACATTTCTAAAAATTTCTAAATGAAGGTTACATTTTTTCTCTGAATTTTTATTGTTATTTTTTTTTTTTAGAATTTTGTGGAATTCTGGAACTATTTGGAATTTTTTAAGATTTTCCAAATTGTTAATTTTTGAAAAAAAAAAATTGAACTTTTTTAAAATTTTTGAATTGCACTTAGCAAATTTATTCTCTGATGTCAAGAAAACCATTTTTTTCAAACCGGCAGTCCCAGCTTGGACGTCGTTTTTAACCATTAGAATGTCCCATTTTTCTCATGGGACACCCGTGCCACTTTTTCAGAGCAATTTTTCGAGCTTTTCCGAACGTGCAAATATGTAAACATTAATTCCCCAAATTTAAAAATTTCCCAGACACGTGAATTAACAAAATATAATTTTCAGAAAATTAAAAATATGGAAATTCGTGAAAAATTGCAAAAAATTGAAACTTCGATGGTTCAAAATTTTTTTCAAATTTCGCAAAAATTTGAAAATTGTGAAGAATTGATAATTTCGCGGTATCTCAAGAATAGTTTTCTTGATTTCCCAACTCTCCCAGCCCCACAATTTCCCTCCGACCTTCAATGCCCTTCTCCACAATTTTTTTACCCGCCCTCAAAACTCGATTGCGGAAAATCCAGTTTACCCTAAACCGAACAGATCAATTCATTGAAATTGAGGTCATGCTTTAACCATCGCGTATCACAGCATTTCAACGAGATTTCGCGAAACGTCGTGAGCAGAAGGCAAGCTATTCACATCCCGAGTCACCAGGAAATGGCCGAGGGTTAATGCATCAACATCAAAGTACTCATGCACCGGTCTGTAGAGCCAACACAGTTATTGCACTCAAAGCCCAGCATTACCTCTCGATCTGTACCTGTATATATAGTACACTATGCATACATGCACAACTCAGAAATATGGTGGTGCACGTGTGATGAAAAGTACCAGGACCGGGAGGGAGGGGGAAGGGTGGGGGGGGGGGGGCAGGAGGAGGTAGGGGGGGCGGGTGTTTGCACAGCGTGCCACATCTTCTCTCTCTCGTGTACGGAATTCCATAGCACGATGCACAATTTTCGTTATGTAAACATGAGGGAAAAGTCCGAGGCGCCCAACAGCCGAGAGCGCGGCGTGTGCTACCGACAAAGGCAGACAAAACCTTCCATATTACATTCTTTTGCGTCAAACCGCTCGGCGAATTAATTGCCTTGGATTTGCCGAAAAAAAAGGAACTGAAATTTTACAGGCGTGAACTCGGGTTTAATTCTTTTAGTGTTCGCCTGGTTGAAGGCAGAATGAAAAACAATATTTTTTAATTTGAGTCGTTTTTTTTTATGGGACAGTTGAGGAAAGGATATATATGTCAGCCGTGATAGGGGTCCATTTGGGCCAATCTGGGTGTGGACATCTTCAGGTTTTTATGCCCTGGTGGAATTCAATTTTTTTTTCTTGGTGACATTATTTCGGATGCTCATAGGAGCATTTTCAACCCATATTTCTCGGACATTTTACAAAATAGATGCCACGTTCACCATTAAGGGATTTTTTTATTTTAACGAGATTTTTTATTTGTATATGGTACAATTAATTGACGAAATTAAGAAGAGATAGATTGGACCGGAAATGTGCTATATATTATTGAATATATGATGCAGAGATGGACGAAATGTTCAGCATATATATTAGATACATATACATATACATATACATATGCATATGCATATACATATACATATACATATACATATACATATACATATACATATACATATACATATACATATACATATACATATACATATACATATACATATACATATACATATACATATACATATACATATACATATACATATACATATACATATACATATACATATACATATACATATACATATACATATACATATACATATACATATACATATACATATACATATACATATACATATACATATCCATATACATATACATATACATATACATATACATATACATATACATATGCATATGCATACATATATATATGCCCTCTCGATGATTTACCCTGGATTTAAATTATCCAAAATTGCGTCTTTTTTTGTTCATCGTTCATTGAATGATTGGGCGAAATAACAATTAGTAAATACAGACTTTGTTTCATCCGAGCACATCACTTGGACGCGACTGCATTGAAGTTTTAATTAATTTAGTTGACCACAAAAATTCTGTACTATGCAATTTAATAACTGGGAAAAAAGTGACGTTTGAATGGTAGTTTCATTACCGGAATTATTTTTTGCTCATTGAAGGATAAAACAATAACTCTCCTAGATTGGGGAAAAAATGATATTTTACGTTCCAAAATTACGAGTACAGCTTTTTGGATATTTTAAAGAGGTACGGGCTTAGCGAGAGAATTTTGTGTTAGTTAATGGGACACTTAAAGTTCATCAAACTATAGTTCCATAATTTCTTGACCCTTTTGAAGGGATTTCTGAATTTCGTGCAATTGTAGGTTGGCAATTTCTCTCCGTGACAACTGGCGAACCATCGTACATACAAAAAAATAGCCTAAAAGCTTTTATATAGAGAATACGATTGGTAACAAAAAAGTTTTAAGCCACTTTTCTCAACTCCGAACGCTGCACGAGATAACTGCAAAAGTATCAAAAAATCTGAAGACAAAAATTAAGATCGGTCGAGTGAAGGAACACATATCGTCCCACACACACACACACACAACCCTGTTTGAATATTTGTCAGAGGCATGTGAATCGTTGAGACAAGTGGAAACTTCATGGCTGTGAGGCGTTTGTCATTGGCAACTTTTTTGGACCACCCAATGCCCAATAGGGTGCGATTGATTCGAAGGTCATCGACCGAATGACGTACTATGTACACACAAGTTATGTATTAATAACGAATTGCTCAGAGGCAGATAAACAGGTACATGATAACGTTCCAGCCCATCGAACTCTGGAAGATAGTGACTCGCTGTCAATATTTTCTCTCCACAATCATGAGAAAGGACAATTATGAATGACACGGTTGAACATAACTGGGTCAGGAATTGTTCGGTCTTATTCAAAAGACGTTACTCAAGATAGCGAAGATATGTGGTGAAGTGAGATAAAATACTTGTTGAGATTATATAAGTATAGAAAGCATTATCAATTCCATGGAAATTGCCAGAGGAGTTACATAATTTCCGAGGGAAAAATTCAGTGAAAAATTTTCTGGAACGAGCCTGAATTTTTGAATGATCTTCCAGAAAAATGAGAAATTTCTTTTCAAGAGCCGCGAGGGTACATCCACATTCAGCCAACAAGTTTATCTTCCGAATTTGGGAGAAAAAATATTGGGCGGCGCAGCGCTCACCATGCGTCAGCTGAACGCAAACGAACCGGAGTTGTTCCCAAAAGGTTAAAAATACAATTTCAATGCATCGACCAGGTCACCGATTACCTAAAAAACCGGGATCAATTTTGCTGGGGGTGTAGTCTGTAGTGCCAGCCAATCCAAGGCTCAGGCACTATTGCCCCGTCACGTTTCTAATTATCCAAAGTGCGCCTCCTGGCCTCTGCACGAGAATCTCCTTTCCCCCCGCCCCTCCCCCAACTGAAGCCAATACACACTTTCCGAGCACGAACTCACTCAAACTTGAACTCTGGCCTGCGCTCGTTATCCCAATACTTATTTACACGTGTAAACAAATACCAAAGACTTCTTGCGATTGCACGAAAGTTGTTGAGAGATCTCCATATGCATCAGGAGATTAGCCAGTTGCTGGGAATCTCGAGGGATTCAACTTTACGGGCGGCGCGGCGGGTGGGAAGGGGGTGGGAGGGTGGGGGGGGGGGGGGGGTGTTAACGATGTAATGATTATGTTGAAAGTAGAAGAGTCTTTGATCGCATTAACAAATCTTCAATTTTGAAAATTCTGAAAACTGAAAAGCTCAAACCTATCATCTCTCACTTAGTCCTGAGGGGGTGGGTGGGAGGGGGGGGGGAATTTAGGGGGAGAATAGGTCGGACTACCCCCAGACAATTTACATCTTCTCTTTTGTGTTCATCTCCAACACCTTTGGTCCATCAAGGATTCTGGACTTATAGATCATACACTGCACCGCATTCGCATGACAAGACACAGGAAACCACAGAAGAGTTATGGCGGTCCGGGCTAGTCTCCGGACAACCTCCACCTCGTCAGACACTCCGGAAGAATTGTTGCTCAGTCGGGGATTTGCGGAATCCAAGGTAAAAGTGGAGAAATTGAAAGGAGGTGGCACCCAACTTATTGCGCTGGTTCAGGAAGAGTCAATGATGCCGGATGACTACTTATCCATTTATTGCCTGACAAATAGTGACGGCAATATTCGATAATCGCAGCCGCAGAGTCCCGGGAAGGCACTTGTGAATGACTTCGTGTGTATGATACCCCACCTCATGGTCCATACGATCCCCATCGGCCGCTCTCTCTCTCTCTCTCTGGCCATGGGGTATACCAGGTGGACTAAAGGCACTTTCAGCTCGCTCGAGTGGCCCGTTATCATGGTCACGAGCATTCTGATTCTGCTGACCACTGCGTCCACTCACCAACTCACCCTTTCTCCTAGACTATGACTTTGGCATCTCGGCATCTCCTACGTGGTCCGCCTTCAAACCGCCCCTTTTTTTCTCCCCGCACTCAGCCTTTTACCACTACCCCCCCGTCCTCAACCCACCCCCCCCCCCCACACATTCCCACTGCGATTTCTCCACCTTGAATTCCCTCCCAAACACACCAACTCGACAGAACGACCCATCGATCCAAAAGGTTACATCGGGATTGTGAGCTGGTAGTTTTATTTTATTTCCGGCAGTTGTCGATCTTTTTTTCGATTCTCGTTAAATTGGAATTATATTCTTCACAGGAGGAAAAACATGTGCGTAGAGAGCTACGCGACAGAAGTGAAACTTCGTAGGAGCCGAATTTATAGAGATGTTATGATATTCTGTAAATATTTTTCTACTGCTGAGGATAGGATCGGATCAGTGGCTCTAATATCAGTGTAAATCGAAGGTGATGATTGAAAACAAGCCAATTACATCAATATACAAAAGATTTTTTATTCTGTTTCCATCTCACGATTTTCTGCAAATGAAATTATCGGTTCGTGATAACTGAAGTAAGAAACGAAAACTTTTGTGTAACACACACACCAAATTATTCCGGACATAAATTATGATATAGAAAATAACGCCCGGCACATATATAACGTATACATTAACACACCAGACTGGAAAACAGCTGGCTTTTTACGGTGGATAGAAAATGCGCACAACGCCATCTTGCGTCCTGCGTTAAATTATGACGAACGCGTCATTACCGACGTTCCCATGCGACACGTTGTAAATGGGTCTAGATGTGCGTTAATGCTCTATTCTTCTCTCTCTCGTGCTCCCCTCCCCGTACCTCGCATACCGTCTCTACATCCTAGCGAGTAAAGGACGTACACACTCCATATGTGGCGCTTCCCCCTCCCCAATGGTGGCGGTTTTTGTAACATAGGGACTCGCGGGTATTCGATTCACACCCAAAGGCGGCTGTAGAAGTTTCAGTTCAGAAAAATTTCGAACTCGGCACACCAGCGGAAAATATGCAGGGGGGAGGTGGGGTATCACGGGACAGCCGGCATTATGGGACTGATTACGAGAATCGAAAAATTCCAAATTGTCCTCTTGTGAAGTGTCTCTGATGTGATATATATAGTTAATGCACCAACTTGGTGAAACGACCGTCGATCGAAAGCATTACAACAGAATTGTGATCCGGTAGTTTTATTTTATTCCCTGCTTTTCTTTTTTTTTCGTAAATTCTATCCCGTTCTACACGGTTTCCAATATCGTCTTTGATCGTTGGAGAATCCTTCGAGAGGTGAATACCCAACGGCTGGCATCCAAACTGAAAACAAAATGAATTATCTCTTTTATACCGTGGGGGTAGAGGCACAGAAAGACGAGTGTTTTCTACTCTAGAATGTTTTTACTGTACCTTCTCGCATTTACATTGGATCGATGGCAATAAATCCCATGCAAAATAGGCGAATGCGAGTGAATCTCATCGAATTTCGCAGGAAATTCCCTAAGCGACAGGTAGTGAAATTTAATTGTACAATGATGGAAAATTCCGGGTGACAGGATTTTGACGAGCAATGAATCCACTACAGTTGAAATTACCGGATAAATACAAATGTACTTATTGTGAGAAGAAAATACAGTTTACGATACTTGTTGAAGCTGGTTATGGTCCATTACTTTGGATATTGATTAACGAATTTTTCGAATTTAGATGGGGCTTTAATTTTTGGCAGGCAAATTCTCGCGGATTATCTTTCGAAGTATTTTTTGAATCGGTCAGCGAAAGATTTCACCGAGGCTTCTTTTAATATGCTCTGGTATTTCAATCTCCGCAATAATTCATTACCTCAATTTCTCATTTTTTCCATCAAATATTTATATTTCAATGCAGCGGCTCGAGGTAAAAGTGGAAATTGAACTTTTCTTACAGTGATAATAACTATGTGTGATATTCGTCACTGATAATGGAGCACCCGTCTATGTGTAATTTCTTTCTTGTTCACATAGCAGAGAGAATAAATCCGTCGGATATCAACCCCGTGACCTATCTCTTACCCGCGATTTTTTTAACCACTTATTAAATATCGTCCGTGTATGTGAGGGCCATGTTATTAAACTTGTCGCTCACGATTATTAAAAAGCTAAACATGCGAGGGAAGCATACAATGGCTCCATCTCCGTGTTTTCACACAAGTGAGAGCGTGTCAAACTTTCATGAAAGCGGGTTCACTGTCCTTTCTATTTTATTTTTGCTCTCTCTTTTTTTTTCTTAATAAACTCGTCATATCCTAAAAAATAGTGGGTTCCCAGAATCATTAGAACAACATTTTTCCATTGCCAATAAAATTTCCTGCAAACTTCATATAATTTTTGGAGTGAAAAACTTCTATAGGCGCCTTTGGGTGTGAATCGAATACACGCGAGTCCGTATGTTCCAAAAACCGACACCATTGGGCAGGGGGAAGCGCCATATATGGAGTGCGTACGTACTTTACTCGCTAGGATGTAGAGACGGTATGCGAGGTACGGGGAGGGGAGCACGAGAGAGAAGAATAGAGCATTCACGCGCATCTAGACCCATTTACAACGTGTTGCATGGGAACGTCGATAATGACGCGCTCGTCATAATGTAACGCAGGGCGCAAGATGGCGTTGTGCGCATTTTCTATCCACCGTAAAAAGCCAGCTGTTCTCCAGTCTGGTGTGTTAATGTTTACATTATATATGTACCGAGCGTTATTTTCTATATCATAATTTATGTCCGGAATAATTTGGTGTGTGTGTTAATCAAATTGTGTGTGTTAGAAAATTGTGAGATGGAAACGGAATAAAAAATCTTTTGTATATTGATATAATTGGATTGTTTCCAATCATAAGTTCCGATAATTCAATCAATATTCTCTGATATTGCAACAAAATAATTAATATTTCAATAATAAAAGCGTAGATCAGACTTTATTTACAGTTGTAAGAAGTATAGAGGAAGCAACTCTCACCCACAGGGACATCACAAAATACGTCAATTTTCCGTTGCCTGACAGTTTTCCGATTTCTCCAGGAGTTGGAGGGGAAGAGAGAGAGAGTCAATCGTTGAGGTCGCAGCCTTTGCCGCGGTGTCAAGAATTTCCGTCGACGGAAATCGACTCGGTGGGTTGTCTACCCTCCCCCCCCCCCCACCCACTGCCGATCACCCACCATACCCCTGCGTATCCCACACGAGATCCTGTCATGTCTCATGATATAACTTGCCTCCTCCACTCGAGAGTATGATTTTTCTCTTACCTGACTTGCTTCCACAGCGTAACTTTTTTGAAAAAAAAAGTAGGCAGAAACAGAAAAGGGAAAAATTGGAAACACGCTTAGAGAGATTCATTTACCCTTTTTACTTGACTTGACTTGAAATTTGTTTATTAACATTTCTCTTGGACAACCCGTGACCCTCACCTCTTCAGATTTTGATGGCGATTTTTTCTGAGGTTCTACGATGGAAAAAAAGTTCCCTCAAATTTTTTCAGATTTTTTTTTTTTAATCAGCAAAAATCGGTAGCAAAAATGGGCCGCGATTTAAAATTCTAGGAAAATTCACAAAAATCCCAAAAAATATACCAAATGTCTAACAAATAAAAGAAACATGAAACTCTGATCCGGTAGATCATTTTCAATCTACATCTAATTAATGGGTGAGTAAGGGGGGAGGGGGGAAACAGGATACAGGGAGAGGTGGGGTAACAGGTGAGTTCCCCACTTGAGTTCAGGTGAATAGATTGGAGTAATAGAGAATACACAGTGCTGAATGAAAAATGCCAATCTGAACTTTCTATGTGGGACCGTTTAGCATTCTCGCTCAAAACCAATTATCTCCTTAATGAGGGGCTTTACGAAAAAATGTTATAAAACGTTTTTTGTAGAGAATTTGATTTCTGACAGGAAAGATTAATATCAAATTTTTGTACACCGACTGGATCTTGAGATAATGCGAAAAATCGGATTGGGCGTGATGCTGTAAATTGAATTCAAACTCGCTGTAATTCAAATTCGAATAAATGGCGCCAAAATTATTTACAAGATTCCCAATTTTTTTTTTTTTTTTTTATTGTCAAGAATCCCTCCGGGAAGGAAAAACGTGACGAGGGCATTTCGAAAAGCCACATGCACTTATCCACTCGAGTTTGAGTGGAATGGATTAGATAATGAAAAAATTGAGGGCTGGGGTGGTTCTCGCTCCAGCAGTTCAATGTGTATAGGTATGACTTACTCGTTAGATCGACGAGTTCCACTACGGGGAAAAAAAAGAGTCACGTCTTCGCCGTTGGCGTCGCGTGAATTTTCGAGACGAGCGCTCGACGTGTCACGAATCCCTAGCGCTGAAATATTGAGGAATGTTAAAAAAATTGTCTAGCTCGTATATGAATATGTTAATCCGAGGTTTTTACAAATATTTGGTGAAATTTGAGAAATATTTGTCATTGTATGTGTAGGTAAAATACAGACAGAATAAGGGCGGGGGGGGGGGTGAGTTCAACCCCCCCTTCGGTGCCAAAGAGAAAATTTTACATTCTGTCAATTTCATGTTGAATCACGTTCCATAAAATCTAAGGATCTGAAGGATCTAAATGATACCATCTAAATTCATCTTTCCTGATTACTTTTCGAATCCAAAAGGCTGGAATTGAAGATAAACAAAAATTGAGAATTGAGAATTTTTGAAAATTTTTGAAATTTACAACAATGTTGAAATTTCAAAAACGGTCGAATATTTAAAAAAATTGAGACTGCCGAGAATGTCGAACGTTTCAAAAATTTCGAGGATTGGCAAAATTGCAAAATGGAAAGTTTCAAAATTTTCAAAAGTTTCATCTCGATTTCATCTGAAAATATCTTTCCTCTCATGCGTAAATCTCTATGCAATTGTTTCATATCGCGATTATAGGACACTTCCACATTTGCAGCATGTTTCCGTAAAATATTCTTTTCGCCGTATATATATATATATATATGCCCTTTAGATCCATAAAGAACTTGAGAGCCCGTTTTCTCAAACGTCGCGTTCCTTAGTGCTTCGCGGTAAAATAAAGTGAATGAAATTCAGAAGTTTTAAAAATATCGGATAATGAATTTTTTTTACAATTCCAGGAATTCCAGAATGTTTAATAATTCACGAGTTTTTAACAGGGTCGAACAAATTCAAAAATTTCAGACATTTCAAAAATTTCAAAAATTTCAAAAATTTCAAAAATTTCAAAAATTTCAAAAATTTCAAAAATTTCAAAAATTTCAAAAATTTCAAAAATTTCAAAAATTTCAAAAATTTCAAAAATTTCAAAAATTTCAAAAATTTCAAAAATTTCAAAAATTTCAAAAATTTCAAAAATTTCAAAAATTTCAAAAATTTCAAAAATTTCAAAAATTTCAAAAATTTCAAAAATTTCAAAAATTTCAAAAATTTCAAAAATTTCAAAAATTTCAAAAATTTCAAAAATTTCAAAAATTTCAAAAATTTCAAAAATTTCAAAAATTTCAAAAATTTCAAAAATTTCAAAAATTTCAAAAATTTCAAAACTTTTAAAAATTTCACAGACACTGTCATATTTCCAGAATTTTTCCATAACTTTTCTATAAAACTTCTAATATTCTGCTCATCCTGTAAACATGCCCCTTATAACCATAAAGAACTTGAGAGTCTGTTTTCTCAAACGATTCGTCTCTTAGCGCTCCGCGTATCATGAACAATACAGGTTCAATTTCCTGACTTACAAGTTACGTGACACTTTTCATCATACCGGGACTGTAGCAACAAAACTATGATGTTGCCTTGGTGTGAGTAGTCTCGACGCATGAGTATATGGCTATATGGATACATGATGCTGCATCTGCCAAGTGAGGAGCAAGGCAGTTTTCTGCTCTCTTCCCCGCCGCTTTTCTCCTCTCCGTCTATGGGTAATTGCATAACGTCAAGCCACCCCGAGACTCACGCCAAAGGGGACGCGAAAGAGAGATGGAGGGATGTTTCAAGATAAGTTGGTAACTCGGCACCGGGCTCGTAGTTTTAACGAGCTGGTGAAAGGCAACCGAGCCACCCCCCACCCGACCCACGTCCGCGATTCTCTTCTTCTCCATATCTTCTTGTCCATTATCGGCAGCTTTTCCAGGATTGTAAAAATCTCGCATGTTTGAAAACATCTGCAGTTTCAATTTTTTCAAAATTCCAATTTAAAAAATAATGCCTTAAAACGTCAAATATCGCAAAACCAATACCCCCAACTTATATATGTTCAGCATATCCATATATCATGCCACCGGAAAAACTGCTCATGAAGTTCCTGAAATACCGAATTTGACATTCTTCAATAATACCATCAATAAAAAATTGACCTCAATACCACAATTTCACAGAAAATTCGTCCCCAACATTATCGAGCATATGTCAAAAGCGAATGAAAGCCAAAGATTGAATATATAATAGAAGGAGAAGTTAATGTGCTGAGAGTGAGCCGAGAAATCGTTCTCCAATTAACGCTGAACCCGGAATTCTGCAATTATCTCGTGTGCCAGGTTGGCTCCCTACTGTTAATATCTTGGGCGATTCTGGTACTCGCTTATTTCTTGCATTAACACAGACTCCACTAGGAATTTAATGAAAGCAAAACCCAGAGACTCAGGTGCTTGTTCAACTCATGCTCTAACCCTGTGCAGTTGAATAAGAAATGACAACGCAATTAATGTAACTTCACTCTGATGACATTTCAAGTGGATTTCCCGTAATATTGGCATCGATATTAATGGGATGTTCGATTTCATTTTACCTATCCAAGTTATTCTGTAGAATTATACATAAAAAAATTGTCCGGAGATGATTTGTCCGCTAAAGTACCTAGTTAAGTAGTTTAGTCTACGACTAGTTCAGCCGAAAGTTATGTACATCCATACATCCGTCAACCCATTCACCCGCTCACCCACTCATCCACCCCCACCTACTCATCCCCACCAACCCACCCCCGCCTACTGCTCCCCACCCACCCACCTCCACCTACTAATGCCCACCCACCCACTCACCCACCCACCCACTTAGCCCCGTCCATACATCCACCCATTCAGCCTCGCCCATCTGCCCAAACATCCACCTATCCACCCGCTCACCCACCCATCTACCCACTTCCACCTATCCACTCACCCGACTTCACACATACACCCACCCACTCAGCCTCGCCCATCCACACTCCCACCCACCCACTCGCCCACCCATTCATCCGCTGACCCACCCACCGATCCACCCAGCCCAACCACTCATTCGTTAACCCACCCATCCACCCACCCACCGAACTATCCGCCCCTCCGCCTAGTTACTCCCACCCATCCACACAGCGCCACCTACCCACGCCCACAAACACGGACACAGACATCAATTGCAAATTAGGAACCATCTAGCATCACCATTTAAACACCTCTACCATGACGAAACAGAGAAAATTGGTTCTAAGATGAATGCAATATCTTCCTAACGTTGGATTAAGTTTTACGTCTTCGTATAATATGATAAGAGACGATAGCATATTCAATGTGACCTGAGCTGAAAATACCAACAGAGACGAAAATTTCACCTGAATTATCCAAAATATTGCGAATCAATATCGACGGTAGGATAATTTCCCCAAGCGTGTGGTTTGGGTGAAAGCGGTTGGATGGATTATTCCACTGGTGTTGGAATATGAGATACGACGTGTCTCCGTGATCTTGATGATCTCAACGATGTGTTAAACAGATGATGTGGGACATGGGGGTGTGGCAAATACCCGAGCATAACCCAGACTAATTCATTTGTGTGGGATTATGACTGTGAGACAGCCAAGTTTTGTGTGCTTGGGTTCTAAAGTGAGACAATGGTTATAGAGTAACCGAGAAAGCTCTTGTCATCATCTGTGTGTATGGCTCTTGTTCATCCCCGATTTTGTAATTTTCTCACGAAACTGTTATTCCACACTTATACATACCATTGTTATTTCCATTACACGTACTCGTGACAGTGGAAAATACCCTAGATGTGCGTTATTCAACAGTGGGCGACGGGAGGGGGAGTGGGGGGGGTGGGAGGGGGTGGACAAAAGAGAGTCACGTAAGCGAGTGCTTTTGGTACCCGTAAAACTTGACACTTTTATTATCGAAACACTGTTGTGTTTAATGGTGTTGCCAATTTATCATGCTTCTTCCGTCTTCCAGTTCTTTATTCGCATCACTGGAAGACCGAGCGAAATTCAATACTCCAACTCGAGACACACCGGCAAACTCTTCTGAAGACAATTTTACCATACTGTGTGGCTTTCACGCATCTTATATAGCAGAGTTAAACAGGCTTTACTTTCATGTTTCATTGGAGCCTGTAAGCTCCTTTCGAGACGCAAAGTTTACTACTCATCTTTGCGTATAGTAAAGCTAGAGCTGGGGAAATTGAGTTTTGAGGGGAAGAGTTAATAAATAGATAAACAGGGGATTTCCGTTGATTTGCAGGCGAGCATTATATTGAGAAATCGATTCGAAGAAATCGGTGTGGATGTTCCTGAGTTATATATATACCCACAAGTTATATATATATATATATATATATATATAGCCATCTTGATCTCCGGATCTGAAGATGAGATCGTAATTTTGTCGAAAGAAGGTATAATAAAATATTTCCGCAACTCCAAACTGCAAAAATAAATTTCGGAGCATGGCAGAAACCTTTCGAAATATCGGAATGTGGAATTGAAAATTATTGTTGGGCTTCAATGTTCATTCGGAACCAAGGAGCTCAATCAGAGGCAAGGGATGCTAGAGGGTACCATGCAAGTTCAGGCAAATTGAAAGGAGAGCAAGCGAGATATCAGCAATTACGAAATTAATGTGACCGCTCCTGGAATCAATTACTCAGGCTACTCGATGTTGGTAATGCACTTGCTACTAATTCAGAGGTTTCGTCATTATGATTCCAGAACGGGTCATACAACAAAATTCTATCACATCTTCTACAATCGCTAGATACACACACACAGCATCGTCAGCATCAAATCGTGCTGGAACTGGTCTTGTAAATCGGCGGAGCGACCGTTGACCTTGATCACTGTAATTCCGTATGTAGACGACTCAAAGGCAGGAACTCGTTTCGTCCGATAATCGATGTCCGTTACTACTTGACGATAACGCAGAGAATTTCATATGCAGGAGAATTTTACATTCGACTTTTGAGGTAACTGATCGAAGGTCATTCATTTCCTGATTGGGATGGTCGTTCTCTGCGTGCAGTAATTTTTTCGGAATACTTTTTCAAAAAATAAAGCCTGCAAGTCAGTTAATACAATTCATGGCAAAATATAAACTTGTCTCAAGAATCACTGCAGGTAATCTTGCCACCTGTTCAGTGATTATGCAACTGATTGGAAAATGAATGGACATACTGCCCGATGGATACTGGGCAGAGGCAACGTCTGGTTAGATCACTGGGCTTTGCTGAAAAAGTAATAAATGATTCCAAATCCAGAGATAAATTAATAGACAGCAACCTTGACTTGGTGAATTGAGCCCGATACTACCGAATTATCCGCGTATGACAGTAGCATGGTAAAATTCCGATCATACGTGTAAATAAATAAGAGTGAGTCGAATAGAAGTGCAGACCGAAGGAATTGATCGACCAAGTCCGTCTTGACGGAATCTCATACTTAATAGTTGAAATGATCGAACCAACAAGCTGAAGGCAGATGAAATTGTATCCATTTGGATTTACAGTTCGAGAAACGTCGCTCGATCGCTGTCATTTGTTGTGCTGCTACGAGTCACGTCGTGATCGGTATCGGAGGTCAATCGGATTACGTCAATTATGGTTAATTTGGGAACGCTGAGGATTTTCTCGTTTGTTATTTAGCGTTGCTATATTGATGGTACTTTTGAAGGCTAATTAAGGATGGAAGCCTACGATGTGGTTATAAGCAGAAAACTTATGAATAAATTGCATTTTCTCGCGCGCACACACACACGCCTACGCACCCCCCCCCCCCTTTCGCCCCGACACGAGGTACCCACCCACCCGCCTACCCATTCCCCCACCTGCCCACCATTCACCCATTCACCCACCCACCCGCGTACCCACCCACGCATCCACACATCCATCCGCCCTCCTACCCACTCACCCATCCACCCACCCAGCTACCCACCCACCTACCTACCCACCCAGCCACCCAGCTACCCACCTACCCAGCTACCCACCCACCTACCTACCTACCCACCCACCCACCTACCCACCTATCCGCCCACCCACCCACCTACCCACCTGCCCACCCACCCACTAATCCACCCATTCATCCATCAATCCATCCACCCACCCGCCCATTGAACCATCCACCCATCTACCCAGCCACTCCATCCACTCAAATTTCCATACACCCACCCACCCAGCCATCCACCCCCCATCCATACACACGCGCACACACTCATACACACACACACAAACACACAATTGACCCCTGGGGCAAACCGATTCTAATGCACCCAGTAGCCGAACGCTGTCTCCTCATTGCAATCCTTCTCACCCCCAGAACGTCTCAGGGGTGGTTCTGATCAAAAACTGGAAACGGAATTTTTTGTTCAGCATCACCCCCTGAAACTTCTGGAACACCTTGTAGATCAATCAGAAAGTGCAATGAACGGGAAGTAAGCGCGCTAACGTCACCAACTGAACCCATGAACTCAACGTTCCTGTATGTCCTTAAGATAAATCACATTGTGATGGAACCCTAAGAAATAAAGTCATACGGCATAAAATTTTGCATGAGTACGGAATTCCAAAACTCAATCCATCTCGGTAACTTCCTTATCAGGATAGAAAAAGTGATCGCTGAGGATAAATAAAGAATTTCAAAAATTATTCACCACTGCACGACAACTTCACACCATCTGCATCCTCCGTCAGGATCCGTCTATTCACCACTGTCTATTTATTTATTTATCTCCCTTAGTCACTCGTCAAGTCAGCGCATCAGTCGCAGGGAAAACAAATTTGGAATCGTTAACTAGTGCTTCGGGTATCGCATTGGAAATGACTGGAGGATGTAATTTGGCAATCGAAGATGGCGAGGTGAGGGTGGCACGAGGATGCCTAGGGGTCCCAACTACTTCCGATATATGAATTGCATAATACGATGTTTACATCGTAAATTACATTTCCCAACCAAAAATTACGATTTTTAAACGAAATATTGGCATTGTAAAAATTTCGACGAAGTGGGTCCTTTTTCTACGGTTAATCCTCAGTATTTTTTGTCTCAATCGACCCAATTTTCACGGGCAACCCTGGTGACTTCTTTATTTATTTATTTGTCCTCTTATTCACTTGTCAAGTAAGCCCATTGCCCACAAGGAAAAATAAATTTGGAATCGTTAACTAGTGCTCGGCGTACACCGCATCGGAAATGAATTGAGGATGTAAGGCACGGAGAAAAGGGGTGCCTCCGGATAGGGTGCCTAGGGGGTAGAAGCATTTCCGCTCGCCAGATATTTTAATGGAAGTTTGGACTTGGGATATTTGGTGCTGGTGGGGGGGGGGGGGGGGGGGGGGGGGGGGTGTGAGGTGGGGGCGTTGGGGTGAGGTTCGGTGATGCCAAAGACGACGAGAAAAGACGGCAAGGCGAAGCAGCGAAGTGTTCATAATGAGATGTTAATGGAGTGGGTGAAAAAAAAATTCACTCCATCCCCCTTTCGCCCCCCATCAACCCTTGTGCATCCTCACTATATCGACAGGTCTCTTCGGTGTCGTTCCGTCAACTTGGAATCCGAATTCCTTTTTTTTTTCTTCCTCTCGTTCGGGAAAGAAAAGGGAGTAACATTGGGTGGGGGTGGGGGGAGGGGGGAAGGGGGGGGGGGGGATCCGTCGTGGCCAACGCTACTGCCAATGACAACGTCGACGACTACAAAACGACCACCAAGTAGTACCTATAACCGATACGACACGACCCTTGACTTTCCATTCTTTGCAAATCTCTTATCTGCACAGTGAGGTAGAAATTCATGGAATTCTTGGAATATGATATTTGAAAAATTTGATGGAAAATATCTGGGAAAATGTGTGACAATAGATGCATCGATGAAGAATAATGCAGAATTTTATAATGTAATTATTGGAGTTGGGAGAGATGTAAATTTAATTAACGCTGAAATCCATAATTTGGGGGGAGGGGGGGGGCATAGGTGGAATTATTCTCGTTTCGGTAATGTCGCTACGTCGTTTTTCATTTATGCCCAATTTTCTGAAAAAATCAATGCATACTTTATGGGTCACTAAGAGCTCACATTTTCCGCCAGCATCTGCTTGTAATTTGTGTGCAAAGATTGGGGCATTTTTTTAAAGAATCAATGATGGCCCTGAACCAAAAAAAAGACCCAGCAATTTATTCCACCAAAACTACCACGATGACATTATTTTCAGTTGTGTTACCATGAAATTCCAACGTTGAAAATCCATTACCCGAAAGGGGTCCAGATAAATAATTCAATGCAATTAGAGAAGTACAAACTAAAAAAAAAAAACACAAAATTCAATTGCTATGCTAAGGGATCATTCACTGTAGCAACGTCACCCGGAATGGGCCGCAGCTTCGCTGAGAGAGCGACGTTTAAATGGCCCTGGGTTATTAATCACGCTTGACAGTAAACGTTCACGCCGCTAGCAACGAAAGTGCACGGCAGTATGAGGGGACCAACAGAGATGAGTAGCATTGTTGTATATATGCAGACATATCAGCCGTCAGCAACAACGCTACGATCCAAGTGTTGGGTTATGTTGCACTCTAGGGCTGTGGCCATTGATGGCCAGCGTATAATTACCACATGTATAAACGTGTTATCACCATGTTTCTGGAATTCAACCTGGAATACGTATTTGGTGATACCTCCAATCATCCCTGGAATCTCGCCACCTGGCATCTACTCATTCTTTACCCTCATTTCCATGATAATTCCTTCAGAGCACAGAGTGCTCCATGCTGGAACTAACAGAGGATGCGATGCATTTGACTCGGAATTTATCCATATCTTTTTTGAACTGAAACTCCTATGTGCGCCTTTGGGTGCGAATCAAATACACGCGAGTCCCTATGTTACAAAAACCGACAGCATTGGGGAGGGGGAAGCGCCATATATGCACGAGAGAGAGAGGAATAGAGCATTCACGCACATCTAGACCCATTTACAACGTGTCGCATGGGAACGTCGATAATGACGCGTTCGTTATAATTTAACGCAGGGCGTAAGATGGCGTTGTGCGCATTTTCTATCCACGGTAAAAAGCCAGCTGTTTCCCACTCTGGTCTGTCAATGTATACGTTATATATGTGCCGGGCGTTATTTTCTATATCATAGTTTATGTCCGGAATAATTTGGTGTGTGTGTTAATCAAAAGTTTTCGTTTCTTACCTCAGTTATCACAAACCGATAATTTTATTTGTAGAAAGTTGTGAGATGGAAACAGAATAAAAAATGTTTTGTATATTGATATAATTGGAGCGTTTTAGTTCCTAACCTCCGATTTACATTGATATTAGCGCCACTGGTCCTATCCTATCCTTAACAGTAGAAAAAAATATTGACAGAATATCATAACATATGGTATTTGTGACTTTTGTAGACTATTTAAAACAAAATATCTGTATGTGTGTGTGTGTGTGTGTGCCGATGTACGTATGTAACCAAAAATTGTCGGGAACGATTTTCCGTGAACAAATTATCCGATCAAAGTCCTGTATGACGTAATCGAAGCGCCTTGTCGTAACTTAGAGCTGATTAGTTTTGGTCCATATGTCTGCTGGTTTCTATTATTATTAACAATTTCAAGTGTTTATAACGCTGTATCTCACGAAATATTATAGATACGAAAAAATGTGTTAAATAAATGTTGTTCCTTATAAAAAAATACCTATTTTGTGTTTTTTGACTTTTTTCGTATCTTCAATCGTTTCGGCGTGAGAGCGTAATAAACAATTGAAATCATTTAGAGACCTCTATGGAGAGAAAAATGAGAGATTGGAAAGAAAGTACACACACACCCAGCCATCGGGAAGTGATAATTTTGGCCGGCGAAGGGTCAAACCCACAGCCCATTTATTCAAAAACGTCTTTCAGTAATTGCCGAATGACTAATTGTTCACATAAACGACATGCAATTATCCCATATACAAACACATTGTCACCATGTTCCAAGAATCTAAATACGTATTTTGTGATACCTCCACTGGCCCTAGAATTCTGTCAACTCTCTCATACTCTTTATCTCTGTTTCACTAGCTTCAAAGGCTTTCCCTTGATATTCCCAAGCTTATGCATTACGTGGTTATGTGTACGTGACGCCGGTTGTAGGATCGCTGTGGTACGCCGCCTGCATTTTAATTCGAATCAATTTCCCACGTGACTTTTTATTGGGATAATAGAGGGTATGATGAGGGGAAATATTCATTGGTATTTCTGGGGCTTATGGCGACATATGTTGTCTCTATTGACATTGATTCATCAATGAAAAACTGGGAATATAAATTTGTCTCAAATTTGACACTCACACCGGTCAAAAATTTGATTGCAGTTACTTTATTTTGAATTCTACAAAATTTCTGGAAATCCCGGTTTCCTCCAATCGAAACTAGCACATCCTTAATTTCAAGCGTTTATATCTACTTTAAGATTACGAACAGAACTACTTTGCCACTTATCTGTGAATGAAGGGTGTATATCAGGAGCGAATGGGTCAATCGAGTTAAGTTCCTTTTGGCCTGATGTGAGTTTCTCGTACATATCTGAAAATCTAAGGAACATAGCGTAATTTGCGTTTCAACAAATTAACAGACCTCACTGTGCTCTACAAGAAAGGTCCTTATGAAGTCGTCGCTATGTTCCGTAGATTTTGAAATATTTATCTAAAACTTAGGCCAGGGCAAAACAGACTCAACTCGATAGCCCACTTCGCTACTGATATACACTCTTTGGTCACAGATAAGTGGTGAGGTGATTCTCATTACGATCTTGAAGTCGCTACGACGCGTGAAATTAATGATGCGTTAGTTTTAGTTGGGGTAAGCCCGGATTTTTGCGAATTATGTAGAATTCAGAAATAAATCAAATAAATCCACACTTTTGATCGGTAGTGTACCAGAAAAATTTACGTAACCTGAAATGTTACGAGAGCAGGAACATTCCATATGTGTTCTTGGCGGTACCTGTAAAATGAGACCGTGTGGCCGGGCGGGAACCTAACCCGATACATCGTTGGGGGGGGGGGGGGAGGGGGTGGTTCTATCATAGGCGCTTGCCATCGTAGCACAGGGGTTTCTGGAGGTTACCCGGTGTTTAGAAATTCGAGGGATGGGTCCACTACGCCCTTCCGGAGAAAAATGCCAAGAGCTGCTATTGTGGGGGGTATAAGAGAGAGAGAGAGAGAGAGAGAGAGAGAAAGAGAGACGGAGGAAAAAAAGCTCAACTAAATGGGCTGTGGGCCATACGAAATGCAAATGATTGATAATAATAGACAAAATCCCTATTCCGTTTCCATTCTCCTTCCATATCAAAGTTAGATACAAGCGATCCTAAAATATCACATTCGAATTTCTCTGTAAGATCATTAATTAATTCATTAATTGTGCGTGTTAAGAAAAAAGTCATAAAACATCAAATGTGCATTTTTTTGCGAGGAACAACTTTCATTTAACACTTTTTCCCGTATCGCGAACCGTTCTTGCGATAGAGCGATATAAACGATTCAATTTGTTAATACCAATTGAAAGAATCAGTTATTCGACAAATCGTTCGGACCTGGAGACCAGCAAGACGCGTCGATACAAAAAAGGGAAATCCCTTTAGCGGTTTAGCGGGACACGTAGGACAAATTTTTTTGTCCACACACACACACACACACACACACACATACACATCCACTCCCACACACATACCCCCTCACCCACTCACCCTAACACACCCATCCACCCCCACACACACCCTTACACCCACACACCCACTCGCCTCCCGCCCACACACACACACACACACACACACACACACACACATCCAAACACGTTTCGGAAAACGACTCAGAATGATATGAAACATCGAGAAAAGTGAAAATGTCTTAAACATTTCACTTCCCATTTTCATAGTGATTACAATAACTTCCCTAAATCCGGAAGTTGGAAATAACCTGTTTACTTCCGGATAACCAGATTGCTTTTCATACAACTGCAATTGACGTGGGAAAGAAAATAGGAATACAGCATCAAAATTGAGGCTGCTCTACAGTATTAATATGCAGTAGCTAATACTGCATACTCACGTACTGAATCAGGACCAGTGTTATCATCAGCATATGTGCTGAAAATTGGAGCATTGAGAGAAAATTTAAATCATCCAGAATTACTTCGAATTTCACAATATGCAAACCTGTTACGTGAAGGATCTGTATTGGCAAATTTTTGGTATTTCAAGATTCGTGTTCGAATCAAATTATTCAATTATTTAAAGGATATTATCAGCTTTCAGCGATGATTCCTGAACCATCCGATACGCTAATTTTCACATATTTTGAAATGTTGGAAGTAGTGTAATTTTGATTGGTGATGAAGTATAATTTAGAATTTCGGAGAATGTGATGTAATTGATTTTCATCAGTTTCCTCAGACAATATTCAGTAGATTTCCCTAAAAGACACCTGCAGAATTTCCTATAGAATATTCACTACGACCCGATGATATATTTATAGGAAGATATATTGAAGTTATTTTTGAGTCTCACATGGGAATGGAAATCGTATTAATTACACCCTATTTTTATTTCGTTAACGAAAAAATAACTTCAATACAAGTCGATTCATATATTAATTGAGTCGAATGGAAGGGTTGGTTGAATTATAAAATTAGTTCATATTTCATTCCATCCTGAGCAATTTTTACGAATTCATTCATGATTTAAAATATGAAGTAATAGTCTGGTGCAATCGAGCCGTTTACCGGGAACCGTTTCTCAAAGAATCACTCACATACGAACACACACACACCGAACCCTCAGTCGGGGCTTTGGTGTAGTGGTAGAGTATCTGCCTACTACTCCGAAGGTCCTAGGTTCGCGCCCGGCCGCCGGAGAATATTTTTTCAAAATATTTTCTCATGGATTCCGACCGATGCAGGAACTTCCGTGTGTGCTATCGGCGGTACCCATAAAATGAGACCGCCCGGCCGAGCGGGAACCTAACCCGACGCAGGGGGGGGGGGGGGTGGGTTCCATCATAGGCGCCGGCCATCGTAGCACAGGGGTTTCTGAAGGTTTACCCTGTGTTTAGAAATACGATGGCCTAAAAATGGTGAAAGTCGGCCCCAGCCGCATGGGTGGGTGTCCGGTACGCCCCCTGAAGGAATGCTTACACGGCCGCTACCGGGGACGTACAAATGAGAGGGACGGAGTAAAAAAGAAAAAAAACACCGAACCCTCATCTAAAATTTGCCAGAATCATGTGAAACGTCGAGGAAAGTGAAAATTTTCGATTTCTGAGATACTTCATTATCGGAGTGATTACAGTAACTTCCCGAAATCGGGAAGTCAAACATATGAATAATTCACAAATTACATTTATATCAGGATTCTCGATTTATTCCAGTTTCAACAAAAATTTATTCTACTCTGAAGACAAGGAGTTTTAAATTGATAAAATACTTCATTTTTATGTTTAAAATATCGAGCAGTCGTGTTTGAAATTTCATCCGAGGAAGTATTTCCAGGGAACAATTTAGAGAAGAATGTCCTGGGCATTTTCCTATTTTCCTTAGATCGTTTGTCTTTTTGCTTGGACGATTGCACTCGGGATATCGCTGGAAGGAAACAACAGAAGGGGGCGGGGAAGGGGGGGGGGGCAGGGAGACAGGATGGATTGGAGTATCAGGCAAGATAACGTATAACGCCGGGATGCAAATTGCTGGGTTACCCCCCCCCCCCCTTGACGTTTTTGCTCTGTTGGTCGGAGTGTGCAGTCTGACCAAACTCTGGGCTCTTTCACTTGAATTGCAATGGATTTAACTGGGCTTATCGGTGTTCGTCTGTTTTTTTGATAATTAGTGGTAATGGATAACGAATAGATCATACACTCAAATTCCTACATTTTTTCAAGGTTGACAATTTTTTAAAAATTTCCAAAATTTTGGAAATTTCAATATTTCCTAAGATTTTTGTAGAATTTATAATAATTAATTTTAGGGATTTTCACAGGCATGGTACGCTACGGGCCACAAAAAATCCTAGGACGAGGCTGTTGGAGGATGATGGGGGTCATCGAGTAATTCGTCCCCCCACGTGGCATCATCATATCTCTCCAGGAAGTCCAATTTGGGCCTTATCACATGCCGGCTGCGAAAGTCGTGACGAATTCACTTACCATACAATGCTCCGTCGATGCATCCCTGCCCTTCTCGTCATTCTCATTATTATCTTAATACCCATAGGTACGTACGTTTGTTTTGATTAATTAGTTAATTAGTACATTTGATGTGAACACGATAAACAACTAGGGTGGCAAATCAGTGTCACTCGTGATGGTGATAGGGAACATTGCCCGATTCCTCATTTACACACACACACACATACACACCGACATCCACCCACCCACCCACATTTACTCACACACCCACATCCACTCACACACCCACCCGCCCACTCACACACCCTCCCACCCACCCACCCATCCACACACACACACGCGAACCATTATTAACCGATCGCACGGTCAGCAGGATGTCGAGAGTAATGCGCGGTACGGGAGCGGAAGCGAGACACCACCAACGGTTGCACCGCTCAAGGGTTCAACCTATAATACCTCCTTAATTATGCGCATTAGGGGAAAACTCATTAAACATAAAATGTGTATGTTTGGATGAGGAACAATTTTGTTTTCTACAAATTTCCTCTATCTCGAACGGTGAAGACAGTAGAGCGTTATAAACAGCGGAAATAGTTTTTGACGATATATATACATACTGAGCCGGGAGAAAAAAAAATAGTTCGTTTATTATAATATTTATTCCGAAAAATTTGAATAGTACACTTGCTCAAGGTTCTTTCCATTCATATTGAATCAGCGAATAATTAATACAATATTATTTTGTCATTGTTTCATCTCACACAAAAATCCGACATAGCCTTCTAGCAATCATATATCGTTGATAATTCTAAAAAAAAATATCGGTGAAGAACTAGCCACGGTATTCCCCAAGGGCGTGTACAATTTCTAGTAATTAGATAATTGAAATAATTACTAGAATACCGTGGCTCGTGCCACTGAAATTCTCGTAATTCGCAGCCAGTAAATGGTACTTGGTTTGGGTGGATTTGACTGGGCTTGATTTGACTCTGACTATATTACGCGGTGGCACACAGTGTCACTGCCAGACTCACTGACATTTGCGCGAGTCAACGTTCATCGGTGAGGGGCCGGCATGGCGGGAGGGGGGGGGGGCGGGGGAGGGATGCAACTGGCCGGGACGAGAGCAGCATCGCCGCTACCCAACTTCTGCGCCTGATGTTTATTCGCCGATACAGCTGGACTTGTCATTCGAATTAATTTACTGGAAGTGCAAGTGGACGAAGGCGGTTACAAATTGTCGGGCCCCCATGTCCAAATTCACATATTGCATTAACATTCCATCAGTGAAAAAAATTGATAATATATGTTGGACCACAGTTGTCGACTCAAAATTCTTATCTCCGACGGAAAACTACATACTTGTTTCCCGATAATTTTTGGAAAACTTTTCTCCCGATTTTTTTCTTCTTAACGAAAATTTCTCTTCCGAACAATTCTCCTCGATTCTCCCAAAATTTCTTGCAACGAGTACCAGGCAAAATGAGTACTAGGGCACCCGAGGGTGGGGGGGGGGGTGGCGAAGGGTTTAGGGGTTCCGAGGAGGTCGCCCCCCCCCCCCTACAAGGTGTTAGTATAGTTTGGAGAAATTTTGGATCAAAAATTTTGGTTTGGAGAAATTTTTCGGGGGAGAAATTTTGTAGGACAAATTTAGCACTAGAACCCATCCTCTTTGATCATGCTAATTTGGGTAGCTCTCAAATATCCCAAAAACTACTCCACCAATGTCACCCCCATCCCATAATTTTCATGTTTCACATCTATCACATCTCCCGAACACCACACGCTCTTTTCCAAAAGATTGATGATGTCAATTGGAATTTTGTATGAGATTTCCTTCTATCACCAAAATGAAATCGATGGCTAGTGATGTTCGCCACTAGTCAGAAAAATACCACTAATGAAATTGGTGGACATGAAGAGAGAATGAAAAAGGTATGATGAAATTGAGGTGTACAATGGACATTCGGTGGAGTCTGCCTGCTCGTGCGTGGAAGAAACTGAAAATGCTGGATTTTTTTTTGTGAATTTCACAAATTAAAAAAAAACATGCGCGACAGAAATGAAACTTCGTAAGGGCCAAATTTATAGAGATGTTATGATATTCTGTAAATATTTTTTTCTACTGCTGAGGATAGGATAGGATCAGTGGTTCTAATATCAGTGTAAATCGGAGGTGATGATTTAAAACAATCCAATTATATCAATATGCAAAAGATTTTTTATTCTGTTCCCATCTCACGATTTTTTACAAATGAAATTATCGGTTTGTGATAACTGAAGTAAGAAATGAAAACTTTTGATTAACACACACGCCAAATTATTCCGGACATAAATTATGATATAGAAAATAAGGCCCAGCCCATATATAACGTACAAATTAACACACCAGACTGGAAAACAGCTGGCTCTTTACCGTGGATAGAAAGTGCGCACAACGCCATCTTACGCCCTGCGTTAAATTATGACGACCGCGTCATTATCGACGTTCCATGCAACACGTTGTAAATGGATCTAGATATGCGTGAATGCTCTATTCTTCTCTCTCTCGTGCTCCCCTCCCTGTACCTCGCATACCGTCTCTACATTCTAGCGAGTAAAGTACATACGCACTTCATATATGGCGCTTCCCCCTCCCCAATGGTGTTGTTTTTTGTAACATAGAGACTCGCGGGTATTCGATTCACACCAAAAGGCGCTTACAGAACTTTCACTTCAAAAAAATTCGGGAATGTTCCGAAATTCAGAAATTTTTGCATAAATTTTGTTTGCCGTAGCAAAATACGTAATTTACATTTCATGATTATGTTGCGTAATTGTCAAACCTCAGGAGATATCAGGGGTTGAAATTGCACGAGCATGTCCGTGCGATTAGATAATAATTGGTTTTATCGGTAAAGGCTCGTTTATTCAAAGTGCATGGGATCAATAAAATTGGTAAAGGTAGAGAATCTGTAATCGCAATAAAGCATTTCGATATACAAACGATCGATTAAATTTTTTTTTTTTCTTTATTCGTGCAACGATTATGCCAATATTTTCCCAATTTTCCCGCCCGCGAATTATCACTCATTCCGGGGTTTTTTCATCCGTTGCAATGCGTCATCTATATAAAACAGGACTACGTTAGAAGGTGGACCTGCTGGTGCTCGTTGATAACGACTTTCCAGCGTCGTTCATATTTTACACCCAACTCATCAATAATTCATGCTGTGAATAATGCACGACTGTTTCGCGTTACTTTATATTGCTATGGGCCCACAGTGGGCTTTCATCCCCCTATTTTTAGCATTCTTCTCGTTTAAAAATCATTGGAAATTCGATATACGTACTATGATCGACTTGCGCCGATAAGAATCTTTATCAAAAATGGACATATGCATTTACCAAAAAATTTGAAATTTCATGCTTGTATACCCACGCAGAACAAGTAGATGGACCAATGTGATCGATGCGCGAGTCAAGAATATTTGTTCAGAATTCTCCTGTATATTTTCACCTCGATATGTGAAAGAAAACGTGAGGCGTCATGCGATGCCTGGTAGATGTGAAACATGGAAACACTAATTTTGATCTAAATTGATTTTCGACAATTTCGCGAGAATTATTGGAAATTTTTAAATACTCAGTTCTTTTGAATGTTTGAAAAGTTTTTTGAAAATTTCACAAAACTTTTCCAAAATTTTAAAAAAATTTTAAAATTTTTCGAACGATTCCAAATTTTTTTCAATTTTCTTCAAAAATGTTGCAAACTTTCCTAAATTGTTCCGCAGGTTTTCAAAAATTTTCGATTTTTTTTCCAATTTTGTTCCAACTTTTTCCAATTTTTTTTCAAATTTTTAGAAAAGTGTTCCAAATTTCTTCGAACTTTTCGAAAAATAAAAAAAAAGAATTCAGATTATTCAAAATTCTGCTGAATTCTTACAAAAAATTTTCAATTTTGTTGTAAATTTCTCCGCAAATTTGCAGTAAATTTTTTCCAAATATTTCCAAAATGAGCCAAATTTTTTCCAAAACTTCCAAAATTGTTGCAAAATTTTTCAACATTTTTCCAACTTTTCCAAAAATTTTCTAAATTTTCCAAACAATTCCAACATTTTTCAAAATTTTTCAAATTTTTTCCACATTTTTTGAAAATTATTCTTTTGCGTGAATCAATATCAGCAAAACCGAAAATGTTGAAAAGAACAATATTTTATTTACGACCACAATTGTCTCCACTTTACCACTCCAAACGCCATCACGCCCCCCCCCTTCCCCATACCCCCCCCCCCTTCCCCATACCCCCCCCCCCCCCCCCCCCCCCCCGCCCACTTCTCCCCCCGCCACCCACCCAACTCCTTATTTTTTCTTGTCAGGATATACGTCCGTATTACGAGGTGAAACGTTCGAAGAAATTCCCAAGACGACAAACAGGCGGTATGAGGTGGGTAAGCCAGTGTGGATAACCCGTGAGTAACAGTCTCCCCCGACTGCTTTCACCCTCATCGCATCCTCGTTTCTCGTGTACCACCTAGATATATGTCCAACAGTGTTGGATGATACGACTGGGGAGTCGCGTGTTTCACGTCAAATTAGAGATAGAGTGAGAGAAGGTAGACCACGTGGAAATACAGGAGTAACAGCATAGGAGGGCTTGGGAGTGTGTCGTATGGACGAGAGGACTATGTCCCATTGGGTATTGCCAAGTGGTGGATACGCTTGGTAGACACCTCGAGACATTTTAGCCACCATTCGGCCGTATCTGAAATGATGACTCGCCAACGGCTCCCCCCCCCCCCCCCACGTCATGCAAGATTAAGCTTTGGTCCTTTGCTCGCGGATTTTTGTGCTCTCCAGAGGCTTTATATTCCAGTCATAACGGTAAAAAAGGGTGTTTGCAATTTTTCTTGCGGTGCAACAGATGAAGGGTAATTGGAGATGTGGGTTTTCCGGAAATATTGGCAAAACAAGTTATCAACACAATTTTTTTAAATTGCGCGCGGCGCAGTGTGATTGGTCAGTGCGTCACGTGACATATTCGCATGTAGCGACACCTGTCGTATACCAGTGTTCCAAATTTCATAATTTCTATTTTTTCCTCTGAAACCAGTCTTTGAAGTTTGATTGACGCGTCCGAAAATGTAGGAATGGGAAACAGAAATTACAAATGGGGATTAATTACGGTTCGAACGTAAATGTTTCAGTGTATAATTTTTCTATAACATCACATAAAAATTCAGGTTTTTCACTTTTACCTTTTTACAGCAGGCAATTTCCCTCTGGAATCGCCTAACTTCTGCGAATTTTTCTTGAATTTTCCCCTACATGAAGAAACACTGGGTTTATGTAACTGCGAGGATAGATGGGGTGGCTCAGTATATATAGTATATGATGGAAGGGCCAATGGGCAAACGGTGGAGAGAGTAAAAAAAAAAGCAGAGGTATGTGACGAGGGTCATGCGTCCACGTATTCAACGCATGAAATTTCCGGTACTTCCGGTTGGTCTTGACGAGTTGCGTCCGGCGAGCATTTCAACATGATGGCTTACACGTATCACGAGCGAAGTCGTTGATTGACCCAAGACCACTTTGCTCTCGGATCCTCTCATTTATTGCGCGCTTTTTTCTCTTGCCTCCTTTGCCGTTTTTTTTTCGCGCGTCATCATTCTGCGCCAATAAACGGGAAGTGGGTGTGACCCTCGACGGATCGAACCAATAACTTCCCCACACATACACACCCACACATACAGGCCAACCCACCCACCCACACATACACCCACCCACCCATCCACCCACACAGACACACACGCCCATCCACCCACACAGACACACCCGCCCACCCACCCGCCCACATACACACCCACCTGCCCACACACACACACCCACCCAGCCATCCACACACACCCACCTACCTAGCCATTCACACACACACGCAGCCACACACCCACCCACTTGCCCACACACACACACACACACATACACACACACCCGTCGGGGCTTTGGCGTAGTGGTAGAGTATCTGTCTACTACTCCGAAGGTCCTAGGTTCGCGCCCGGCCGCCGGAGAATATTTTTTCAAAATATTTTCTCATGGATTCCGACCGATGCAGGAACTTCCGTGTGTGCTATCGGCGGTACCCATAAAATGAGACCGCCCGGCCGAGCGGGAACCTAACCCGACGCAGGGGGGGGGTGGGTTCCATCATAGGCGCCGGCCATCGTAGCACAGGGGTTTCTGGAGGTTTACCCTGTGTTTAGAAATACGATGGCCTAAGAATGGCGAAAGTCGGCCCCAGTCGCATGGGTGGGTGTCCGGTAAGCCCCCTGAAGGAATGCTTACACGGCCGCTACCGGGGGCGTACAAATGAGAGGGACGGAGGAAAAAAAAAAAAAAAAAAAAAAAAAAAAACACACACACCCGCCCACATACACACCCGCCCACACACACACCCGCCCACACACACACCCGCCCACACACACACCCGCCCGCTCACACACCCACCCACCCACACACACACACACACACACACCCTTATGCCTACGGACTTTTCCATTTTTTTTCGAGTGCATGTCCTTTGAGCTTGTCGAGTATATGAAAGACGATTTTCATTCTGAAGTTTTTCAAATTGCGTGATTAGCAATCCTCAAAGTATCTCCAAAGTTACACATATCACGGGTGAAGTCGCTGATTGGGTCAAGACCACTTTTCTGTTGGATCTTCACATTTATTCCGTTTTTTTTTTCTCCTCTCTATCCCCTGAGGCTTTTTCCTCGCCTCATCATCATCCCTCTACCTCCATTACATTTCCCATCTCTTGAGTTCTCGAGATACGCGCACGTAATCGTGGAGAACTTTGTGCACGTGATTACATAATTTACGCATGCGGGAGGAAAAGTTTTTCACCGGGACTAATTGTACGTAATTATTATTTGAAAGTTGGTAATGCTGATCATTTAGCCGTTTCCGGAGACAGAGGGGTGGGGGAGCGGGGTGGTAGTTGGATATAGGTAGAGAACAATATTGCAAGTTTTGCGCGAAAATTCTGCAGAAATTCTCGTGCACTGAGAGGAAAAGATTGCAGATGGGAGAGGAAATGAAAACTACTTTCAGAATTTCGTTGTCATAAAATTTATAGTAAGAAAAAATTGTGTTATTTTTTTTTGCTATTTTGATCAATCAATTCAGTGAATAGCATATAAAAAATTCACGCATTACCCTTGTATTTTTAACCACTTATCGACTGAATTAATTAATTGCAATCATGAATAAGTTTTATTTCACTTACTCTTGTAACTGTCCCGACAAAATTCGAAATGACATGCTCAGGTACAGTTTCAATATTCTGATCATTGTTCGGTTGATTCACATGTGAGAGGTTATGATCCTCAACGTTGACATTGATTGCTTTTGCCCTGGGCCCGATGATCCCTCATACGTTCGGGCCGCACTTTTCGCTACTGTTTTTGTTTTCTTTGGTTTTAAAGCATTCTTCTCACGTAAACGATCACGATATTCTTTGCAACGTTCTGCATTGGTTTTCCTCATAATTGACACTAGCAATACACTGGGTTCGCGTTCTTCTCCCCACTCTGCTACAGTCCCATGTGGCATATCGGAATTTTCGTAACGCCCCCTCCACCACTTGGATTGCGGCCCTTCCTTAAAAAATGTTGCATCGAATCTTGTGCATATATTTTTCCCTTGCAGGACTACTGGAAGGTTGATTAATTACTGCTTCATATGAGTCAGTGCAACAGCACTCGATAACCATGGTATACGATATAGAACGCTATATAAATTCTCTTCGTGTATACCATTCCATTTTCCGAATGAGTCTGAACGTCCAGTCGCCGCAGGGGGATCGTGTGGGGAGTTTGTTTTTCGTGGAAATTCTGGCTGTCGGGTCTGATTCCCCGGCGGGCCTTCACTTATACCCCATCCCCCACTTCAACTTCTACCGTTTGCCACCCTCTCCCCCCTCCACCGCCACCCCCCCCCCCCCTCTCCCGCCCACAGCCACCATCGTACTCCAGGAAAAGGAAACGGACGTACGGGCAATTTTAATGAACATCCGTCGCACTCACCGCTAATTCGATGCGCCGCGGAAGACAGCAAACGTCCCGAGTGGGAGATATTGCTCCCAGTGGGCGCTTAACAAACACAAAATACTTCAAAAAATTTATACTACGATAAAGTAGCATTAAAGCGGGATTATTGACCGTTTGGATATTTATTTTTTCGCCGGTAATGAAGACTACTTGAGTGAAGGAAGCTGTATCCTTTTCCCGAAATTAATCACTGAATGACAAAATTAAACTCAGGGGAGGGATACAATGGAAATAAATGCTTTTTCAGCAATTTTATTTTCACTTCGCGATGTAGGGAAGTTATTGTAACGGCCCCGAAAATCAAAAGTGGAAATTTCATCATATCTCCTCGTTTCAAAGTCTCTTTAATCGTTCTAGAGCATTTTTAACAAAATGTCTGTATGTATGTGTGTGTGTGTTTACGCGTTCGTATGTGCCCACAATTTTTGGATAACGATTTCTTCCAAACGAATCACCCGGTTCGATCATTTTTTTAAATCGATGCGTCTTCATGCAACTGAGACCTGATTAGATTTTGAAACACATTCATGTTCTAGTTTCCGGTTTTTTTTTTAAACATGAAGCATGAAAATCGCCAAAAGTTTTAATCAATCATTATTTACGCAAGAAAGTTGTGATCAAGCTAATCAATGTCGCAATTGGAGTCTCTCGGCGTACCTTAGCTTCGATCAAAATTTGACTCACTTTCATGTAGTGAATTATTAGTTATTGGTTGATTTTGAGTGGCGCGAAATTTTAATGACTATTCAAACTTTAATATTCGGTCTAGATCCGAAGTTGTCCGACTACCGCCGGCGCATGCGTGTTTGCCCGCATTTGTACAGGAGAGTCTGAATGCGCGACGCACAGTGTGATTGGTCAGTGCCTCACGTGACATAGTTGCAGGTAGCGACACCTGTTGTATTCCAGTATTCCAAATTTCATGATTCCTATTTTTTTCTCTGACACCAGTCCTTGAACATTTAATTGACGTGTCGGAAAATGTTGGAATGGGAAACAGAAATTAGAAATCGGGAAGTTTTGTTCGTGCTCCCAAACACACTTCCCTCCACTATTTTTTTTTTGGTTTGGGAGAGGGAGGGAGAAGCTAGTTGGAATTTTCGGAAAAAACATTATTTGACAAAATTGATAATATAAAATATTCATGTGTCAAAAAAATTATGAAAAATTCTTTTCCCCATTTTTATTTTTTTAATCTGTCAAATGCAATTTTTTCCCCAATTTTTTAGTATGGTAAAGAACTATTCGGGCCTGTTCCAGAATACAAAAAATTTTGCAGGTAGATTCGGGCAGTGCATTAAAATTTTCCGACGATTTCCCTATAAATTTCCTAATACTCTTCTTCACCTTGCATTGGAAGGAATCGAAATAGTGAGAAAATTGCGAGTATCGCGATACCTCCACTTCTCGTGAAGATAATTCCACACTTTATATAAAATACCATCTTTGCCCTCTTCACAGGGTAAAATATAACGCAGACACTTCTGATTCATAGGTTGAGGCGACGAAACGTGCGGCCGCATTAAGTAGCCTATAAAGTACAAGCGTTTCATGGTAAATACTCTCGTAAAGCGTTGAACATTGTTGGGTCGAGCATACACGCCCTGTCGCATATTCTAATATAGCTACATTTGGCATGAGAAATGGAGTGAACATCCCGTGTCGATTCGAGTTCTTGCATTATCCGAAAGCTCGCATTAAATCCCAATAATGCATTGTGCGAATTGCCGTTGCGTACGTCCGTACAAATTTGAATATAACCAGGATGTAAGCTTCGAGGAAAAACAGTGAAATATGTGAATGTAACCCTTGAGAGGATGCGGTATCATTTTAGCACCGCTATTTCCGGAATCCTTAACTTTTCGGTGTAGGGAAGTTAGTGTTTTGCTCCCGACAAATCAATTCTTTATTATATCTCCATTTTTTAAGGTGTTTTCAATATTTTTACACCATGTTTAACAAAATGCCGGCATGTGTGTCTGTGCGCGCGCGTGGGTGTATGTGGGTAGGTGCGTGTATGTGGGTGAGTGGGTGTGTGTTGTGGGTGGGTGGGTGTGTGTATGTGAGTGGGTGGGTGTTTGTATGTGAGTGGGTGGGTGGGTGTGTGTATGTGGGTGGGTGGGTGGGTAGTTGTGCGTATGTGGGCGGGTCGGCGGGTGGGTGGGTGGGTGTGTGTAGGTGGGTCAGTGGGTGTGTGTATGTGAGTGGGTGGGTGGTTGTGTGTATGTGGGTGGGTGGGCGGGTGTGTGGATGGATGGGTGGGTGGGTGTGTGTATGCGGGTCGGTGGGTGTCTGTGTATGGGTGGGTGGGTGGTCGGGTGGGTGTCTGTGTGTGGGTGGGTGGGCGGGTGGGTGAGTGGGTGGGTGGGTGGATGGGTGTGGGTGGGCGGGGGCTGTGGGAATGGGTGTGGGTGTGTGTATACTCCAATAAAAAAAATTTGTATCGCTCATGCGTGACCCATTTTGCCCCATGGAGTATTTTGTAAATGTAAACGCTCTTTGATTTCAGTGAGGGGCTTGGAGCCAGACTTCCTGTATCCTCTGGAGAACGTCACGATCTCGCAGGGTCGGGACGCGACATTCACATGCGTGGTGAACAATCTTGGTGGATACCGGGTGAGTCCTTCTTCGCACGCGAGTGCTGATCACAGTGGCGGCAAGGCCCGGGTAACTATCCATTCACGTGAGACGATGCAAAGCAAAACAAAAATAAATAAAAAAAAAATATATTCACGGCAAATTGTTCACCTAAAGTGATTGATTCATCATTTGAAGTGCCTGCCGCACCTGCAATAATGGACGCCCATTGTCAATTGCACCAGTATTTATTGCACCTGCCTAATTCAACAAAACAGCACTGCATTGATGCACCTTTTTAAACACAAGAGATTATGATAATAATGGAAGAAATGAGTTATTGCAGATATATTAATGAATTAAATAATGATTAATTGGGTGATACGAGGAAGACTCGTACATGAATGAGTCAATACGCACGTCGCACGTGTCTGAATATGCAGCACTTGGATTATTTAAAAAAAATAAACGACTTAATCTGTCGTTAATAGCGCGATGATCGCTGCCTGCAATGCCTGTGCCTTCATTAATACGCACGTAAATTTTTTTTATTATTTTATATTGAGTTGAAGTGACTGGAAATGGAGATATGAGGATGGTATCATGGGAAAAAAAATGTATGATGAAAGTGGATTATGTGGAAAATTTAGGAAAATTTTTGTGCAATGTATGACACATTTTGGGAAATTTTTGCAATTTTTTTAATGATTTTATGAGCAGCCTATTGAGGTTGAAATATTTCGTCGGGTCCCATGGATTTTCCATACATATTTATTCCCATGGAGTAAGCGAATGCGCAGTATTTAATACCAATTTCTAAAATGTATGATTAAGTATTGAGGATTAAAAGATATGGAGAATAAACGTAGAGGATAACCCGTATATTGAGCATAGTTGCAACTACATACCGTGACAATATCATGACACGTATGCATATAGCACCAGGGATTGGAAACTTTGCTCGGCAAACCCTGGGAGGCAGTTGGTAAAAGATAAACGCTCTTCCTTCTGATGCAAAAAACAACGCAATGTTCTCGAAAAATGAAAAAAAAAAAAAAGTAAAATTTGGGCACAGAATATTTCTGCAAGTTTTGGACGTTCGCAAAAATTTTTTTAGGTTGAAAAAATTGAGGGAACAATTTTTGAAAATTTTGGAGTGTTTGAGGATTTTGAAAAATTTGGAAAAATTTTTTAGGAACATTTGGAAATTTAAAAATTTCCAAACGTCAATACGAACCATTTTCAAAATTTCCAAAGCTTCAAAATTTTTGGAATTATAGCAAAAATTATGAAATTTAGGAATTTGGTGAAACTTAAAAATTGGAGAATTTCGAAAAATTTGGAGGGACGCCAAAAAAATTGTAGGCCATTTGAGCCAAATATTGAAGTTAGCGACTATATACTATGACAATCTCATGACACGTATGCACATAGCGCCAGTGAGTTGAAACTTTTCCAGTCAGGCCCTGCGATGCAGTTGGTAAAAAAAGTTCTTTCTTTTCTCGAAAAAAAAAATGGTGCGACCCGATGTAGACACGTTCTGCCATCCCTGGCATCGATGAAAACCTTTTTAAGTATTCCACGTTGAGCGTAACGCAACTGTGCCACACACCTCCCCCCCCCCCCCCCCCCCCCCACCCACCCACCCCGCCCACTATCGCCCGCAAAAAAAGACACTCAAGTAGACCTACATATGTGAAAGTTTGAAATTTTTTTATCTCGCGAAATGGAGAAGTAAAAAGCCACCCCTTACAGTCAAATCTTCTCATTTTGTCTGTTAAACGCAAATCATCCAACGGCATTCGAATATTATACGGAAAAAACCCGACTCTAATTTCTGGCCTGTCTCCATACTGAAAGAAGTATGAAATTAAAAAGCAATTGTTTTGTTTTGGATTGTACAGTTTTTTTAATACGAAAAAATGCAATTTTGGGAAACCGAAAAACCAAAAAAAAAAACATTTTTTTCAAAACGAGATTTTTTTTTCAAATTGACCAATTTTTCGAATTTGTCAAATTTTGCCCTTTGCAATTTTTTCATCGGGACAAATTCTTTCATCTGGAGAATTAAAAGCCCACCCGTACAGTTAAATCTTCTCGAATTGTCTGTTAATCGCATAGTGTCCAGCGGTGTATGTAAATCATATGACAGCGACCCGACTTTAATTTTTTTCCCCGGTTTATTCCATTTTATCCCCCCAACATTTACATTATTACTGAACACCGCGATGCATGGGAGAATAATTAATTGATGCATGATTTAACGTTGAAAATAAGCCCCAGTAAATTTTTAGCACAAAAATTAGCATGAGCATGCCTAAAGAGAACTACGGTTACCTACGAGAGTGGATGAGGCTGAACTGTGATCAAACGGCTGCGCTAAATTTGTTCCCTAAATTTTTTAGAAGAATATATCTCCTTCATGGTAATTTTCATTCAAGTGTACTCCCCACATACGCCATGGCCATTGCTATCGAAACATCATTCGCTAAATTTAAATAAAATATATCTCTAATAAAAAATATTTGACTAAAATTTTTTTCTTTTAATAATTATGAGGGTTTTAACAACTCCAAAAATTTCCAAAATTGTTCCAAATTTTCTCCAGTTTTTGGAAAACTTTATAATTGGAAGAGTTTTATGCCATTTTACGATTTTTTGAAAAAGTTTAAATTTCCAAAAAATTCAAAAATGCAAAATTTTTGAAAAAATTCAAATTTTCAAAAATTTGTAAATTGTCAAAAATTTTGAAAAAACTTCCAAAAATTTTGGGAATTTTCAAAATCGTTAAAACTAAATAAAAAAAAATATTCAATTAATGTTATGGTGCAAAATTATGCGTAATCTCCAAAAATAGTACCCAAGTAGTATACCTCAATATTTCGTCAGCCGAGAACCTGAACAACTAGCTGTAAAAATTCGGTCTCATCCAGTCGCGTTTCCAGCTCTCGATCAACCAGCACTGATTCACAATAATTCACGTATAAAATTTAGTGATTCGGCTGACCATTCAGTTTGCTTTACCACTTGTTTTCCTTTTCATTCAAAGGGATATATTTATTTATCTGGGGATACATAACGTGTAATCCCCGCTCGCCCCATCCTCTGTAAAAGTGCGTTCCCTTGTTTTTCCAAAGCGGTCTGTTTATCCAGATTATTTTATTCCGTCGACTGCTGTTTTTTCCCCCACTTTTTTTTCGTTATTTTCACTTTGTAAAAGTTGTATTTTCTCTAACCGTGAGCGGTTCACTACCTCCGCGAGGTGAGCGTCAGGAGTGGACGCTTCATGGGGGGTGGGAAGGGCGGAGGGAGGGGGGGGGGGGTCGTTGAAAAACTTTTAATTAGTGAGTTTATCCATTTATCTACATACCGCGAGTGAAAGGAGCAGTTCTGCCTTAGTACCAGGGGACAGGAGAAGGACCGAAAAAAGACGGACAAAGTCACCCCATGAAAATATTTTTGCACACCTACATGGAACAAAAATTCATAAAATGGGAGTATCCCAAATTGAGGATGAGCAAATCTTCAATGTTTTATCACGAAATTGAGGAGTTTAGATCCCCGAATTGGAGGCATTTTGCCACTGCATTCCAGGTGGGAATTGACCATGGGATGAAGCTTGATCAAAGCTTGGCCGAGGCTTGACTAAACTTCACCAAAACCGTGCTTTGAAGTCTCGGTCAATCTGTGCAGAATATGCGAATGTAACACCAATCCCAGCTTAGAGAATAAGCTTCGTCCTAGCTTGGTTACGTAGGTTAATGCAAGCTTCGAACTTTATCTTCATTCAAGCTTCGGACTTTATCTTGGTACAAGCCTCGAAATTCATTTTCGTCCAAGTTCCAAACTTTCTCGTGGTCGAAGCATCGAAATTAATCTTGGTCCAAGCTACAAAATTTATCTTGGTTCAAACTTCGAAGATAGGAACATTGAGGTTGGACCAAGCTTAGTTGAACACTCGTTTCCAAGCTTGGGTTTAGGAAGTGCAGCAATCCTGGATTTATATATGTATCCAATATTAAGCAGAGTTTCGCTGAAGCCGGTAAATCGAAACTAGGAGAAATATGCTTCAATCCAGCATAGTTCAACCTTAGTTCAGAAGCTTGGGTTTAACTGGTACGAGCAATCCGGGATTCATGCTTGTTAGAGCTAAGATTCAAAGCTAACACAGCTGAGCTCGGACCAAGCTTAGGACAACGTGGTTTCTGAAGCTTGGGTTTGGATGATTCTAGTAAGCTTGGATGTATGTATGTATCCAATATTGGACGTAGATGGGATTCTGCCTGTGGACCAACGCTAGGGACGCTAACATTAAGCCGAGCTTGGCACAAGCTGGGCCAACAAGGCTTGGATATCTTTGATATAACTAAGCTTGCTTTGATCTAGGCTTATACATGGGATGAAGCTATGTCGAAGCTATCAAGTCCAAGCTTCGGCATCGAAGGTCGGACCAAGATTCATCTCATCGTTCAAGCTTCGAATTCCCCACCTGGGATATAGGGGTATAAATACAAATATGGGTAACAATATTCCAATATATATTCACAGCTCGAATTTCAACCGGGCTCTCAATCAAACAACTAAAAACTCCATATTACGTGAAAATTATTTTTTCATGCTATTTCGAAAGCCTATTATTCTGTAGAATTTGGCCCGGTAATTGGCTAAGTGCTGCTGGATGTCAATCAAGATACAGCCGAAAATGAAATTGAATGAAAATGAAAAGGAGTGACGTGAAAATATTATATGTCGAATGCGGAAATATTGTACTAACAATTCGTTATTGTTCCAATTATTTGCAATTTGCAAATATTCAATTCCGCAATTTGAGGAACATACCATTCCTTATGTTGGAACATTCGATTCGCCAAGTCGTTCATTACCTGTTTAGTATTGAACTCTCGATTGACCCTTCTTTGCTTGCGTGCTGAACGGAGGCTTCCGTGTATTTCCAATTGCGCTGTTGCCGCAGCGCTTTTTCGGTGTCCAACTTCTGTTGCGGAATAGACAATGTTTTTTAATCACCTGAATTATTTATCTCGAAAATATCCCATAATAATATCACAGACTGTCATCGGCCGCTCATTCGCCATTTGTGGCGCGACATTTCAAAACAATACGACGCATGCGCAACAGCGCTTAGAATTTTTCTACTTCGTATCTGGTAGCACCACGAGCGCTGCGCCGCTTTTCTGCATCCGTACTTTATTTAAAAATTAATAACTAAGTATTCTGCGATTATGTGAGCGTGGAATCGTCATTTCTGGATAACAGACATATCAATTGAGGATATCATAAATCCCGATTCCACAATCCATGATGTACTCCGATTTATCCGGGAATTGTGTGGCACGGGCAAAGAAAGATTAAATTTCCCTTTTTTTCTTAATTTCGACAGTTCCTCCTCCTATATCTCCACATCAGATCGTTCTCTTCGAAAAAAGTTTTTACGATATACAAAATGGTTTCAACGTGTTAAAATGGTATAACGATTAAAGAGAACAATTTGAAATTTTTTACGCGACTTTTTCCTATTATCGTCAAGTTCCAGAAGAAATTTTAGGGTAATCGTACCTTTCAGTCTGAAGATACGAATTTTCTTTCGTTACATTTTCTATCAAATATGTGAAAACTTCGGACTTCTTTGCTCGGCCTTCCTGCAACGGCTTGTATATTTCGATGGAGGAACCAAATTTCGAAATTATCTTCGTAATTTAGTTGGAGTGGACCGAAGCCTTGGGAAAAAATATAATTTTCATGTGGCCACTCAATTAGTAATTAATTAATAAAAAAAACTATCTGTAATCATATCAAGGTAAATTATGATTTTTCAAAAAAGTTTCCAGCATAAAAATAAACTGCATTATGACGTTTTTCAATAACTTTCATCATTAGGCACTCATCAATTGCTTGATCAATTATGTCTTTTCACTGATCGAGTACGGCGATACACACACACACGCACACACACACATTCACACATGCACGGGGCTTTGGCGTAGTCGGTAGAGTGTCTGCCTACTATTCTAAAGGTCCCGCGTTCGATTCCCGCTCACTGCAAAATATTTTTTCTGAAAAATATTTTCTCACGGACTCCGACCGATGGCAGGAACATTCCGTGTGTGCTATCGGCGGTATCCATGAAGTGAGACCGTGAGCCGGGACCGAACGCGACCCGTCGCGCGGGGGGGGAGGGAGGGTTCCATCGTAGACGCCCGCCATCGTATCACAGGGGTTTCTGGAGGTTTACCCTGTGATTAGAAATACGATGAGCTGAAATGGCGAAGTCGGCCCCAGGCGCAATGGGTGGGTACTCTGATCCGTAGTATTGCCCATGTAGTAATGCTTACCAGCGGGGACGTGGGTGAATACGAATAGAGAAAGAGTGAAAAAAAAAAAAAAAACACATTCACACATACACACACATTCGCACATACACACACATTCGCACATACACACACATTCGCACATACACACACATTCACACATACACATACACACACATGGGGAGAAACCTAACTCCCGAAACCAAGGGTGCCAAGGGTGGGCTCCCTATAACAGCCCATGAAGCAAACATGAACAGCGATGATAAAACAATATTATCCCACGCGGACAACCCCCAAAAGGGAAATTCCGCCGTCGGTTCCTACCAGGTGAAAGCCCTGATGGCCGGCGCTGGCTCCTCGGATTGTGGGAAGAGCCAACCATCACTGGATTGTCCCCGGGTGGCCCACTTGGCCCCAAATGTTACAAGTGGATTCCAAAGTATTGGAAAATCAGCATGGGATCAGCAAGAAAACGATCTGGCAACGCTGGTGAACCTCCTCACGGATAAAAATCGGCGAACCATCAACGAAGAGATCCGGAGTCTAGCTAGAAAGATCCAAATATCGACCAAGCGGATAAGAACCATGACGGAAACCGGAAGATCGGACTCGCGGTTGCCAGCAGCGGCATGGCTCACCCCCCCGGGTCCTAGATTGTTGCAGGTGAACCGAGGAAGCGGCCATAATGCCATGGAAAAACCGGGAACATCCCATGAAACGCCGACCAGACGAGAGAAAAGAAAGGAAAGAACTCCGCCCGATGACATCGCGGGCAAAAAGTACAAAAGTACCGAAGATGAGGCATCAGCAACACCGCCTATTCATATGGAGGAGCTGATGAGAAATGGGACCCGGTCAGATGGAAACAGGGCCAAAGAGCAAACCTCGAATTCTGCTACAGAAGACGATGGAAATCCTTGGGAGAAAGCCAAGAGACGGAGGAAAAAACCGAATCCGTCCCAAAATCTTCCAGGAGCTACGCAGAATCAACCACGGTCGAAAAAGAAAGCAGCAATTCGACCTGATGCACTAATTATTCGCTCGACGGGGAAAGGTACATACTCGGAAATATTGGGACGAATAAAGAAGGACCAAGGTGTTTATGCGGCTAGCTCATGCGTGGAAAAAATCCGTAAAACAGCTTCCGGAGACGTTCTCTTAATCCTTGCGAGAGGAAAGAAGGATGAAGGTGTTGAGTTAGAGAAGGCATTAGCTGGAGCCCTCGAAAACGAAGCTAAGGTGTTTAATAAGGGACCTCAACAGGAACTCCAAATCAAAGACCTCGATGACGTCGCTACGAAAGAAGACATACTCGATGCCCTGAGAAAAGCTGACGGCACGGACAGTGATATTTCACTGGGTGCCATCAAGTCTCTTCGCAAGGCTTACAGAGGGACACAATCGGCCACGGTGGTACTCCCTGCCGCTACTGCAGGAAATATACTGAGTAAAGGCAGCAAAATACGAATAAGCCTGGTATATGCGCGCATCGTGGCGGTGGTAAGGCCGCTAAAGTGCTTCAAGTGCTGGCACTACGAACATCTTGCTGTTAATTGCAAGAGCCCCATTGATCGATCAGACTTGTGCTATAAATGCAGCCAACAGGGGCACAAAAGCTCTGACTGTGAAGCGTCTCCGAAATGCGTTCTATGCGTAGAACTGGAGCCCAGGAAAGACCATGCCCATGTAACTGGTAGCATCAAATGTCCAGTCTACCAGGGTGCACTCCAGAAGATCCGTACACGGCCATAGTGCGAGTGTTACAGGTGAACCTTGCTCACTGCGCAACAGCACACGATCTGCTGACGCAGACGGTTCGAGACCTGAAGATTGATGTTTCCGTCATTTCCGAACCCTACAGGAATCTACACTCCCAAAACTGGGTGACCGATACTAGCAAAAAAGCTGTCATTTGGTCCTGCGGTGGTTTACCGTTTGAAGCATATGATGGTGTCGAACAGTCTGGATTTGTTGTGGCCAAGGTGAATGGTATCTATTTCTATAGCTGCTATACACCACCAAGCCTTTGTTATGAAGACTTCACAACATTTTTAGATAGACTCGTGATGGATGCGAAACAGCATTTCCCGGTGGCCATTGCGGGGGATTTCAATTCCTGGGCAGTTGACTGGGGTAGCAAGGAGACGAATCAGCGAGGACGTGCTTTACTAGAAGCCTTCTCGACTTTAGATGTTGTTCTATTGAACAATGGAAGTGAACCAACATTTCGCAGAGGACAAGCGAGCTCAATTATAGATCTCACCTTTGTCAGCAGTAGCCTGCTGAAAGGAAATTGTGCATGGGAGGTATGTGAGATCTATACTGCCAGTGATCATAGAGCGGTACTCTGGGAGGTGTCTGTTGACCGGAGGTCCGCACCCACATCAGAAAGAACAAACGGAGTCGGCTGGAATGTGAGAAAATTCGACATTACCACCTTCCTTATAGCACTGAAGACTGACCTCGTAAACGGTAGCAATACCGCAGAAAAAGTAGACGGAGTCATGCGGAGAGTCACCGACGCCTGCGATGCCACTATGCCCAGGAAACTTAGTGGAAACCGACGGCCACCGGTGTATTGGTGGAGCGATGAAATCGCGACCCTCCGCAAGGAATGTTTCGCAGCGAGAAGATCCTGGCAACGCGCAAGGAAGAAGTCCAATCCTGAAAGCCTGGAAGTGAAGTTTAAAGCCGCTAAGCGTAAACTCACCAAGGCCATAAAGCTTCGCAAACGAGTCTGTTGGAACGAGCTTTTGGAGGAAGTGGATAAGGATCCTTGGGGCAGACCGTACAAGGTGGTTATGGCGCGACTTAAGAGTCAACCGATGCCATCACCGACCTGCCCTGAGCTCCTGGAGAGGATTGTGGCTGTCTTATTTCCTCAACAAACGAATATTATTGGGACGTATGTGAAGAATGGTATCAACGACGAAATTCCACCGATTACAGCTGATGAACTATTGCAGGCCTGTAGTAGAGTAGGCAACAACAAGGCCCCTGGTCTCGATGGTGTGCCAAACATAGCACTGAAGGCCGCCATTAATGCAGCACCTGGAATCTTTCTCGATATGTACAATGCTTGCATTCAGGAAGGTATCTTCCCCAGCAGATGGAAGCAACAGAGACTGGTACTGCTTCCTAAGGGAAAAAAGCCTCCGGACGAACCGTCATCATATCGTCCACTCTGTATGCTGGATACTGCGGGCAAGATCCTGGAGCGCATTATACATCAGAGAATTGAGGCAGTGGTGGAACCCCTATTGGCCGAAGCCCAATACGGCTTCAGACGACGACGATCTGCGTTGGATGCTATAGACCTGGTGGTGAAAACAGCGAAGAGAGCGATTGAGGGCGGACGATGGAAAGGAGGTACGAAACAATACTGTTTGGTTGTTACTCTGGACGTCAAGAACGCTTTCAACTCGGTACGGTGGGATTCCATTTTGGCGGCATTATCGAAGCTATCTGTACCGGCATATCTCCAAAAGATGGTAGGTAACTACTTCACCGACAGAGTTCTCAAGTATGACACAGAAGTAGGCCCCAAAACATATAAGGTGACTGGGGGTGTACCTCAAGGCTCAGTGTTGGGGCCCCTTCTGTGGAATATCGTGTACGACGAATTGCTGAAACTGGCACTGCCGACGGGGGCAAAGCTCGTGGCGTTTGCAGATGACGTGGCTATAACCATCGTGGAAAAACATCTATTCACGCTTCAGCTCATTTTCGATAATGTTTTTAACAAGATACGGAAATGGATGGACTCGATTGGTCTACAACTTGCAGAGCATAAGACTGAGGCATTACTCATCACGAGCCGAAAGAAACTGGAGACAATCACGCTGCAAGTTGGCGATTACGAAATAACTTCCCAGCCCTATATACGGTACCTAGGAATTATGATTGATGCCCGACTCAGTTTTAGACAACAAGCCCAACATGCAAGCAGCAAGGCGGGTGCAGTGAGGACTGCCCTTGCAAGACTCATGCCGAACATTGGAGGGCCAAAACAGAGGAGAAGACTCTTGTTATCATCAGTTGTCACATCGGTATTAACATATGGTATCCCCATATGGACAGATGCCCTACGAAGTCAAGCAGCACGACGGCAAGTTGTTCCAGTCTACAGGCTGAGTGTCCTGAGGGTGGCTGGCGCATACCGGACAGTATCCAACGAAGCAGTGTGCGTCATTGCTGGGATGATACCTATCGAAGTTCTAGCGGAGGAGCGTAGGCGACTCTACACACGCAAAACGTCAACTAAGCTGAGCCCAGTAGAACTGAGGAGAGAAGAACGTAACCACAGCATCCAGCGATGGCAGCTACAGTGGGACGCCTCGAGCAAAGGCCGGTGGACTCATCGACTTATTCCGGAGTTAAATGTTTGGCTTGACCGATCACATGGACAAGTCAATTACTACCTAACTCAGATGCTCTCAGGACACGGGTGCTTTCGGGAATACCTTCACAAATTCAAGCATGAAAATTCCCCGGATTGCCCAAAGTGTCAGGGAATTCAGGAAAACGCGGAACATGTTCTCTTTGCATGTCCGCGATTCGACGTCCAACGGTCTATATGGGAAAATAGCGTAGGCAAACCCATTAATGTTGGAAATCTTGTGGAAGTTATGCTGTCATCAGAGGCAGCATGGAACGCGACAAGCGACTTCGCAATGGAGGTTCTGCAGGAGCTGCGCCGCGAGGAGCAGCTTCGGAAAAACCCAGAGTAAATGGAGGATCTTCTTACCGTGAACGACCGGAAAGGATTCGCTACTGAGGAAGCCAAGGCTATCGTCCCCTACACAACGAAGTATTGCTCAGCAGATGTTCCGTCGTGTTCTGGGGACCAACCGAACTGTATTGTATGTGACAAGGGGTATTGTCCTTTGCACGTTATGTTTTATTTGTTAATTTTGTAAGTTTGTTCAATAAAGGAAAAAGTAAGGAAAAGAGGAAGGAAAGAGAAAGAAGGAAGTGTGAGGAAGGAGGTTGACTTCCTTCTTTCTCTTTTTCTTTCTTTAATTAAAAAAAAAAAAAAAAAAAAAAAAAAAAAAAAAAAAAAACATACACACACATTCACACACACATACACATACACACACATTCACACACACATACACACATAGATACACACTCACACATACAGAACCCTCACTGAAAATTTTTCAAAAACAGATGAAACGTTGAACCTACAAATACACACACACATACACACAGAAATAATTTCCAGATTTTTTTGATTTTTCAAAAGTCCGCAATGTAATTCCTAGAAACTTCATCGAGATTGTTCCACCTTATTTTCTCTTATCAGAATTTCTTATCCAGACTATTTAGTCATGAACTCATTTGATGAACTTTCAACGTATAACTCATCCCTAATTTTTCTCCTGCCTCCGAAATTGGTCCACATAACAAATACTTATCCATGTAGTAAGACCCAGGTGGGGGGAAAAAAATATGCAAAAAATGACCACATAGTGAATGAAAATAACAAAAAAGGACGTGACTAAAGAAAAAAAAACGAAATAGAATACAAATAAAACGGAAAAACAAATGTTGGTCTGGTAAAATAAACGAGGTGTGGTAGAACTGGACCGAAGGCGCCTTGATCCCGCGCTACAATGCGCCATACAATAGAGAGCATACCGAGTTGGTTTTGCATATGAAAGAGCAACGAGAATAGAGGTTTTGAGATAGCCCCCCACTGTGTGCTTATATATTTTATATATACGTACATATCCAGTGATATTATATCTGACAGGCCTTTTTCCAAGGATCGGGCGGTGTAGAAACCACCGTAAGTTTTCAAATTCCCGGGAGAAAAATTCGTTCTTAGGAAAAAAAAAAGGGGGTTCGGGCTCTCTTCTTTATCACTGCCAAACGATAAACGATTTCCATGGTTTACCGATTTTCATAAGTTATTTATCTCTCCCAATATTTACATCTACACTCCATGATGTTGTGCACATTCGTAATCATGGTGTCGCTCAGTTGTGGTATCAAATTATCATCCGACCAAAAGAAATTTTGTTGAAAAAATTTGTCTTTTTATCCCCAAAAAAATTTCATAAATTTGACCTGTCAGTAGTCGCGCTATTCTCCGCAGTGGGACGAGTTTTCAGATTTCTTTTTGGGATAATTTCTCGAGATTTGATGATACAGTGCACTTTTCGTGTCTCCAGTTTGCGGGCTGAGGTTTCCGCGAACGAAGAGTTATAGGTTACCCCCTCCACGCGCGCAGTGGGCGTGTCCATAGAGAGGGGGAGATAATCTGATGACTCAAGTGAGAAACGTGCATGCTTTTTTGAGCCAGGACCTCTCCAGAATGTTTATGTCGCATCGCCCGTGAGCGCCGGTGCGACGGCATGCAGAGAAACGATCATGCCCCTCAAGCGCTAGTCCTAATGTCCGGCGGAGTGGGGACGCACTCCCCTCTGCTCGCTGCCGCTGGGAGAGATACACATTGGAGGGATGCGGAAAGTCCACTGTATCTCCACTGAAATTCATTGAAGACATTTGAGGCGGAAGTTTTGCTTCAATATTTCGGGTTTCGAATATAGTACCGATCATATCATTACTGATTATCGGTAATAACAAAATTTTGGTTAACGCCGAATAACGCAACTACTGGCGGATTAAGGTCTCATTAGTGAGACGTCCTACAAAAATAGCACGATGTGATATTCATTTTCGATGATTTTTTTTTACTTTGAGTAACAACTGGAAATTTTGTACAAATAGCCATTTTCAGCAACTTCCGGAGAAAAATTTTTGTACATGTCGAAATTGTCATTTTCGATGTTCCAGAATTTTGAAAGAGTCAAATTTTTCAGAAGATTTAAAATGGTGTGCGGTTTCAGAAATTTCAAAATTTGAAAAGATACACGAAAAATGACAAAATCAAAAATCTTCAACTTTTACCAAATTTTCAAAAAGTGTCAACCTTTTCAAAAATTTCAAAAATGTTCAACTTTTTCCGAATTTTCAAAAGGTTCAATCTTTTTCAAAATTTTCAATGATTTTCGAAATTTTCAAAAATTTTCAAGCTTTTCAAAATTTTCAAAAATTATCAACTTTTTCCAAATTTGTAACAGGGTTCATCTTTTTGCAAATTTTCAACTTTTTCAAACTGTGCAAAAATTTTCAAAATTTTCAATTTTTTAATTCACGACTTGGGATAGAAAAATGCTACCTGAGTCCACTTTCATTTCATTCAAACTTTGCAATGAAGCGTCGAGTCCAGAAATCTCATTACACTTTTCCACTGTACATATACTGCATAATATCCATACATCGTTTTTCATCATACAATGATATTCCACATTACATAGGATTAAGCGGAACCCGAAAGCCAAGTGGGTCAACAGAAATTTTATTCTTTTTTCCCCCCGGTAACCTTCAGTTTCGATTTTTGGACCATTCGGCAGTTTATTTTTTCCTCGGAAATCCTATACATAAAGAAGAACGGAAATAATACTGTTTTAATTTGAAATTTTAATAGGTGGCTTGGATCAAAGCGGACACTAAAGCAATTCTGGCAATTCACGAGCACGTCATAACGAATAATGGCCGTCGTGCAGTGACCCACAATGATTACAATACGTGGACACTGCACATAAAAAATGCAGACCCTTCGGATCGTGGATGGTACATGTGTCAGGTCAACACGGATCCCATGAAAAGTCAAGTGAGTATAATTACACAAAGCATTTTTCCGTATGGAGTGGGAAAAGCTCGTATGTCATTTCGTGGGGGAATACCGAATACCACATTTCGAATGACTTTAAATACTTCAAGAGGGCATTTCAGGTTGAAAAAAAAAATTTTTTGTTTGAACTGAAAAAAAATTTCCCGATCGGGGAAGCTAGCATCGTCATCATACGGGTAAACGATTTGTGTGTGTGTGTGTGTGTGTGTGTGTGTGTGTGTGCGCGTGTATGGGTGTGTCTGCCTGTGTGCGTCTGCCTGTGTGTGGGGGTGGGTGAGTGAGTGGGTGAGTGGGTGGGTGAGTGGGCGGGTGAGTGGGTGGACAGGTGGGTGGGTGGGTAAGTGGATGGGTAGGTGAGTAAGTGGGTGTGTGGGTGGGTGGGTAGGTGAGTTGGTGGGTGGGTGGGGGGGGGGGTGGGTGTGTATACGTGTGAGTGGGTGTTTGTGGGCGGATGTCTGTGTGGGTGTAAGTGGGTGGCTGCGTGTGGGTGGATGTCCGTGAATGTGGTTGGATGTCGGTGGGTGGGTGGATGTGGCAGAGTGGGTGGATGTGGCAGGGTAGGTGGATGTGGGACGGTTTTGGGGTGTATGGGTGCGTGTGTGTGTGTTGAAAATTCCATCACTTGATTTTTGGCAAATTTTTTTTTGACATCCAAAAGTAGTAAGTCGCAGTAACATGATTCCTCGCAAGTCCCTTTCATTTATTTTCCAATAATTGATTAGTCCCTACTATACTCTCTGATGATATTTGAAGTTTTCTCTTCCCACGCATTTCCAATATCATCAGCTATATAGCAATTACAAAATAATATTTGTGAGGACCTTTTCATGAGGGAAAAGCAAGGCATCATTGAAGAAGGAAATTTTCTGAATTCAAGAAACTCCATTTCCTTGATTGTATTTTACTTGAATTAACTCTCAAGAATGGGGCTTCCATGGTGCAAAATGTCCCGGTACTTCGGTGCTTCCGTCGATCGATGACCCCTCGGTGCCGGTATTTATTTGTTGAACACTCTTAAAGTAAGAGCTAAATAATTATAACACAAAATTACCTGCATGTTAATCAGAATATAGATGCTCTCTACAATTAAAAAACCATGAAATCTCATGGAGAACCTTGGTGCAATTTTTAGAAGAGCGACAGTGTATTTTATTTAAGAGGAAAAAGCTCATGAAATTTCAAGTTTAGATGAGAATTCAAGTACATTAAAAAGTTTCAAGTAGAGATAAGATGGAAATTCTCCGACTCACTTGAAATTCCAATTAACCCTGGAGTAGTTGGACCTCTTCACTCCGTTGGTCACAAGGTTAAGGATTTTTTTCTGCTAGTAGAAAAAATGTGAAAAATTTATTAAAACAACTACACGATGAAACGAACACAATCACGTAAACGAATGCGTATCTTGAAGATTGCTGAAAATAGTTTCATTACAGTTTTTGCTAAGTGGACCAATTGGATAAATAAAGGAAACATTTTTTCTGACTAATACAGCGTATATGTGTGTGTATCCGTATGTGTATGCGTGTATGCATGCGCGCGCGCGCGCGTGTGTGTGTGTGTGTGTGTAGATGGGTGGGTGGGTGCGTGTGTGGCTGCGGGTGGGTGTATGGGTGTGCATGTGTGTGGGGGGGGGAGGTGCGTGTGGGTGGATGTGGGTAGCTGTGTGTGAGTGTGGGTGGGTGTGGGTCGGTGTGTGTGGGTGGGTGTGTGTTAAGAAGACGGTATTCATTGGTATGCAGGCTCCAATCAATGAAACCCTCCACCATAGAGTAGCCTGGATTGCATCAAGCAACCCTTTCAGTGGGTTGCATTTCCATCATCATGTCTTACCTCAGGGTGATCATAATTTATTCCCTGCATTACTGCATCAAATATTGATCACTGCCTATATTTACAAGGTTCAGAAGGTTAACGGGTGTCATGAGCGATCCATTTTAAACCAATTGGAAAGCTTCGATTTACCTCGATCAGTAGTCCTCCAGGTGAATTTATGACATGTAGAGAGTTAATTTGATCAATGGCACAGCATCCATTAGCCGAAATTATGGTCCATCCGTTATGGGCCAAGGTAAGATTGTCGGAACCTCGGAGTTTTGAGTAAGTCCCATTAAGTCTTTTGAATACCCTCCGAGCTCCGATGAGATCTTCAACTATTCAAATTGCCGCGTTTGCTCATACTCATCCCATTTTGCCCCATTTTCACCCAATACATAATTTCATCTCCGTGAAAGCCACCAACAGTTCCCTGGAAATCATGCAAATGTCCTCAACCAATGTTGACAGAGTGCTTATTTGGAGGTGGTGATACCACCGGACATAATATCCGAAGAGACCTCGGGGGACCTGATGGTGCCCGAAGGAAGTTCCGCAAAATTAACGTGCAAAGCGCGCGGATATCCCAAGCCCGAGATAAACTGGCGGCGTGAGGATCGCGGTGGCATAATTGCTCGTGATGCAAATGGCGGCGCCAAAACCAGACGTAAGTCTCCAGAATATTTCTCCGATATTATATATGTTTGCGCCTCCACCCGCCAACCACCCCCCCCCCCCTCCGCCCACCCGCGCTCTTCGTTGCTTTCCAATAACAGCAACCGTGTGCTTGAAACTTCCAGAGACGACGGTTGAGGGTGAAACGCTGGTCTTGACAAAGGTCACGCGAAGCGAAATGGGAACTTACATGTGCATAGCAAGCAACGGTGTACCACCCTCGGTCAGCAAACAGATGATGCTGCACGTCAACTGTAAGTAAACTCACCAAAGATACCTACTATTATAAGCTTGTGTATTCTGCTGTTACGTTAAATTGTTTCCTACAACTGACCCCTCACGTTTTGTGCTTCACCTCATTAAGATACGAATCGTCTTGTACTTAGCATAATTCGAAAGGTCTCGGAGGAAGGAGGTTATTTAGAGGACCTCTTGTATCTCCATTATCTTCAACTTCTACCAAGAATTGTTGCAAATTGCAGGTAATGTTTCTATAATTACGCATTACGTGCACGTGAAAAATGGAGTAAATGAATCAAAGATATCGTTTTGGAGATTATTCAAACAGGTAGACTGAATCTAGATCATATTAGTATACCTTGAGATAATCAGTGAGATATTGCAAATTGTTGCTAAAAAGAGTCAACAAAATTAATCAAATATGTGCGTGTGTGTGTGTGGGTGGGTGGGTGGCTAGGTGTGTGTGAGTGCGTGAGTGTGAGTGTGTGAGTGTGTGAGTGTGTGAGTGGGTGAATGTGTGAGTGGGTGAGTGTGTGAGTGGGTGAGTGTGTGAGTGGGTCAGTGTGTGAGTGGGTGAGTGTGTGAGTGGGTGAGTGTGTGAGTGGGTGGGTGGGTGAAAGTGGGGCGGTGAGTGTAAGTGGGTGGGTGGGTGCGAGTGGGTGAGAGTGTGTGTGTCTGCAAAATAAGTAGCAAGAATAATCCAATGAAGTACAATCAAAATCGGGAAGTTGGTACGATCTGGTTTACGAGTCAAGCTCACGGTTTCATAAATCCAACACACCGTGTACACTAGAAACTCTTCTTCGTACTTTTTTTCAGTGTCATCCACCTATTTTCTACCACTGACCCCATATCTCCTTCCATCCAGATACTCATCGTCTTGCACTTAGCATAATTTCCCACTCCCGCGAAAGCACTGTACCCACTCCCCTTAAATTTCCAGAATAATCATGAAACAAACGAGAAGTGAATGGAAAGTAACTAGGGAAGTCTTAAAAAACGAAGAAAAAAAAAACGTAAACCAGGAAATTAAAGTAAAATACTGCGAGCCCAAGAGTGCAAAATTGACGCTAAAGGTGTTGGTTGAGAGAAGACGGCAAGAGGGAGGGGGGAGGGTGGGGAAGGGCAAATGGCAATGGCACTGGGCAATGAGAAAAAGAGAGTGTACGAAAGTATAATGGAATGAGTGAGAATAATAAAATTACACTTTGGTGGGATATATAAACCCTCCAACTTTCCTTCTCCTCGTTAAAGTTGTGACAAACATAGTAGGTGGTGCAAGGTTGAATGGTAAGGAAAATTCCTTCACTGGGCAAATCATCTCGTTATGGAGTAAAAAAAAAAAAATTATTAAAATTATCTGCAGCTCGTTGAATGAGAAAATTTCATTGGCCGTAGGAATATTTGCTCCACTGTTAGCTTGAGCATTATATGTTAATAAATATTCAGAGTTGTCTGGGAGACAATTGTTTTGACGATGTTGGGTTGTATGAATTTTTAGTGTGAAAATGTTGGAGGGGAAAAAATGGAAATAAGGGTTGGATGGGTCAGAAATAAAGAAGTGAAAAACTGGAAAAAGTTTATGCGGTAAGAAAAAGCCGTAAGCGGCTCGCTATATCGCATAGTAGGTGGTAATGCGGGGGGGGGGTGTTATCTTATCACCCCAGTTGTATCAGTCTGTCCTCTCGTCTCGCTCACCCCACCCTCTTATTGTCTCTGTCCCTTTAACCGAAAAGCTTGCTCGGATCGTTCGTACCCCCTCCCTACCACCCCCCCCCCACCCGCCTACGGAATAACCGCAGGGCTTGGATGCTCCCAGAGAACCGACCCGGAAACCTATTACGTGCCCGATGTTTCGCTTTGCAGGCTTATTTCATGCCGCAATCGCATCAACTCTCCGCTCCTCGTATTCACCCGACGCCTGGATATTACTCCCAGCCCCTTGGTGCAACTGAGGAACTGAATTTCCACGTCTTCTTCAATTAATGTGATTTATTATGATTCATTTCACTTGAAACCCCCAACCTGCTCAATACCGCAAAAGAGTAAAGAAATTTATACTTCTGATTGGAATCAATGCAATCGTTAATATTTGCTATATAGTTTTTTTTCTACTAACTGCAAAGGAAAATTATTATAAATACCCGGAGAATGAAAAAATAATTTTGAAATTCTTTTGCGTTTCAAGAATTCAGCGAGATTATTTCTGCCGGCTTTTCATCGGAATATTAAATTGAGATGGATATCAAGAAATATGGAGCGCGAAATAGTCAAGATTTGGTTTCTGTAGCAATTGAGATTGGTTAAAAAATTGGTGAAAAATTCTTATTCAAGAAATCACTTGTTCTGTGTAAAAACAAGTCCGCAATCCTGGAAAAATTAGAGACCAATTTTTTCTACTTGTTACACAGTAAATTAATTGTGGGCATTTGGAAAGGGGTGGGAGCCAATCATTGAAAGATTCCGTGCAGATTGACATATATTGATGGGTCGAAAAGCGTATGAAAATATTCATCAATATTGGAGAAGTCCATGGTCATTGACGTGACGCACTGTCAATGCATACGTGTTAATTAAATGGAAAAACAATTGTCGCGGTGATTGACGTCAAAACAAATCGCTCTGAGGACATACCGCGAGGGATAGACGAAGCGGACATCCCAAACTTTTGACATTCAGAACTGAATTTTTTTTTCCAAACGGTGATCAATCAGAAAATTATAAATGGTAACATTGTGTGAGAATTTATTGAAAGTATTTAACAACATCAATTGAATTATGCATTCAATTTATTAAAAATTGTCAGGTGTCCATGGGTGGTACCAAAAATTGGATATTGCACTGGTACCCAGCCAGATGCAGGAATGATGGAAAAATGACTTCGACCGTGAAGACTTCGGGACAGTCAGTGGTCCAAAAGTCACGAAGTTTATTCACCATTCATAGTCTCTCAACAGCTGACGAGCGTAGTGCCACGCGGTTCCCGCGCGAGCGCCAAATCCTCATCGCGGCGTTGCGCGGGAATATTCAAATCAATCAATGGAACACTTGCACCCCATCAAAGGATCAATTCATAAGTCCTGAATGCTTGATCTGAGATGAGGATGTCAGTGATGATGAAATTGTGATGTAAACCTTCGGTGAAACTTGAAAAGGTCCCCTTGGTGGAAATTGAAAATGCCCAGCGCGGGATAGGAGGTTGCGCGCGCAGCAGGCATGCAGCGCTACGGTCCCCAGCTGTCGACCCGGGGTTAATAAAGTGTTCTTAACAGTGCAATTACTTGGTCTCGGTCTTCGACCATTATCAAAGTATTTTTAGGATTGGCCTTTAGCTTTTTTGAGGTTCTGTCCATTTATTAAGTTTCGAGTGTTTTACATATTCTGCCCAGTGTTGAAATATTACATTTCGACTCAAGTGCGGAAAAATCTTTTTTGGCGAGTGTGAGTTAGGTGGCCGGCAAGCGGCGTGCGCGTGCAAGCCACACAAGTATTCATCGGCGAATTTATCGCCATTTATTTAATTATTGATACATTTATTGTTGAACGTACTTTCGGGTGGGGAAGAAGAAAAATAGTATACGACACACAGCCAGAAAGTTTGATCTCTTGTCGTACCTTGTCGTACTTATATCACGTACGCCAGGAAATCGAACTTTCTGGCTTTGGGTCGTAATATATTAAATTGATACAATGTGCGAGGGCAGGGTTTTCGCACGTGAAGCGTGCGGAAAATGTCGCTTTGCGCACAGTGTGTCAAAAATTTTGTATTTACGCGATAATTACAGAAAAAGCAAAAGATGGTTGCTCCAAATTGGAAAATTGAAAGCCCTCATTTTTCTTTCATTTTCCATTTGCCTTTGTTCCCCAAGGCGGGGTATCCTCAAGTTTTACTTGCAGTTGCATTCGAACCAAATCTGCTTTAAGTATCTTGTCTCGGTTGGTAAGCAGTTTGCCCAGTTAGCCGAAGTATCCAACTATTGGTTCTCATGCTAACAACCAATCTTGCTGGCAATCGAAAGAACTACTTCAATCATTAATAACCTGACAACGCGGACCTGCTTCCATTTTTCTGCCACATAGCATTATGGATATCCATTCCGTACAATAAAAGTCTCTTCTCTAAAATAAAACTATCGACAAAAAATATTACGTCATATAGCGTAGCGTTTTTCGGCGGAACCATTCGTTAATGAGGTAATTCATTACGTGGCAATTAGTAGGCGGTCCAATACCAGCCGACAAGTTATTGGTTAGACCTCTGAAGAATTACGCAGATATCGAATTCATTATTTTTTCATTTTATGTTGTGGAATGGTCTGAAACGCGCAAATGCGAATGATTCAATCGATTATTCGGAAATCGAGTTTTTTGACTCTCTGTGACTACTCGTAGTATACCAAAATGGTACTCAATAAATTTTGAATCGATACATGTACGTGTTTTAATTTTGGTCAGTGTCCGTCTCTTTTGCACTCTCCATGGTAGCTGCTCTTCAGCATTTGGTCGAAAGGGAGCACTGGGCACCCATCCATGCGGCTGGGGCCGACCTCCGCCAATGAGGCCATCGTATTTCTAAACATAAAGTAAACCTCCAGAAACCCCAGTGCTGAACGATGGTGGGGGTCTTAGATGGAACCCGCCCCCCCTCCATCGGGTTAGGTTCCCAAAGCTTCCAAAAGTGTGTGTGTGTGTGTGTGTGTGTGGGTGGGTGGATGGATGGGTGAGTGTGCGTGGGTGGGTAGGTGGATAAGTGTGCCTGGATGGGCGGGTGAGTGAGTGTGGGTGGGTGGGTGAGCGAGTGTGGGTGAGTAGGTAGGTGAGTGCGTGTGGGTGGGTGGGTGACTGAGTATGGGTAAGTGGGTGGGTGGGTAGGTGAGTGATTGTGGGTGGGTGAGTGTGCGTGGGTGGGTGGGTAGGTGGTTGAGTGTGCGTGGGTGGGTGGGTAGGTGGGCGGCTGGGTGTGAGTGGGTGGGTGGGTGACTGAATGTGGGTAAGTGGGTGAGTGACTGAATGTAGATAGGTGGGTGAGTGAGTGTGGGTGGGGAGGTGGGTGACTGGGTATGGGTGGGTAGGTGAGTGACTGTGGGTAGTTGGGTATAGGTGTGTGTGTGTTGTTGAGTGGGTGGGCGTATTTTCCTACTTTTGAGAAATGAGGAAAAAATTTATAAAATTCTCCAATGGCAATATAACGCAATTCCTTCAAATCCCAGATAATTGTCGAGTTTGGGAGGTCATCGCGTATTTCGTGTATATGAAAAATCCCCTCGGAATTGAATTCTCTACTTCAACTATACTGGTCAATTCCAAACTTCCATTCATTATATCGAGCACGAAAAACAAAACCTACAGATTTGATCCCTTGAATTGAAAAAACAAAAAAAATTCAATGGACAATTTTATTCCCGTTTAGTTATCCACAAATGCCAAAAGCCGTTAATGGCATTGAAACGCACTTCTTTCGGGTCAAATTCACAAATTTTGCATTGAAATTTTGCACTACCGACGGACGCAATACATTGTATACCGAGTGAATTCGGGCAAAGGGCGAGTGGGATTGATTTACGAGCCACTGGCATTGCTGGTTTTCGGCCTTAACAATCCACCACCAAACCGTTTCCCAAAAACTTTTAATTGCTAGCGTATTCGTACACACCTATAGGAATACCTATAAACATTTTTGTTGTTTCCACTGTCTCTCTCACTCCCCCCCCCCATATAAATGTGTTCCTGCGGACCTTGTTCCTCGATGAATACCATTTTCCGGGAAAATGCGGGATTGCCCGTTCCACCCCCCCCCCCACCACCCCCCACCCCCTCCCACCGACCCGACAACCGATTTGAATATGAGGATATAGAAGCTGCGTGCTCATGAAAAATTTTTCATTTGCCAAAATCCTATTAGCAAAGTTGTAAATTCCAAATGCGAAAAGTCTATTATTCTTGGACTCGTTAACTCAGTAACATTATTCCCGAAATAATTGGACTGATTTACCGGGAATCAACTTGACGATGAACTTAATTTTCGGGGGGGGGGGGGGGAAGTTTACTGTTTGTCGTGCTGTGTAAGTAAGAGAATACTGGATTCTATATAAGCAGCTTATGTTTCACTTTGCATGCTCGCGCTATGTGCGCCGGTAGAAACGAGTGTATGATTTCCGGTTACTTTTATTCATTTGAATGTTGTCATGGTGGGTTGCGGAGAGGGCGAAATCGATCTGAGATATACTATATATACTATATATACTATGTATACTATATATGCTATATATACTATATATACTATATATACTATATATACTATATATACTATATATACTATATATACTATATATACTATATATACTATATATACTATATATACTATATATACTATATATACTATATATACTATATATACTATGTATATATCTACTTGGAATTTTGGTAACCGGTACCAAGGTGACAACGTGATACCAAAGCCTCCATCCGACATATTTCTGCAATAGAGTCCCACTGTCATACGGCAGGACCCTAACGAACAGTGAGTTATAATAAATAACTACATAAATGCACTGCGGGCTTGACCCTCTAACGGCCAAAATTATAACCTCCCGATGTCTGCGTCTGTTTGTGTACTTTCTTTCCAATCTCTCATTTTTCTCACCGTAGAGCTCTCTGAATGGTTTCAATTGTTCATAACGCTCTAACGCCGAAACGGTTAAAGATACGAAAAAAGTCGGAAAACACAAAATATGTATGTTTCTATAAGGAACAACATTTATTCGACACATTTTTGCGTATCTATAATATTTCGTGAGATACAGCGTTATAAGCAATTCAAATTGTTGATAACAATAGAAACCAGCAGACATATATGGAGCAAAGACTAATCAGATCTAAGTTACGGCAAGACGCTTCGATTGCGTCATACAGGGCCTTGATCGGATAATGTGTTCACGAGAAATCGTTCTGGAATATTTTTGGTTACATACGTGCTTCGGCACACACACACACACACACATACAGACATTTTGTTTTAAATAGTCTAGAAAGGTCAGAAATGCCATGAAACGTTGAGATCTGATGGAAAATCGATGTTTCATTTTCGGGGGCAAAACAATAGCTGCCCCTATCGGAAAGTCAAAAATTGTTCATACTTTTTGGAACACTACCGTCTGTCACTATCCACTGGTGACCCTAGTGCGCGATCTACCACAACCCCAGCAAAAATTGCAAAAATCGTACCACAAAAATTTCACGTTAACACTGTTGAGAAGTAACCATAGATATCTGCACAGTAATAATTTTCATCACCGTAATATTCAATTTAATTTAAGCAGCATAAACCCGTGAGCTGTCGATTCAATTGGATTTTCCAACTCAGTCGAATTCCCCATTAAACTGTGTCCAGTTTAAATAGAAATTTGATTTGAATTTGCGATCAATTACGGAAAAATTTGATGATACATTTTCCCGCAATTGATTAATCTCTAATTAAATGTGGTCCAAGCGTATAACAGGGTTCTAGAAATGCGAGAAGGGAGCTCAGGTTTGACACGTTATTCTTCGTATCTCTCCTAAGTCAAACCCCGCAAGATACCCCCCCCCCCGCCGAACGATTAGCTTAAGCTTTCCTCCCCCCCCCCCCCCGCCCCCTCCCACCAAACCGGTACCTTAAGCTTTCCTCCCCCCCCCGCCCCCTACCACCGAACAGTTACCTTAAGCTTTCCTCCCCACCCCCTCCGACCAATATGTTACCTTAAGCTTTCCCCCCCCCTCCCCCTCAATTGACAATTCCCAGAAATTTCTACCGTGACGTTAGATCTTTAACGACGATTTCTTACAATTGTAACAATTGTTAATAATAATCCCGATGACAATTTTGTTTATTCCAGTTCATCCCATGATCCAGGCACCAAATCAACTAGTAGGTGCTCCAATAGCCACCAACGTCACCCTAGTATGCAACGTGGAGGCATCGCCCAAAGCGATCAACTACTGGACTCGCGAGTCCGGCGAAATGATAATTTCCAATCACAAATACTCCATGTCTGAGGACAAGTTGTCAGTCTACAGTGTCCAAATGCGCCTAGTAATACGTAATCTACATAAGAATGATTTGGGCGGCTACAAGTGCATATCGAAGAATTCAATCGGCGAGGCCGATAGCACCATCGGCCTCTACGGTAAGTTCCTGCCTTTTTAATTTGATGGTGTAAATACCGGTGCTGCTGACGTATTTCACTTGGCACGAACATTACGGATCACGCAATCACGATAGACACTGTCAGATTAGCTTCCCCAAAAAGCTTGGCGATTCGCAGGTGCGAGAAGTCCCGTCTCCACAGCGGGAAAATAAACGGGAATTATTCGCTCATGGAGGGGCAATTTCTCTGACCCATAGTGAAACTGAAGAAAAAATTTTGAATTTTTTCAATGCAAAATTTTCAAAACAGTTTTATTTTCAAAAAATGTCAATTGCGTTTGCAGAGAAACTAATCACGTGCTATAAAAATTGTGAAAAATACTTCGGGTAATTTTCACACCCCCCCCCCCCCCCCCCCCCGAGATAAACAAAGCTTGTGAAAATATTGCGGCTAGGCACGTTCACTGAGTTTGGTGCAACTCCTGGCAATAGAAACAATATCCGCGTATTAGTTATCGTTTATCAGCGGTTGAACCAGACGCCATCAAGCAAGCGGTGGAGCTGGGAAAAGCGGGAGGAATTGGGTGAGCCATCTGTTGCCAGACATGATCGATAAAAGTCCAGCCAAAGTGTTATCAGTGCTAAACTGCTATTTCGTTCTTCGCGCGTCTCTGTTCCCCATGTTCTGGCCAATATCGCGCCAATTTTTTTGTACTGAGGAGAGCCCGTCCCATCGGATGACCCTCACAAGATATATTGAATCCACCAAATGGACACCAACATTGACGTGTGAATTTTTGGGACAAAAAGAAACATTTGACGGATGGATTTTGGATCCTGTGGTCCCTGGTTGAGTAATTTTCCAATGTATGAATGAACGACAGGTGTGAGCGCGCAATCCTATCCAAGAAAGCGCATACACGACAATGAACATCGTCAGAGTCGCAAGTCGCAAGACGATTTCTCATTGGTCTGTCATAATTTATCTTTCAATCGTGGTTCATTTATTGCTTGAGTAGTCAGATGACATTGTGAAGTTGGTTGGTAATCGCTTTTACGTCGATAAACATCGATATTTGGGATATCGATTCGGGTTTAGTTTTCAAAAGTATGACGATTGTTCAAGTTGTCATAACTTATGTAGTTATTGAAAATGATATACACAGAATATTTTGTGAGGCTCTGTTAATTTATTAAGTTTCGAGTGTTTTACATATTCTGTCCAATTTTGAAAATTTTATATGCACGCGATAATTACAGAAAAAGCAAAAGATGCTTTCTCCAAATTGGAAAATTGAGGGCTCTCATTTTTTCGGAATCAATGATTAACAGGATGTTCAACTTCGGAAAAGATATTGTTACTTCAAATTTCAAAGTGCATTCGATGGTGGAAAGTGAAAATATTTTGCGAAAATTCTTATTGGAAGTATAGATCATCTTCAATAATATTTTTGAAGTGAAACTTCTTATGGGAGGGTATTGAAATTCGGATCGGCAACCTTTTCTGTGACGGAAGTAGGTGGTGGGGGTAACACGTAGCGTCGAGAGAGTGGGGGCCGTGACTCGCTTGCCTTAGGTACCTATACTTAAAATTACAATGTTTAAGCGGCGTGACGATCGCCGAACAAAGCTGTTGAAGCTCCATGAAGTGATCCCCTGCTTATTAAAAATTTATTATTACGACCATCAGAATTCATTAATAGGCGAATGATAGACAATGATTGATTACAAAAATAATTTGATTGACTAAATTCTTTTTTTAATGAATTTTCAAAAAATTGGCCCAAAAGATAGCCCCCCTTTTTTTAGAATTTAATGATAGAAACTTCTACTTGGGCTCATTCTACACAGACACTTGGCTGAAGTCTATCAATTTGATAAACTAACGTAAAGTAAGAAAAACCTAATGAGGATCATGAGGCTGCGGCGGCGAGACGAATCAGAGCGGCAAGGAAGGGGGGCGGGGTGATCTCCCATCGCTGGCCACAGAGAGAATAGACTAAATTAGAGCTAGAGGCTCAGATCCCCAGGATTGCTTGACGCCACATCCCCTCGATTATTTTTGTGTCTTGAGAGAAGAGTGTAATTATCACATTGAATAAATGCGAGTATGTTGTGGAAAAATTATTGATTAGTAATTTAAACGCCTTCTCTCCCATTAAACCGAAAAGTCGAATTATTATTTCAGCTACTCCCTATGAGGTTTCACTTCTGTCGCGTGTCTTCATGACACACCGTAATTTTTTTAACTGTTTATATTTTCATGCGGAGTCAGTCTTATCGCACAAAAAAATCAGAGTTGAGCACCTGAAGAGCTACTAATGCACTGCATTATTTTCCCTCATATCGTACATACTAACAAGTTTACTAACTTGATACTCACAAATACACCATTGCTGTACTACTTAGCGATACCACAGCAAAACTTCTCAGATTGAAGGACGTAGATGTGAAAACGGACGATTGACGTTACATCGAGTTTCAATGGGGAATTTTCGAAGTTTCGAATAGGAGAGGGAAATATTGCATCAGAGTTTCGGTATTTCCAGAATATCTGAAGTCGTTTTTACTGACGGAAGGGAATTTGTATAACGTTCCACATCTTTGCGATATTAAAGGAAATAGTTGGATAGAATTTGGGCCGACGGAGGGCCAGAGCAATTATTTTCAATATAATTAAAGAGGAAATTTAGCGCACCGGATTGAACTCGGGATTTTTCCGTTATCGTCAGTTGTGTAGAATAGCACCTAGCTCTTCCATTTTGACTGTTTTTCGGGAGAGAAATATTGAAGAACAGGAATCCACTTCAAATCCAATCGAATAAACGGGAAGTAAGTGTGACTTTCGACGGGCCCCATCATTACCTTCAGGACCTAGGTGTGTTTTTTTTTCCTCCGTCCCTCTCATTTGTACGCCCCCGGTAGCGGCCGTGTCAGCATTCCTTCAGGGGGCGTACCGGACACCCACCCATGCGGCTGGGGCCGACTTTCGCCATTTTTAGGCCATCGTATTTCTAAACACAGGGTAAACCTCCAGAAACCCCTGTGCTACGATGGCCGGCGCCTATGATGGAACCCACCCCCCCCCCCCTGCGTCGGGGTAGGTTCCCGCTCGGCCGGGCGGTCTCATTTTATGGGTACCGCCGATAGCACACACGGAAGTACCTGCATCGGTGGGAATCCATGAGAAAATATTTTTGAAAAAATATTCTCCGGCGGCCGGGCGCGAACCTAGAACCTTCGAAGTAGTAGGCAGATACTCTACCACTACACCAAAGCCCCAACAGGACCTATGTGTGTGTTGGTGTGCGTCTGTGCGTATGTCGGTGTATGTGTGTGCGTGTGTTTGTGTGTGTGTGGGTGGGTGCATGGGGGTGTCGGTGGGTGGCTGGGTCGATAGGTGGGTGGGTGGGTCTGTGTGAATTGGTGGGTGGGTGGATGTGAATGGGTGGGTGTAAATGGTTGGGTGGGTGGGTGAGAATGGATGGGTGGGTGGGTGTGAATGGATGGGTGGGTGGGGGTGAATGGCTGGGTGTGTCTATGTGTGCGTGTGTGTAGGTCATTACAACAACTTCTCTGGATTGAAAAGTTGATAATATACGATTTAGGAATTTTATCATTCATCCTGATGTATTCTGAAAATTTACATTTTTTTAACAAAATTTTAAATTCATGACTTTCTAAAATCTTAAAAGTTCACGATTAACAAAGTTTATAAACTCAAAATAAATACACATTCTGATAAAATTTCGATCGGAAATGTCTTCGCTCGCACTATAAAGGATTGGTCAACGTTCCATTAATTTCCTGTTTTTACCCCTCATATTGAGATAACCGAATTCAAGCTAAGTGCATGAAATAAAGTATTGCTGAGTTTTTTGTTTTATAGGATACATCGACAGAAAAGTTACAGACAAATTCACGTGCACTAGAACCACGGTGTATCTGACATTTCTGAGATTTTCCTAAGTTAGGCAACGGAAAAGTACGATTGAATGTGCCACTTTTCATTCTGCAATCCAGTACAAATTCCGAAACAACGTAAGACAAAACGACTTGTTTTGAAAAGACGGTCTGTAGGTACGAAAATCGACATTTTTAAGTTTCCAAGGAGAATATAAATATTGTAATGACTTCGCAAGTGAAGTATCGGGGAAGTTTCGACGTTCGGCATCTTCCTGACTTTGTGTCTGTTTGTAACTTTTTCTCGTTAACCCACGCACCCCCCCCCCCTCTTCCCATCGACTACAGCATTTTTAAAAATATTTTTTAACTTCCCGCTATAGGGAAGTTATTGTAATGGCCCCGAAAATCAAAAGTGGAAATTTCATCATATCTCCACGTTTCAAAGTCTCTCTGATAGCTCTAGAGCATTTTTAAGAAAATGCCTGTATGTATGTGTGTATGTATGTTTACGCATACGTCTGTGCCCACAAGTTTGGACAACTATTTCTTCCAAACGAATCACCCGATTCGATGATTTTTTTAAAATCAATGCGTGTTGGAGCTCTATGAAGTTAGCCCCTGCTTATTAAAAATTTATTATTACGACCATCAGAATTCATTGATAGGCGAATGATAGACAATGATTGATTATAAAAACAATTTGATCGACTAAATTTTTTTTTAATGAACTTTCAAAAAATTGGCGCAAAAGATAGCCCCCCTTTTTTTAGAATTTAATGATAGAAACTTCTACTTGGGCTCATTCTACGCAGAATCAGTTGATAAAAATTGATAGACACTTGGCCGTAGTCTATCAATTCGATAAACTAACGTAAGATAAGAAAAATCTAATGAGGATCATGACGCTGCGGTGGCGAGTCGAATCAGAGTGGTAGGGTAGGGGGCCGGGGTGATCTCCCATCGCTGGCCACCAAGAGGATAGACTAAAGTGAAGCTAGAGGCTCAGATCTCCGGGATTGCTTGACGTCATCCCCTCGATTATTTTTGCGTCTTGAGAGAAGAGTGTAATTATTACATTGAATAAATGCGAGTATGTTGTGGAAAAATTATTGATTAGTAATTTAAATGCTTTCTCTCCCATCAAACCGAAATGTCGAATTATTATTTAAGCTACTCCGTATAAAGTTTCACTTCTGGCGCGGGTCTTCATGACACACCGTATTTTTAATTTTTTGTTTTACGGTTTTATATTTTATCATAAAAAAATGAAAACCCAATTGTAATGTGATTGTAATCCATACCCATATTCTAATTTATTCCACTCGACGAAGACTCTTAACTAAACTGTTTCCAAGTTTTAGTTTTATGGCACCATATGATCGTAATCAAATTTAATTTTCTCCCCCCAGACATTCCCGAGCACTCGAGGAAGGGCAATGAGGTGTCAGATGAGGACGATATGAGCGAGTCACGCGAGTCCAGTGGCCACAGACTGAATCACGTGTATCAGGGCTCGCTTAGAGAGAGTGGATCAACTCAGCAAGCCCCCATAGGCATCCATGGTGCTTCTGCAGTAGCCAGTATCGTTAATAGTACTGCTGGATCGTACGTACTCCTGTATGCCCTTCTAATCGTCTCCATCGTGTACACGTAAGCAACGACTGCAGTCCGAGGTCTTGCCTCATAATTTCCGTGTACATTAAGGGAGCATTTCATGTATAAAGTATGTAACATGGGACGCTTGAGTGATGGTCGTACATAAAGAAAATGGTTGATTCAACTACAGTATTTCAGAAAATTGGAAATTCGTTTATGCATCTTTTCGCACGTTTTTTATTCTCATATCTCTTTCTTAACATCTTTCCCGTGATATTTTTGTCTCTTTACTATATCCGTGGAACTTAGTTTAGCCCATTCTGAGCCGCCTAATTTCGGTATTCGATTGATTTGGTCCAGGGAATTCATCCCACCGCGAATAGCATGGTACTATTCTTTCTGGTACAAATGCATCCCTTTTTTTTCAATTTTCTTCTTTCGAGTTCAACAATGAAGTTAGTCATTCGGACGAATGGTCTTTGGGACGAACTGTCTTTGAGACGAATTTTTTTTGGCGAATTATCTTTAAGACGAATTGGCTTTAGGACGAGTTGTCTTTGGGACGAGTTATCTTTGGGATGAGTTGTCTTTGGGACGAGTTGTCTTTGGGACGAGTTGTCTGTGGGACGAGTGGTCTTTGGAGCGAGTTGTCTTTGGAACGAGTTGTCTTTGGGACGAATTGGTTTTGAGACGAATTGTCTTTTGAGACGTATTGTCTTTGGGACGAATTGTCTTCTGAGACGAATTGTCTTTGGGACGAATCGTCTTTGGGACGAGTTGTCTTTGGGACGAGTGGTCTTTGGAGCGAGTTGTCTTTGAGACGAGTGGTCTTTGGGACGAATTATTTTTGGGACGAATTGTATTTGGGACTAATCGCCTTTTGAGACGAATTGGCTTTGGGACGCATCGTCTTTGGGACGACTTGTCTTTGGGACGAGTGGTCTTTGCAGCGAGTTATCTGTGGGACGAGTTGTCTTAGGGACGAATCGTCTTTGGAGCGAATTCCCTTTGGGACGAGAATTGTCTTTGAAACGAATTGTCTTTGGGACGAATTGTCTTTGGGATGAATTGTCTTTGGGCCGAGTTGTCTCTGGGACAAATTATCCTTGGAACAAATTTTGTCTCTTTACTATATCCGTGGAACTTAGTTTAGCCCATTCTGAGCCGCCTAATTTCGGTATTCTACCGGCACTCAGTGGACCTCTATCTGCAACTCTACCAGAAAACCTTCCATTGAATTCGGCATGGGGGCAACTATCTCCGCATCCACATATCATAGAACTCCTTGTTTTTTTGTGATGAATTGCGCGCATGATGTCGTAGAAAGAACGTCGGCGAATCAATAATGGACTTCACCAAAAAAAAAATAATTAATTCACCTCGAATGAAAAGCTTGATTTGAAAAGTTTTAATTATTTCAAAACAGGACTTTTGTATGTAACAAATGGGCTCTAATATTCAATGAAAACAGCAGAATTCATTTCGCCCCCATGAATCATTAATTCAGCTGAAATGAATCATTTATTAGAATCAAACCACTCATTTTTTCTCGGATCTAATTATGAATTGGGAACATTTAAACAATGGAATAGGTTGACGTAGTTCAATACGCACATACAAAAATGAGTGCAGTGGAATCCAGTGGCAGAAAAAAATTAATTTATGTAAAATATCAATGCACGCATGTACATAGAAATGAGGAACACCGTCGCCAAAAAAATAACCAATCCGGAATATTCCTATTTCAAAAAAAAAAACAATTCATTCAATACTTGTATAATCACAACACATACTTCATCAGGTCTTTCATTTTTTCACATACACCTGCTTTATTTAATTCATTCTCCCAAATAGTAACATCCATTTACTGAGAGTTCATGTTCCAATTACGTATAATAGTGTCATTCCTGTTTGTTGTTTCCCATAAAATAAAATATAATGGGACTCCGTATTAACATGTCCGATTGGAAAATAGTCATGTATAGTTGGGTCATCTTGATCGGATCCTTCATACTTTTAACCCAAAATAGGCGTGACAGGGTGGAAAATTATGTTCTTACGCAATGCAAAATAACGACCATTCATTTGAAGGGGGGACATGCCCAGAAAACGAGAGATCGACGAAGTGGGCCTTTTTCATCTTCACCCTAATATTGTCTGATTCTGCTGAGAGCAGGTCAATTAAACGAAAATTTGCATCCAATTTGCTGTTTTTGTAGTACAACAACAATCAAACATTATTTTTGTGTACGAATAATTGTTAAAATGAAATGAAAAAAAGTGCCAAAAAATTGACTTCGAGATTACGTGGTGAGAATATTTCGATAAACGACGGCGGGCACGCAGAAAATTGAAATCTGGGTAAAAGTGGCACTAGACGTCACTACATCGCGACAATATCGCGAATGAAGTCTGTTATTCTTATGCTTAGTCACGGCTGTACATAATAATATTATTCAAACACGCGAAGCGTGGTATAGACAAGATTCCTTAATATGAGACGTGGGTAGAATCCTGCGTTTCCCTATTTTTACTCCCCCTATTGATTTATCGTTTGTCCTTCGTTCATCAAAAGATCGTTGATTCGAGAATATTACAACAGCCAATTGATGGGATTTAAATATCCCTGGACCCAAATATATCTGGACCATTCGCAGATGAAACATGGATGCTGGGAGATGAATATTCCCGATTCAGGTATCTAGATCTTCCATTCGAACCTGAAAAATCCGCGATCTGGTGATAGAATATTCGAAGATGTTTTCGTGCCTGATTCAGGTCCAAGGTACCTGAGTACCTGAATACCTGAATTTGAGATATTTTTCTCCCAAACCGAGGATCTTCCATCCCGAATCGGTGATATTTCATGCCACATTGGCGGTGGTTATATCCCTGCATCAGGTCCTGTAATATACCCGAATCAGGTATTTTTTTTTCGTTCACATTCAGTCATTCATTGTGCAATGTTTGTAAATACAAATACTTTTATGATTATCGGTTGATTCGCTTGAGACAGGGGATTAGGTGTAACGCAAATAGACGCTTTATTGGAAATTAAAATTGCGCTGAGAGTAATTGACGTCCGATGTACGCACGACAGAATGACGCTTCATATGTAAATATATTTGCTGTCAAATATCTAGGAGTAATGTCGGGAGGTGAACTATTGTATCCGATGAAAAATTGTGAGGCTCTAGGGCACTCTTGGAGTTCCTTTTAGGCTAAGAGATGCAATTGTCGGACCATATATTGACTTGTTCTACTTAATTTTTATTTACGATAGAATAAATGTGGAATTTGTGGGATAACCCGATGGAGTGCAACTTGAGACATTTTTCCTGAAAAATTGAACTTATTGTTTTTTTCAACAATTGCAAATTTTTTTGAATTTTGAAAAATTTGAATTTTGAAAATTTTCAATTTTCAAAATTTTTAATTTTGAAAATTTTGAATTTTGAAAATTTTCAATTTTCAAAATTTTTAATTTTGAAAATTTTGAATTTTGAAAATTTTGAATTTTGAAAATTTTGAATTTTGAAATTTTTGAATTTTGAAAATTTTGAATTTTGAAAATTTTGAATTTTGAAAATTTTGAATTTTGAAAATTTTGAATTTTGAAAATTTTGAATTTTGAAAATTTTGAATTTTGAAAATTTTGAATTTTGAAAATTTTGAATTTTGAAAATTTTGAATTTTGAAAATTTTGAATTTTGAAAATTTTGAATTTTGAATTTTGAAAATTTTGAATTTTGAATTTTGAAAATTTTGAATTTTGACAATTTTGAATTTTGACAATTTTGAATTTTGAAAATTTTGAATTTTGAAAATTTTGAATTTTTGAAAATTTTGAATTTTGAAAATTTTGAATTTTGAAAATTTTGAATTTTAAAAATTTTGAATTTTGAAAATTTTGAATTTTGAAAATTTTGAATTTTGAATTTTGAAAATTTTGAATTTTGACAATTTTGAATTTTGACAATTTTGAATTTTGAAAATTTTGGATTTTGAATTTTGAAAAATTTGAATTTTGAAAATTTTGAATTTTGAAAATTTTGAATTTTGAAAATTTTGAATTTTGAATTTTGAAAATTTTGACTTTTGACAATTTTGAATTTTGAAAATTTTGAATTTTGAAAAATTTGAATTTTGAAAATTTGGAATTTTGAAAATTTTGAATTTGCAAATTTTGAATTTGCAAATTTTGAATTTTGAATTTTGAAAATTTTAAATTTTGAAAATTTTGAATTCTGAAAATTTGGAATTTTGAAATTTTCAATTTTCAAAACTTTGAATTTTGCAAATTTTGTATTTCGAAAATTTAGAGTTTTGAAAATTTTGTGATTTTCGAAAATTCGCTCCTTCGGTTTTTCATAATTTTCTTTTCCCTTTAATTCTTCCAATTTCCAGGTTTCGAAGCAAATTTTTAATTTGCTTGTTTGCAATTTCACAGGAGAGTCATGTTTCGAGAATTTTCAATAAATTTAACTCAGAAAAATGTGGAATTATCAAAAAATACATTAAAATTAATGACTTGCAGAATCAAAAGAGCAGAACAGTTCAATCAAAGTTGTAATGAGGAATTCCTCACTCTATTATTCTTCCCTCAAGCGATATTGCCTCGAGGCATCAAATTAATTAATACTCAATGAAGATTCTCGGATACAGCAGTGCCCCATCGATAATGCATATACAGAAATCTTTTGAGGAGCATAAACATAGAATGCGTATCTGAGATATGTTAATAATGATGATTTTCTGCTGGCACTTTCATGCCCGACGAGTGACGAAGAAACTTTATAACTTATTGCGTTATGATATGTGTTATCGTTAAGGAGTGAGACCACAATTTTTTTCAATTGACAAAAATTGTAATAATATATATTGAGAGATTTACTGAAAAACTTTCAGCCAAAAAAATTATTCAATGACGCATCCCTCGTACAAATTTAATCGGGAAAAAAATCTGTTCAATCCAAAGTAGTATAACTCAACCATAAATCAGCCAAGCTACCTCCACAGGTTGGCCTCTTCTCGGATTTCAGCGAATATCTCAAAATAGAAAGGAGATAGCGGCATTTTGATTACGAGCTTTTTTATAGAGCAGTGTGAGAGCTATAAGCTTGATTATATGAAAATTTCTGTGGGAGCCGTATATTTTGAGATATTCACGAAAATTAAGCTGGGAACCTTCGTAGGACAACTTGGGCGTGCTGTTTTTTAATTAAGTCATCCCGGAAATTAATTATTTTTATTGATTAATCATAGAAAGTATTGAGTTTAATGGAATAATCCTTTCTAGAATTGATTAATTAATAAGATTAACTAATTAGTCGCCAACGGATATTTATGAAAAATGTTAATTTGAACAGATGAGTAAAAAAAAATCCGAATGGCGGAAATGAAAATTGTTCGAGTTATGCTCCAGATGACCGTAGCATTACAAAAAAAAACAAATTGAAAAGAAAATAGATTCGTGGAGTTAAAAAATTTTGGTCAGAGTAAAAGTTGATTTTTCTTTATTGTCTAGTGGTGTTACTCCGTATTGCGTCAGACCTGGAAAATTTCTCTTCAGACATTTCAAATTCAAAATTTGGTTTGTAATTTTTTGCACTGTAATTTCTGTACGGAGATCTCCTCTTACTCGACATTGTGACTTGAAACTGTCTAGAGAGGTCGGAATGTTGCATTAAATTGGGTTTTTGTTAATCGCACAATAAGTTTTGAACATATATATCCCAAAAACTATACGACCAAATTAATTTTTTTTTCTCGAAATACTCGTGCCGATGCGATCTGCAGAATGCAATCAAAAACATTTATATCTGCTGGAAAAATATTGTAGTTATTTTACAATACATTACGAAGTGAAGAATTTTTTTGCAGTCGTTCGTCATTGAAACTGTTTTTTTCAGATTACTGAACGTGTACGATCACATTGTCCCTATACGCGCTTAACCCGTCAGTAGTCGCTTTATGGAAGTCTCTCTCGCCCCAATGTTCATATTATGAAAAATTGGCAAGCTAGAAATTTGTTTATAAACAAAAAATTGAGAATATCAACAGAATTTTTTATAAAGCTTCATTGTGCTTCTACAGTAGGCTCTACGAAAATTTTTCTATAAATTTTTTCGCTTCGCATTTCGACCTGCAATCTCAAAAAAATTGAGATTCAAAAATGCGCGCCTAACGAGCGCTGACAAAATAGCGCGACTACTGACAGGTTAGTCAGTAAAAACTGCCCAAATTGCAAATGAACTCTGAATAAGACAACAAATGAATCCAATACGTGAAATTTTTACAATAATATTAGACGCAGATGCAAATATATTTATGTGTAGAGTTGTGTAATGTACAAAGTATAAAAATGAAATGAAATACCAATAATGTGAAATATAATTTTGTTGTTTTTAATTGCGAGTGAGCATGAGAGATATATAAATAAATAATTGATGAACGAGTGATTTCAATGGAGGCACTGACTGTCAAACACTGCCAATAAATAACAACTGAAAATCCTGAATATGGCGCCATTGTCGTGTGAAAATTCAATTTTCGTCTGATTGTTGTTATTTGTAAAACAAATTTGTCGAGTGATTGTTCACTAGTCGCTTCTCCCATTACTTCATGACAATAATCATATTAATTTACCGTATTATTGGCGAATGGAATAGTATCATTTGTACAATAACGGCGATAAGCCAATTGTCATTAACCAAAAGTGATTATATAGAAACTTAGGTGGACATGTGTATGTGAGGCTGTACGTGATTGCTCATGTGTAAATACTGAGGGACACAAATTGGAGAGTGTGGAGAGATGAACGGAATTTTGGAATCTCCTGGTTGCTAATTTTGGCGCGAAAAATGTGAGATTTGTCGTTTTGGGAAATTTTGAATAGTGAGATTTTTAAGTATTTTTTATCAAATATTTTTGTAATTTTTGTGAATGATTGCAATTTCAAATTTTGAGATCCTTCGGTTAGATTTTGTTTTTTTTTTATCCTGAATTTTTGATTTTGTCGAAATATTTTTTTTTTATTCGTAGAAATATTCAATGCTTTTTTTTGTTATTAATATTTCTAAATTTGAGAAATTATCAAAAAATTCGTGAACAAAACTGAGATTTCCAAATTTGTGATTATCTTCACTACCCAACTCCACTTCCTCCCCTCAATGAACGTTGGATTTTCCATAACCGCTGTATCGCTATTAAAAACTAATTTGCAGCTGTCCAGTCCCACTTGTAATCACTCTAAACCAATGCAAAGTAACGGTTAATAAATTGTTTCAGAGAAAAATATATGATGATATCAAATTGGCGAGTCGAGTATATCTCAATAAAGAATAATTCATGGACAATGCCTATCATTTATTATTCACCTCTTCTTCACATGGCAATCTCGTGTACATCCAATTGATGATATTTACACTCAGCAATTATACAACGATCAATTCTCTCGTTCAGCCGGAGCCGGCAGTTATTCAACCCCCCTATTGAATTTAATGGTGCGACTATACGACGATTTGGATTTCCGAAACGTGATGTACACACCGCGAGGACTCGGTGACGTATTCTCGAGTTGACCAACTCTAGCAATTTAATCACCTGGACAAGATGACTAAGGACACTTATTCCCTCCATTTAGTGTGACAGCTCGTTGGTACTTCGGGCATCATCAGGGAAAATATTGGAAATTGTGTGAAACCCACTGACTCACACACTCCCTCACCCCTCCCGACCCACTCACTCCCCCACCCACCTGCTCACCCCCCCCCACCCACTGACTCCGCCACCCACCTTCTCCACCACCCACCCAGCCCAACCCACCCCAGGACCCACCCACCCCACCCTACCCCACCACCCACCCCACCCTACCCCACCACCCACCCCACCCTACCCCACCCTACCATCCACCGCACCCCACCACCCACCCACCCGCTCAGCCACCTACTCACTCAGCCACCTACTCACTCAGCCACCTACTCACTCAGCCACCTACTCACTCAGCCACCTACTCACTCAGCCACCCACCCACCTACCGACCTACTCATTCCAACCGATAGCAGGAATAGCCCGTGTGTGCTATTGGTCCTACCTATGAAACAAGCCCGGAAGACCGGGCGGGAACCTAGCGGGGTAGATGGATGGGTTTCCAGTACTCCCCTTCGATGGAAATGCTGAAGAGCAGCTACCGCGGGGAGTATAACAGGCACGGACGGAGGAAAAAAATGCACACACATGCGATTATGTATAGTACAATTCTGGCATTCTCCTCGGTTATATTGCTGCGGGCCAATGTCACCTGATAACTTTCCTGTAACTTTCCAGTTATCGTCACTATCCGCGTCTCACTCCCCATTCTTCCAACTGCACCAATTTTGATCATCTAGACAAAACGAGTAAGTACAATTCTTCCTCAATAATAATCATAATCTCATTTTTTTCATACTGGCAATTTGCAAAAAATGGTGTTATTTCCATTTTAATTGAAATTTCAGATCCTTGAGATGACCCTTATCTTCTTGGTCACAAATTGGCATCCCTACGAAAAATGTCTCATAACGTCTCCTTTTGCAACCAGTCGATGAGGAGCAAATTGAATTTCCACCAAAAATTTTGCGAAATGTGTCACAAATGTGAGAAGCAAATGGAATATCTACAAAGATTTTCCGAAGTGTTTCCCAACTGTGAATCCAATAAGATAGGATCTCCAAATGGAGAAGCTGCTTGTATGATCCAAGTGGACCACTGCCGCATCCCGCTAGTTCAATTTTTCCTTCCTTCCGGAGACTACTCTTCCTGTATTACCCTTTGACTCACGATGATATTAACGTTACCAGAGTTTTCCCCTTTCATTCATCACAACTGTACAATCCCCCCCCCCCCCACCGCCCTCCCCCAAATCTCGCCTTTACATGAGCCTTCAAGATCCTCCAATTCCACCTGATATTCCATCAATCACCTCTCAATCGCATCTACAAAAACACTGATATCCGAGAATATTGATTTCCAAGTTTCGCCTGAACGATTGAAAACTTGCCTTTCGTGTTAACACCATCTAATAAATGCCGGTCGAAACTAGTATCGACAGGTGGAGTACCCCAGATTCAATCCAATATTCCGTAAAAATAGCTCTCTCAACGTTCAACGAATTCAATAAAATAGCTCTTCGCTCCTCAATCGAATTATTGGAGAATTGAAATTACGGGGAAATGATTCTGTTCATGAATATCATATAAGAGATGCACTTGTCATCAGGTTCATCCACGAAACCGATCGCTGTTTTTAGCCCTTCACTCGTGGCGTCTCTCCGACACCATCGGTGTCTTGATGAGAGCTGCGCCACTGACTGCCGCCCCTCCCCATCCCCTGCTCCTTCCCACCCGCTCCGCCCCCTCACTCCTTACTTATGGGATTGTTCGGCTTCCCGATAGGGGACGTTATTGTTTTGCCCCCGAAAATGAAAAATCGATTTTCCATCAGATCTCCACTTTTCATGGCATTTCTGACCTTTCTAGACTATTTAAAACAAAATGTCTGTATGTGTGTGTGTGGGTGTGCCGATGTACGTATGTAACCAAAAATATTCCGGAACGATTTCTCGTGAACAAATTATCCGATCAAGGCCCTGTACGAGGCAATCGAAGCGTCTTGCCGTAACTTAGAGCTGATTAGTTTTTGCTCCATATATGTCTGCTGGTTTCGATTGTTATCAACAATTTGAATTGCTTATAACGCTGTATCTCATGAAATATTATAGATACGCAAAAATGTGTCCAATAAATGTTGTTCCTTATAAAAAAATACATATTTTGTGTTTTCTGACTTTTTTCGTATCTTTCACCGTTTCGGCGTTAGAGCGTTATGAGCAATTGAAACCATTTGGAGAGCTCTGTGGTGAGAAAAATGAGAGCTTAGAAAGAAAGTACAAACACACACACTGACATTGGGACGTTATAACTTTATTTATTTATTAGAAATTATGTTTCCTTATACGATATGAAACTGTATCTGCTCAAAATCATCTGCGCAAAATTATCTGCTCAAAATTATCTGCTCAAAATCATCTGCTCAAAATCATCTGCTCAAAATCATCTGCTCAAAGTCATCTGCTCAAAATTATCTGCCTAGAATCATCTGCTCAAAATCATCTGCTTAGAATCATCTGCTCAAAATCATCTGCTCCAATGAAAAATCAATTGAGAATTTATTCAAGTTAGATATAGAGCCATTGACTGATGATGCAACATTAATTATGCAAGACATCGATACTATATATAGCACGTATATATTATTCATGACAATAACCAATTTTGAAGTCAAGACAGCGAGTTTTGGTCAATACAAACTCAGCAATTTTTTTTTTATAACCGAACACACATATATATTGAAATTTTGGATTTATTCTAAGAATAAGGCGGTATAGAGGAAAGTTAGAAATGGATGTCCACACACTAACACCGAAATTCGACGAAAAATATAAGATTTTTTTGAATATTTGAATATTTAAAAAAAACATATATATATATCTTTTTAAACATATATATATATAATATCACCACCACGGGTGGGTGGGTGAGTGGGAGGGAGGGTGGGTGAGTGGGAGGGCAGGTGGGTGGGTGAGTGGGATCGTGGGTGAGTGAGTGGGAGGGAGGGTGAGTGAGTATATATATATATATTCAATTGAATTTTCCCTTAAATCCGATCGCCGAAGACATCGCTGGCTTTTCCATGCAATAAAGACAATAACTTCGGGGCGAAATTACAAAAAGTTGCTTTTCAGCAGACAGTCTTTAGCCAAAAACCAAAATTTAAATTCACTATATGCTTTTGGGAATATCTGCTTCCCCCCCCCCCTCCGCCCCTCCCACATCGATTACAAAGTAAATGCACCGAATATTCGCCCTAGACGACTGCAAAAAGAGCTGATAAAACCCCTGAAGGAGCAAGGAAGAAGAGTAGGGTATGAGTCTCGTTGATATTGTAAGTGGCCCTGCGAATCCTTTATCCCCCGCGAAATCATGGGGTGGGCGGAGGGAGGCGGGGGGGGGGGGGGGGAGGAGGGCGGAGCGGGTGGATAAAGAAAGAGAGGAGGCCAGGAAAAGGTAGAGGCGAGCTTGGAATTTTTGATGTACTAGCAAGCAGATATGAATATCGGAAACTTCCCCAGAGAATTCTCCTCGATGTTCCAAGGAGTATTGAAGGGGTGGGAGGTAAGTAGAGGGTTGAAGTGAGATCGACAATCTACCACTAGAGTAGAGGGACTGGAGTAACTTTGAGAAATCGCCCTGGAACCAATAAACTCGGGCGCGTCAAACAAACGGCAGCATTGTTCCAACCCGACGTTTGCCCAGATCGTTTGTTACTGAGACTAGGGGTTTTGTCTCGGGAACAATTTTCTTCTCAACTGCGACGAGTTTAATTGTAATGTGGTGTGACGTCGTAAGTAATTCAGGATTATTTTTTTTTATTATAAAAATTGTGCATGATTAAATAAATGGAAGTTTCAAGCATGCTACGAAAAAGATTTTTCGCGGTTTCGATACACCTTTTGAAATTTCAATATTGTAATAGTAGTTTGATACAAGTTATCTATACATTGTAGTCATTCAATATGTCTTTATTTACTAACTTAACGATAGGAAAAGTGGGTCGGCGATCTGTACTCCCCACGGTAACCGCTCTTCGGAATTTTCCTCGGTAGGGAGTACTGGACACCCATCCATGCAACTGGGGTCGACATTCGCCATCGTATTTCTGAACACAAGGTAAACCCCGGAAACCTCTGTGATACGATTGCAGACATCTGTGATGGGACCCCCCCACTCTCCTCGCGTCTGCGTCCAGTTAGGTTCTCGCCCGGCCTTGCGGTCTCGTTTTATGGGTACCGCCGATAGCAGACGCGGAACACTACCCACAATACACCAAACCCTGAATTTTCTATGTGTGTATATGTGTACGTGGATAGGTATGGGTGCGAGTCTGTGCGGGTGGGTGGGTGCCGTCTGTGTGAGTCGGTGGGTGGGTAGGTCTCTGTGTGGGTGGGTGGGTGGTTGTCTGTGTGGGTGGTTTGTCTACGTGAGTGGGTGGGTGGCTGTCTGTGCGGGTGGGTGGGTGGTTGAATGGGTGGGTGGATGAGTGGGTGAGTGGGTGGGTGGGTGAGTGGATGGGTGGGTGGATGGGGGGTGGATGGGTGGGTGGGTGGGTGAGTGGGTGGGTGAATTGGTGGGTGGGTGGATGTCTCTGTGGATAAGTGGGTGGCTCTTTGAATCTCCAGAGCAACTTGCCAAAAAATAGAATCAACCTAATCGAATAATCTAAATTATTAAGCAACCAAATCTAAACTGAGGTTACTAATATTGTCCGAATATTTTCAATTACCATTTCATCCAATCATTCTCAAAATTTGGTAGAATTTCCTAGCACCCATTTCACCAATGTCATTTCCAAATTGTCATTAACCATTCAATAATTCAATTTAACATCACTAGGATTGCGTTGCTTGGACAAATCTATTATAAATGCTGTTTAAGCACAGCTGGCAAATTGTAGAATAAATATTTGATTACGTATTTATCAATAATTGATGCGAGGGGAGAATGTCAATGGTCTTTACGACTCAAGAGTAAAATAGCAACATATTGTGGGGCATTTTGGGCTGATGACTCTCGGGCTTTTCGTGATGCTTGTGTATTTGTTACACGATCCCCCTTTGTGCTGGCATTTTCCAACTACTTTGATGAAACATTGACATGGTCCCTTTATCGTTGAACGCTTGCTTGTCCTCGTGATTATTGCCAGTATATAGCACAAATAACATTAGGGGAATAATATAATAACGTGGGATACCCAGTGGCTATATAGTGGTACGCAGCAGAGTGGCCAACCACTAGTGTCCATGCCTCTGCTTTAATGTCCTCTGATGCATTATGAATATGCGATGATGTTAACCGTTTTATTAGATCATGCGAGGATAATCAAACGAAATTAAACTGAGCCTGTGTTTGGTTCTTTTTAATTGATGTGTCGTTAGTTTTGGGAGTGAAAATTGGAGTTAATAAGCGCGATGACGTAACACCCTGAGCCTCACACACACACACACACACACACACAAGTTGGGGTTTTTATATAGAGGGTGGAGTATCTGCCCACTACGTTCAAGGTCCCAGGTCCCGCCCGGCCTCCGGACAATGGGTCGCAAAATAAGACCGCAAGGCCGGGCGGGAACCTAACCCGACGCAGGGGGGGGGGGGGGATCATAGGCGCCCGCCATCGTAGGACAGAGGTTCCTGGAGGTTCACCCTGTGTTTAGAAATACGAGGGAATGGGCGAACTCGGCCCCGACTAAGTGGATGGGTGTCCACTGGCCCCTCCAAAGGAATGCTCGAGAGCATTTAAATCCGTTTTTTTTTTTAATTGAGAATTAAAGAGAAATGAATTCGTGAAAGTTTAAAGGGAGAGCGTATCCGAATTATCGACAAACCCAAGTCTAATTGTGGTATACGAAAAAATTAACAAATTAAAACCTCTAATGGGTGATTTTAGAATAGACAAAGTCGAGACTGAATTTTATGAAAAGTATATAGGACATTCTAATTTCTCCTTCGAAAATTTCCAAGTGTTCTTATCACACATTGATTAAATGTTTCACGGCGTATATGTACTGTATCGCGGAATTCACCCCCCGCCCCCCTCCCTCACTCCCGCTCCTGAAAAAAAAATCATCAATTAAAATTTTCATAAAGCGTCGTTCAATACGTCAAAATTTGGCTATTCTAAAATTATACAGAGCCAGTTGGTAACGTGAATAAAAAAGAAATTGGCGAAGAGCTCGAGTTTCACAGGCCCACAAACACGTGGGGCGTATACTCAGCAGTGGGATGGTTCGATGCTAATGAAATTCCGCGGGCTCGCGCTCATAGATAGTTGTCGTCTCTCTCTCTCTCTCATGATGAGTAAAGGATGGAAATAGTAAAACGTGAACGATAGTATCCCAAGACGAGCCATGGAAAATTGCTGGAGACAAGTTGGGCCGACTGTTTCAGAACGAATATTCCCCCTAGGCTTTCACCCCATTCAACCCCATTTCCACTGCTACCCTTCATCGCAAAACTGTCACAAAAAGTAATCGACAGTGACTCAACTTGAAGGTAAAGTTACGCATTGAGGAAAGTTGGCCGCATGACCCCCTGTGATTCAATAAACATTCCTCTCGATCGATAAAATTGGACGAGTTGAGGGAGATTTTTTTTCCGTTTTTTTTTCATTCATTTTATCTGGCAAGTTTAATCATAGCAGAGTCTGAGGAATGTCGATCAAAGAATGTGTATCTAAGTTGGAAAATTCTATCGGGGTGGGAAATTCCGAAAACTTGACTATCTTGAAATTTTGTTGGATAAGAGTACCTTTAATATGGAGATTGAAGGGAGTGCAAAAGTTTTTTTCTCAGTCGATACTCATCGACGCCGGAAAATTTTAATGGGGCTCAAAATTGTCAGTCTACTGGCACGGAAAAATATTTATTTTTAGCTGCACCTGGTCACACACACTCACCCACGCACATCCGCCCACACTCACCCACCCACACACACCCACCCACACACACCCACCCACCCCCATCCACCCAGTCACACCCACCCACTCACATCCACCCACTGACACCCACCCACACCCACTCACCCACCCACACTCACCCACTCGCACACACCCATCCACCCACACACACCCACACCCACCCACATCAACCCACACTCACCCACTCGCCCACACACACACACACACACACACACACATACACACACTGCATTTTTTATTTGACAAAATTACCACGTTAAACTGCAAATTCAGTAGTGAAAATTCATTTTTATATTTTGCACGTAGAGAGGATGAGAGCAGTGGGAAATTTCAAAACAACCCAGAATCTTGAAATTTCATTGGTTGAAAATGCCTTTAATATGGTAATGGAGGGATGAATTTTTTTTTTCCCCCTAGCTTTTTCAGTACTCATCAACAGGGCTTGTGTGTGAGCTCGAGTAATCCTCGCACGGAAGGGGGTACGAGGGCATTATTTATATTGAAAGTGCTCTGCTATCATAAACTGGCTCAATTGTTAATCCTGATGGCATCTGGATAATGTACAAATGGTATAATCCGTCAGTTCATATTATCCCACTGAGTGATATTCATATTTTATTCTTTCACTTGTGCCACTTCAATTGATTCGTATTTTCAATTTGTCATTTAAATTACATGTGACTGCATGAGTAACCGAAATTGAATAATGTATTTGTTATTTGAGATATTATTTTTCCGGCGATTAAAACCATTGTCATGTGTGAAAAGAAATGTATATATTGATATTGTGGATTAGTGAATATTGTCATTACATTGGGCATAGTGATATGCATTTTATGTGTCATAATAATCTGCTGCTGATGGATCGTTCAATGTGACAGGAGCATTAGTTTGAGTTGTAACATTACAATTTTATCTGTCAGTGACTAATGAATACCGGTATATATGTGGTCTCTATTTCCAATTTTTTGGCACATAGTTTCATCATAGGAATTATTTTCCATTCATCCGACCATACTCACCACCCACCCACCTACCTACTTACCCACACTCCCCACCCACCCACCCTCGTTCACCAGCCCACCCACCTACCCTCATTCACCACCCACCCACCCTCATTTACGACCCACCCTCCTTCACCAGCCCACCCACCCACCCTCATTCACCACCCACCCACCCACTTACCCTCACTCACCACCCACCCTCACTTACCACCCGCCCTCACTCACTCACCACCCACCCGCTCACCCTCACTCACCACCCACCCGCCCATTTTCACTCACCACCCACCCACCCACCCTCACTAACCACCCACCCACCTTCACTCACCACCCACCCACCTACCCTCACTCACCATCCACCCACCCACCCACTCTCACTCACCATCCACCCACCCTCGCTAACCACCCACCCACCTTCACTCACCACCCACCCACCTACCCTCACTCACCATCCACCCACCCACCCACTCTCACTCACCATCCACCCACCCTCGCTCATCATCCACCCACCCAGACTCGCAATCCACCCACCCATAGTCGCAATCCACCCACCCACACTCGCCCATCCATCCACCCACCCACACTTACCCGTCCACCCACCCACCTACACTTACCCGTCCACCGACCCACCTACACTCAGGTGTAGTGGGTAGAGTATCTGCCTGTGTTTAGAAATAAGATTGCCTAAAAGGCGAAAGTCGGTCCCAGTCACCTGGATGGGTGTCCAGTGGTCCTCTCCGAAGAAAATGCTGAAGAGCGGCTACCGTGCGGTACAAGATAAAGAGACGGAGGGAAGATACAACTTGTTGGTTCCTTTGACGGGCACACCCACATCCTCATTCAAATTGTCCAATGAAATTCAACTAAGTTCTGATAATCTTTTTCAACTTTCCATTATTCTACGGCGACTGCGCACATCTCTATGCAATTGAAGTAAAACCAGGACAATTTGAAGAAGACATCCCTGAATTCCCTCAATGCTCTGCCAATTACACATTGCAACGGATTTTACAGCCTCATCTCGTACTTTTATACAACCCCAAGCGCTGCAAGCTCTTCCTTTGTTCCACTTGAATGCATCCATAAATTGGCTCGAATTTTACTCCGGATGTTCACCGATTCTATGCATGTTTTCACACTAGAAACAGATAAAAAAAAAACACCGACACATGAAAATAAACATCATCTATTTATTTTCGAAATCGAGAAAATGCGTGTACACGTTGAACAAAAGTATACAAGAGTATGCAAACGAGTGTGTTTGGCCACATGCACCGCAGATTTTACAACGGGACAATTTTATGGGAGTGGGGGGGAGGGGGGGGGGAGAAGAGGTGCCTTCGACATGAAAAGTGTTTCCTCCTCAAAAATTCTCATCTCTATTACTTCCCCCTTGCAGTAGAAACTGTAGTACCAGCCACAGAAAAATTGAGCTTTAAGACTGATGTTGTGACTCCAGGTTGACGAAGACTTACTGTCAATGTGGAGCTAATAAAAGTTTAGAGCGTTGGTGGAATTTTTTCTCTACTAGTTGTTGCAACATGCGACTGGCTTCGAGTCAGAAAGGACGTTATCCGCGTCCCCGAAGGCTTAGCAGTGTGATAACGCCATCTGCTAATCATGGCTGATAAAAGCTCTAAACGTTGCAATTGCAAGACCAGCATGACGATATTTTGGATATCTTCCTCCGTAAGGGAGATTACTGCTTCGACCTCTCGATTAATTCTGCTGTCATTGCTCGGTGAGGGTTTTTGAGTTGGAGTCCTCCGAGGGTTGATAAGAGAGATTAGAGAGATAGGTGGGAGTAAGGCCCAGGGACAACGATTGGCACTTGAAGAGAGGAATGTACTTAGAGGGTTGGACTTAGGATGTTGAGAAGAGGTATGACTCGATGAGGGGAGTAATAGAGTAATGAGAAAAGTAAGGTTTCGAAATGGGGCCAACCTCACATTAGGATATCCAGGAATAGAAAATACCGAAGGGCAATGAAACGATTTAGACGATTTCGGAAGTTTACGGATTAAGGTAATGAAATCCTAATAAAAGATTTAGGAAAAATATCAAACTGTGAATACTTTGAGAATGGCACAAGGTTATCAGCAAACTAAAATTAACAAAATATTAGGTATACAACAAATTCTTATGACAACTGTTTATGTGGAATAAAAATGATAGATGCGAGGGATGATGAAGAGCCATCAGCGTGTTCAGCTTCATGCGCAATAGTTCAATATGTTCCGTATGGAATGTTTAGGTATCAACTTTCGTCAGTTAAAAGTGTAAATTCCGCCCCTTCAATCTGGTCCCTCACTGTTCGGACTGTTGGGGGCTCTCGTAAGGCCCATCAGTCAAGGGAGGGGAGGCAGGTTGTCAGTTCTTGGCTATATTTGGTGAGTGCCCTCGCCATGAAGCCCACGACATGCAAAAAAAAACTGGTGGGTCAGGGCGACACGCGATAGAGGTGAAACTTAATGGTTACATCGGAATGATTCAATTTGTTTCAATACCACTTTCATTGCACTGGGACACTACACACAAATTACAATGTTGGTTAGGAACATGGCGTCATGCCTATCCTGTTATTCACTAGTCAAGAGCTGTGTTGACCGACCGGCACGCCGCCTGTCCCAGACAGTGCAAAGCGACGTCCCCCCCCCCCCCCCCCCCCCCCGCTCCGTTTCGTCACCGAAAAGGTAGCCGATTCAGATTTCAAGAGCCTCAGATAAGAAGTTTCACTTCAAAAACTTACCGGTGACTTCACCACCGGCAAATCAAGGAAAAAAAATCATCTCACTCTCTTATTCCATTGTAGATATGTTTTTGTTTCCATAGACCATATTGCGCATACATATTTTCCTAAACATCCCGTGGATCTTGCCGCTAGCGCAGACGAGCACCGATGATCCTCTAGTGCTAGTAGTGTATCTTTTTTTTTACCTTCAACGCCTTTGATGCATTAAGGATACGTGGGCTGGTGGACTATCCACAGCACCGCATTCGCATGATAAGACACAGAGAACCAGAGAAAGCCTATGTAGGTGCAGGCGGCTGCTGTATGAGCAACATCAGACAATCTTGCCCAGTCGGGGATTTGAACATAGGAAACCCAAGAGTGTTCGATATCGTATCCGGCACATATGGCATATACATAAACATGTAAGGGCCCTCGTCCAAATATCCCCAATCTTGGACAATTCTCCAATGACACTGCCCTCTCACTTTATAAGGAGCTCTCCCACTAAAAAAAAATTGATATCCAAACATGCGAATTACACACAAATTGAAATATCCACAATAGTCGTTGGGCAAAGCACCCTTGGCTTTTCGTCTGAAAGTTGCTCACTCGTGTCCCTGGAATCCCAACGATGCCAGCTCTCTGTTATGGCTCAGCGAGACACGAAATATATGGGGGGGATGGTGAGCAGTGAGATGACGTAGTTGGTTACACAGAGGAGAAAAGATATGTGTTATGTGTATATAGCCGAAGTCGTAGCTGGTCGGTAGCACCCGTGGGGGTTTACACGGCTGCTCGAGGCGTGCTTGAGGCACCCTCGTCCAATCTCCTTTATGTCCTCCTAGTTTCTCAAACTGCCTTTGCCGTGTCAATCGATTCTACGCGACACTCCGATCCGTTATCCTACCGGTTATACACTCTCCGCTGCCCCAAGAATCCTTTTTCCTGTTTTTACCACCTCTTCCCTCCCCCCCCCCTCTCGCCCCCCGCCCCACCCCCAACCCATGTTCCCAACTGTACACGGTGAAAAACGGTTTTATTTGAAAAAAAAAATTGTTCTATTCCAGGCTGCGCAATGAGTATCTCCCACATCTTCGTCAATGGAAAATACTCTCCTAAAATCAATTCATGCCAATTGTCCCAGCAATTGACCAACCGATTAACTCCCCGGAGACTGATTTCCCAATTCAATAACTTTTTCACCGCCAAGTAAACTCGTCCATCCATCATCCCTCGGAATATAATATATATTACATGAGATAGACTATTAAAGCCCCCCGGCTAATCGTCACAGACTGACGAAAACTGATACAGACACACATGCACCCCGGGTATATTACACTTGTGAAGCTGCGAGGTAGCCAGATGTGCTCGTAAAACCATTCCCGCATCAACCCCCCCCCCCCCCCCCCCCCCGGGCCCACCCCCTGCCGCCCCATAAAACCGATATACCACTGCTACTATGAACCTGTCCCCACTTACCTCCACTCCAACGACAGTTACGACAATCCTACGACTGCACATACCCCGTTGAATCCAGTTCTAGCATCCTAGGATATAATCAGGATGGAAAACTTGTTATTTTCCTGGTCCACACCATCAGATTAACTCACCAACATTTTCGGGGGGATTCTTTTATGGTGTTTATTGTGATTAGATTAGAGAAGAATTACAGGTTTGTTCAATTCGGTGTAGGTATATTCACCGGAAATTTTCTTCCCCATCTCTTTTATTTCAGATGTGGGCGCTTTTTTTTTGCTTTAAACGAAGTAACCCTCAACGGCACGTCCCCAAGGAGCAATTCAATCTTTGCCACCTTCTTTTTTTTCTCTATCCCCCCTGCAGGCTATCAATGTTTCCCGATAGCCAAAGGATCTCACACGGTGAATCGCTTGCCACCGCAATATAGAATGTATCAACTGACGTGTCGTACATGAAGATTGATCGACGCACGTATTCATCAAACCCTTCAATTTATTTTTTTGAATCTCATTGGCAGAATATAATCGAAATTGGGAGTTCATGGAAGGGGGGGAGGGCGGGGGGGGGGGGGGGGTGTCCCCCCCCCCCCCCACCCACTCCGTTTCGTCACCGAAAAGGTTGCTGATCCAGATTTCAAGAGCCTAACATAAGAAGTTTCACTTCGAAAACACTCCGCTACATTGGCATACAAGAACCCCCCCCCCCCCCCCCCCCACCCACCTTAAGAAAGTTCGATTGAAAGACAATTGCAAAATGAGTACCAGCCTTGGTCCAGTCAAGTCGCACAGGGTGTCACCCAAAATTACCAGCCTTGGACAATTCAGGATTCACAGTCATGCTTGGTACCCAAGCTCGGATCAGTCTATAGGCACCTAACGGCTGTTAACCCCAGCCTGGACCGCGAGCTATTGCCAGGGCAGACCCCAAACTTGGTGATGGTTGAATTAACGCTTCAATTACCAACACCCGGGAGTCTTGGAGACCGGTCCTATCCGGAACGTGGGTCTGGGCCAGAATCCGGGAACTAGGCTGTCAGGCGCCATCCGGGGGGTGGGGGCGGGGGGAGGAGTTATAACCGAATGCTGCCCCAAGCTTAGCACGTTTGAAGCCTGGCGTCCCCCCCAAGGGCAAGGTGAAGTTATTATCAAGATCTGCTACTAACTTCGATTTTGCCATGTCCAATCAACCATAAACATTGCTCCTCGACTTATATACGAGATCCTTAAAAACAAAACCTATCCAAGATCTGAAAATTCTGATGACGTATGACAAGGTAATCAACCAATTCTTTGCTTTGACATGGCTTGTGGTGGGGCATAAACAAAACTTCCCGACATATTCACTCACCGGGTACATTCTACTTCAACTCGCGATATCTTCTAAACTATACGAAGTAGCAAAATGTGTCATAACATATGAAATGTGTATTTTTGTATGAGGAACAACTTTGGTTATATACATCCTTCTCGCATTTCGAACGGCTTCGGCGCTACGGCGTTATCAACAATTGAAATTGTTCACTAGTGGGGGTTAATCAGTGTGACCTCTGCTAGGGTCACAACAAAAACTTGGAGGTTTGGGAATTCTAAACTGACCCATTTATCACGCAGACACTTATAAATATCTGAGTAGGCGCATGGTGAACATGAGGACGAGACTTACGCGCGCTATTTGAGTGAGAGTGAGACGCCAATAGGGGTGCGACCGCTCGAGGGTTAAATCCATCATACCTCCTTAATTAACACAATTATGGAAAGAAGTCATAACACATTAAATGTGCATTTCTACTTACTGAACAAGGTCTATTTAACACTTTCTGTCGTATCTCTCACCGTTTTTGCGATAGAGCATTTTAACCGATTTAGTTGTTTGTAAGAATGTATATACTGCTCCAATTTTCTACAAAATATTGGACGCTCCATTCTACAAATTTTGTGAGGTTGCAAACGTCGATCGCAACCTTAATGCCGGTCATGACTTCATTCGTTCGCTCATTACATGAATGACTGTTCAAATGGCCCTACCTCCTTAATTATGCACATTATGTACAAAGTTATTGAACTAAAAAAGTGTATTTTGGCGTGAGGAACAACTTTTGTTATTATACTTCTTCTCCTATCTCCGACGGTTTTCGCGATAGAGCGTTATGAACAATTGGAATTGTCTATAGCAACATAAATATAGGAGCAATTGCACCCAGAGTCTAAGCTCCTCTATGTTACATGAAGTCGCTTCGTTTCGAATGTCGATGACCTTGATCGTGTCCTTCGTTCGTGAGAATAGTTCGCCAAAAATTTGGTCATACACACACACACACACACACGGGAAGTTGAAAACAAAAATTGCATGACTACTGTAGGCGGTCAGCGATGGCATTACTGAGTACTGTGCTACACGAAAAGGGCGTCTCTGTTTGCTGAAGCCAGTTAGCAATCTGCGTACATTCTCCCTTCAATATGCTAATCCCTTTGCGGGGAAAAACGAAATTTTCCACAAATGAAGATTATTATTCCAACTCCTAATATCGAAATTTTTCATTCCACATTTAATACCCTCAAGCCCAGTTAAAAAATTAACCCCCCCCCCTCCGCCACCTCCCGCCAATGATTTTTTCACCCCATAAAGGTCCTTGGAATTATCCTTTGAGCTCAGTGAAAATTTGCATGACAAACGCAACTTGAATCTGCCTCACGTCTCCACTTTTTCCTCGAGGCTATCTCAAAGAGACCCACCTCTCCCCCCCCCCCCCCCCCCCCCCAACCGATTGCCCAAGAAAATGAGGAAAATTTTTTTTCCACCCTTGGATATGCTAAAAATTGATTTTTAAAAGTCCCTCATAATTCTTTCACAACTCAATAGAACAGGTGCATCACCACCACCCCCTCAAGTGTCTCAAGTTCCTCCCGCTCGTTGTATAATTTACCATACACCGTTAAATAATAATATCTCGTTCAAAATAGCAGTAATGACAGGTGATTCAGTGGTAGCTACCTCATTATTCTAATTGCTTTGGAGTCTGTAACGACGGCTGAGAAACTTTATAGGCATATCAAGTGTCAAATGTGATTGGTAGGCCTTGCCTCTATTCACTAGTCGCCCTTTAACTAGTAACCCAACGGCATATTCGTTTTCCCCCCGCTTCAAGCTGTTCACAAGAAGCCCTCCCCCCCCCCACCCCACCCGCCATTCATTCAATTCAGTCCAGTATCATTCAAACTGGTCACTGAACTACATTCGCGGTCTACCAAATCTCTCCTGTACCTCCCACTCACCCTCCTCATCACATTTCCAAGTGGTATTGTAAAACTAGCAGTGTGACCATGTGTGTGCCCCCTTTGGGGCCCAAAACAACTTCCCGATTTGGTATTTCGCCAATATACCCCGATTAATTATGAGTATCTGAGTATGAGCGCTGGGTTCATTCGTTTACTTATTACATACATAATTGTTGAGACGGCCATACCTCCTTAATTATGCAAATTATCAAAAAAAGTCAGTCTACATAACATACGTATTTTCATATGGGGAACAACTTTTCTTATATGAATTTTGCGCTAACTCTAACAGTTTATGCAGCAGAACATTATAAACAATTGAAAGGGTTAATAACAATATATGTACTGGGCCAATTTCATCCAACATCTAATCAGCTTTGAAGATCACCAAGGCACTTCGGTTGCGCCACAGCAGGCCAAAAGAGGAATCAGCTCCATCGACTTTCCATCCTATCTCATATGTACCCTTTCCCTGTATTCATACTTTCCTGTCAGCAAAATAGCATCATCAATTGAGATAACAATTCCACAGATCAACTGGATTTCTGTCCATGTCAATAAATTTAAATTGAAAAGCCCACAAGCTTATATCAGTAACTGACATTGGCAATCAGCAACGATGCAATGCAATACTGAAAATGTATTCCCGATTGTCACTTACACGAGTGATGGTTCACCTCCGTAGGAAGTGAAAAACCAAAAAAAGCAAAAAATAAACTTGGAAAAATCCTGAAAGCACGATGCGTCCAGATAAAGAGTGTACATAGGCACCCACCAGTACCACACAGTGGAAAAATCGTAGAGAGGTTGCTGGTGGTCACGAGGGTAGTATACAGACTTTACTAATATTGCTAAGTGCATCGTCAGCCCTGAAGGCACCAACCGCGCAATGTGCGCTGTGATGCGATGCACCAAAAGCCATGGGCAGAGGTGGGTGGCGGTGGGAGGGGGGAGGGGGTGGTGGGGAGGTCTCTTCAATTCCCTCAAAACCCCCACTGGGTTATGTATACTCTCGCCATTTTCTTGTCATTGTCATTACTTTCTGTACTTCATTCTCACCCACCTACCTCCCACCCTATTGTTCCTTGGAAAGTTATCACTGGATATGCAGAAATTTTAAACAGCGCATATCAGAACTCTTCACAAGTCCTAGAACAAGTCCTACATGTTATGTCACATGGCACAGTAAGATGTGACATAAAATCTGAACCTGAGCCAATTTTGAAGGTTCACGTGAAAAGGGACCACTTTGTCGGTTCGAGTGCGAAACTGTGGCGTTGAGTGGGGCCGGTTCAAATCCCGTCACTGGTCAAATTTCCGGTTTTTTGGGACCATACAGATCCGCTTCTCACCATCCCGTTGTGCCCCATATATCCCATAAACTATACTGCAAGATTTTTCCATTCGTGTGCATAGGAAAAAACCAGGATTATATTGATAACACTGGGATTGTTTATTCAAATCCTCCAACAGGCGCTAGGATTAGACAAAATAGGCGACAGTCTAGCATTTAAGGGCTTAGCGAGTTTAGCATAATATTAACAGGTGGAAATACACACACAGGTAAGAAGGGGAGGTATGAGAATGTAGAGGGGTATTATTCATGGATTACCTCACTTGTCTCCCTCATTTCAATTTTACCCAGCATCTTGTGCAGCTATCTCAGCCTCTCTCATCACCACTCTCTCTCACTCTTGCAGGCATCTCCATTAGAATAATTGCTTCTTCATCTTGGCGCTGTACCACAATTGCAATTCTTCGTTGTATTTACGTGGCACATAATAAGCGTCTTCAGGTATTGTTACTGGGTGAGTTTCGCGGGAATTAAGCATGAACATCCAACGATGTTATCATTAAAAGGGGCTAAAAGTAGGTGAAACGTTCGATCTTTTGGGAAGTGCAAGATCATTTGTAGGGGTCCATAGGATAAAAATCTTTGGGTTCGCTAATACTTGAGCGCAAAAGAGAAAAATACATCACTTATGCGACTGATGACGTCAGTGAAAGTGCTTCCTGAACATTCATTTATTCTGATCATATGCCGTGTAAAAAAAATCCTGCAACCTTACTCCATTCGAAAACCAAAAGCGAAGAAAAAGAAATAACCCAAGACTGCCGCCCCGAAAATAGAAACGCTTCCTCGCGTTTTTTTCATCAGTGAAAAGCCCGGTATCAAGATATGAGACATAAAATGACAGAGATTTCACTGAAAAAAAATACACGTACACACTCGGTCATATATAGCTTCCATAAAATGTGCTCTAAGCCTCTTTCAGATCGCAGAGAGAAATATTACTTTGCGCGATAAAAAAAAAAATCTTTAAGACAAAGTATATTCTTGCCGTTTCCATATCGGGCCCATAATTCAGTAACACAAAATACACAAAAATGTTGCACACTTATTTTTCATCACCTTGCTAATTTTCCGCGAGACGACTCACTTAGCCCCCCCCCCCCCCCCCCCATTTACAATATCCATTTTTTCTCCTTACCTCTATTTCCATTCTCTTTCACCATTCAAACTACTACAGAGTCAAGTACCGATAAAAGCTCTGCGATACCATAGCCTATAATGGACCCCCCCCCCACCCCTCCCCCAAGCATCGGGACTTGGGGTCCCAGCGACCTGCCATTCCATAGGCACTCATAACACACGAAATGCTCCTGCTATGAATTTGAATCCATGAAAAATATTCTCCGGAGGTCGGGCACGAACCCGGGACCTTTGGGCTCTGCCGTCGTACTCCTAGACGTCGGGTAAACCTCCAGTAAAACCCTGTTCATTTCTTTGGTTAAAATCGGATAGATAGTTATGTAGTTTCTCCTTTTTTTCTTAAAAGATTTGTAAAAGAGTCTTCTTTCCTAAATTGTCTTTAAAACTATTGTTATAGTTGGGGGGTGGGGAGGGGGTGGTAATTTCGGGACAAACAGTGATACTGAAGGAACTAGATCGAGAAATTATTGGTGATGCCTGCTTGTTATGAATTTTCGTTTACTCATCCTTATTCGCAATGCAAACGAATAACTAGACAGGAATGCAATAAAAGAATACGAGATGTAAAAGTAGAAGGAATGGGACACAGAGTATGGAAGGAAATATGAATGTTCGTGCTCATTGTCATGCAAGAACAGTAAGATACCAAGTCGCTGGTGCATTCTCTCGTAACCCATCGAAGCTGGAAATACGATTTTCACATTGCCCTTATAGTGCACGCGAGACAGACGAATAGAAAGCGAATGCTCATTTATGCGAATTTCCCCTCCCCCACCCCCCCGCACTAGTAACTCTTATCCCAACCCCTCACCACTGCATCTTCAACATAATGCTAACGCGCGAGAAATTCTGTGAAAGAGGATAAATAAATTAGAGATAGCGAGTTCCTCCATCCCCTCGTGTCCTTTGCGTCATCTATATGGGGGAAATATTCCTCGAGCTATCTATTTTATTCTCTTTCATTCAATCTTCCATCAGTAGTGGAGACGTGACTCGACTCAGTCTTCGATTATTTTTTCATCCCTCTTATTTTTCCGCCCCTCCCCCCCCCCCCTTAACACTCCATACTTAAGAAATTTCTCTTTTTTCCCCCCTCGTTCATAGAACAGATTTAAGGCCATCAAGTGGGATTATTCCCTCACAAGTGCGTAAAAGCTTTTCAAGTGTTTAATAGAAGCTCGCGGCAGCACGAGTTATGTGGACTCACTTCGGAGTGTGTCCTTGATACCTTAGCCAGCATCCCTCAATTTTCCTCCCTTGGATACTGTTAGGATGTCGATTTTTTATAACTTGCCGATAGGGGGCGGTATTGCAATCAGCTGGAAAAATTGAGTTTGTCAGATTCATGGAATTATGTTTCATCGACGTTTCGTGGTACGACACTTCATATGAGTAATTCTAGAGACATTAGTATAGACATCTCTATAGACATCTGTATAGACTTTTCTATAGACATCTCTATGCACATTACTATAGACATTTCTATAAACATCTGTAGACAATTCTATAGACATCTGTATAGACAATACTATAGACATCTCTATAGACATTTCTATAGACATTTGGATAGACATTTCTATAGAACATTTCTATAGAACATTTCTATAGAAAATTTCTATAGAACATTTCTATAGAAAATTTCTATAGAACATTTCTATAGAAAATTTCTATAGAAAATTTCTATAGAAAATTTCTATAGAACATTTCTATAGAAAATTTCTATAGAACATTTCTATAGAACATTTCTATAGAAAATTTCTATAGAACATTTCTATAGACATTTCTATAGACATTTCTATAGAACATTTCTATAGAACATTTCTATAGAACATTTTTTTGACAGTTCTATAGGCATTTCTATAGACATTTCTATAGAACATTTATATAGACCCTTCTATAGACATTTCTATAGAACATTTTTTTTTGACAATAGTTTCAAAACGACTTCATCAAATTAAACACTTTTTTTTAAATTGTGCTTCGCCAAAGCGGAGTGCAAAAAGTAGTTTGATAAATAAGGAATAAGAAAAGTTTGGAAATAAGCAAAGTGTTTAAGTGTTTGTCAACAATTTTAATCATTGATAGCATTCAATGGCCCACTTTATGGATAAAGTGAGACAAAATTAACTTATTGTAGTGAATTATTTCACACGACTTGTACTGGTTCTATCCGTGTGTGTCTGTGTGTTGCTAAAAGGAATCGTAGAACTCTGAAAATAGTACACCTGAAATGGGTTTGTTTTATCGAGGTTTGTTAGTTTTAAGGAGTAACAGCACTGTAATTTTTTGTTTAATTAATCTGTGTCTGGCTGGAAAAAATATTTTGAACCTTGCAGAATTCGGGGGAAACAGTTTGCACTAAAACGAGTATTTTACCTCATTTGAGTTTATCTCCCAAAGTTTCAAAACTCTCAACGTATTTTTCTCCTTAAGTTGTAACTAAAACACTCTTTTTATCGTTTCCATTATTATCTATAATTTCAAAAATGTTGGCAGAAAATTTACGTAAAATTAATTTCAGCACTAATTAATTTGCGCATATCTACTCGAGTTTTCGTGCTAATTTGAGCAAATTTAACATAAAACAACTGAAAACAAAAAAAAACGAAAATAATTCAAACTACTGTAATTATTATAACTATAAAAACTGAGATTTTTGCAAATTTGTAACATTAGCCTGTAACAAACCAGTAAGTTCTCAATGTTATGAAAGTTTCACACATTACAAAAATTACGTAAATTTAGAAAATGTATAAAATGTACTTAAGGGTGTTCGAGCGTGCTAACCAAAAAGACCAGAAAATTTTGATTTTTTTTTTGACACATTCGTTGGCCCATTCACAAGCTGAGTACAAAATTTCAGATTTTTTCCAAACCGGGATTAACTGTTATCGGTTTTTTTAAAACGCAATCTAGTATGCAAACTATGGAAAATACGAAAAACTTTTTTTTTTGTTTTGTTTAGCCCTCGAACCGTGCCGCTCATTTGCAATATTTCAATAATTTTACATGACCTTTATATTCGTTCATAAAAAGATACAGACAAAATTTTGATAAAAACATGGAAAAAAAGCCCAAAATTCTGAAATTTTTCACATGTGTAGAAGTTTGTTTACATGAATGAATGAAAAATATTCGGTTATGATCGCGAGCATTGTTTATAAAAAATTATAATTAACAACAATATATTTTTTTCTCAATATGAGACACAATAAGTCGAAAAAAAGGAGAACATTTGACATATCATTTCTTTTTTTTCGGGGATTGTTTTGCTGCAAAAGAACAAAAGATTAGACGGCCGACGTGACCACCCCGCTCGAATACCCTTAATCAAAAATTAGCTTCAAAAAAAAACAAAAAGTTTTGTTATTCTAAAAACGAAAATTTTGAAACTGCCACGAACTTTTAAACATTTCATCACGATTCCAACTTAAACTTCCACTTTTATCTGCATAGATGTACGCAAACTATATTTCATTATTGATACTGTCTTCTTCATTTTTTATTTTTGGCCTCATTGGTTTTATTAAACGCCTAAATTTATGTTTATTCCTACCAGTCTAGAAAAATGGCCAAATAATTTTTTTTTGAATTGTTACAGTGGTGTTACCCCTTAATGTCCTCCATCAGCCACTCCAATTTTCTAACCACCATTTTAAATCATAATGCTTCATTTTTTATCCAAAATGATATTTTTCCCATTTGTATACACATAAAATGTATTTTCTCGCCGACTGTCTTTGACTTTTTTTCAAAGTAATATCTAAACGTTTACATCGTACAAGAACAAATCATATTTGATAGTATAAATTGGGAGTCAATAATCATGAATTATTCGTTATCAGCACTTTCACAATGGACATTGCTGTTGATTTCGTTTTTTTATTTAACTAGTCCCATTTTCTTGGCTTCCACTTCGTAAATTAATAACCTCCACATTTTCACAACAAACACCTCCGCCTCTTCATCCAGAACCTGCAACGATAAGTAAAAATTGTATTTAATATTATTGGCCTAATCCCGTACATTTATATTTACAACCACCCCAACCACTAATGACCAGAATAACGAATCGGAAAATGACAAATAAAAACCATTGAAAAAAATAACATTAATTACAAAATTCGAAAATTAATTTTTTTGAATATTTCAGAATTTTTTTGAATTGCAAACCTTCAGAAACTTCAAATCTTTAAAAGAAATTATGAATAAAAAAAGGAATTATAGATTTTACAATTACCCCAAAATTATAATAATAATAATGACGAAAAACTTTGCGAATTTATGAAAATTTCGTGAATTTTAACATTTTTTTTAGCAAAAATTTTGACAATTATAAATAAAAAATAGAAAAATTTAAAACATGAAGATACCCACCATTTGTACATCATCAAGAATACCCTGCGGTGAACTTCCAGCCATCACTTTACTACATATAAAATCAACAAGTGTTGGCTCAGGCTCCCCAATGTACTCTATAATTTTTTTGTTAATCCACGGTCGTATTCTCTTTTCCATAAGTGCATTATCAATGACTGCCCAGTCAAGTTGATAAGCAAATAGTGCATTTTTATCAGTTGGAATTTTATCGATGAGTGACTTAATATGTTTGCGCTTCTCCTCTTGACTCTTGGTACTGTCTTCTTTACCACTCTTAGTAACCCCCATTTCATCAGTATTTTTCTTCTTTTTCTCCTCCCCGTAATCCAATGGCACCAATTTACGTTTTTTCGAGTTGTTAGTACCATCGTCTTCGTCATCATTGTTAAATACATCTTTGACGTCCATGCGCGTCTTTTTTCGCACCTGAAAATTTTATGGTTTTCAGTTAAATTTGTATTATTTTTTTTTTCATTTTTAAACTATTTCAAATACGTCATATTGTCCAAATTAAATTTTTGTTTTTTTTTTATTTGAAATTTTTGTGGACATCAAAATTTCGATTTTTTTTTGTTTCAAAAATCTGAAAATCTGAAATTTTGAAAATGAAATGTTCCCCCATTAATATTGGTCCAAAAAAATTGGTTTTATTAAATTGAGCAAATATTTCGATTTTTGCCCCCTACCTGACTTTGATTTCCAGGACTTGCAGGTGTTTTATTTCCAACGGGATGTTCCGAGCTGCGATTAACACCACCCATGGCAAATGGAACAAAATTGCTGGAGCTGTTCTTCTCGGGTTCACTAACAAGGGACATACGAGAGTCATCGTCTTGACTGGGAACTCCCGCCATTTGTGATGGAGTTATCGGAGCTGGTGATGTCGAGTTGATACTTCCACCAGCGTTACTCAAGGAAGTAACTGAATTGCGCTTATGATTGAGCTCTTTCTCGGCCTCCATTAGTCCATCCTGATTGTAGTCACGATAATTTTGGCGATGATGCCTGCGGTGGCGATAGTGGTGTCTAGGTGGTGTTCGAGATGGTTCCTGAGGTGGATCATCAAACTCCACACCGTCATCACTAGAAATGATAATCAGTATGATTAAGATCATGTTGTGTTTTCTTGTTTTGCTTTTTTTTTTTATTATTTTAAATTTTCCAAAACTGTGAACACATTTGAAACTTTTGGACTTCATGCCCTTGTACCATTTAAGTAATTTTAATTTCATATTCAATAGACTTGTTGATCAACGTGGGGAAAGTTTCGGAAAAGTAAATTAAAATTTCGTAAATGCGAAACGAATTAAAATCAATGAGATTGAATTAAGTAACACAGTTCTATGCAATAATGAACTTCCTCATTTTTCAGATCACTAAATTTTAGGTAATTTATTATTTACCTATCACTGTCGATGGGCTCGGTTTCAATGGGTGGCATTCTATGTTCCTCTTTCTCCTTCTCACTGGCCTTCCTCTCCATCACTTTATCCTCCTCCTCATCAATTATCGTTATCACGGGCTTGGGTTTGTACTGTTCCTCCCGTTCTGCCTTGAGTCGTTCAAACTCAGCAGCCGGATCGGGATGTGATGCATCAGCATAAAGTTTGTCCCTTAGTCGTTGTAATTCCTGCCTCTCCGCACACCTTATTGATAATTAAAAAAAGGTTATTAGAAATTGTGGGTGGTATTTACGAAAATTAGCAACAACAATTCGATCGCATTGCTGAACCATATAACGCGCTTTTTATTCAATGGCGAACTTAGCTGCAGCCCATTTCTATAGAATAAAATTATTAATAGGTCCTTCATGGATTATTGATGAGTACTCAATACAAAATCCGTAGAAATTAATTTTTATTTTCAAATAATAAATTGAAAATCCATCAATTTCAAATAATTTGTTAAAACATTTTTTGGATTGGGCCTATAATTTTTTCGTGACAATTTCACTTACCGATTTTGCAAATCGTAAAAATTCTCTTGATAGTTCTGAAAGATCCTCAATTTTAAAGTATCATAGAAACACCTTGAATAAACATTGGCACCGTATTCATGAGTCAAGCTATACTAAAATACTTGAACATACCTGTCCCGTGAGTCTGCCTCAGCCTCAAGAGCACGCTCTTCAAGGCGTCTAGCTAATTCCTTGCCCTTATAGTACTTGGCATCATCTCGATCATCATCGTAATCCTCAAGGAATTCTTTCAATCTCTTCGCCTCCTTCTCGCGTGCCTCCCTCTGTCCACGCTTCTTGTCCGACTCTTTTTCGTAATCCTTTTGTTTACGACGCTCTCGAGTCTCCCAAGCTCGTAAACGCTCCTTTAATTTCAGAGGAGTTCGTTAAGAAATGAAACAAATTGTGCTAAATGAATGTCGGTCATTGTGACCAGACAATCCCCCCCCCCCCCGATTCGTGATTTCTACTAGAATAGTTAATCTCAGGATTTTATTAAAAATTGAATTAACTTCTCTAAGAGTGGTTTTAGGAGCCAATTTTATACAATATTTTTTATGGAAAATTTAATTTTAATATTCTCAAAGAGGGTAAAAAAATATAAACGTTCAAAAAAAAATCAAAATTTACAAAATTTTGAGTTTTTTTTCCTCCAGAAATTTCAACAATTTTGAGAAAATGATATGTGTTGAAAATTAGAGAATTGTGATAAGGAAAATAACAATTTATTCAATTCCCATAAAAATGATTATTCATCAGACCATCCTCCATTTTTACCTGATAAGCTGCTTCTTTCTCGCGAGCTCTCCTCTCATTCTTCTTCCGATCCTTCGCCTCCTCCTCCTCCTCACGCTCTCGCATTATCTCACGTTCACTCTTGCGAACCTCTTCTCGTTCACGCTCTCGATCTCGATTTCTGTCGCGTATGCGATCGCGCTCCTTTGACCTGAGGAGAAAAAAAAATTAGTTTGGTTTTACATACAATAACTTCCACACCGAAATTGATAGGTAAAAATTCCCAGCAGCGAATGCACTTGAGAAAAAAACACCTCAAAAAAGAACCTGAGCCTACTCGATAAGGCAACTAAAATATTACCAACTGATGGTCACATTTTGAAGCAATTGAAAATATGGAAAAAGCTGCAGGTGTTCAGAATTTTCTAAAAGTTTAGGAAATGCCAGGAACGTCAAAAAGTCATTTTGAAAAATCATATGTTTTTACCAATTAGGCACCTTAAATTGTTTAAAAATTAATTTATAGAAAATTGAGCATATGTTTTGATTTTTTTATCCTCTCAATTCTTAAAATTCTTAAAATATTCTTCTCATTTCTTAAAATATATGAAAAAAATTGTATGTAGCATATCCCACGAAAAAACCAATTTGTTACATACATCTGTTATTTATAAATGATAATATACCTGGATTTCGAACGTCGCTTGTCGCGCCTATCTGTATGGCCCTTATGTGATATAGGACTCCCCAAATCACCATCCTGATCGTCCTTACTGCCAATGTCATCCTCTCGTCTATCCCTCCTCATGCGATCCCTTACGCGGTCACGGTCCCTCTCTCGTTCTTTAGATCTAATACATGTTAATTTACAAGTTAGAGTTTTGACGAATCCATAGCATCTCGATATAAATTCCATTTAATTAAATACATTTATTCTATCTTTCCATTTGGCCCTATACACTGCTGAGGAAATGAAAGCTTCTAGGGACTCACATATTTTCTCTTTCTCATATGGAACTCCAATTTCTTTTTCATTCATCTAAGAAAAGCTATGTTTTTTTCATTGTGTATTTTTTCCTATAAGTAATTCTCAGATTTTTACTACTTTTCTATATATTTTTTTTTTTATTTCTATATATTGATAGTTTCCTTCATCTCTCCTTTTTACTATAGGATGACGTCTCACAAATTTTTATTATGTTATTACAACTAAATGACTTACCTCGACTTGGATCGACGCTTATCTCGCCTGTCCGAATGTCCCTTATGTGACAGAGGACTCCCAATGTCCGCATCTTGATCATCCTTCCCAACATCCTCATCTCGTCTATCTCTTCTCTTCTTCTCCCGTTTTTCCCGCTCCTCCTTCTCCACAGCCTCTTTCTTGCGCTTCACCTGCGCCTTTTCCTCCTCTTGTTTCTAAAAAATACAATATCACAACAATATTGAGTCATGGTCGAATATTGTTACTGAGTCACATCCCTTTGGAAAATGAAAAAAACAGTTCGTTACAACAAATACCATGTGGCAAATGTTTTTATGCTGTACAGTGAAATTTGTGGTGAATATATGTATATATATTTTTCAATATTCGAAATGAAACTTCTGTTGGCACCTTAAATATAACTCAATTTCATTAGTTGTATTGGAAATATTAGAGTACTAAAAAACGTATAATTTTGATTTTGGAAAACGCAACTTTTGCAAAAATTTTATAAAATTAAAAAATTTAAATAAATGTAAAATTTGAGAAGATAAAAAAATACCTAATTCTAAATATATTGAACATTTCAACAATTTTCGAAATTTGCGAAATATCAATGATTTTAAATTCTGTAAAAAATTTTGAAATTTGCATCTTCCAAAATTGTAAAAAACTCAAAAATCAGAAATCAGAAAATTTCAAAAATTCAGGTTTCCAAAAATGCAAAAAATTTGATGCATCCCTTCTCTTACTCCTAAAATATTTAAAAAATTATTTTTCTACAGATTCTTTCAAAAATTCTAAAAATGTGTAAAACATCACGAATTCAGAAGAAAAATGAGAAGAAAAAAAAAATAAAAAATCCGGCATCTAAGAAGTTTCACTTCTGGCCCGTAGTTCGCTACGCGCTCAATATTTTTTTTTCATTCGATGAATACTCACTCCTTCGGCGATAAGCCCTCCCCCTCCTCGTATCTCGTACCTGGGTGAAGGTACAAAAATTCGTTTTTGCTCCTTTACAACACAGTTTCATACTTAACAACTAGCAACGTTCATGGATAATTGCGCTAATTACTGGGGCCTCACAATGTACTTACAACATTGAGAACGAGCCCATTCGTAATGATTATCTTACTCCTAACGTACTAGAATATATATATGTTCATTACTATTGTACTAGATAAGATATAGAAGAACGGTGATTTTCAATACTTTATGAAATATAATGAATTTGTTTGAATATACCAAGGCTTGAAGCGACGGAGACATCACACTGTGGAGCACCAATATCGTCATTCTCGCGAGTGTCGAGTTATCCCATTGTGTTGAGGTAGACCGTAGCAATCACCACAAACTGTTGAATATCAAATTTGTCGTTTTTTTTGCACGATTTTAGTTTTACTAATCCGGTTAGCCCCAATACGGAATTTAAATTATCACTTTACTGCCATGTTTTTTCTTAAATGATGTATTACTATATATGCTATGAGCGAAAAATCATAAAGATATTAAACGATGATTGTTACTACCAAAAGAATTGTTAGTTGAATTTTTCTGGGGTAAGTAGACCGATAACAAACCTTCACAATTGGGTTTTATTTCCTCAAGGTATAGGATATCACTAAATGGATGTTTATGAATGAATTGTCAAAATATGGTTTATTAATGAATAGTTTTGAACATGGCAATTTTCAGATCACGTGTAACGTCACGGCGTCGGAGCGCATATAACGAATGAAGTTTGTACTTAATTTTACGCTACACTTTGAACTTCAAGCCTTCGCGAAATAACTGCTCATGGCTCTGGTGGTAATGTTTTTATATCGGTCACTGTGCCGCAATTGGTCGTGTGAAAACTGTGTTTGATTAATTATTTTGAAAAATTGAGAAAATATTTCGATAAATATCGTATTGTATAATTGATTTCGTTTTGAGTGGGTTATTCACTCTAACTATCTTGATAGATGACTTTATTATCTATAAAAATATCCTACGAAATTCCCTTTGAGATAACTTATATCCATATCATATATCATTAACGTGCTTCTTCAAGTGAATGCCTTCCGAATCGTGTACTCGCTAGACTTATAGCATTCAACGTTTAAAAAAAAAAATTAAAACAAAATAAATGTGTTAAGCTGTTAGAAACAGCTGACTTAAATCCAAAGAAAATTGATAATTGAAAAAACTCGGTGATTTTCAGAATTTTTAGTCAAAATAGTGAGAACCCTTGATTCTTAGCTTACAACAATGTTAGAAATGAAATTGTTCAAGAGAATAAATTTTTTCCTATAGTAAAAAGGAGAGACGTAAGGAACTGTCGATATATGTCGCAATTATCGAAAAGCGTAAGACCGAAACCGACGCGCCACCAGTCAGTGCGGCGGAAAAAGGAAATGCGCGTGCGCAGCACGCGCCATCGGACTCGTTAAAACAAATTCGAGATATGTACAAGGCAGTTACGATTCAACTAACCAGTTTTTAGTAAAGCATTGGTCAATAAATTTATGTTTTTTCTCTCTATGCAAGGTAATCATGATTAATTTGATGTGTACTTGTAACGCATCGTCCACTGCTACAGACAATTGAGGATATTTTTTGCTCAGTTGTAACAGATAAGACGAGAAGTTTAGAAGAATGATGTTTTACGGGATATAAAATAGACGCAAAACCGAGTTTCGTCTTCCAATTGTAGGAAGTTCTTAATGAAAATAAAAAACATTGTAGCAAGTTGGAAACTTTAAAAGGAATTGAAAATTTGAAAAAGATCATGTCTTGGTTATGATTTGGATGTTTGTTCATTTTTTCGAAAATATTAAAAATAGTTTCGAAATTCTTAACGAAATACTCCGCGAAATTCTAGAATACTATTTCGAAAATTTCAATCACTTAAAAAAAATTCATATGTTCGAAATTTGTATAAATTCATCCAGTTATGTCGAGTTATCCCATGATTTTGAAAACAGTATTTCATTTTTTTTAACAATTCTAGGTGTGCTAATTTGGTGAGATTTATATTGTTTTCTTCAAATGATGCATTACTCACAAATCGTAATTTAATCATGATTATTATATGATTTACTTGTAAACCACTAACACATCATTCAATACTATAGAAGAATCAATGATTTTTTTTCCAAGATGAAGAGATGAAAAAACCATTTGGGAGGAAGGGAAAGGAAAATGTAGAAAAATGAAGTGAAGTGGAACTTCTATGCGCGCCTTGGATGGAAATCCCTAAAATTTACAAATATTTTAACAATTATGAACAAAATGAAGAATTCAATTTCAACAATTTTGAGGGCTTTCGAATGTTTAAGAAATTTTCAAAAGTTTTAAAAATTCGATAGCTGATGAAAGAATATAAAAAAGTCACTTCTAAAAATGCAATAATTCAAAAATAAAAACAGACAAAGCAACACCAGAAGTGACATATTAAAAATTACGAAATCCTCGAATTTTCTTAAATTTCCCAATGTTAGAAAAACATAAAAAATTGGAAAAAACGTTCCAAAATCACAAAAAAACTCTCTGACTTTGAAAGTTTATGAACTGTAAGAATTTAAACCGTATCAAAAGGTCATATTTTTTTCCACTCCATTTTCAAAAATTCAGAGATCAAGGTGAAAAAAATAAAAGTATAAAGCATGACAAATTCGAAAAATACATGTTTTTTTTCTTAATTTGAAGATTTAATAAATGATTTTAAAAGTTTGAAGAACGAACAAATTCAACAATATTGAAAAAGTTTAAAGCGCTTGGAGTGGATATTGAAAAATTGTAATCACTTCAAAATATAAAAAAAATGTGTGACAAAAAATTGAAGTTTCAAAAATTATGAAATTCTCAAAAGTGCCTAAAAAAATTTCAGTTTTTACATTTTTTCTCAAGTAAAAATAAAGTTCAACACAAAACCAAAATTTTGACAAATTGAAAATATCTCATGGAAGTTACACTTCTGTGGTACAGTCCTCTACGCACTAATCAGTGCCTCTCGAGTTAGTTATGTTTTTTACGGCGCATGTAATAATGAGGTACTTGTTGGGTTGTTTTTTTTTCTTGGATAATCTCAGACTTACCGAGGCTGCTGCCGCCCTGAGAAAAAACGAGGGTTCTGGCTGTGACTCCCTTCAGAGCCAATGATTATGGGTGCATTGGTCCCCCACTCACACATTCCATTTCCTATGGTTTGTGCGTATTTTCACTTGTGCGCGGCCTGTTATTATAATTACAGCAACGAGTCACGGCTCCAATTCGTTTATAACTAACAATATCACACACGCATATCTCAATCCTATCAACCATATTCATTTTTTTTTCTACGCTAACTCCATAAACTATTTCTTTTTTTTTTATACCAAACAAAAATCAGCATTTGCACTCATCACGTTATTTGCAAGTCTCTCTCATCCTTGAGATCAATCGTCAATAATTGACGCATAAATTTAAAAATGAGGGAAAAAAACTATAAGAAATGTACAATATTTTTTACTGAACATAACGTGACAGGTGCTTTATGTGACGGATAATTAACGAATTTTATAAATATTTCAATTACCTTCATGACTTCCCTGAACTTTCCAATTTCTCGTGTTATTAAATCTCGTTTACTTTCCTCAATTTCTGCGTCATCGAGATTCAGCCCCTTTGCAGTGAGTTTTGCTTGATGTTCCTCTGTTGTAGGTTTTCTGGTATCTGTGCAGAAATAGAAAGAGATATGAGGTAAAAAATCGGTAAGAACAAGATGCGCAGACTACTGTCTAGAAGGTGCTTATATGCTGAACTCCATAACAACACAGAACCTTTTTATGTGGACAGAGACACGTGAATTGAATGATAGTATCGTTTACCTGGAGCATTTTGAGCGAGTTCCAATTCAGTGGTGTGCTCCGAAAGAACTTGTGAAATCCTAGTGAGGGCATCACTGTCGACAACGCGCATTCCTTCGTCCATGTAGTCATCACCATCATCACCATCGCCCGTGTCATTCGGGGTCTCGTCCTGAAGTGGAGATTGGCCGCCCTTCAATTTCTTCCTTCTCTCAGCTGAATTCACCAGAATTAATTAATCAAGGTCATCATTTTTTAGAAACAAGCTGTTATCAAAGTCCTCAATAATTAAGACAAGAGGGGGCTTTTTAAGCCAAATTTTTCTTGCAACTTATGAGCATTTGATGAATCGAAAAATCAGAGGGTTACATGATTTCAGGTGTCACTTTTTCAAAGAAGGTATTAACGTGACACTTTGATTCGATTTTACATTCATAATCTCACCTTTAAACTGATCCAAAACCACCTTAGCTTTGGCATCAACCTTGACCACCAATTTCTTATTCCCAATTTCCATATCATGCAGCAATCGAATAGCACGAAGTCCCGCATCAGGTCCAGCATACTCGCAGAACCCAAAAGCCTGAACGCGCTTCCAGGATAAAACGTGGCCACAAGCACCCAAAATGTGCCTGATCATGACATCAGGTGCTCGATCCATGATATTCCCTACGAAAACTGTAACTGGTGGTCCAGTTTCTCGTTCTCTTCGTCTAGTTGGATCGTGCCTTGGTGGTCTTGCGTACCTGACAGCGGGTGCTGATGTCTGCATTGCAGAGACTGGAGTCGGTATCATCTGCAAAACAAATTTATGATTCAGAAACTGTCCGATTTTTTTATAGTTTTTTTTTTATTCCTAAAACTACAATTTGGTTGAATTTCCTGACTAAACCTCTGTGTACTGTCTGTAATTCTCAATGTATATTTTAAAAAATTGATGCTCTTTCACTTGCATTTCATGTTCGATGCCACTTTAAAACGTGCTAATGTGTTTGAACGAACGAAATGCATAGGTCATCAAATACGGCATAAAAATAAAGCTATAGGATGACTGATTGGGTAGTCATCATACTCACATGTGGCATGGGCATGACTCCACCGATCATGGGTGGAGGGGCGCCCACCATATACGGCATAGGTGGCATCCCGGGGATGCCCATGGGCGGTTGTCCAGGATAGGACATCTTCAATAAAATTCAATCAATTGTTCACCTGTAATGCCCAAGAAACATAATTAAAAACTTATCAAAATTTCCAAACATTCCAATTATCAAGAAATAACGAAAATCTCACAATATCTACTTGCCCTGATGCACGTATTTAGCTTCAGTTTTATCTCGTTTAATCCAAAAAATGTGACAATAACCCGATGCCAAAATTCCAACGTTAATGGATGCCACACAGCCAGACCTAACCATTAAATCACCACATTATCACGGCCACTTGCATGGTTACAAACTGACTAATTTCACGACTTTGAGTGCATATTTACAGGATAGTCAATCAATGATATTTGTCCATGGATACCATAGACATGAATTTATAGTTAATATACAGAAATAGTGATAGACCGAATTGTGAGAACTCGCTAGGCGATTACGCTCTTCACTTCATGGCGAAGGCAGCCATTTCTCTCGCTACGAGTCTGTTTGACATAAGTGCCAACTTAGGGAAGACCACTTTGCGGTCATCAAGTCGCGGGTGAATTTGAATCCTACGAAGTCAGTACAACGTACTTCTGAAATTGAATTATCTGAAATTACCCTGACTTTTCATCTATTGCAAGTCAAAATTACAAGTAGCGTTTTAAAACATTTGGAAGAAAACATATATATATATATATATAAGATGTGTTCGTACTTCATTAAGAAAATGTATAATGAATATATTTAACCAACCGTCTCCATATTTTCCAGACTCTTTATAAATAGACTAAATATTGTATTTTCAATCAATTTCATTCACCGATCGCTTTTTTTCTGTTCTTTAATTTTTTCCAGGAGCCCATATATGTATATATACGCACACAGGCGCATTCAATATGGCCGCTTGATTTCCCACTGGTGTTTATTGCTTTGAACATGCGGCCGCAATTCACCCGGTAAATAGTATAAACAATATAATCCGTGTATTTAGAAATTGAAAAAAACAAATTACAAACAATTAATGTATGTATTATAATTTTTAAGGCAACGTTCGACAGTTGAGTGTGCCCACTTGCCACACCATAAGAGTATGTATTTACCGCAAACGTTATTCAAACGTACCGCATCTTTAACCTAAAAACAAACAAGCGTCAATTGAATTTGTTGTTAATTTTATTACAGCATGGATGAACAGTGTTGTCCATTGTGTCGCAAGCTGGGTAACAACAAAAAAATAAGGTCGATACAGGTGAATTACGATGAGACGGTTTTACTATGTGAGGAAGAGCAGGTAAGCCAATTTTTGAGATAATTTTTTTTTTTAGACATTTAGTTTTTATAAATTTTTTTTGACAGTATGAGAAGTATGGGTTGATGTCACTCTGGACCATACTTGAAATATAATATGGAAGAAATTTACTAAAATATTTTGTATAATTTTCAAAGTGGCAATCCTCAAAAATTTGAGTAAGAAGGAAAATTAAATTTAAGTAAACGTGATAATTTTAGGTGATTCATTTTTTTTTTCAATTATAAAAGATTTGTCGAACAATTTTTTTCTCTCCCAGAAAGTTATTCAAGAATTAGTTACTTGGCTTTTTAATTGATTAGCCAGTGATGAAAAATCTCACACTCAATACAATTTCGTATTCTTTTCTGTGCTTCATACAGTTTTGTTTAAACGTTATAAGTTGCTTTCTGATTAGTCATTACGATATTAGATCACTTTTCTGTCATGAATTTTCAATGCTATGACAAGGGAACAAAAACAAAATATTTCTCTGTGTTGAGTTTAGGTGTTGCTTTAATTTAGTTGAACTAATCGAAAAATTTTCTCATAATTTCAGTGTCCCTGGCCATTGGGCTACGAGGAATTTAAGTTTTTCCCCCGGCAATTCACCCAATTATCGAAGAAGTCTCGAGCAAAGGCCGACACCAACATCTCAATTGCATCGACCTCAATTTCCCCTGAATTGGGTGTGTACACACCTCCTGTAACCCCTAGCAGCGAGGGATCTTCAAAGGACAGTCCAAAAATCGATAATTCGACTTCCCTGAACAGCATTAACTCCACATTTACTGGTAAAATAAGTCCGACCTACAGATCTAGGGCGATCTCCACTGCCCAAAGAGCTGAAGAAAATAGTCAATCTAGTGTAAATCCACAGGAAACCTCATCTCAGCCAATTGCCAGTATCTTTGACATTGACAGTTCAGTTCCAGTGGGAAAAATTGAACTTATGACAGGGAAACAGAAAACTGGGACGACTGCGCCAAATGTGAAGATCTTGAAACAGAAAACTAGGCCCACAATTATAGGAAAAAAATTAAAGACGCCCCAGATAAGATCAATTCGAATGATTCCACACAATTCAATCAAGATTGAGGTGAAAGAGGACTTGTCAACGCCTTTAGTAACTTCCACAACTCCAGTTAGTCCGTCGAAAGGCGAAATTGATGTTTCGAGAAGTAAATTAAGGAATCTGCAATCTAGAAAGAGAGCTTCATTAGCAAATGAGGAAACGAAGAATGTGAATAACGCAGATTCCATGGAAGTACCAAAGAAGATCCTGAAAGTATCGGATGAGATTGATCAAGTGGATAGTAAGATTGGCAATCAATCGCACAAGGTTGTTGAAAGTCCCTATTTGGACAACGCGGGCAGAATAGGAGGGACTAGTTTAACACAGTCAGATGTTGACTTGCGCGTAGTGAATTTTGATGGGCGAAGTAATACACTGAACAATTCTGGTCAAATGGGCCTCAGTTTTGATGGAATTTTCGAGGAGATGTTGATGGACAATTGTCAGAACGTCACTCAGGAAATTGATGATGACTGGCTCAACTCTTTGCTAAGTTAAATTAAATTTAATATATGCTCCAATAGGGTACTTGCATGAAGCAGTTACAATTTATTACAATTTACATTTATTTTTTTCAATTGGTCTTTGAAGACTGATCATTATGAAGATTAATTGAACAGCTCGATGAAAAAGAAAATTCAAAATATCTCAGAAATCTCCAGATTTCCAAAATTTACAAAATCAAAAAATGTTAAAAATTTGTGAAATTTTTATAAACGTGGTTCCATGTAAAAATGCTATTCTCGTTATATATTGTTGAAAAAAATTAGAGAAATTCATGCAAGCCTCCTATTGGAACTCAAGAAGTTTCGTAACTCAGGGATAGTGGAGGGCCCTTCCAATTTTTTTGTTTTTTTGTTACCAAATTTTGGCCCTTCATATATTGTATTCCTCATTACAATTACACAGTTCGATTGTACAAAGAAAGATGAGAGTTTACTTCTCTGACTGTTTTATAAATTTAAAATGAACTAAAGATTTTCTATACTGTATTTTTCCACCGAAAAAACAGTATGGGTGAGGAGACAAGTGCATCCTTCAAATTTCTCCAGTATGAAGTTGCTATTTTAAGGTTTTATAATGTTCACATCCATGATTCCATAATTTTCAGTTTCAGGGGCAATTCGATAATTTTACAGACCAATCAATTTAAAACAGATCTATTGTTTTACTGATTTAATATGTGGGATGAGTGTAAATAAATCTTGTTATATATATCTTGGCGTTTACCATTCATCTTCCTGTCTTTTATTTTTTTTTGTTATTGAAATAATTGAAGAGTTTCTTATCTGATTTTCTTTTCTTTTTGACATCAAGCTATCTTCTCCAGTTTTTCTTTGAAGTGATGAGGCAGAACGATGTGGAAAATATTAGAGATGAAAATTTAGATAGTGGATAATTGGATACGTTCCAAAATGGGAACTAGTGGAGGCAATGGATAATGCAGAAAAATCCAGAGACATTTCTCGAAAATTTACAAGATTTGAAAACATTGGTACAATTGGAAAACAAATATTTTCTTATAGAAAAAATTGTAGAATTAATAATTTGTAATATCCTTCGTGAGCCATTTTTAAGCTACAAATCACCGAAAATTTTCTATTTGAATTTTATGTGAATGATACTGAAAAATGATTGATCACAAACAAGTTTTTATTTCTTTTTTTTTTAATGATTTTTGTAATAAAATAACATTTTATAAAATCAATTACGGTTATTACGTGCAAAGATTGAAAATACGAACTCATTTATGTCATATTTTTTGACATAATATTCTATCTTGTTTTCCATTTTTATGCAACTATTCAAATGACACTTTTCCAAAATTGCAATAAAATGAGTTGTTTCTTTTTAATGTAGGAATATCCTTAAAACCAACGAGCATTGGCACAGACAAAAACTTGACAAATTATTAATTGAAAAATATATGAAACAGTTTCCCCTCTCACTCGATAAACTAAATACAAAAAGAACCAAGTCCTCAAATACCTGCTATCAATCCGATAAAATAAATTTCAGCAAATTCCATTCCATATTTTGTCAACTGGAAAAATTTTCTATAATTTTCGCTTGCTTCAATTCTAGTAAAATTACTAAACTCTGAAAGTACAACACCCCAAAACAGTAATATTTTTAAATAAACTTATTCCTTTCTTCCCAGCGTCTGAACAATTCAAACTCAACATTTTCTTATATTTAAAAAAAAACAACTCTTAGTGTTGAGAGTTCTTATCGCAAGAACTCCCTCGCAAAAAATTCCATCACCAATTACCAATGGTTCATCAGCTATCATCAACTCCCATCCTATTTTCGACAACTTTCTCCGTCTCCGGAACTTGTTCAGCACTTGCATGTTTCCTCGCATTATGTTTCGCAAGATTACCCTTCTGCGTGAATTTCACTTCACAAATTGAACAGGAGAACGGTTTTTGTCCAGTGTGAGTTAGCACATGCTGCTTGAGATTGTACTTCGAGTAAAATGCTTTCGAGCAAAATGCACACTGATAAGGTCTCTCAAACGTGTGATACCGCCTAATGTGATCAGTCAATTGTGATTGTTTCCTGAATCTTTCATTACAGTGATCACACTCTCTCGGTTTTCCACCCCCATGTCCTGCCCTATGCAGCAGCATCTCCTTGTACTCCGAGAAGCTTCTTCCACAGATTCCACAAGTGTGTGGCTTCGTGCCCTCTTTATGAATCTTCAGGTGCTTCATCTTATTCGCTCTTTGGGAAAAACATTTACCACAAATTTCACATATGTAGGGCTTATCTCCAGTATGGACCCTCTCATGTTGCTTCAATGCTATTTCTTGGGCAAACGATTTGTTGCAAATTTGGCAAATGAAGGGCTTTTCTCCTGTATGCACTCTCATGTGCTTTTTTATATCACTGGGACGCAGAAAAGGCTTCTCGCAGATGTTGCATCGGTAGCGTGGATTCAGGTGGTACTTGCGATGGAAATTTAATTGTCCTAGTTGGGCAAATGTGCGATTACAAGTGTCGCATGTGAAGGGACGCTCGCCTGTGTGTGTGAGCTTGTGGCGCTTGAGGAGAGATGAGTTGAAAAATTTGGCACCACACTCTGAACAGTCACTGGTCTTTGCTTCGGGGCTTTTGGAAACATTTTCTGATGGAGCTGGTGATGTCTGCTGTTCAGTGGCTTTTTGAGGTTTGTCGACGTTAGTGGTTCTTTTATTTTCCGAGAGCTCTCCTGATGTGGGAGCCATTGACTTGGGATTTTTTGGAACTTCTAACGTGGTCCTTCTTGGATGAGGGGATTTTGGGCAGTTCATGCAGTGAAGTGATGCTACTTTCAGCTCAGAGAATTTATCACGGCAGTGAAGGCACTTGTATTCGTAGATTCGGTTTTGGGGAAGGGTTGTGGGATGGGATTTCTGCAGGTCTGCTGGGCCTTGGGACTCGACGGAACTCTTTGGAGCTAGTAGTTGACTTGGCTCCAAAGATTCGTCTGCGAGATCTTCTTCAATGGAGCAAATACTGTCTTCAGAGTCATGGAACTCATACTTCACTTCTGGGCATTCATAGTCAATTTCTTCGCTCAATGTGTCAGTGATAATTGAGTTATATGGAGAATTGGACGCTCTGTAATCCTGGGACAAACTGTAATAAGTCTTCAGGCATTTATCTCGGAAATCGTAGAAACGGGTGATTTCCTCTGTGCAGTTATCACATATCTTGCTGGAGAATGACTTCTTGGGCTCAATCTGGAAATAAAAAAAAAATAGTCAAGTTCTATATTGATTGGCCATTGATTTTGATAGTCATCCATGAGTTAGAACGAGGGAAAGAATGTGAACGGTATAAGGCGATTCTTGATGGGCAAATTAAGATGTGATTTTGGAGTAAACCATCGACTTTTCTTAACAAATATTGAAAAAGTTCATGAGGAGTCGGTTTTGAATTGTCATTCGTAAGGGGGGTAATGAAGGTAAGGGATAATTGTATTTTTGCAAAGTGAATTCGTAAGATTTTTCTAATGCAAAGTGTAGAGAATCAACCACGTGTCCGATTCTCGGGAGGGAAGGGTGAGGTCAGTAACCACGTGACTGTCTCCATTTAATTTCCCATGATTAGCACATTTTTTTTATTGCCAGGTAGGAGTAAAGAGATGTTATCTCGAATGGGGTGAGATGCATGTGTCACATTGCCGCCGTGAGGCATTGGATATTGTGACTTTCACATGTCGTTATGACAGGGACGTGCTTTATCGGTAGTGGCAAAATTCTAACCTGAGGCGCCAACATTGTGTTTCTATTTACGTTTTTTTTTTTCATATTTAGGACAACATTATCATATTTAATAGAAAGATTTTAATGCATTTACCGGGAGTGATAAGCAGACCATAATTTTTGTAGACAACGAAGGAACCTCGCTTGGAAAATCCAAAAAGATGGATGAGCAATTCTCACTATCGAAGTGGTTTAAGCACAGGCGACAATTGTTTTCACTTAGATCCATCATTATCGGAGTACTTTGCTCTCGTTCATTTCACGCATTAGTGAAAGATGCTTTAGGTCATAATACAATAATTCATAAACAGTCGGGGCTATGTGTTTGCATACAACAACGTTATATGAGTGGCGACAGTGTTGTGGCAGCGGCAGAAATTTGAACTAACTTCGAATGTGTTCGTGTGCATTGATACTATTCAATAGGAACCCCTAGAAGATTTTTCCGTCGATTGTGGGTCGAAAAATTAAAATTAATTTTTGTCGATTTTGACCAAATTTAACAGTGGGGTCTTATGGGGAGGCAAACTTAAATTTTTTAAAATTGAATTTTTGGCCCCGTGTGCGTTGATACTATCCAATAGCAACGCCTAGAAGACATTTCCGTCGATTTTGGGTCGGAAAAGTGAAATTAATTTTTTTTTGATTTTGGCCAAATTTAACATTGGGCTCTTATGGGGAGGCAAACTTAAATTTTTCAAAATTGAATTTTTGGCCCCGTGTGCGTTGATACTATCCAATAGCAACGCCTAGAGGATATTTTCGTCGATTTTGGGTCGAAAAATTGAAATTAATTTTTGTCGATTTGGACCAAATTTAACATTGGGCTCTTATGGGGAGGCAAACTTAAATTTTTTAAACATGAATTTTTGGCCCCGTGTGCGTTGATACTATCCAATAGGAACCCCCAGAAGACATTTCCGTCGATTTTGGGTCGGAAAAGTGAAATTAATTTTTTTTTATTTTGGCCAAATTTAACATTGGGCTCTTATGGGGAGGCAAACTTAAATTTTTCAAAATTGAATTTTTGGCCCCGTGTGCGTTGATACTATCCAATAGTAACGCCTAGAGGATATTTTCGTCGATTTTGGGTCGAAAAATTGAAATTAATTTTTGTCGATTTGGACCAAATTTAACATTGGGCTCTTATGGAGAGGCAAACTTAAATTTTTTAAACATGAATTTTTGGCCCCGTGTGCGTTGATACTATCCAATAGGAACCCCCAGAAGACATTTCCGTCGATTTTGGGTCGGAAAAGTGAAATTAATTTTTTTTTATTTTGGCCAAATTTAACATTGGGCTCTTATGGGGAGGCAAACTTAAATTTTTCAAAATTGAATTTTTGGCCCCGTGTGCGTTGATACTATCCAATAGTAACGCCTAGAGGATATTTTCGTCGATTTTGGGTCGAAAAATTGAAATTAATTTTTGTCGATTTGGACCAAATTTAACATTGGGCTCTTATGGGGAGGCAAACTTAAATTTTTTAAACATGAATTTTTGGCCCCGTGTGCGTTGATACTATCCAATAGGAACCCCCAGAAGACATTTCCGTCGATTTTGGGTCGGAAAAGTGAAATTAATTTTTTTTTATTTTGGCCAAATTTAACATTGGGCTCTTATGGGGAGGCAAACTTAAATTTTTCAAAATTGAATTTTTGGCCCCGTGTGCGTTGATACTATCCAATAGTAACGCCTAGAGGATATTTTCGTCGATTTTGGGTCGAAAAATTGAAATTAATTTTTGTCGATTTGGACCAAATTTAACATTGGGCTCTTATGGGGAGGCAAACTTAAATTTTTTAAACATGAATTTTTGGCCCCGTGTGCGTTGATACTATCCAATAGGAACCCCCAGAAGACATTTCCGTCGATTTTGGGTCGGAAAAGTGAAATTAATTTTTTTTTATTTTGGCCAAATTTAACATTGGGCTCTTATGGGGAGGCAAACTTAAATTTTTCAAAATTGAATTTTTGGCCCCGTGTGCGTTGATACTATCCAATAGTAACGCCTAGAGGATATTTTCGTCGATTTTGGGTCGAAAAATTGAAATTAATTTTTATCGATTTTGACCAAATTTAACAGTGGGGTCTTATGGGGAGGCAAACTTAAATTTTTTAAAATTGAATTTTGGGCCCCGTGTGCGTTGATACTATCCAATAGCAACGCCTAGAGGATATTTTCGTCGATTTTGGGTCGAAAAATTGAAATTAATTTTTGTCGATTTTGACCAAATTTAACATTGGGCTCTTATGGGGAGGCAAACTTAAATTTTTTAAACATGAATTTTTGGCCCCGTGTGCGTTGATACTATCCAATAGGAACCCCCAGAAGACATTTCCGTCGATTTTGGGTCGGAAAAGTGAAATTAATTTTTTTTTTGATTTTGGCCAAATTTAACATTGGGCTCTTATGGGGAGGCAAACTTAAATTTTTCAAAATTGAATTTTTGGCCCCGTGTGCGTTGATACTATCCAATAGCAACGCCTAGAGGATATTTTCGTCGATTTTGGGTCGAAAAATTGAAATTAATTTTTGTCGATTTTGACCAAATTTAACATTGGGGTCTTATGGGGAGGCAAACTTAAATTTTTTAAAATTGAATTTTTGGCCCCGTGTGCGTTGATACTATCCAATAGGAACCCCTGGAAGACATTTCCGTCGATTTTGGGTCGGAAAAGTGAAATTAATTTTTTTTGATTTTGGCCAAATTTAACATTGGGGTCTTATGGGGAGGCAAACTTAAATTTTTTAAAATTGAATTTTTGGCCCCGTGTGCGTTGATACTATCCAATAGCAACGCCTAGAGGATATTTTCGTCGATTTTGGGTCGAAAAATTGAAATTAATTTTTGTCGATTTTGACCAAATTTAACATTGGGCTCTTATGGGGAGGCAAACTTAAATTTTTTAAAATTGAATTTTTGGCCCAGTGTGCGTTGATACTATCCAATAGGAACCCCTAGAAGACATTTTCGTCGATTTTGGGTCGAAAAATTAAAATTAATTTTTGTCGATTTTGACCAAATTTAACATTGGGGTCTTATGGGGAGGCAAACTTAAATTTTTTAAAATTGAATTTTTGGCCCCGTGTGCGTTGATACTATCCAATAGCAACGCCTAGAGGATATTTTCGTCGATTTTGGGTCGAAAAATTGAAATTAATTTTTGTCGATTTTGACCAAATTTAACATTGGGGTCTTATGGGGAGGCAAACTTAAATTTTTTAAAATTGAATTTTGGGCCCCGTGTGCGTTGATACTATCCAATAGCAACGCCTAGAGGATATTTTCGTCGATTTTGGGTCGAAAAATTGAAATTAATTTTTGTCGATTTTGACCAAATTTAACATTGGGCTCTTATGGGGAGGCAAACTTAAATTTTTTAAACATGAATTTTTGGCCCCGTGTGCGTTGATACTATCCAATAGCAACGCCTAGAGGATATTTTCGTCGATTTTGGGTCGAAAAATTGAAATTAATTTTTGTCGATTTGGACCAAATTTAACATTGGGCTCTTATGGGGAGGCAAACTTAAATTTTTTAAACATGAATTTTTGGCCCCGTGTGCGTTGATACTATCCAATAGGAACCCCCAGAAGACATTTCCGTCGATTTTGGGTCGGAAAAGTGAAATTAATTTTTTTTTATTTTGGCCAAATTTAACATTGGGCTCTTATGGGGAGGCAAACTTAAATTTTTCAAAATTGAATTTTTGGCCCCGTGTGCGTTGATACTATCCAATAGTAACGCCTAGAGGATATTTTCGTCGATTTTGGGTCGAAAAATTGAAATTAATTTTTGTCGATTTGGACCAAATTTAACATTGGGCTCTTATGGGGAGGCAAACTTAAATTTTTTAAACATGAATTTTTGGCCCCGTGTGCGTTGATACTATCCAATAGGAACCCCCAGAAGACATTTCCGTCGATTTTGGGTCGGAAAAGTGAAATTAATTTTTTTTATTTTGGCCAAATTTAACATTGGGCTCTTATGGGGAGGCAAACTTAAATTTTTCAAAATTGAATTTTTGGCCCCGTGTGCGTTGATACTATCCAATAGTAACGCCTAGAGGATATTTTCGTCGATTTTGGGTCGAAAAATTGAAATTAATTTTTATCGATTTTGACCAAATTTAACAGTGGGGTCTTATGGGGAGGCAAACTTAAATTTTTTAAAATTGAATTTTGGGCCCCGTGTGCGTTGATACTATCCAATAGCAACGCCTAGAGGATATTTTCGTCGATTTTGGGTCGAAAAATTGAAATTAATTTTTGTCGATTTTGACCAAATTTAACATTGGGGTCTTATGGGGAGGCAAACTTAAATTTTTTAAAATTGAATTTTGGGCCCCGTGTGCGTTGATACTATCCAATAGCAACGCCTAGAGGATATTTTCGTCGATTTTGGGTCGAAAAATTGAAATTAATTTTTGTCGATTTTGACCAAATTTAACATTGGGCTCTTATGGGGAGGCAAACTTAAATTTTTTAAACATGAATTTTGGGCCCCGTGTGCGTTGATACTATCCAATAGCAACGCCTAGAGGATATTTTCGTCGATTTTGGGTCGAAAAATTGAAATTAATTTTTGTCGATTTTGACCAAATTTAACATTGGGCTCTTATGGGGAGGCAAACTTAAATTTTTTAAACATGAATTTTTGGCCCCGTGTGCGTTGATACTATCCAATAGGAACCCCCAGAAGACATTTCCGTCGATTTTGGGTCGGAAAAGTGAAATTAATTTTTTTTTTGATTTTGGCCAAATTTAACATTGGGCTCTTATGGGGAGGCAAACTTAAATTTTTCAAAATTGAATTTTTGGCCCCGTGTGCGTTGATACTATCCAATAGTAACGCCTAGAGGATATTTTCGTCGATTTTGGGTCGAAAAATTGAAATTAATTTTTATCGATTTTGACCAAATTTAACAGTGGGGTCTTATGGGGAGGCAAACTTAAATTTTTTAAAATTGAATTTTTGGCCCCGTGTGCGTTGATACTATCCAATAGCAACGCCTAGAAGACATTTCCGTCGATTTTGGGTCGGAAAAGTGAAATTAATTTTTTTTTGATTTTGGCCAAATTTAACATTGGGCTCTTATGGGGAGGCAAACTTAAATTTTTCAAAATTGAATTTTTGGCCCCGTGTGCGTTGATACTATCCAATAGCAACGCCTAGAGGATATTTTCGTCGATTTTGGGTCGAAAAATTGAAATTAATTTTTGTCGATTTTGACCAAATTTAACATTGGGCTCTTATGGGGAGGCAAACTTAAATTTTTTAAACATGAATTTTTGGCCCCGTGTGCGTTGATACTATCCAATAGGAACCCCCAGAAGACATTTCCGTCGATTTTGGGTCGGAAAAGTGAAATTAATTTTTTTTTTGATTTTGGCCAAATTTAACATTGGGCTCTTATGGGGAGGCAAACTTAAATTTTTCAAAATTGAATTTTTGGCCCCGTGTGCGTTGATACTATCCAATAGCAACGCCTAGAGGATATTTTCGTCGATTTTGGGTCGAAAAATTGAAATTAATTTTTGTCGATTTTGACCAAATTTAACATTGGGGTCTTATGGGGAGGCAAACTTAAATTTTTTAAAATTGAATTTTTGGCCCCGTGTGCGTTGATACTATCCAATAGGAACCCCTGGAAGACATTTCCGTCGATTTTGGGTCGGAAAAGTGAAATTAATTTTTTTTGATTTTGGCCAAATTTAACATTGGGGTCTTATGGGGAGGCAAACTTAAATTTTTTAAAATTGAATTTTTGGCCCCGTGTGCGTTGATACTATCCAATAGCAACGCCTAGAGGATATTTTCGTCGATTTTGGGTCGAAAAATTGAAATTAATTTTTGTCGATTTTGACCAAATTTAACATTGGGCTCTTATGGGGAGGCAAACTTAAATTTTTTAAAATTGAATTTTTGGCCCAGTGTGCGTTGATACTATCCAATAGGAACCCCTAGAAGACATTTTCGTCGATTTTGGGTCGAAAAATTAAAATTAATTTTTGTCGATTTTGACCAAATTTAACATTGGGGTCTTATGGGGAGGCAAACTTAAATTTTTTAAAATTGAATTTTTGGCCCCGTGTGCGTTGATACTATCCAATAGCAACGCCTAGAGGATATTTTCGTCGATTTTGGGTCGAAAAATTGAAATTAATTTTTGTCGATTTTGACCAAATTTAACATTGGGCTCTTATGGGGAGGCAAACTTAAATTTTTTAAAATTGAATTTTTGGCCCAGTGTGCGTTGATACTATCCAATAGGAACCCCTAGAAGACATTTTCGTCGATTTTGGGTCGAAAAATTAAAATTAATTTTTGTCGATTTTGACCAAATTTAACATTGGGGTCTTATGGGGAGGTAAACTTAAATTTTTTAAAATTGAATTTTTGGCCCCGTGTGCGTTGATACTATCCAATAGCAACGCCTAGAGGATATTTTCGTCGATTTTGGGTCGAAAAATTGAAATTAATTTTTGTCGATTTGGACCAAATTTAACATTGGGCTCTTATGGGGAGGCAAACTTAAATTTTTTAAACATGAATTTTTGGCCCCGTGTGCGTTGATACTATCCAATAGGAACCCCCAGAAGACATTTCCGTCGATTTTGGGTCGGAAAAGTGAAATTAATTTTTTTTTATTTTGGCCAAATTTAACATTGGGCTCTTATGGGGAGGCAAACTTAAATTTTTCAAAATTGAATTTTTGGCCCCGTGTGCGTTGATACTATCCAATAGTAACGCCTAGAGGATATTTTCGTCGATTTTGGGTCGAAAAATTGAAATTAATTTTTGTCGATTTGGACCAAATTTAACATTGGGCTCTTATGGGGAGGCAAACTTAAATTTTTTAAACATGAATTTTTGGCCCCGTGTGCGTTGATACTATCCAATAGGAACCCCCAGAAGACATTTCCGTCGATTTTGGGTCGGAAAAGTGAAATTAATTTTTTTTTATTTTGGCCAAATTTAACATTGGGCTCTTATGGGGAGGCAAACTTAAATTTTTCAAAATTGAATTTTTGGCCCCGTGTGCGTTGATACTATCCAATAGTAACGCCTAGAGGATATTTTCGTCGATTTTGGGTCGAAAAATTGAAATTAATTTTTATCGATTTTGACCAAATTTAACAGTGGGGTCTTATGGGGAGGCAAACTTAAATTTTTTAAAATTGAATTTTGGGCCCCGTGTGCGTTGATACTATCCAATAGCAACGCCTAGAGGATATTTTCGTCGATTTTGGGTCGAAAAATTGAAATTAATTTTTGTCGATTTTGACCAAATTTAACATTGGGGTCTTATGGGGAGGCAAACTTAAATTTTTTAAAATTGAATTTTGGGCCCCGTGTGCGTTGATACTATCCAATAGCAACGCCTAGAGGATATTTTCGTCGATTTTGGGTCGAAAAATTGAAATTAATTTTTGTCGATTTTGACCAAATTTAACATTGGGCTCTTATGGGGAGGCAAACTTAAATTTTTTAAACATGAATTTTGGGCCCCGTGTGCGTTGATACTATCCAATAGCAACGCCTAGAGGATATTTTCGTCGATTTTGGGTCGAAAAATTGAAATTAATTTTTGTCGATTTTGACCAAATTTAACATTGGGCTCTTATGGGGAGGCAAACTTAAATTTTTTAAACATGAATTTTTGGCCCCGTGTGCGTTGATACTATCCAATAGCAACGCCTAGAGGATATTTTCGTCGATTTTGGGTCGAAAAATTGAAATTAATTTTTGTCGATTTGGACCAAATTTAACATTGGGCTCTTATGGGGAGGCAAACTTAAATTTTTTAAACATGAATTTTTGGCCCCGTGTGCGTTGATACTATCCAATAGGAACCCCCAGAAGACATTTCCGTCGATTTTGGGTCGGAAAAGTGAAATTAATTTTTTTTTATTTTGGCCAAATTTAACATTGGGCTCTTATGGGGAGGCAAACTTAAATTTTTCAAAATTGAATTTTTGGCCCCGTGTGCGTTGATACTATCCAATAGTAACGCCTAGAGGATATTTTCGTCGATTTTGGGTCGAAAAATTGAAATTAATTTTTGTCGATTTGGACCAAATTTAACATTGGGCTCTTATGGGGAGGCAAACTTAAATTTTTTAAACATGAATTTTTGGCCCCGTGTGCGTTGATACTATCCAATAGGAACCCCCAGAAGACATTTCCGTCGATTTTGGGTCGGAAAAGTGAAATTAATTTTTTTTTATTTTGGCCAAATTTAACATTGGGCTCTTATGGGGAGGCAAACTTAAATTTTTCAAAATTGAATTTTTGGCCCCGTGTGCGTTGATACTATCCAATAGTAACGCCTAGAGGATATTTTCGTCGATTTTGGGTCGAAAAATTGAAATTAATTTTTATCGATTTTGACCAAATTTAACAGTGGGGTCTTATGGGGAGGCAAACTTAAATTTTTTAAAATTGAATTTTGGGCCCCGTGTGCGTTGATACTATCCAATAGCAACGCCTAGAGGATATTTTCGTCGATTTTGGGTCGAAAAATTGAAATTAATTTTTGTCGATTTTGACCAAATTTAACATTGGGCTCTTATGGGGAGGCAAACTTAAATTTTTTAAACATGAATTTTTGGCCCCGTGTGCGTTGATACTATCCAATAGGAACCCCCAGAAGACATTTCCGTCGATTTTGGGTCGGAAAAGTGAAATTAATTTTTTTTTTGATTTTGGCCAAATTTAACATTGGGCTCTTATGGGGAGGCAAACTTAAATTTTTCAAAATTGAATTTTTGGCCCCGTGTGCGTTGATACTATCCAATAGCAACGCCTAGAGGATATTTTCGTCGATTTTGGGTCGAAAAATTGAAATTAATTTTTGTCGATTTTGACCAAATTTAACATTGGGGTCTTATGGGGAGGCAAACTTAAATTTTTTAAAATTGAATTTTTGGCCCCGTGTGCGTTGATACTATCCAATAGGAACCCCTGGAAGACATTTCCGTCGATTTTGGGTCGGAAAAGTGAAATTAATTTTTTTTGATTTTGGCCAAATTTAACATTGGGGTCTTATGGGGAGGCAAACTTAAATTTTTTAAAATTGAATTTTTGGCCCCGTGTGCGTTGATACTATCCAATAGCAACGCCTAGAGGATATTTTCGTCGATTTTGGGTCGAAAAATTGAAATTAATTTTTGTCGATTTTGACCAAATTTAACATTGGGCTCTTATGGGGAGGCAAACTTAAATTTTTTAAAATTGAATTTTTGGCCCAGTGTGCGTTGATACTATCCAATAGGAACCCCTAGAAGACATTTTCGTCGATTTTGGGTCGAAAAATTAAAATTAATTTTTGTCGATTTTGACCAAATTTAACAGTGGGGTCTTATGGGGAGGCAAACTTAAATTTTTTAAAATTGAATTTTTGGCCCCGTGTGCGTTGATACTATCCAATAGCAACGCCTAGAGGATATTTTCGTCGATTTTGGGTCGAAAAATTGAAATTAATTTTTGTCGATTTTGACCAAATTTAACATTGGGCTCTTATGGGGAGGCAAACTTAAATTTTTTAAAATTGAATTTTTGGCCCAGTGTGCGTTGATACTATCCAATAGGAACCCCTAGAAGACATTTTCGTCGATTTTGGGTCGAAAAATTAAAATTAATTTTTGTCGATTTTGACCAAATTTAACAGTGGGGTCTTATGGGGAGGCAAACTTAAATTTTTTAAAATTGAATTTTTGGCCCCGTGTGCGTTGATACTATCCAATAGCAACGCCTAGAAGACATTTCCGTCGATTTTGGGTCGGAAAAGTGAAATTAATTTTTTTTTGATTTTGGCCAAATTTAACATTGGGCTCTTATGGGGAGGCAAACTTAAATTTTTCAAAATTGAATTTTTGGCCCCGTGTGCGTTGATACTATCCAATAGCAACGCCTAGAGGATATTTTCGTCGATTTTGGGTCGAAAAATTGAAATTAATTTTTGTCGATTTTGACCAAATTTAACATTGGGGTCTTATGGGGAGGCAAACTTAAATTTTTTAAAATTGAATTTTTGGCCCCGTGTGCGTTGATACTATCCAATAGCAACGCCTAGAGGATATTTTCGTCGATTTTGGGTCGAAAAATTGAAATTAATTTTTGTCGATTTGGACCAAATTTAACATTGGGCTCTTATGAGGAGGCAAACTTAAATTTTTTAAACATGAATTTTTGGCCCCGTGTGCGTTGATACTATCCAATAGGAACCCCCAGAAGACATTTCCGTCGATTTTGGGTCGGAAAAGTGAAATTAATTTTTTTTTATTTTGGCCAAATTTAACATTGGGCTCTTATGGGGAGGCAAACTTAAATTTTTCAAAATTGAATTTTTGGCCCCGTGTGCGTTGATACTATCCAATAGTAACGCCTAGAGGATATTTTCGTCGATTTTGGGTCGAAAAATTGAAATTAATTTTTATCGATTTTGACCAAATTTAACAGTGGGGTCTTATGGGGAGGCAAACTTAAATTTTTTAAAATTGAATTTTTGGCCCCGTGTGCGTTGATACTATCCAATAGCAACGCCTAGAAGACATTTCCGTCGATTTTGGGTCGGAAAAGTGAAATTAATTTTTTTTTGATTTTGGCCAAATTTAACATTGGGCTCTTATGGGGAGGCAAACTTAAATTTTTCAAAATTGAATTTTTGGCCCCGTGTGCGTTGATACTATCCAATAGCAACGCCTAGAGGATATTTTCGTCGATTTTGGGTCGAAAAATTGAAATTAATTTTTGTCGATTTTGACCAAATTTAACATTGGGGTCTTATGGGGAGGCAAACTTAAATTTTTTAAAATTGAATTTTTGGCCCCGTGTGCGTTGATACTATCCAATAGCAACGCCTAGAGGATATTTTCGTCGATTTTGGGTCGAAAAATTGAAATTAATTTTTGTCGATTTGGACCAAATTTAACATTGGGCTCTTATGGGGAGGCAAACTTAAATTTTTTAAACATGAATTTTTGGCCCCGTGTGCGTTGATACTATCCAATAGGAACCCCCAGAAGACATTTCCGTCGATTTTGGGTCGGAAAAGTGAAATTAATTTTTTTTTATTTTGGCCAAATTTAACATTGGGCTCTTATGGGGAGGCAAACTTAAATTTTTCAAAATTGAATTTTTGGCCCCGTGTGCGTTGATACTATCCAATAGTAACGCCTAGAGGATATTTTCGTCGATTTTGGGTCGAAAAATTGAAATTAATTTTTATCGATTTTGACCAAATTTAACAGTGGGGTCTTATGGGGAGGCAAACTTAAATTTTTTAAAATTGAATTTTTGGCCCCGTGTGCGTTGATACTATCCAATAGCAACGCCTAGAAGACATTTCCGTCGATTTTGGGTCGGAAAAGTGAAATTAATTTTTTTTTGATTTTGGCCAAATTTAACATTGGGCTCTTATGGGGAGGCAAACTTAAATTTTTCAAAATTGAATTTTTGGCCCCGTGTGCGTTGATACTATCCAATAGCAACGCCTAGAGGATATTTTCGTCGATTTTGGGTCGAAAAATTGAAATTAATTTTTGTCGATTTTGACCAAATTTAACATTGGGGTCTTATGGGGAGGCAAACTTAAATTTTTTAAAATTGAATTTTGGGCCCCGTGTGCGTTGATACTATCCAATAGCAACGCCTAGAGGATATTTTCGTCGATTTTGGGTCGAAAAATTGAAATTAATTTTTGTCGATTTTGACCAAATTTAACATTGGGCTCTTATGGGGAGGCAAACTTAAATTTTTTAAACATGAATTTTTGGCCCCGTGTGCGTTGATACTATCCAATAGGAACCCCCAGAAGACATTTCCGTCGATTTTGGGTCGGAAAAGTGAAATTAATTTTTTTTTTGATTTTGGCCAAATTTAACATTGGGCTCTTATGGGGAGGCAAACTTAAATTTTTCAAAATTGAATTTTTGGCCCCGTGTGCGTTGATACTATCCAATAGTAACGCCTAGAGGATATTTTCGTCGATTTTGGGTCGAAAAATTGAAATTAATTTTTATCGATTTTGACCAAATTTAACAGTGGGGTCTTATGGGGAGGCAAACTTAAATTTTTTAAAATTGAATTTTTGGCCCCGTGTGCGTTGATACTATCCAATAGCAACGCCTAGAAGACATTTCCGTCGATTTTGGGTCGGAAAAGTGAAATTAATTTTTTTTTGATTTTGGCCAAATTTAACATTGGGCTCTTATGGGGAGGCAAACTTAAATTTTTCAAAATTGAATTTTTGGCCCCGTGTGCGTTGATACTATCCAATAGCAACGCCTAGAGGATATTTTCGTCGATTTTGGGTCGAAAAATTGAAATTAATTTTTGTCGATTTTGACCAAATTTAACATTGGGGTCTTATGGGGAGGCAAACTTAAATTTTTTAAAATTGAATTTTGGGCCCCGTGTGCGTTGATACTATCCAATAGCAACGCCTAGAGGATATTTTCGTCGATTTTGGGTCGAAAAATTGAAATTAATTTTTGTCGATTTTGACCAAATTTAACATTGGGCTCTTATGGGGAGGCAAACTTAAATTTTTTAAACATGAATTTTTGGCCCCGTGTGCGTTGATACTATCCAATAGGAACCCCCAGAAGACATTTCCGTCGATTTTGGGTCGGAAAAGTGAAATTAATTTTTTTTTTGATTTTGGCCAAATTTAACATTGGGCTCTTATGGGGAGGCAAACTTAAATTTTTCAAAATTGAATTTTTGGCCCCGTGTGCGTTGATACTATCCAATAGCAACGCCTAGAGGATATTTTCGTCGATTTTGGGTCGAAAAATTGAAATTAATTTTTGTCGATTTTGACCAAATTTAACATTGGGGTCTTATGGGGAGGCAAACTTAAATTTTTTAAAATTGAATTTTTGGCCCCGTGTGCGTTGATACTATCCAATAGGAACCCCTGGAAGACATTTCCGTCGATTTTGGGTCGGAAAAGTGAAATTAATTTTTTTTGATTTTGGCCAAATTTAACATTGGGGTCTTATGGGGAGGCAAACTTAAATTTTTTAAAATTGAATTTTTGGCCCCGTGTGCGTTGATACTATCCAATAGCAACGCCTAGAGGATATTTTCGTCGATTTTGGGTCGAAAAATTGAAATTAATTTTTGTCGATTTTGACCAAATTTAACATTGGGCTCTTATGGGGAGGCAAACTTAAATTTTTTAAAATTGAATTTTTGGCCCAGTGTGCGTTGATACTATCCAATAGGAACCCCTAGAAGACATTTTCGTCGATTTTGGGTCGGAAAAGTGAAATTAATTTTTTTTGATTTTGGCCAAATTTAACATTGGGCTCTTATGGGGAGGCAAACTTAAATTTTTTAAAATTGAATTTTTGGCCCCGTGTGCGTTGATACTATCCAATAGCAACGCCTAGAGGATATTTTCGTCGATTTTGGGTCGGAAAAGTGAAATTAATTTTTTTTGATTTTGGCCAAATTTAACATTGGGGTCTTATGGGGAGGCAAACTTAAATTTTTTAAAATTGAATTTTTGGCCCCGTGTGCGTTGATACTATCCAATAGGAACCCCTAGAAGACATTTCCGTCGATTTTGGGTCGGAAAAGTGAAATTATTTTTTTTTGATTTTGGTCAAATTTAACATTGGGCTCTTATGGGGACGCAAACTTGAATTTTTTAAAATTGAACTTTTGGCGCCGTGTGCGTTGATACTATCCAATAGGAACCCCTAGAAGATATTTTCGTCGATTTTGGGTCGAAAAATTGAAATTAATTTTTGACGACTTTGACCAAATTTAACATTGGGGTCTTATGGGGAGGCAAACTTAAATTTTTTAAAATTGAATTTTTGGCCCCGTGTGCGTTGAGACTATCGAATAGGAACCCCCAGAAGACATTTTCGTCGATTTTGGGTCGGAAAAGTGAAATTAATTTTTTTTTATTTTGGCCAAATATAACATTGGGCTCTTATGGAGAGGCAAACTTAAATTTTTTAAAATTGGATTTTTCCAGTGTTGATGATATATAAATCGCAGTATATTTTTGTTGATGTTATTTCAAAAATTTAAGGTAAAATAATAGACATTATCTGAATTTTTTTGAAGTTCCCTATTTTATCGGTACATATCATTATTTCTCCGGCAATACCATTATTTTTCCGTCCCCATACCATCAACCAATCTCCACGGGTTGGCAACGCATTGACGTCAAAGCGCTTCCACTATCACGCCAACGATGGCGCCACTTTGCCATTTAGGTTTGAACGCACTCCAATTATCTCTTACAGATCTACGAAAAGCGCAGGATTGATCCAAATTTTCTGCAGATCTTCCAATGTATTTGGAATGTGCTTGGGTCAATGTTTCTTCCAGGTTCAATCTGATGTATTCGACACATGTGGCAGCTGATATGAAAAGGGCCCACTTTGTCGCCCTCCGTTTCTGATGTATTTGCGGTTCTAGCTTCATGTCTTTCAGCCAAACGAATATTAATTCCCCCTATCCGGCTGATATTGAGCTCAAAACGCCCTCAGAGGAATCTAATCCGCATGATCGCATCATCCGTACCTCAATGACCACCCAGTAAGCGCTCTTCTCTTCAGTGCTAACGTATATCTTTTGGTTGACAGCCACACTTTACTTGGCACAAATAAGCATTGGCTGATAACTTGGCTTGTTTTTTCGTGCACTAATTACTTTGCATTTCTATGTGAATCGATTGGAGTACAAGTCAATAGAGCCTCTAATCGAAAAAGCTGTATCCTGGATGTATCTACCAGCTTTGACCAGGTGATTACAATGCACCGATTCTCCCATTGTTTCCCAAGCGTAAGCTCCTTATCTCTCCCGTCGCTAGTCCGCAAAATTGCAAAACTTGTTCGAGCATCATCCGAAGATATTGGTCAGATTTAACGGTAAAATTATATGCCCCACCGTGAATGAAAAGAGGAATTTTCGCCGAGCTATTGATAGCCAACTTGCTTGCAATGGATTCAGAAACAGCTTCTAAGATATGAATGATGACAATTTTTTTGCCTTTAGTATTTCCACACGATCTATTATCCATAAATTGCCATTGCATATCACCCATCTTGGTCATCGTTATGTATATGACCAGTCAACAGTGTTTACGATGCAAATTCGATTACGTTAGAAATAGCAATTGGGATGGGGGAGAAGGGCATTAGTCTGGGATGCTTCGGCTCCTCGATCAATTAATTTGTCCTCGATGGAGGTTTAACATATTACTGAAACCGTTGGATGGATTTATGCGGTACGGTGCAATAATACCAGCAGCAAGTTAGGTATATAGAGCAACGTGGTATTTTGATAATTCTAGCAATGCTAGCGCACAAATCGTCAGCATTAAAGAGACAGTGTCGGCAAAATACCAGCGGTCGCAATGTGGCTTTCGCGCATGGTCTACATAACTCCTGAGTTCTACACAGTCCACATATTGGTACAGGGGGGGAAAAATTGAAATGGGATAGGTTCAGGAAATAGCACAGTATTTCACCAAGTAATTACGGCGCATAGTTAGGCAGGATTAATTACAGAATTTATGTGATCAATTAGTAGTATATCAGCCTATATCATATATTTATTATAAGAGCATTTTATACAACCCTGGAGCAAAATGTGGTCTCCGTTTTTAAATTTGGTTACTTTTTAGTATGTACCCTTGTTACCACGGGACATGCTCACTTTCTCATTTCTAGCGCTCTATCTTTAACATTATCGAAGATAAATCAAAGTGGGTTGTTACCCAAAAACATTGAGTCCAAGACGGCAGCTATAGTAGTCGTATAGAAATGCTATACAAATTTTGTGACAATTCTTCGAAAAAAACATTCTCAATTTAATGAATTTTTATGATCTACTTTTATGATGAACTGGGTCATACGATCAAAAAGTATCCTTAACATGAATGACTCATAACTTTTGTGGACAGTTGTCGCGTAACCTGCTCTGATTGGCCCTGTCTCGTGCTGCCATTGGTTAACATTTGAAGAATTTCAAATAGCGCGGGAGTATCTAAGGGAAAACAGCGAAGCCAAACGAGCATGGTGGTAATCATGCAGTTAGCAGTCAGCGGATCATGAATGTCGAACCTCGTGTTGTCAATCATGCGTAGAGATTAAGTAATGAACAAAAATGTGTTAAAAATGGTTCCATCCAATATTCGTCATCTGACTCCAATAATAAAATGTCGTAGCAAAATGATTTCCTGCTCATTGCACTCAGTTTTGTTATTTTGCTATTTCGGTTTCTGGGTAAGAATGTGGTGCATTAGGATCTTATGACGAAAGTAGCTATTTACGCATCTCGTGAACTAGTAAAACCTTGAGTTTACCCGATAATCAATCATAGTTATTCGTATCTAGATACTGTAATAATGGTACAAGTTGAACTTAGGTTTTTCCACCGGTTCAATCTTATTATTGGTCTTGAGTCGAGACTCTTGACTGTAAGTCTAAAAGTCCTGAATGAAATAAAATGGATAAATAAATGAACCATTACATAAAGAAAAATAAGTAAATAAATAATCCAATTAAGACAAATAAATGAATACATCATTAAATGAAGAGAAAAAAAAATAATAAATCAGTGTACGACCGTCAACCGTGTCAGAGCTAATCACTAGCACCTTGCAACTTCCTTGCCGAGGATCGGTACTATCAAGGACCCCCGTTGCTCTTGTGGAACATAAAGCCACACCGTATATCATATTCTGTGGCATTGCTCTGAATATGTTGAGCAGAGAGCCAACCTCATGAAGTCATTGTCCAAATCAAATTGTACCAAGTCATACCACACAAAAAAATCTGCTGATGCCACTGATGTTAAATTTATAAAAGACATTAATGTTTAAGAGAGAAATACCTAAAAATTGTAACTTACAAATTTAAAATTGCAAATTCAATGTAAAACGTAAGTGGAGCGACACCGTAAATGATCCTGTTCATGGATCGCATCACTTTAAATGAATAAAAAAAAACAGTAGAAGAAATTCATTAGGACTTCACACATGCATGCAGAGCGTGGGATGGAAGCAGATTTTAATAGTATATTTTATATGCTCATCCTCAACATTACCATACATTATACTATTTTAACTCGAAGGTTAAAATCATTTCCCCGTTTCATAGTAATTTCGAACTTGTGCATCTAAATTCTCCCTATTTCCCAGTGACATACTCCTTGCAATAATTCACCACTGGAGTCTAACATTTTAATTGCAAAAAAGCCCTCATTAGTGGTATGTCACAAGGCAAGGTGCGATTTACATCCTCATTTCATGTCTCACCTTATCTTGGAAGGTTATTTGATTATTGCGTGCAGTAATGCTAGCAGTATCACCACGGGAGTCACAGCAGCTTAAAATTCTTAATATTCACGGTAAATTGCAGAGGCAGGCACACTTTGTAGGCATTTGAGTTACCAAAAAAAAAAATTGCAATTGTGGGTTTTATGGATGGTAATATTGCGGGTTACATACATTGTGGAAAAGTCATTACAAAGGTATGGGCAAGAGGTCTGTACATTATCGGGATATTTATTTACCATTCATGGGAGTTGTGTGCTTGGGTTGGAACCCGTTGCGTGATCAAACCTAGTAACTTCAGGTTTATCTTTTCTGGCTGGTTTACGATACAGCTGACAATGCTCGTTCTTCTTTTCTGCGACTAACAGCATTGGTCATTCTCCTTTTATGGTCACATATGGGAAGCAGGATTAGAAAATTCGGGCGGTAAGAGACATTGGTTGTAGGTGCGAAATTGGATATAGCAATGAAAAAAATAATTATGACAATTAACGTGTGGGAGGGAAGTGTGTTTGCCCCCGTTGCGAGCACAAATAAAACTTTTCGACTTGTAATTTCTGTTTCCCATTCCTAGATTTTCCGACACGTCAATTAAATGTTCAAAGACTGGTTGCAGAGAAAGAAATAGGAAGCATGAAATTTTGAATACTGGAATACAACAGGTGTCGCTACCTGCGACTAGGTCACGTGACGCACTGACCAATCACACTGCGCATCGCGCATTCACTCTCCTGTGCAAATGTGGGCAACCACGCATGCGCCGGCGATAGTCGGACAACTTCGGATCTAGGCCGAATATAAAAGTTTGAATAGTCAGTAAAATTTCGCGCCACTCAAAATCAGCCAATAACAAATAATTCACTACATGAAAGTGAGTCAAATTTTGATCGAAGCTAAGGTACGCCGAGAGACTCCAATTGCGACATTGATTAGCTTGATCACAACTTTCCTCCGTAAACAATGATTGATTAAAACTTTTGGCGATTTCCATGCTTCATGTTTAAAAAAAAACCGGAAATTAGTGCATGAATTTCTTTCAAAATTTAATCAGGTCTCGATTGCGTGAAGACGCATCGATTGAAAAAAATATCAAGTCAGGTGATTCGTTTGCAAGAAATCGTTGTCCAAAAATACACACATACATACAGACATTTCGTTAAAAATGCTCTAGAACGATTAGAGAAACTTTGAAACGTGAAGATATGATGAAATTTCCGCTTTTGATTTTCGGGGCCATTACAATAACTTCCCTACACCGGGAAGTTAAAAAATATTAATAATGAAAAAATAATAATAATGATAATGATAATAAATTCGGCAGCGTCAGGATCGAACAAACTGAAATCAGATGGATTTTTTCCTTTACGCTTGTGGTGCCGGATATGATAGAGGTACTGAAAGGGAGAATAGCACTTTAGCTGGAAGATCTATCGTAAGCTCATGACCGACTGGAATAGGGCGGGAGGGTGGAAGGGGGGGGGGAAGGTTAACCCTGCAGGTGTCTGGTGAATAGTCCTGGAGAATTTGATAGATCCTCCTGCACATGTATTGGACACTTCAAACGCACCTATTGACAGGCGCCCCCCAGGAATGGCAATCACGCTGATAGGATAGTAATACAATTATCACCTGAACAAGAGGAGGTTTCTATCGATAGTGTCGCCATATCTATACAATTAGCGGTGGAATCGAGAGTGCAATAGAATCCTGAGTGGTTGTTGGAGGCGAAGAGGCGGAAGGGGGGGGGGGTGGGGGGGGGGCGGTGGTGGGAGTAACCAGGGTAGTCGGAAGTAAATTAGATATAGCATTCACACATAACAGCATTGGGGGTGGGGGGCATGTATAATGCCATGCAAATATACCTCATGACTCGGTCGACCAGAAATTGCGAGTGCGTTAATCCGCTAATGCATCCCACTGTCACTGTAATATTAGATTCAGTGAGATTTACCAGAGTGGTCTCATCAAAGTTCCTGGAGTGTAATGTGCCTGGAGTTTTTGACATTTTGAGCAACTTCAAATGTAATTGAAATCAACTAGGTGCTTTTAAGGGAGATTGTTTTGTAGATTAATTATTATGCTGCTGTACAGTGGTGCAAGGATAGAAGACAGCCGCTTCAACACCTCAGCACAAAAATGCAGGGTTGAATTTAACGAATCACTGGTGAGTACCAATGGCACCATTGGTTTCATTGATTACGCATGCTATCATGCGTGGTCTGGAAAATTCCCGCACACTTGCTCGGGCCCAACGATTCGGGTGTCCCGTCGTGCCACGCTGTTGCATTATACGTAGAATTGTTCAATGCAATATCCATAGGTGAAACCTGATGTTACCCAACACACCCTGATGTTTCTGCATACATCACATGCGTGTCGGTACAATGCTTAGGGTGGTTATGGGGGAGGGGGGGGGGGAGTGGGTGCATTCATCAACTGTTCCGTTGCATTGGATCACTGGAGTTCTGATGGCCTCAACGCAAACCCTTGCTTTTCAAACCAACGCCGAGCAAGTGATTGAAATCGCACGCGCCCAAATATTCACGTGGTTCTGTTAATTCATATAGGCTCCCGGCGATATTTCAATGGGAAATTGTGTATATGCATCGACTCACTGACATCTAGAATTTGATAATTAAATTTGATATTGATAGACTGGAATTTCTGGAATTTTTTAGTTTCTATGGGTGAAATTGGGGGGGGGGGGGGGGGGGGGGGGGGGGGAGGGAGAATACTTAAGTCCGTGGGATGGTTTACAAATTTTCAATTAATTGGAGAATTTTCATGGTGTTACATATAGCCAGAAGTTATTCCTGATTCGTCTGGCAATTTTTTTACTCATCCATTGCGTACATGAATTCCCCATTTTCCCTCGTGAATATTCGACCAGTAATTGAGTCATTGGTGAAAACGTATCCATCAGTTCAATTTTCCGATCATCCAATAATGCCCATGTGGATGTTTTTACACCCCCCAGCCTACCCCCCGCCCCCATATGCGAAATACCATCAAAATGAACGCTTGGAAAATTTATCCAACACACGTTATTTCATCCTCGTGTGGTTTTGCCACGCAATCGTCGGACCATACCCACTAATTTCGTTGTAATAATTTGATATTCAAAGAGAGGGAAAAAGTGGGGTGAGTGGGGGTGGGGGGCGAGTAAATGGGTCGTGGATGTTTGTTTGGTTTTATCGTTCCGCATCCAGAGCGAATCGGCTGGATAACTGGGCGCCTAGTTTCACCGATTGGGAAAAGGGAATGAATGCCAGGGAAAAAGGGAATGAGGCGTTGGTGGGGCAAATTATAATGTGGGTGTGGCGCAATATGCGGAATTTTTGTGTGAATGAACGCGGCTAAAGTGGAATGTGGCCAGCAATTTACCAGCATCATTATTAAACGCTAATGATTTTCCACTGTTTCTTTAACGTTCTTTTTTTTGTTAATGATGAAGTGATTGTCTATCTGAGTATAACAATGAAAATTACTATATCTTGATATTATTCGATTTCATTAATGAATTTTTTGCTTCGTTGCCGCGAATAGAGTTAACAATAAGGCTATAGATAATGTTAAAGTAAAGGATAATGAGGAAGATAGAAAAAGAACGAACGGACATGGAATGAGCAAATTGAAATTGTTTCAAATGCTATATACAATTAAAATAGTTGATAAGGATTGATTGCATTGTTTTTTTTTTGGAGTAAGGGTTGTTTCAGACCTAGGAACTTGGGAGATGCATTGATGAAAGTCTGTGACACACAGACATACACACACGCACACATACACACACACACACATCGACTCCACCACACCCACTCACCCACACCCACTCACCCACACCCACTCACCCACACCCACTCACCCACACCCACTCACCTACAACCACTCACCTACACCTACTCACCCATACCCACTCACCCACATCCACTCACCCACACCCACTCACCCACACCCACACCCACTCACCCACACCCACTCACCCACACCCACTCACCCACACCCACTCACCCACACCCACTCACCCACACCCACTCACCCACACCCACTCACCCACACCCACACCCACTCACCCACACCCACACCCACTCACCCACTCACCCACACCCACTCACCCACACCCACTCACCCACACCCACTCACCCACACCCACTCACCCACACCCACACCCACTCACACACCCCACCTGCACACACACACACACACAAACACTGTTTGTCGAGTTGCGTAACACATCACATTTTATAGCACAGTCGTGTAGAGAAAATGAGAGCTGTTTTTCCCAATTATTATTTCCGTGCATGTACATGGAAGTAATTGGTATATTGAACGTACCACCTTAAATTAAGATAAGATTCACCAGTTCGATTAGATCCACTTTGGCCATGAAAAAAAAAAATTAACAGGATTGTAGAAATTAGGAATATTTTTTTTGTTTTTATATTTCCGTGTGCTCTGTGGAGGTGCGAGTGTGACACGCCACTTCACTCTGTATTACCCTCGTAGGCTAATTGTAGCGTGGCACATTAGCTATGCTAATCTGAGTATATGATTCACCGAGCAAACATATGGCATTGTCCAATACTTCTTCCACCACCTATTTTTTTCGCGTTCACCTGCCAAGTTCTAATTGCCGATGAATTATTAATGAGTTTAAAAATGGAGAATGTTGTCGCACCTTCAATCCCTCATTGCTTAGAGGTTCCACTAATTTGCGGCAGTGAAGTAGTTTGAATTTATGATTTCAACAAATTTAATTTCGTTCGCTGTTAATCCAATTTCAAATTATTAATCGTTGAATGTAATATTTGTCAGAAACTTTATTCTATAACTTTCAAGTTACAGATCCAGAAGTTTTTTATCTGGCCTCGAGGGGCTAGACTTCTTCAACCCCTAGTTTAAAATAGTCGAGTGGCATGAGACATACGCTATAAGCTTATTTCGTCTAGCCAACTGGGCATGGAGAAAATTAGAGGATGACGTCACCCTAAAGAGACAATCTCAGCCGTAGTGGGTGGATGGAGTGGGTGGGTGGGGGGGAGGGTGGGTTGAGAGATTTGAGTTGTTGGCGACGGAAAAATGGGGGTGGTGGGAAAAGAAGCTATTCCCTCATGCTCGTAAACTCGTGGCAATGGGCCGAGGGCTCGTGCAGAGGTTTTTCGAGGCGGAGGTCGTCAATGTTGATGATGCGTGGATCACAATGCACTGGTAACTTCCATCATAGATATGTACATACCCTTCCATTATCTTTCGTCTCGCTCATCGATTTCCCACTCTACCTATATCTCTTCTTCCCCCTGACCCCCCCCCCCCTCTCCAAACCCATAACAACTCAATGATGATGGGTTGATCAAAATAAAAAAAAATGTACCAGAAGCACTTGGCCTCCCTTTCTACATTTCAGATTTCACGTGTAAATAACTGGGGACTCAGTATAAAAAAAAAAAAAAATCACTTGGGCTCATCCCCGCCCTGAATAGAATCCGATTTTTTTTTTATTTAGTTCAGAAAGTGTTTCGTGAGACTGAGTAAATAACTGTGAAAAGTGTATTATTTCAATCCAATTTTTTCAGAATCTCTTCGAATTCATGCAACTGCACGACTAGAGTGTTTTTTCTGTTTGCCGGAAAAATGGACAGGGTAGGTGATGAATTTTATACCAGGTAAATGTTTTCGTTGTACGTGAAAATGCTTATGGTCGTGCTGCAGTGGAGGCATCAAGTCTTTCTGAGTCACCATCAGAGACCTCGCTTCAGTGTCATCACGGGACCTCATTTCACGAACTCCTATAGGCAAACTCGATTTGTGTGTTCCATGGTTCGATAGGTACTGCAAGCTGAAGAAGAGGACTGTTTTTTCTGTTTAAAAGTGTTTATATTTATGTCCCGTAATTATCAACAAAGTATATACAGTGTTTATATTTATGTCCCGTAATTATTTACAAAGTATATACGTGTGTTAGAGACTAGGACAGCCAGTTGTTGCGGCGTCCTACAGCAAGTGTAGGTGGGGGGAGGTCTGGTTGAAGACGCTTCCGCTGCCGGTTGCCGGCGCTAGCAGTGTCTGTTTTCCTCTACCTCTTCGTACGCACTACATATTTTCGGACAAGGTATACCTATGACCGGTGCATTATGGTTCCGGAAGTGGCACATATTTTGTGCTTATTCCTGAATCTGACATAAGAATTCTGTTCCTTGATGATTCTGAAAAGGAACTCATCACTTAACAATGAATCTTCATGACCTTCTCCCCAAATGGTTAAACCTTCTTGGACACTTCCGGTCTCTCCCCATCCATCTGTTACACTGCAAGACACCCCTCCCTCCCCCCCCCCCCCCCCCCCTCCCGATACCAGTAAACCGGAAATCATCTACCGGTCGCATCATCATCAACCTATACAGTCACCTACGAAATAAATACCGATCAATGAAGATATCCGCAATATTCACGCGAACAAAGGGAATGATGAAGAACAGATTTCTCGGCAATGTCAGAGAGTAATCGGGTAACTTTAACCCAGCCTCGAATTACATCATGGTCGATTAGATTGAAACGACAGAGTCGAGAGGGAGGGTGGTTTTTTTTTTTGCTCCTCGAAGAAGATGAAGAAAAAAGAAATGAAAACGAGGAGAGAAGTTCTTCTTCCTCTCGCCATATCCGACTGTCGTCACATATCGACGCCTTCACTTTATTCAATTGCTTCACCTACATATAAACCACCCACTCATGAACACATAGAGATCCTCATGTATATATCAACCCCTCAACAGACACTTAGACACTCTCTACTGGCGGCCGGGGGGGGGGGGGGAGGGGGGGGGGCAAACATGTTTTTTCGCTCCACTTCGTTTCCGGTTGTGAGCGATCGCGCCGGCGTCGAAGCTCGCTTCCGATTAACGTCTCTTTGGCCTCTCCATCTTTCTCTTACGATAGTTGGCTGCCACTTGCAACGGCGACGGGGGAGGGGGGGGGGGCTAAATGGGTGTTATAAATTTTGGATACAGTAGTTCTAAGACAATAGAATGAAGTTCCGGTGATAAATATGATTTAGGAGAGTAATTTCGGGGCTTGTCAGGTTACAAAAGAATTGAATTAAATCGGCCAGTTTAATCATTTCGAGGGAGTCACCAAAATTGTGGGTGGGTGGGTGGCTGAGACAAATTTTGGGTTTGATATATTTGGCGCTATTTAAGGAAATTCAGTTGATCAAGGAACGGTCTGTCTCTAATGACGAAAGTGTTTCTAGAAGACGAGATTATTAAGGATGTTGTGCTGAAGAATAACGTCAGGTCAACCGGAAATGCTGCGCTCTCATCGGCTGAAATCCCCTTTGCCCATTCCCCCTTGCACTGTCCTTCCGCATCACTGCCTCCATGGGAAAATCTGAAAAAAAAGAAGAAAAATTAAACGTTAAAATAAATCTTGCGTAATACCATCGCCGAGGTACCATATACGCGGCGTCCAGTCCCGTTCACATTTTGAGTGGTAATTTTTCCCTCATCAAGCATCACGCCCGTGTATTTTATCGGTAATTAAAAGTCAGCCGGGTGTGCAGAGGCGATTGAAATTAATGGTATAAAACGTATCCCGATATCCATCGTCGCGTGAAACTGACGTGCACACAGCGCTTTTCCCGAGTTATTGTGGAGTACGAAAAAAAAAAGAAAAAAAAACCCTCAGCTTCAAGCCGATGGTATAACCAAGGGAAAATATGAAGTGCAAAAAGAAAACGAACGCGTGTGAAAATAATGACCAAAGAGGGGATTTAGCGGAACATTCAATCTGCACCAGGTGACTACTTGAATTTAAAAAAAGTAAAAAAAAAACAAAATACGAGGTATTGAATTTGCGTATAATATATAACGTCGCATAAGCAACCTCGCTTTTCCTTTGCAAGCTTTTCTCACAGAGTGCTAAAGTGAATGTGAAAAGAGGCTCGGGGATTACGAGAACATCATAAAGCCCATGAAACACGTCACCCCAGGAGACGCACAAGTGCGAGCTTAATTAAACGTCTATAAGTACTGGCAAGGTAGGTGTGGAAAAGGTATAGGATGTGGGTGGTAATGGGGCGGTGGTGAGAGTAAGATTGCAGTAGCTGTGAGCTCTATCTGTCAAAGACTTCGATGCTTTTGCCATTTGACTCTACTCACTTTCTATCCTTTCAATGAGCTTGCGGTTGTTGCCAACAAAAGCCATCTCGCTTCCACCGACATGCAGCTCTTTCAGTTAATTGTATTTTCTATACTGAGGCATTTTGCGTATCCACTTACTTTCAGCTGGATCCAATGGTAAAGGCATTTTTCAGCAGAGTAGTTGAATAGCTCTGGCAATTTTTTTAAGAGAAAAATTTCCGGTAAATGGAGATAAATTCGCCGTTTGTCAACCGATTTACTCTCTTAGACAAGTTTTAGAAACTTCAAAGCAGTACAATTTAAATTATGGAGCGCTACAGACCGAAACAACGCGCCGAAATAGTGAGTATGTACATTGAAAATTCGATGGTAAACGATATCGGTGGATGTGCGCACATTTTGTGTGTTCGAAAATGGCGTGAAAAAGGTCTGACTGACTTCTGGTTTCAACAAGACGGAGCGCCATGTCACACAGCAACCCAAACAATGCGGGTGTTGCACCAAAAATTCCCTAGACGTGTGATATCGAAAAGAGGCGATATTGAGTGGCCATCAAGATCGACCGATCAAACCCCTCCCCCCCCCCCCCACACTTTTAGTGGGGTTATTTAAAGAGTAAAGTTTACGCCACCATGCCGAAAACCATTGACGAGCTCAAGACCAATATTCGTGCCGAAATAGCTGCCGTACCGACCAAGATGCTCGAAAAAGTGATGGAGAATGTCCGAAGAGCACAGTTTGTGGTGGTCAATAAAGGTGGTCATTTAATCGATATTGTTTTCAAAAAGTAGTCCACATAAATTGTAAAGGATTGATCTAAATAAAAAAAACAGTATAACTTGCAATCCATGTTTGTTGCGTATGCTGTTTTATCGGCCGAGGATGGCCGGACTATGCAGGTTTGGCCGGCACTTCCGGTTCCTCACGCGCCGATTTTGTCGAGGACTCAGTTTTCCACCGCTCTAGAGTTAACACGTGTTGTGAAACCCCTCCCAGTATTTTTCCCAGTCTCTTTCACCACGTGTTAATTTTAGCCCAGAAACCACCGGATTGTTAATCCGCCCAGAAGATCAACAACAGTCATATATTGTAAATCTACCCAGAAAGTTTTAGTGACTAATTTATAATTAGTTTTCGCCCAGTGCTTACGATAGACTTGAACGGTTTTATTGTAAAAGTTATTGACTTCACTTCGTTAATTAGTGTAATAATAAAGTGAAAAATGACCCAGACGATCGCGCATGCGATTCGTCATTTTTTCTCATAGTTAACTTCCCGAAACGGCAGTTAACTGCGGGAAGAATAAATTCCCTCAAGCCATCTCTCTCGCACTCACGGATAAAATTATATCCGAATTTTAATAGTACAGTCCACTTGCTCAAGGCCATCGAACTATCAATGTTTCCTTCAAAAGTTATTCAACATTCTCATACCAGAGGAACTGATATCGCACCCTGATGTATTGCTCATTGAAGGTACTTGGTCACTGGAGATGGAGAACATCAAAAAAAATTGAGACTTGTGTCTCCGGGTTTCGTGGAATGTCTCAATAGCTGTAGCTATTGAGTTACTTTAGTTGTATTTTATATATTGGAGCATTGCACTTGTCTAGTTCCTTTCAGTCGGATCCAATGGTAAAAGGATTTTTTAGAGGTAAATAAAATGAAAGAGAGAGGGAATAGGAGAGGAAGAACTGAGGGAAAAACGAAGGATGGGGAGCGCGTGTACGTTGGACAAAGTGAATAAAATTCTCGACATTTTCTTGTCATTACTTTGAGGACTCTGGGCGAACAGATACTTGTCAGGGTTAGTCTTTCTCTCGTTATGGTTATTGCTGAGCTCTGGCTCTCTGATGCTTCATTCATGGGATAAATGTAACATCACAAGTCATCTTTTGTGTTGTTTTTTGGTCTTCAGCTGGGGTTAAATGCCGGAGCCAGTAATCGTGACAAGCCCGCCTCATCCCTATGCCTATTATTTTTTTTTGTGGCACTCTACCAAGTACGACGAGTATATAATGGCGCCGCTCGAGTGACGGAAGTCATGAGAATGAAGGAGCGTGGGGAGAGAAAATATTGAGCATATGCTGAATTATTTTATGGAGGCAGCATAAAAGTTTGAGACATACAGTCGGTGGAGATTTTGCAATTATTTCGATAACACGAAATTCAAATTTGCAGCGGAGTGGTAAAAGGAGATAAGTTAACTTAGCTCGCATCTCGTTTTTTGATGCACATTTTAGAAAAAAGGTGGGAAAAATTTTAAGAAAAAATTTCCTTTGAGATCAGCAGGTTTTATAAAGAATTTTGTTTGGTCCCGACGTGCGAAAAAAAGATCTTCGCCCGCACTGCGGGGAGAAAATCTGTTTTTTGTGCCGGCTGAATGGAAAACTATGTTTTAACCACGAGAGGTAAAATAGGGGATGCTGCGCGGAGAATCGCCAGTCGAGCCGACTGCGAGGTTGGTAAGTACGCGGCGAAAGATTCTTCATTTTACGTTCCAAGGTCAAAAAATACTATCATGGAGATTGTATTAATTGAACTTGACTTTGAGATATTTATGGTAAGCTCGACTTGTCGATGAATCGATCTCGTTCCACGACTCAACTACAGACATTATAAAAAGTTCAAAAATTTTTGAAATCCGATTCGTACTTTTAGTATTCATTGTGGCAGTGCCCCAAGCAGCGACCCCGGAACGGCGTCGCTGGGGCGACGGAAGTCGTGGAAATGGAAGAGAGCAAGTGAGCGACATCATTGAGCATATGCTCAATTAAAAAAATTTTAACGAGTCAACTTGAATTTGAGACGTAATTTTGGAAATTTGTGAAAAACTTCTGATTTTTCGGTAATACTCAAAATGTTCCAATTTTGAGTTTTTTTTCGTTAAATTTCTCAGATTTTGCAGTTTTAGCAATTTAAGAAATTTTATGTATTTTTAAATCTTTGAATTTTCTATTTTTTGAAAATTAAAAAACACAAAAATTTTGAGATGAATTCCTAGAGCTTCCTGAAGTTTTGAAATTTCAAACATCGAGGCAATCAGAAACGGTTGACATGAAGATCAAAAGTTCCAAATTGATTTTTTTTTGGGAATTCGGACCAAGTGCTTATGTCTCAAAATTAATGATAGACTTCCATTTGCGTAGTTGAGACATGGAGTGTCTGATTTTATGCTTGTGTAAAAAAAGGGGACCTCAGCTAGGGGCTTTATACCATCAGTAATATTGATAGACAGTGACTCCACTCTCGTCTCTTCATCGCGCAGTTTATCATACCCTAACGAGGCCATTATGCCTCGATTAATCTTCCATATTTATATTAGAACTTAATTATGCCCGCAAAAATAAATATACAAATATGATTGAACAATTTTCCGATGGGGTCTCGTCAAAACTCCACGAGCAAGTTAAACATCCAACCACTTTGTCATTTAACGGTTAACGAAGAGTGAGGAGTTTGCACTGCATTAATATTTTTCATCGTAATTAAAGCCGCGGAGATGAGGTCGTGAGAGATAACGTGAAAAAACAATTTTGTGTTGTTTCAGTGAGAAGTGTTTGCCCGTGAGAAAGGTGATATCAGAAAAGTTTTACTATCCAGATGGGGAATTCGAAGCTTGAACGATGAGATCAATCTTGGTCCGACCTTCGATACCGAAGCTTCGACTTGATAGCTTCGACATAGCTTCATCCCATGTATAAGCCTAGATCAAACCAAGCTTAGTGATATCAAAGACATCCAAGCTTTGTTGGCCCAGCTTGTGCCAGGCTTGGTTCAATCTTAGCGTCCCCAGCGTTGGTCCACAGGCAGAATCCAATCTACGTCCAATATTGGATACATACATACATCCAAGCTTACTAGAATCATCCAAACCCAAGCTTCCGAAACCATGTTGTGCTAAGCTTGGTCCGAGCTCAGCTTTGTTAGCTTTGAATCTTAGCTCTAACAAGCATGAATCTCGGATTGCTCATACCATCTAAACCCAAGCTTCTGAACTAAGTTTGAACTAAGCTGGATTGAAGCACATTTTTCCTAGTTTCGATTTACCGGCTTCAGCGAAATTCGGCTCAATATTGGATACATATATAAATCCAGGATTGCTGCACCACCTGAACCCAAGCTTGGAAACGAATGTTCAACTAAGCTTGGTCCAACGCCAATGCTCCTATCTTCGAAGTTTGAACCAAGATAAATTTTGTAGCTTGGACCAAGATTAATTTCGATGCTTCGACCACGAGAAACTTTGGAACTTGGACAAAAATGAATTTCGAGGCTTGTACCAAGATAAAGTCCGAAGCTTGAATGAAGATAACGTTCGAAGCTTGTATCAACCTACGTAACCAAGCGAGGACGAAGCTTATTCTCTAAGCTGGGATTGGTGTTACATTCGCATGTTCCGCACAGATTGACCGAGGCTTCAAAACAGCTTTACCGAAACTTAGTCAAGCCTCATCCAAGCTTTGATCAAGGTTCATCGCATGGTCAGTTCCCACGTGGGTATTGGTATAAAGTTTCAACCAATGGGAAAGAAAGTTTGAATTGACAATTTTTTTTTAAGAATCGAACAATATTTCAAACAATTTAAATAATCAAAAAATGTTAAAAAATTTATAAATTTATGCAACTAAAAATGAAAATTAAAGAATTAAGGGAAAAAAAAATTAATTAAAAGTTGACTTTATAAAAAGGTGAAAAATGTCAAACATTTTTATCCGCCAACTAAATATATGCCATTTGGGTAATATTACTTTTCCATTAAAGAAAACCTAAGATGTACTTTAACTCCGAGACAAGCTCTGGCCTATTGATATGCAAACGAAGTCAGTGATCGTAAAATTCAACGCAATATCGGCATGAGGCTTTTGCCGCCTAGTGCAAGCCCAGCGCGTTTTACTCCTCAGAATGCCACATTATCCGGAATGATACGCGGGTTTAAACTTCAACTTGCGCGTTATAACGTGAATGCCCCCGCAACGAGGAGTGCAAAAGAGGCGCAAAAAAAAAGACAAAATAATAAAGGGGTAAAAATGCAAAACTGGGTGATGCTCCTATGGCGCGTGAAAATACTCTTGAATAACATTAACACTCAGGAATTATGAAAACCATCATAACGCCATTTTCTCATCCCCCGCATTGAATTTAAATGGCCGAATTCAATTAGTCTCCCGGGATAAACGAAAATTATGAAAATTTTATGGTATTCCGCGATTAAGAAGCTGGATGTGATAAAGAATAAGATAAAATAAAATTCCTTTCCAATAATTCCAATAATTTCCTCAATTTTTTTATAGATTCAACAGCATTCAATAGAAAACAAAAATTTTCTCTCAGTTTCCGATGTTGCAAACACTAACTGTGCTTCTTTTTATGTTTATATTTTCATCTGTCTGACCTGCCTAAAAAAAATTGTTCTCAAAATTTGAAACAATTTGATTATCAATCCTGTTCTTATTTTTCCGATCTTGAGGAAAGTTATTGTAATGGGTCCGAAAATCGAAATTGAAAATTTCACCTGATCTCCACGTTTCATGACCCTTAGAAACGTTTCCGACCATTTTTAGAGAGATGTGTATGTGTGAGCAAAATTTTGTCGAACCATTCCTCTTGACCAAATTATCCGATTTGGGTTTTTTTATACGTCGATAGGTTGTCGCCTAACTTACATCTGATTAGATTTTGAACATAATCGACCCAGCCGTTTTCTAGTCATTAATAAATTGAATTGATTATATCGCTACATCGTGAGAACTGTTAAAGATACGAAATACATTATTCAATGAACGTTGTTCCACACATAAAAACACATATTTGATGTTGCATAACTTTTTTGATAACACCGACCGTTAATTGTTATTAACAAATTCAATTGTTTAAATCGCTCAATCGCAGGAACGGTTAGAGATATGAAGCAAGGTGTTGAATGAAAGTTGTTCCTTCCGCAAAAATACACACTTGATGCTTTATGACTTTTTCTGCTAATACCCATAGTTAATTGTTAATCACAAATTGAATTGTTTATCTAACTCTATTGCAAGAAAGGCTTCTTTTTTACAAATCTTTTTACATTTTAAGAATTATGAACTTGAAATGTTTGGCAATTTTGAAATGTTTAAAAAGTTCATAATATGAGACATCAACTGAAATTTTGTATATAACATATACGGGGGAAAGATCGGGAAGTTATTGGTTCGAGCCGTAGAGGGTCAGACCCACATGTCGTTTATTTTTTTGTACTAAACAACCCTCCATTCGTTTACATCGTGCAACTCCCAATGTAAACAATTCTACAAACATGTTCACCATCCCGAAATACCCGATTTTTTTGTAACTTGTGGTTACCGCCACGCAAACCGTTGAACACCATCAATTCCCCTTTCAGTGTCGCCGTTCCCTTCAAACTTTTCAAAAAAAAAAACAACATTGTGTAATATTCTCACAATATCTATGCAAATGTCCTACAACTGTTTGTACCTGGATCAAACAAATCCCCATTATTTGTCCCAGTACCCGCAACTTATCCATTACATCTATTATATCCATTGCTATTACCCCAATCTGTCAGAAAAAAAAAATTAGGGTGACACGTTGTCATTCTTTTTTTTCCTTTCCTCCGCATCACCGTTATCATCCATTGTATCGATTATTTATCACCTTCTGGGTCCAGCCGCCACCATAAACACCATAAAAATCAGAAATGTGACTGGTGTAGAAAAAAAGAAGGTGGCATTACAGCTGGAGAAGTCATATCGACGAATTTATGACAACATTTAAAACTCGTCTCGTCACTTCCATTAGGAACTATCGACTCCGAGTGTCCAACCCCTCTGTTGGACAACCCCTCAGCAGCGACCAAGAATCTTGCATTGTTGCAGTAACCCTTCTGACTAGGGGCAAAACCGAACATGATTACCATTTACTGCTAATATTGCATTCAGCTATTGAGTCTGTACGATTATGAACTGGATATCTTGTGGTATTGTAATTTTTACCGCACCGATAGGATTTTTTTTTCAGCGTCCTATCATCATTTTTTTTCTTCCGTTTATTTAAGGTCGCTATCGAACATCTACGGTTATATGCGACCACCCTTCTTGACATATCTTCTATGTACATATCAAATACTGTTATTTCTTTTTCTTCATTATTACATGGTATTACATTGTTTGTATCGATTTTTTAAACGTGTTTTAACATGGTGGATTTCAGGAACTTAATTGTTTTCTTGCATCCTTCTGGCGTGTTCAGCATTTTTTTCCACTCCCGCGGGAGTAATGTCTAAAGTTCGTTCAGGTTGGAATTCTGGGCAGTCCATCAGAAGATGGCTGACGGTCAAATCTGCATCACATCTGGGGCATTTTTTTGTGGCTTTCATGGCTCAGGAGGTGACAATGGCTGACGTTGCTGTGTCCGATTATCAATCTGTTAATTGCTATTTCTTCTCTTCTAGTTTTTGGATTATGTTTGGGTCTCTCATCGAAAATATTATCCCTTATATTGTGCAGTTTAGTAGAGATTAACTTCCAGTTTTTTGATTTGTGAATATTTCAATTTTTGAAACCTTTCCGTTTTTTATTTTGATTTTGTAATCACTTCTGCTATTTTTAATTTTTTTAAAGATTTTAGAACATCTGATTTCTGCCAAAAATTTTCCCAAAAAGGCAAAAAAAAAATATTTTTCTGTGTTTTTGTAATGAAAAATGCAACGCTCAATATTTTTGCAATCAAAAAAATACTTGAATTGTATGCAAATATTTTTTTTTCAACACCTCAAATCATAGGAAATTTGAGGCAATCATATTTGGTTAAGACCAGAAGATCCATCAATTGGTGGTTCGGCGGGGGATGCCTCATACATAAATAACTGTGGATGTGCAAATAAATTACTAAATAAATAAACATATCTGAAAAATATATTCAGTTCGCATCCGAATATAATTCCAATATATCTCCATGCACATATACATGTCCTCTATGAAAGACATCTACGGTTTGTTTCGATAAGCCGCAATACTCGGAACTCGTTGTACCTCCTTGACTGAAAAATATGAAACCATATGAAACAGTTAATTCGATAAAGAATTTTCGCGCTGTCCTCAGTGGACTCGTTCGTCCCGGGCCCATAAATAAATGCAATTCTCTCTGGCTCCTTCTTTCTCATCCTCATTCCCCTTAACACTCCCCTCGTCATATCGACGAATTTATCGTCGAGATCCCGTTGAATTCTGAGAGCTCCCCCCCCCCTCCCCCCACCACCACTCCTACCCCTGAGATTGTTTACGATATTGACTCTTCCCTTTTATGTTAATTCAATGTCCGAATACTAGCAGTGACATACGCACACTAGATTCCAACCCATTCTCCCCGATGTAAATTCCATTGGCTGCTCCAACTGGATTTTCAGTGCTCGACACACCCCGAAATATCGACGAATTTACGAGGAAACCGACTCTTCAGCCGTGAACTCGAAAATCCCCACGTCAAGTTTCCCCCTTCCCCCCCCCCCCCCCCCCACCGCCACCACCCCGTTGGCTCACCCCAAAATGCGTTGCTATGCTAATTGGTGCAATTAGCATAGGAAGTGCTTGGCTACCTTTCTGAATGTCAAGCCCAAGAGAAGTCAGCAGAGACTGTATGCCCTACGTACATATCTACAATTCACTGTCACCTTGGTTATTTGCACATTTCCATTTTCTATTCTATGCTATGGTACTATTGCTCCTAAAGTGCCTATATTTGTCGTACAATCGGCCGCAATTACCACTGCTACCTGCAAACTACCGGAGTTATATCGCGGCTGATGTGTCGACGTGTTCATGCAATTTACGGGGTATTTGTGAATTTATTATGTGTGTGGGGTATAACGATGTCAATTCATTTTGTTACGGCGAGGGGGAGGGGGGGGGGGTCTTTTCAGGCCAATTTGAGGTGGCTGCAGTGGGTATTTCTATGGGAGGTATTCCAGAGTGTTTGATCATTTGTCTTATTATGGAAATGGAGGTTCATGGAGGAATTAGTACTGTGTTCCATAAGCGAGATCGGCTTTGAGAAAAAGTAAGTGCGTACGGGCTCCATCTCTGCTATCGCCTCCCCCCCCCCCCCCCCCCCCAGAGCGCTTGTCTCCTTTAGAAGTTGAATATCTTCGATGTAAAACATCAACAATGTCTTTGATTTCCTTCAATGACCGTGTGGTCAGAGCGCTGTTCTTTGGCACATGAGGTCCAAGGATCGAAGCCTCGTACTCGAGCTCGATTTCGATTGTTATCGATAATCGAGATTTTTCCTTCGACTTTCGAGTTTTCGAATTCGATAATCGATTTATTTTTCTGGTCGAAGCTCTCAATTATTTATATAGGCTAGTTCCTTGCCGGTGGCCGCTACGCGGCTACATGCATTTCCAAATGCGATTTCGATTTCGATTTTTATCATGGCATCGATAATCGAGATTTTTCTTCGATAATCGAGTTTTCCTCGATAATCGATTTATTGCGATTCTCATTCGATTTGTGGTCGAAGCTCTCAATTATATATAAAGACTAGTGCCTTGCCGGTTGCCTTTATTTGTCTGCATTCGAGTTCGATTTCGATTGCGTCATCGATAATCGAAATTCTTTCTTCGACTTTAGAGTTTTCGAATTCGATAATTGATTTATTTTCTTGGTCGAAGCTCTCAATTATTTATATAGATATAGATACCTTGATGCTATATCGCTCTCCCAACCCTAAATTCACCGAACTGTTGATGCAGGAACATAGGTTTGGCTAACTCGCATTGAGTCGGAGTATGTCGATTTGTGTATGAAAAAATGAAGGGCGGTTGTTTCCATTTTTTGACATCTTCATTGTAATTCAAATGGAATAACACCCCAAATGAGGCTGGTGCGTAGGAATTGTCGAATTTAACATGGCAGTATTGCCCCCCTCCGTGTGTAAAATCAGTCCGCCCTAGTGACTCTGGTACACTTAATTGGCAAGTATAATTAGAACGGTACAGAGCAAGTGGCCAGTGTCGATCGTCACTGTCTCCCTATCTTGCTCGATCACCCGTCATGCGGTTACGCGTATATCCGATGTTATATCCAGGCGAGTGGAGTCAAAATCTAGTGGTCGTGGAGGGCGGCTGAATATCTCCTGGAAAATCGAGGACATTCGTATGTAAACTTGGACGTGGATACAGTTGCCACAGCTTCACTCACGCACAATATACGTCCAATGGCGGTGTGCCTCTGTGGTTTTCACTGTTTGCAGATGAGGCTTTCGCGGCATTGGGGGGCTTCCGGAGGATTCGGGTAGATATGGTATGGATCTTGATATAGATTTCTTAGCCACAGCTGGTGGTGGCCAAACAAAATTTTTTGAGGTTTAGCTCGGTCATTTATTGATGTGAAACATCTAATGCGGCGCAGGGATCGGAAAAATTTTCGCTCGGGATAACCAATTTCCGTGCCAAATATATATAGGTATACTCCACTGCTTACTCATCGCCCCCACTCAAAGGCGATGCGCACAAGTTGTATGTACATATCAGGATACGCTGCGGCGTTTCAAAAAACTTTGAAAAGATTTGGAACATTTTTTAACAAATTAGAAAATTTTTGAAACAATTTCTCAAAAGGTTGACGAAATTTGGAGAAGTTTTGAAAAAATTTGAAAAATTTTCAATAAATTTTGAAAAATGTTGGAAATATTTGGAAAAATTTTGCTAAAACTTGAAGATATTTGGAACACTTTTCGAAAAATTTGAACAAAAAAATTGGCAAAGATTTGAACCAATCCTACTTTGACAGAAAAAAAATTCTCAATTCTTCGAAAAAAGTCTGTAAAAAAACTCAGCAGCGATTTTCAGTGCCCACAAAAAGCGAATTCTCTCATTTCAGCAGCAGATTTCCCATTGTTTGGAGGGATTTGAAAAAAAAGTACACATTTTAATACGGTACACTCGAAGCTTTTCATATCACAACATAAGCCCGCAGTATAGACTATACCCATTGGAGGGTCATACATCGTTTGTGTGTCCGGGGCGTTACATTGACTGATTGAGTGGCATTGAATTGAATCGAGGGCTGATGTACATGGGTTGGAAACTGGCAAATGCCCTGAGGCCACCATTCCACCGGTATTGCAATACCCAAATGCAAGAGATAGCACGTGTGTTTCAGCGTTAAATTCATCGTCAACCAGCGGGTGGCTCTGCTGGGTTTTCGCTCACTCAGCCCCCCCCCCGCATTTTTTTTATCCTCAATTTTACTAATTTTTTTTTTCGGAGGAGACAATTGCACAGGCAAATGCAATTACACCTGAGGCGTTTGGCTGAAAACTTTTGTGGTTGATATTAAGACGGGGGAAGAGGATGTTCTTATCTCAGCAGAGTGACCTGCAAGCTTACTACACACCATTCACAAATTCAGGTACCTATTTTCAAAATTTTTGAAAAGATTTTCAAAATTTTTTTTAAAAATTGCAAATTTTTTTTTTAAATTTCAAAAAAAAATTTTTTGAAAAATTTCAAAATTTTTAAGAAAATTTTCAAATTTTTGAAGCAGGACCTTCGCGCTTGTACCTACAGAAAAATTGACAAAAAATGATGATATCTCAGGGTTCAAAATCCCGAAGTTTCACTTTACTTGCACGTGGTGGTCCCTTTTCCCGATATTGTCACCCAGCATCCGCTTTTTACCACCCTCAATAATTTTTCCAATCTTCTTTTTTTCCATACCAATGTAGGAGAATATTGCGCAGGCGAACGCAATTACACCTGAGTAATAGGCGCTGGGCTCATACAGTTACCGGCGATTGTGGGGAGTTGCGAGGGGGAGGAGGGGGGGGGGGAATGAGAAATGAAAGGGTAGTGCGTTCAATCCATCTGTAAACTGTCCACTTTGATGGGACGACAATCACACCCGCTGTAACGAACATACCCCACCTCTTTTACACCAAACCACCCGTACACACCATTCCACTATGGTCATATACGGTTGTCCATTGTCTCTCGGCTCGTGCAACGAAATTGTATGCAGCTAAATTTATCGCACTCAGTGTCCACACCCTCTCGAAAATGAAGATCACTCGGTGATTGCGATGCTTTCGACGCTGATAGATGACCGGGATTTGGGGGGGGGGGGGGGTTGGTTTTTTGTTTTTGTTGGGCTCCATCGTTATTGGGCGTCATGATGGATTTAATGATTGCATGAAGCCCGGTGAGTGAACGAGTTTAATCGGAATGCGGGAGGGGATGGATGAATCGACATGTTATATTGTTGTTTAGAAACCTCGTCCAAAGTTTGTAAAAAAAAAAAGGAATTTTTTGGTAGAGAAATCTATGTGCGATACAATTTTTTTTCCGAAATCTTTACTATTTTGAGATAAGACGGAAACTTTATAGGTCCCATTTTGACGAACATTTGGTACGCCCTAAGTGGCGTGAAGGTGCGTCGATTGAGTAGTCGGCCCAGGCCAAAGGGATGGGTGTCCAGTAGTCCCTATCGAAGATGCTGGAGAGCGCCTAGAAAACAGAGGACCGAGGAAACACACACACACACACCTACCCCCCCCCCACCCACCCACACACACACATACCCGCCTACGCACACACACCCAGCCACCCACACACACATACACACACATGGAAAATCTGTCACAAGCCTGTAAAACATCGAGAAAAGTAAAAATTTCATGATTCTGAGACCCACAATTTTCAAGCTCATTACTATAACTTCCCCAGATCGACAAGTTGAAAATCCCCGCCACTTGACGAATCCATCAACTTGACACTTGCACGAGCAACAAGTTACTTATTTCTCTCTTCTCGCACTTTGAAATACACACCGACCTAGATAAAATTTAGTGGGCACTAAAAGTTTCATGGGTACATCTACGAAAGTGGTGGCATTCATCTTGTGAAATGGCTGCTTCTGTCACCCAGTTAAGGGCCAAGGGAGTGAGTATAAGAGGAGGGCAAAATTCAAATATTCGGATATTTATATTCAACTGTCTCGGGAATGATTTGAAGACTTCTGCAAGTCCTTTTTCCTCCTTACTCCTTCTTAAGGAAGGAAAAAAACGAAAATTCAACCTCCAAACTCCTTGACATCCCACGAAGTGGCGCACAATTTATGGTAATGCACGGTGAATTGATTTCTCATGAAATATTAAATTGTACAATTTTCAAGTACTTATTGATATACAGCGGCTCATGTTGATTACCGAGTTTATGAATTTTTTTGCATGTGGGTATAATTAAATTTAATGATCCAACTGTCGTCCGATGCCCTTCAACTTTCCCTGGCGCACTCCAACGCCTCCTCCTCTCCCCCCCCCCCCCCCCCCAACCCCGGCATTTCCCTATTTTCAGTTGCAGTAACGCGTCATGCATTATGCAAAATGCAGCCAGTCGAGTGGATAATCTCAATATCATGAATTATGCGTCACTACGACAGTTGGCATTGTTATTTCAATCGTATGGTCTTTTCTGTATTTATAGTTTCAAAAAGTATGTTCGACATCTTGATGGTATGTATATCGAATCCAGCCGATATTGTCATTTTTAATTTCCCGACAGGGGGAGCCCCCGATTTAGGAAAATTGTTTCATGACATTTCTGACCATTTTAGACCATTTCTAACAAGATGTATGTATGTACGCGTGTGTGTGTATGTGCCGGTGAACGCAAGTTATGCGTTCGAGATGATGTATGGTGCAATCGAAGCGTCTTGGTGATCTTCAAAGCTGATTAGATTTTGGATGGAATTGGTCCAGTACATATATTGTTATTAACCATTTCAATTGTTTATAATGTTCTACTGCATAAACTGTTAGAGTTAGTGCAAAATTCATATAAGAAAAGTTGTTCCCCATATGAAAATACGTATGTTATGTAGAATGACTTTTTCCGATAATTTGCATAACTAAGGAGGTATGGCCGTCTCAACAATTATGTATGTAATAAGTGAATGAATGAACCCAGCGCTGTCATGAAGGTCTCAATCGAAACATTTCCGTGCAGAATCGAGCGGATTACATTTTGGATGGCATTTGTGCAGTATATGCAATGTTATTAACAATTGCAATTGTTTATACTGTTCCACTGGGTAAAATATTAAAGTTATCGTCTTTATTGCGGCCGCAGCCCTTTCGGCGTCTCACTCCCACGCAAGTAACGCGCATAAGTCTCATCCTCATGCTCACCATGCGTCTACTTAAATATTCATAATGATCTGCTTCATAAATGAGTCAGTTTAGAATTCTCAAATCTGCAAGTTTTCATTATGACACTAATAGGGGTCACCCTGATTAACCGGGCTATATTGGAGAAGAATAAATTTAGTACTCTGTGCTGAAATACCAAATCGGGAAGTTTTGTTTGTGCGCCGAACGGGGCGTACTTTAAAAAGTTCATTAATTAATTTCCATCAAACCAATTGTAATTGAGATAGTAATCACGCGTTGGGTGAATCTTGAAATTTACATCGGGCCAGCGTGACGACGCGTGCACAAGGGGAGGTGCATCTGTAATCGTGCCGCATGTGCGATCACGGGGAGGCTCAAGAGGGTGAGCCCATAGTGAGCCCTATATATATACATATATATACGTACGACTGCTACACCAGTGTATACACACAGGTATTTCGGATGTTAGTGTGCATTGAACGTTACGCTATATGCATAACGATTATATGCCTATTAGAGATGTACAGTGGCTCATGTATATACATGCACATATGTGCATTACTCTACATGGCCTATATCTCATGTATATATGTAATGCGCGTACGGGTTAGAGGGAGTGGGTGGGAGGGGGGCGAAGGAGAAGGGAGTGGGTGGGTGGGGGAGGAGGGGGGGGGGGGGTGGAACGGTGTGCCTACCATTACCAGTATTGATGAGCAGATGACCAAAGGAATTGGTTCAGCACGTGTGATTGATCCCGCTGATCTCCCTTCGCCACTGCATCCCAGATGCTAATCTTCGATCGATGAGCGTATGTACTGGACTGAGCCAAATTGCGTTATGCTATTGCTTCCTTCGGCCCAAATGGACTGATAAAAATTCCATGGGTAATTGAGGATTGATTGAGTTTGTTTGTTTTTCTGATCAATTCAATGGAAGCTCTAGGTGACAGCATCCTCAAATCTGTAATGTCATGGACCAGAAGATCTTCCCCCTTTTGCCTTTATCAATTGCAATTACAAAGTGTAATTATCTGCTAATTTGTGAGGCTCTTAAATTATTACATAACTTAAGCGTCAATTTTAAATTGTTTAGAAGCATTGACCGAAAATTATATATATATATATATATATATATATATATATATATATATATATATATATGTATATATATATATGTATATATATATGTATATATATATGTATATATATATGTATATATATATGTGTATATATATATATATACGCTCAATGTTTATCTCCGGCCTAACGGGAGATTCGATAGTGAATTTATTATCTTGTGATGCAATGGGATAAATTGTGGTCGATAGAATAGCTAGTATATCATCTAATAATTCAATCACCAGGTGAGGAGATTATGGCACGTGCCTGTTCGCACGACTGCTCCACTTTCAATGGCCGCGCGATCTAGCCCCAGGGTTATAGTGAGAATTAAATCTCTTGTGTAATTCTATTGACAGTTTATTGTGAAAACTGGTTTTAAAACTTCACTTGTTCTTTCAGCAATCGGGACGAGTAAAAAAAAAACTACTGAAACTATAACGCGAAATTGTTGAAGTAATTGACTCAATAGAATAACACGTTTTAAATCTTGTAGAAAAAAAAAAATCTTGTAGAGATTTTTATGCTAACATTTTTGAAAATCTAGGTTTGAAAATTGGAAAAAAAAAATTGGTAAGCCGATTTACTTCCTCTGAATGCCTATTAAGCAAATCTTATTCCGTTGAACAGAGGGGCCTGAAATCTGAGCTGTCTGTAAATTGAGTGCAAAGCTACCGTTGATTGATTCGAAATCAGATCACCACTGGGCTCAATATCCGGCTGGTGCATCCCCTGGATAGTCCCGAGTGCATCCTCACAGCGTTTCATGTACAAATGACAGTAAACCGTGATCTAGCCGGCTCTCCCTACACGCCAGGGCGTTTTCGGGGAATTTAGAACGGGGATGCTGCAAATGAATTACGCCAAGGATTTGCGTTGCTAGGGGACAGATGCATGAGTATTTAACACCTTCTGTACGGAGCAAAATGGAAAAATCTAAGAGAAAATAAATGGGATGACCCTCGACGGATCGAACTATTAATGGAAATGGAAATGGTTGGCTCATGAAATCTTCATGACAGTTTTATCATATCGGTCAGAGGTTTTACAGGAAAATGTTGTAAGAATTTTTTGTGGAAAATTTGATTTTCTACAAAAATGGTTATATGCATTTTTCCCCCAAAATTATTCGTTTACGCAAAATGTATAGAAAACTCTAAAAAAAGAGCTAATTGCCATCCGCGGGGAAGGCGAGGATGGCAAGCCCGTGGAGGAGAGTGGAACCACGGCGTGTAAACTATCTGACGCCGCAAAAGTTATCTGACCTCATCTGGGAGTAATGAGATATCAATGAAAATGTGGGGTTAAAAAAAAATCCTCCAATCACCTCATCATCAAATTTTGGCGGGAAATAAATTTTGAATGAGTTCATTTTGAAATTACAAATTGACCGAAATTGTTTTTCATTGTTTTAGTTTTTCCATTATTCGTGGCATTGATGTATGTTGTAACGGTCGATTATTGTGTGTCGAACACCTCTTGTCACTTTGGCGCACTGGATTTACGTATTGTACGGTTTAATCACATGTGCGTGACAGACAACTGATGTAACAATTGACATTTCGAGTGTGAGTGAATTCTAGTCTATATTGTTTATGTGGTCAAGTGTATTTCTTGATGGAAATATTGTTGCGATGATTAATTTTTTGGATCGTTTGTTTGTGGAATTAGTTATGAACTTGCCATTTTTTTCAAAAATGCAGAAACTTGAATTTTTTTCAGAAGATGTATAGTAACTTCCATGTTTTGCTTGGGGCAAATTTGGATTAGCGGGCATGCGAATTGACTGTGTAAAATAGCCCAATGAATATTTAATAAAATGGCTAATTCCCATGCTCAAATTATTTTCCCTCACCTTCGTAAATGCGCGTTAGGACATTGACAAAAAACGAGTGCAGATGATATGTGCAACGCTCGCCCTAGCGAACGTCAATGCCAGATGCATTGCAAAACCTGTAAAAAAAAAAGTGAAATAGGATTGTGCCAGTTGACGAATGTAATGTCAATGCCCGCCCCTTTGTCACAGCATTAAAATAATTTTTATCCTAAAAATTCACTTCACTGGCACGTCGGACACACGTCAAGATGAATTTATTTTTGTTTCACCAGTCCCCAAGTAGTTTTTCCCACCCGTGCACTCGACAATGTCTCTTCCTCTTTCGACACCCGAATTTTTTTTAACACCCCCCCCCCCTCCCGCCCCTCCCCCCGCCACCCCCTTTTTTCACGGTTGTAGTAACGATTTAGCCCTTACGACAAAAAAAAACCTATAGCTGTTGTAACACACATAGGCGAGTGGTGGGCTTTTAAATTTTCAACCCTAAAAGTGTTTTACGGTTGGTATCACCCATTGATCGAATTTAGAAGTGATGTCGGTAGTGATCGGGTGACATAGCTTTGACATCCGGATGTACTGATTTTACAACCAGTACACGCGACGGAAACGGATTCTGGGAAATGAAATTTCAACTGAGGGGTCCATGCAATTGCAAAAAGTCGAGATGAGATGAGTCGAATTGGTTGGGCTGAAGGGGTTAAAAAATCAAGGAGAAGGGAAAAGAGGGGTGCACAAGGAGGGTGGTTTGTCCAAAATTCGCTCTTTTTTTTGGTGATGGAATGTAATTTTTACCTTCCCGATGTTGCGGGAAGTTATTGTAATGACTCCTAAATCGATGTTGTTCATTTCGATTCGTAACTAGGGTTCTAAGTATACAAAAATGCTTCGCGTCGTAACCACCCAGTTGCCAACTAAAAAAAAAAGAAAAAATGGGATAACTGATATGTTGATCACTCCTATAATTGACACTAAGATTTTTTTCGCATAGAAAATAATTTCAAATTTTTATATTTTTTTCCACTGAATAATTCAAGCCGCCTGGTGGAATCACTTCAGCTGGAAATGATAGGGTAATAGTGACCAGGTTCATGCGTCTCCGATTTCTGCAAGTCAATATACGAACTGAAATGTTATACCTTAGGGAATGAGTTGGGTATTGTGAATACAGTGGATCTAGGTTTCCAGGTAAACACTGGTTTTTCTGGCTAGTCGATGAATTTCTCACATTGGCGATATTGAAAACGTATGAATGCTACATCTCGAGTTTCATGACGATTGTCGGAAACTAGATATTCCTAGAGAATTTTTATAGTAATTTAATGGACTTTTTTGTCTGGAGATAAACTTTTTCATTTACACTTTAATCACACACGCACACACACATAAACACGTCGACACCCACCCACCCATCCCCACACACAGCCACCCACCCACCCATCCCCACACCCAGCCACCCACCCACCCACCCCGACACACGCGCACCCACCCACCCACCGACCCACACACACACCCTCACATACACACCCATCCACCCACCCACACACACACACACACCCACCCCCACGGAGGTAACCACCCTCACAGACCCAGCCATCCACCCGCCCCCATAGAGCCACCCACCCACACACCTCCACCCACCCACCCACACACACACACCCACGGAGGTAACCACCCTCACAGACCCAGCCACCCACCCGCCCCCCCAGAGCCACCCACCCACACACACACACACACGCACCCACTTTCACACACACTCACCCACCCACTCACACGTCGACAACTTATTGGTTCGATCCATCGAGGGTCACACCCACACGCCATTTATTTTATTCCCTGTGTACTTTTCTCACAAGGATAACGATACAATAATGAATCCCATTAGGCACGTTTAATACTCCAAAATTCGTTTCAACTGGTGGTTCTTTAGACAAGAAAAATTCACAACTACCCTGAGATATTATCATATAGTTCGATCGAGCTCACTAGGAGGTCTTTATCCATCTTCTTCAACGAGCCAATGTTTCATTGGCTTGATGGCCATAAATAACATAAGCAACGGGTGATTTGCATGGCGGCATGGCCAATCGTAAAATCGAACCTCATGTCTTAATTCGTGGTAAGCGTTCGGTTTATCCTATTATCATGCATTGGATTATTATGCGCTAACACGCGTGGGAGTTTTCTTTACGTTAGAATATTGTTGACATGGTAATTCAGCAAGTGTCATGGGGCTAACGAAAATCTATATTTTATATTGCAGATTCTTCTGGCAACTCGCTTCGCCATTTATTAGATGAACGTATTGCTAAGCTGAAGTACGTAAATTCTCCACGGGCTAAGTGCTGATGTTGCTTCTATTTCTTATAAATTCACTGCGGCATTACGAAATTCCAAATCCATTTGCAAGCTTTTGTACGAGATCCCATCGCAATGTGCGAAAATTTGCAAGACGCAAAAAAAAATATATTATTTAAATACACTTTCGAAAAAAAACCCAAGATAAAAATCAGAAAAAAATCGCCAATAAAGAAGTTCGCATCTTCAGTCGACACACAAAATTTCCCATCGATTGAAAGAATTTTAGAGGCAATAATCACAGGTGCAGAAAGGCATTAGCAATTACCGAAAATGACAAAAAAATCCCATTATGCCCCAACCACCCCTAAATTGCCTACAATTTAAACTTTATGTATTTTTGATGGCGTTCGCTCATTAGTATTCCTATAAATATTTTTTTACGATTTAAAAGAAAAAAACCCTGGACCCTTTTCACCCTTCTGTACCTAAAAATTGCACTCACCCCAAAGTTAAGCTCAACAATCTCATGGACAATGCTTAAAAATGAAATATGCAAGTTGCTGTTGTATTTGAAATCCATAAAAGTGAGGGATGAAATTTGTAACTCACTATTTTCATGATAATTACATTGTTAATTGGCAAGAGTTGGCATTTCAATTCTCTCCCCCCTTTTCACTCACACTAGGCAAGAAAGAGATCTGAGAAATTTCGCTTCGAGCTCAGACGATTCTTTACGACTTGGGTATTTTTCGAGTGCTAAAATATAATAGGATGTGCCATAGTATAATGCCATTTGCAGCCCCTCCAGTCGCCCCATGATGCGCCCCAGGAGGCTTAAAACAGCTAATTGTTATTCTCGGAGGATTTGAAGAAGGGAAAGAAAGAAATTAATGTGAGGGGAAAATTACGGATTAGAGTCTTCCATTGGTCATCGCGAAAATTTATGCTTTTCAATCTGATGCATACACCGCTCCCCTACCCTCACAAATCGACCTACCTACACACATCGACCCACTCACACCCACTTATCCACAGACACCCACCCACATACCCACAATCACCCACCCACTCACCCACACACACCCAGCCACCCACACACACCCACTTACCCACACACACCCAGCCACCCACCCACTCACCCACACACACACGCGTAAAGACTAATACACACTAAATGTTAAAATGGCCCACACTTTTGAAACTAAATAGGGGCAGACGAGGAATGATGGGACGTGCCATGAAATGGAATATACGGCGAATGATGGTGCCGCCTTGACCGTCCCATATATTACACCATCGATTCGGGCGGGTCCAGATTTTTCGACTTAGATAGTGGAGGATGGGGCAAAACGGGATATAATTAAATAAGGAGTGTGAAGAATCACGGAAGAGGACACTTGCACAAAATGGGATACGCTGCATAATGGGAGGCGGTGTGTCCCATTATGCCCCAGCACCATTTTGCCCCATTCTCCTTTACATATAACCGATTACTCGCGTGGGCTTAGTTTGGTCCAACCACATCACGTAATGTTGCCGGCAAAATAGTAATAATCATGCCATAAATTTGGATAATCACTCGGTCTCAATGTGCATATTGACCTCCTTTTTTTTCACCATCCGATTGAATGATAATGAATAAAATGGCAATAGATTTTCATGGCGCAATTACAGCAAAAAAATAGGTAATGATAGTTGAATAGCTATCTGTCGGCTGTTATGAATCATGTAGCAGGTGACTTCGTTCCTAGCGTCGTTTTCCCACCGATGTACAATGTACATCTTGTCCACCCGGTAAGTAATTTTATCCAACAGTTTTGCGCAACTCTTCACCCAGGAGTTACGATATTCTCAGAAATCATTTCTGCCTGGAGGAATGGCAGTCATGGACGTGTTGGTAAAGCGTTTATTGACGTTCAGGATAAATACTTGATATATATGACATATGTGGCTGTATGGAAAAAATAGAGTTAATTTTAGTATAGAAATATTTATAGTGAGCGTTTTGGAATAGAGGAGAGTATAAATTATTAAGCCAAGACACTCCTTGTGTGTCGCCTAACATAACGACGAAGAAGAAAAATAAATGGGCAATATACGATAAACTGAGCTCCATAGAGATATTTTGTGTTGAATTGAAGATATCAAGTCTTTCTATCGATACCTCTATCGATATCTGTATCGATATGTCTATCGATACCTCTATCGAAATCTCTATCGATATGTCTATCGATACGTCTATCGATATCTCTATCGATATCTCTATCGATATCTCTATCGATATCTCTATCGATATCTCTATCGATATCTGTATCGATACCTGTATCGATATGTCTATCGATATCTGTATCAATACCTCTATCGATATCTGTATCGATACCTATATCGATATCTGTATCGATACCTCTATCGATATCTGTATCGATACCTCTATCGATATCTGTATCGATACCTCTATCGATATCTGTATCGATATCTGTATCGATACCTCTATCGATATCTGTATCGATATGCCTATCGATACCTCTATCGATATCTGTATCGATATTCAAATATTCATTTTTGGGGAGACGGACAAAACGGGTTTCGAAAATACGCAATTTTAACCGTGCGGAAATTCAGACATTTCTATCAGGAAGTTATCGCTCCATTCCTTAAGGACCACTACCCTATCCCGTTTATTACAGTAATAAATGGAACAGAATTATCGAATATATAGTGAAGATTGAACTTGGAATTAGTGGCATCACACAGAGCCCTATATCTTCATTACGGCATTGAGGTGGTGCATAAGTCACACCACAGGGGTCTACCCATCCGACGGATTTTAGCCACCCTTGTAGATACTCAAGCACGTAGGGTGCGCTCATATGCAGACGCATAATAACACCACAATTGCACTCAATGACTTTTCGTTTGTGAGATTCCACATATTTTTCACTTTGATGTTTTCCGATGCGCAAACAACGTTTGTCAATATTCATATCTTCATGTGCATTCTTTATTTGACAATTTGTTCGATGGTAAACAGTCCGGAAATCAGAGATGTCTTCATTGCATGTTTCTTTCGTGATTGCTATTTTTACGATACATAAATTGTACCGTAAAAGATCAGTGGAAAACTGTTTTGGTACCACGTGACGTCAAATGCGACAATTTCATGGGTTTAAATTCAGGAGAATTAATGGAGAAAATTTTAATTTCATTCGTTATTAGATCTCATATTTTCCGAACCGTATAGAAATACGCGGAAAGAAAACCATAAAGTGGCTTTCATGCCCATCAAAAAAGTACGGATGTCTTTTTTTTCAAGTGTTTGGAAGCCAAGTAAAATCACGAAGGTCCATTTCAAGCTGGACAAACGAACCCCAGTACGCTTACACTACGTTTTTTTACGTATGGCGAAGCCCCATGGTATCACGAAAAAATTCGCCAGCTATAGTTTATAAAGGTTTCGGAAATTCAATTTCGGGCGTCTGCTCCAGGACGAGTGGTCAGCACAACAATGAGGGGTTGAAATACATTTATTACCTCAATTTTTGTTTTCTCTTTTGTGGAGGTTATATTGGTAACAGAAGATTGCTTTCAGAGTGTCTGGGCTTTTACTCTTTTCTTCTTCGTAAAACACGGTCATGATTTTAATCCACTTGGCAATTTTTAACTTGCCTATAGGGTGAGATTTGTGGCAACCTCGTGCGCATATTGATGTGTGTGTGTGTGTGCGGGTAGGTGGGTGTGTGGGTGGGTGGATAGGTGGGGGAGTGGGTGGGTGGATAGGTCGGGGAGTGGGTAGGTGTGGGTGGGTGAGTGGGTAGGTGTGGGTGAGTGGGTGTGTGGGGGGGGGGGGGTTGTTATTTGTGTTCATTTTTCAGGATGATATGAATATAATTGCAGAAATTTGTGGGAATTCCGCAGTTTTGTTTTTTTCTGCATTTCGAAAAATGTCAAAATTTTCTAAATTTGCGGCTTTTGGAATTTTTGGAGATCTTATATTTTTTTTTCTCATTTGGTATTTTTTTGAATTCCCTGTCGTTTCTCTAATGTATTCATTAATATGATTTCCGTTGGCTCTTTTGTCGACGTAATACTGGTAACAGAAAATTGTTTCCAAAGGGGGTTGGGGTTTTTTTTTCTCCTTCGTAAAACACAAACGTGATTTTACCTTACTTTTCCATAATGAAAGCACCATTGCGATCCATAACAATGTTGTTCAGGTCTCTGAGACTCTGAACCCAGCATATTGAGTTAATGAAAATTATTTTCCACTCTTGAGAGCCATTGTCGACGAAAGAGGCTTCCCTTCGAGCCGATCAATTCATCCTCGAGGGTGAGCACTATTAAATCATTCAATCATGAGTATGCATTACAAAATTTATTTGTTCGTTATTCACTGATGCATCAAAATGGAAGAAAAATAAAATACATTTCCCTTTTTTTTCATGTTTAATTTTTTTTTTTCAATTTTTGGGCTATTTGAAATTTTTGACATTATGTAAATTCTGGGCATTTCCGAAATAGTTGATTTTTCAAAAGTTGTGGAGATATCTAAAATTTTGTATATTTTAATATTTGTGGGCTGAGGTTTCCGCATATAAAGAGTTACAGAGTACCCCCTCCACGCGTCCAATAGGCGTGTCCACAGAGAGAGAGAGAGAGAGAGAGACATAACATGATGGTTCGAGTGAGGATCATTGACACCTAACCTCCCCGAAACTTTTATATTACATCGTCCGTCAGCCCGGGCGCAACGGAATGCCGCGAAAGGGCCCTACCCCTCAAGCGCAGTTCCTACCGTGACGTGTGGTGGGGACGCATTCCCCTCCGCTCGCTGGCGCCCCGGAACTTACAGAGTGGGGGGTCACGGGAAGCCCACTGTAAAAGGAATATCAAGTTGAGAATTCTTTATGCTCCCTCCCTAAGTTCGAGCAATACTAGACCTCCCTTCCAAATTTTTACGGAATTACGATGCTGCAGGTTTCCGCGACTTCGCCCCGCCATATTGAATCAACGAAAATAATTTTCCAGTCTCCAAGAGCCATGGCCAAATGAAAGAGGCGTCCCTCCGAGTCGATCAATTCCCCCATGGAGAGTAAGTACTATTAAATCATTCAATCATGAGTATGCACTACAAAATGCACTCATTCGTTATTCTCTGATGCATAAAAATGGAGGTAAAATAAAATGAATTTGCCCAGTTGGAGAGAGAAGTTGAATTCGATGGTGCGTTCATAAGTCATTGGAAAAGGGTAACACACGGTGATATGACGCATGAAAAAAAAGAGCGGGAGGTAAAGAGAGTACGTTTGAATAAAAACGGAAAAAGGATAAAAATGCACGCAACTGCAGAATGATGTTGACTGCAGCGGAATAACGTGGTTCTGAAATCGCTTTGCGTCTATAATCCACTTAAGGTTAAACTGCATATTCAGACTATTGCAGCAACCTGCGGCTCTTCGCTCGTTTTTTTTTTCTATAGCCAAGCAGATATAGCGAACATTGCGGAGCAAAGTGAATTTGTAGCCAGCGATGCATTGCTGGAGGTACAAATGTGTTTATTCCAGGCGCAGAAGGGCAGAAGTGCAGGAGTTTGTGCTGGAGACAGCTGAGTGATTCATGATTACTCCTTGGTCAATGATATACCAATAGTGTACTTGTTATGGTAGAGCGGTTTCTCTGTTTGTGATTTTGGTCCAACATTTTTTTTCTAACTTCCGGATATAGGGAAGTTATTGTAATTCCCTCGACAATTAATTTTTTTTTTTTCATCGGACGTTTCAAGGTTTTTCCAATATTTCTAGACTATTTCAAACAAAATGCCTGTCTGTGTGTGCAGCTAGGTATGTATGTGGTCCAATTTCCCGCCCACGATTTCTCGCGACTGAATTATGCGATCGAGGTTCTGAATGATTCGACCGAACCGTCTTCACCTAACTTAGGTCTGCTTAGATTTTGGATAGAATTGGCCAAGTACATATATTGTTATTAACCATTTCAATTGTTTGTAATGTTCCACTGCATAAACTGTTAGAGTTAGCGCAAAATTCATATAAGAAAAGTTGTTCCCCATATCATAGTACGTATGTTATGTAGAATGGCTTTTTTCGATAATTTGCATAATTAAGGAGGTATGGCTGTCTCAACAATTATGTATGTAATAAGTGAATGAATGAACCCAGCGCTGTCATGAAGGTCTCAATCGAAGCATTTCCATGCAGAATCGAGCGGATTACATTTTGGATGGTATTCGTGCAGTATATGCAATGTTATTAACAATTACAATTGTTTATAGTGTTCCACTGGGTAAAATATTAAAGATATCGTTTTTGTTGCGGCCGCACTCCTATCGGCGTCTCACTCCCACTCAGGTAACGCGCATAAGTCTCATCCTCATGCTCACTATGCGTCTACTCAAATATTCATAATTATCTGCTTCATAAATGAGTCAGTTTAGAATTCTCAAACCTGCAAGTTTTCATTATGACACTGATAGGGGTCACACTGATTAACCGGGGTATATTGGAGAAGAATAAATTTAGTACGCTGTGCTGAAATACCAAATCGGGAAGTTTTGTTCGAGCCAGTTCCGTATTCTGGTGGTAGGCATATCGCGCTGTCAAAATGGAGCAATCATTGTCATTACCATGATTGTCAACCTGGAGGGCGTGATTGGTGAATTGGAAGTGCTTACACCTCGTCCATTTTTAAGCACTTGGCTGTTCATTTTCCCAACGAAATTGGATTCCCAAGTGAATTTTTCCACCAGGAAGTGGCCGAATGATGTTTCTCACTCACTGTAATCAAAAATGATTTCAATCCATTTTGCCAAAACTCCCTGCCCAATGACTAGCTATTAGTCCGAAAACGAGAAAATCCTCCTATATGTGTACGTGCTACTTTTTTTTTTGCTTGTCAACTGTGGCAAACAGCTACTAGGGCGAGGGTAGACGGTAATTCAATGGGACCTCCCTCACGGGTACTTCCGTAAATTGTCGAAAAATCGAGTCATACGATCGGCGGATCAGCGCGAAAATAGAATTAGAGGAGGAAATAGGGTTAGCCTGATGATGCAGGTGGAAATCTCCTAGAAAGAGTATCAGACTACAGAAAATATGTTTATATAGGCTGTTTCGAAAGTAACTCCACTGGTTTTTAAAAATGTGGGACAATATTAAATTGTTGATGAATGAAAAAAGTTATTGACTCAATTCGAGAGAAATCCAATCAGATATAAGGTAGAAGAAAATTATTTGATTTCGCTTCGGGTTTCTGAAGATTGTTTCATAAAATGAGACTGTAAGGCTGGGGCGGGCACCTGACCCGTTGCAGGGGTGGGGGGCCCATCATTTTGCCAACCAGGATCAGACTGCATTATTAAATCATTCTTTCCTATTTAGTGAACATATCACTTCAACCATGACTATATCAAAAGCGGTTTTGAAACACCCTGTATACAATTCGTACTTCCGAGCAAAGAGGAGACGAGATGATGGCAAATTTTTGGTTTTAAGTTTCAGTGCAAATTGGTCTCACTAAATTAGTCCCCCCCCCCCCCCCATAAACCAGGCTCGTGAACTCGTCGATATGAATTTTTTCCCCCTAACCCTCCATCAAACTTTTTCATTGTGCATCACTCATCTCGTCTCATATCCGCATACGTGACTCCGATATTTGTCGTTTTGGAATGATAAATTTCGCCGATATTTTGCGAGTTGCAATGCATCGGGCTAACTCTTTCTCTCTATATATATGCAAAATTGGCGGGGGGGGGGGGGTGGAGGGAGGGGGGAGGTGGAATCTCTAGTTTTATAGTTCACTGATATATGGAAGTGGGTATTGGAGAGAGCATCATTATATTCGGCTTTTATCTCTGCACCAAAAAGCCGTACTACGTCATTCCTCAACGACTCCGGGCAAAATGCACGTCGCACTTTTCCTCTTGGCCGTTTCCCTATCTCCACGCCATTCATTCGACCTTCCCCGGCGTTGGAATGGGGGGGGGGGGGGGGGGGGGAGAAAATCCGGATTTCCCGGATTGTGAATTTTCGGCAGAGGGATGACAATTAGCGGGAATTTAGGCAACTCCATTATTCGTATATTCACGTTTTAAGGTTGAAAATTATTGTCATCACTATTTCACGGTTATAGGTTAAATCGTTATCCTACGTGGTTGCAGGGGGCGGGGGGGGGGGGGGGGGGGTAAAATTTGAAGTTATTGACATCGACAGAACTTCTGGTAATCGGTGAAGTAGATATCGCTATGGACGACTCTCTTCCGTCGGAGACAACGTATAAATACGCAACAAGACTCGCTGCTCCTGTAGATTTGTTAGTGATGATACCATCGTAATCGGGTTTTCAATTCCGTAATTACCGTAGTAGAAATCGGCCGTAGCTCTACGAGGTTGAACGGCGCGGCAGTGTTGGGACTGCAACGTTGTGCGGATACAGCGCGGCAACGCTCCGGCGGTTTGGCGCGGAGACGCTGCTGACATGTACCGCGGCGACTGCGCCGCAACGTTTGATGCGCATGTCGTCAGGCACTTCATTTAACTCATTATTTCTGAGGTTATGGTGAATGGTCCCACGGAGTGCATATTAGTTACTTGTGAACAGTGAAAAATCATAGATAAAATAAAAACATAACCGGTGAACAATGGATCCAAAATCCTTATTTTATCCAAGTGTTTTGATCCGATTTATGTATCGTAGGATTTTAAAATGTTCAAACATGATTATTGTCGCGGTTTTGCTGTTTTGAGTCTACGTTTAGCTGAAGTAAACGATGAATGACAAGTATTTGAAAAAATTATTGCACTGATCTCGTGAACAAATTGGGTTATCAAAAAAAGTATAAACTGGTTTTTTTTGTGGAAAATCACCGCACTCATGATTCGTTTATTTTTTTTTCGATTTATTCCAAACTGATGAGCGTTTATGTCATTAGGGGCGTGAAGCAGTTATTCTAACCCCATTTCGCTCGGATAACATGTAGTTTTGCCATCTACAGACAAAAAAATGAGTAATTTGTATCGAGTATTAGTTTCTCACACATGTGATCACGATGGAATTTACATTCATCATAAAAACACTTTTCTAATAGTCACTAATCACTAAAACTTAGTACTAAATCATAACTAAAAACTAAATCACTAATCTCAATATGATAATCTATCATACTCCGTATTTTCTTCACCGCGCATCAGTGTTATTCCGCAGCCTTCTGAGGACACCGCTGCGCTGGGTCTGCAGAACGTTGCGAGGATAGTGCGCGGCGAGGTCTACGCGGCGTCAAATGCCAATGCCGCCGCGCCGTCCAACACCGCATTGCAACGCCGCGGCGAGGTCCACGCGGTGTTGGATTTCTACTAGGGTACGTTGGGATTGAGTGATACTGTCAAAAATATTGTCAAGAAAAGCTGAGAGAATCAGCGGTTCTATCACGCATGTGATAGACACTTGACACCGCAGCATCACGTCCTCCGCGAACGCTCTGCCTTTCAGCTTATGTACCAATGGATCAGACGGTTGGAATTTCTAATGACTTATATTGGCATCTTCAGTGATGTTCACTGGAAAATTGCTCCGGGAAATCGTTTCGGAAAATTGTTCCAGCAAATTGTTCGGGAAAATTATTCCGACAAATTGTTCCGGAGAATTGTTCCGGAAAATTGTTCTGGAAAATTGTTCCGCCAACTTATTCCGGCAAATTGTTCCGGAAAATTGTTTCGGAAAATCATTCCGGCAAATTGGTGCGGAAAATTGTTTCCGAAAATAGTTCCCGAAAATTGTTCTGGAAAATTGTTCCGGAAAATTGTTCCGAAAAATGTTCCGCAAAATTATTCCGGAAAATGGTTCTAGAAAATTCTTCGGAAAATTGCTCCTTGGAAAATCATTCTCCGGAAAATTGTTCTCCGAAAAATTTTATCCGCAACATGGTTCGGGGGTAATTGTTCCCCGCAAATGGTTCCGCAGAATTTTGCCCGTAAAATGGTTCTCGGAAAAGCGTTCTCCGGAAAATTGCTCTCGTAAGTTGATTACCGGTGAAATTTTTTTCTGCACTGACATTCCTTGAAAACTATTCCCCGGTGGTTCCGAGCGATTGATCGATCTGGGGGCACCCGAGTTCACCCACACCTCCCACTCTATTAACCGCTCCCGAGTGCGGGACCGGCTATTGACCATTTCCCTGGGGAAAAATTTTCCGAGGAACGATTTTTCCGGGACTACAACTCCTAGAACCCTTTAAATTGATTATGTTATAACGAATCTGTTTTTCTGTACCACAAAAAATTATTCATTACGAAAAATTGTGGATTAATTAGATGAATATTAAATCTATCAAGATATCAGGAAATATCGATAACTTAATTAAAAGTAATTAACAATCTCAATTCATGAACTTTCGCTCGTTGTAGTATTTATTGCAAAATATCTCTAAATTTCCGACGATAATATCATATTCCGTCTGGCAACTGGGATGCCAAAATTAATTTTGAAATATCTCCGTAAAATTTGATTTACATATTCGTCCCATTACAGGTAGATAAAAAAAAAGTGCGGAGCAGATAATTTCGGTCTATGGTTATTGCCATGGGTATGGGAGCAGCTAAAATATTAATAAATCACGTCTAATGGAGCGTCAGTATTCGCACTGGATAGACAATAGTTTCCAACACTGGCACCAATACGCTCCGACCCTATGTGTTATAGGGATGGGGTAGATAATGCTGGAATACTGGTGAACGGCTAGAACTTCGAATCATGTACATTATGTAGATGTATGTATATATACATATGTATATGGATTTGGTATATATAGTTCTGGAGAACTAGATGATGCGAAATGCGGGAGGGCCTGGGCGATTTGGATGTGAAGCTCGCATTTCCGGTGCCACATCAATTGTCATTAAATGTCACGATTATTACGTAGACGTTCCGAAGACGATTATTGCAGTGGTCCAGGGTCTTTGATGAATGCATGGGTGATTCTGTAATGAACCGACACTCGATAGTTGACGAGTGATAATGCGAGAGACGAGAGAAATGAGACTAGACGAGAGGCACGAGACGAGACGAAATGAGACGAGAGAAACGAGACGAGACGAGAAAAACGAGACAGACGAGAGAAACGAGATGAGACGAGAGAAACGAGACGAGGCGAGAGAAACGAGACGAGGCGAGAGAAACGAGACGAGGCGAGAGAAACGAGACGAGGCGAGAGAAACGAGACGAGACGAGTGAAACAAGACAAGACGAGAGAAATAAGACGAGACGGGAGAAACGAGACGAGACGAAAGGAGAGAAACAATACGAGACGAGACGAGAGAAATGAGACGAGACGAGAGAAACGAGACGAGACGAGAGAAATGGGACGAGACGAGAGAAACAAGATTAGACGAGACGAGACGAGAGAAACGAGACGAGCGGATTTTGCGTTTTTCTCGTATTACGATACTAGACGAGAAAAATCGTTTTTCCTTCACGAGATGACGCAAATTGCGAATGGGATTACGAACTACGAAATTTTCGTCCCCTATCTACGAAAATCTGAAATAAAATCTTTACGAGTTCCCGGGTTCTTGCTATCTCTGCGTGCTTGACTCCTTTCCTCATAATCAATTACGGGCTACTCAATTTGGCGTATCGTTCAAATGACGCAACAAAAAATAATAAATTTATCATCCGAGTTAGAATGGCAGTTCATTTTGCATTGGTCGAACACGCCTATTTCTTTTGTACGTATTATTGGGGCACAAATGCATACGCACGGCTCTTTTTGCATTCCCCTTCAGTTTTATATGATGCGCAACATGCGGGCGTAATTCGCTCGATGCAAGTCATTGGGATGATCTCTGTTACGAGAAGCACATCGATCATTCATGATGACAACGACGAGTATTACGTTGGTAAAGTGGTTGGCGTGATTCTGCAAAACTTGATGCTAACCAGAAGCTACATGGACAATATATCATATTTATTTACTTCACGATTAATTCTCCGATCGTTCATTGATTACTTCATGAATTCTATAATTGTGAGGTTGGCAATAGGGTTGTTACTTGGGCGTCAGTTGTTAGATAAAATTATTACTGTGAATAATAAAAAGAAATTCGCTCGCAATAATATAAAGGCCATGACTTGCAAATTCCCAGTTTTAGAGCTGGAGTTATCGACTTACTGGATGACTAAAAATTATGGAATAAAAAATTAGGATAGATTTTTTATCAGAAATTCAATTCTCCACAAAAAATGTTTCATCACATTTTCCCATAATGCCACTGGGTAAGGAGCAACAGTATAGCTCCGCTAATGTCGCATTTCCCCTCACATCAATGAATCACTCCTCGGGCGCTTCCCCCACCCTACACCTCACACAGTCCGAGACCCCGATTATTTCCATCTCGGTCTCAGTGTTTGGTTTTCAAATCGTACACGATATTCAAATTTGAGATTTTTACCGTCAGCTATTTTAGGGTTGGCATAACCGACAACTCTAGGCTCTTAATAAAAAATAATATTGTCTTAGTACAAGCCTCGAAATTCATTTTCGTCCAAGTTCCAAAGGTGCTCCGGGTCGAAGCATCGAAATTAATCTTGGTCCAAGCTGCAAAATTTATCTTGGTTCAAACTTCCAAGATAGGACCATTGAGGTTGGACCAAGCATCATACATGTATGTATGTATCCAATATTGGACGTAGATTGGATTCTGCCTGTGCACCAACGCTAGGGGCGCTAAGATTGAGCCAAGCTTGGCACAAGCTGGGCCAACAAAGCTTGGATATCTTTGATATAACTAAGCTTGGTTAGATCTCGGCTTATACATAGGATGAAGCTATGTCGAAGCTATCAACCCCCAGCTTCGACATCGAAGGTCGCCCCAAGATTGATCTCATCGTTCAAGCTTCGAATTCCCTACCTGAGGTATAGGTCCCCGCTGAGCAGAACTGAGACTCGGCGTCGGTGCGTGGTGGGGGTAAAACATAAAGTCGCCTTCTCAGAATTGGCTGCCTCTACTGTCGCGTGACCTTTACCCCGGAAGGTTCCGCTGTCATTGATATTGCAAGGAAATCCTGAATAATGAAGACCCGATAGATCAATACTTTTCCACATTTTCTATTCCAGTATTTTTTTTACAAATCGTTTGGTGTGCTTAATGTTGTCTAGTGTCGTTTGTATTGGTTAAAGAGGGTTTTAGGTGCTTTTTTTTTACGATGAATTGAAACCATCCAATTTTCAATGGCTCTTCGTTTCAGTCATTTCGTACAGTAACTAGGGGGATCTTTATTTCCCAAACTGATCCGATTTTATGCTGCGTTACGGATATTCACGTAAATTTATCGATCTGCCAGCAGTCGTAGTGCCAGTTTTATGTTTAGTCCCAGTGGAGTGAGATAAGGGACCGAAATTGCGTAAAAAAAAATGTTAAATTTCTTTTGCCCGCGCTACTGTGTGAGGAGTATGAATTTTTATAATGCGATCGTATCGCGTGAAAATGTAATCGGGCATGTAGAATACGGCGGAGAAAAAAGATCTCGATATACTCCTTCAAGTTGGGAGGTCGTAGTGAAAGAAAGCAATTACGTCTGCTTGGCGAGCATCGATAGTGTCTTCTCATTCTTCTTATAACAAGAGCGGGCGGAGGGGGGGGGGGGAAAGACACTCGGCATTTTTATGGTGAACCATATTTTTTAATGAATCATATACAAGATATGTCGAGGTTAAAAAACATAATTGCTTGAGGAAAAAGTCACTTTGGCTGAAGTTGAGGGTTTAGCCGAGATTATTATATTTGGAGAAGTGACACATCTCATGTTGGCATATGGTTTTTTTTTCATTCTCCTAAAATATTTTGGCAAAAATGTAACCGATTAGGTCCCAATAACGAAACGACCTAGAAAAATATTCTCCCAAAATTCGACAATGCGGTTTGCAAACTAACTGCCCAATGTCACTGTTAGTTGTTTCATCGAATAGGAACAAATGCATCAGCATCCTGGACAATTATAGACTCGTAGATAAAAGAATTGGTGTCAATTTAAATGAAAAAATTCTCTTCCATATATAAGCGACATTTTTTCAATTTGCCTGAATATAGGCAGCGTGGCCGAGCGGTCTAAGGCGCTGGTTTTAGGCACCAGTCCGAAAGGGCGTGGGTTCGAATCCCACCGCTGTCATTAATTTTTTTTGCTTTTTTTGTGTCATTATCAAAAACAATGTTGATACGCACATTTTCATCGGAAGTGTATATCAAACGACAATTAATTGTTGAAAAAAGTTAATGTGGAGGTTATGTGCACAAGTGTCTGTATTCGAATCATTCGTCAACACAGTTTGCCAAGTCTGTGTTATGTGTGTCCAATTAGTTTTTTAAAAGAAAAAATGTGTTACGCAATCTGTAGTGATTGAGTTGAATATTTGTTGTGGCAATTGGCCTTCGGCATATCAGAACTAAATTTTGTAGCAATCTGCCCTGGAGATCTGGTGATGAGACTGTGAAGATGGAACAGCGTCGATGTGTGTGGATATTCATTGCGACATAAAAGTCGTGAAAATGATGAAAATAAAGTAGGTTAATAAAAACTACATTAATATCCCACAAAATGGCCACCTCATGTCGATCTAGTAGCTACAAAATCTTAGCCTTTGCCATTATGTATGAATTCTGTTATTCCTTTTTACAGGCTATTTTGACTCCCATTCCTCTCACAATGTTACATGTAACAAAATATTTACAGACTAACAGGCAGGCTTATTGGTACCTTAAAAACTACGTATTAACAGTAATAACCGTTTGACCTAGGTGCTGTATAAGTTGAATGAGTGAGGAGGAGACCTCCGTTTCCGTTATCTCTGCCATTTTCAACACGAAAGACAAAAGCCTTTGCCATTATTTATTCAATGTTGTAAAAAAATCAATCAATCAACGCGAATTGATATTAGTTATTATTATTATTATTATTAGAACACTGTGGGCTAACTATGAGTGGGGGGGGGGGCGACATATAGGGCTAGGCCTTTCTTGTCTCCTACAGAACGAAAATCTCGTCGGCAGCAGGGTTATAGGAAGATTCCGAACCTATTCACGAAGCTTAGAATCTCCTTACACCTCAGCTGTGCACATTCCTCCCCCTCCAAGGATGCATCTCCCCATAACGGGTGTCTTTGTACAGCGAGTGGTGGACATTTGCACAGTGTGTGGAAAGGACTTCTCCTCCTCCTCACAGAAACGGCATATGGTGGTTTCTGATAGGCCCAATATGGTCATGTGCCTCCGGAGCTTGCAGTAGCCCGTTATGGCTGTCACTACCGTTCTTACCAGGTTCCTGGCCATTTTCATCCCTGGTCCTTGTGAGGTTCCAGTTACGTATGAAAATTTTGGATTGTGTGGCACCTGCAGTTATCATTCAGTTCTGGTTTATCTGATCGACAGTCCATTTCTGGATACTTCGCTTCACAGCTTATCTTGGTAGTCCTACGGCAAGCCGAGGGAAACGTTCGTTCCCCTCCACTCCCCTCCATTAATTAGCGGCATAAATTACTTTTGAAATTTTTATTGCTCTACATCTGTATACTAACAGCCGAAATTTTACCTTCGATGAAATGGTTCTCTCATCAAACACATTTCTGCAAACTATCATCATAATTCGTTCATTCCATATCAAATATTGAAACGTGGAAAAAGTGAATTTCGCAGCAAAGTGCTGAAACGGGATAAGTCGATTTGGGCATCAGGAGGGTTCAGCTTCTATACATATAAATACATGATTTCCTAACGTTCTGTTCCTCTAGCTGGCCTTCATCAGGGCAATTTTGTTAGACTGAAACTTAAAAATTACAGTTAGAAAAGTCATGTCAAATCATTTTTCATTTTCACATTAACGACTTACGGCCAATTTATGTTGATTCAATTATACTGCAGTCAAGAGAACACTACAGATATAGATGTAGATGCAACGAATTGACGTATTATCTTTCAGCACTTCGTTGCTGAATTATGCTGCGGCTTTATCTAGGCTTCCGTTTCGGTGGAACTATATCCGATGTTAAATTTTTGTAAAATCTGCGATCGGCTCAATACTCGAAATCGTTGCCATACCAGGAATCAGTTACCCGAATAGAGTAGATATCAACTCAAAATGTTTAGCGCCAGTGTTAGCGTTACCCATAGTAACCCACGAGGAGGTTACGTACTCCATAAAGCACAATTAGTGAAAGCTGTACTGAATTCAACAAGAGAATTCACTCTAAATATAACCCTCCGAACTCGCATCAAGGGGAGTATACCCGCCTGGTCACTTAACCACAGGTGGAGAGTAGTTCTGATACAGTAAAAAACCATACCAATATTCAGAATTAGGTATCGTGTGATTTAGGCTATGTCACACGAGGTTCACTTGCTGAAATTGAACAAGCTTCCTCTCCTTACAGCACACTTCACTAAGAGAAAAATCTGGGATCTGCAACTATAAAATATGGTGAAATGAGACCTTGACAATTTTCCTGAGTTACCATCAGTGAAGAACATTTTGTTGCATTTATATTTAAACACTTGTCAACTAAATTGGCAATTTTAACCCTCACGTACGTGATCGATGCCAGGCATCGACGCTTTCCGCCGAAAGAATTTTTTTTTTTTACTCAAGTACTCATTGACATATCGAAATTCTGAAAAATGGTTCGGAAAGATTATGCAAGTACCTCTGATGTGACATAGGTTTTTATTTTTTTCTCTAGATTGGAATATTTTATCTTTATTAATAAACGTTGTAAAGCCAAAATTCGCATGCGGGTCGTCGTATGCCCCCCGGCCAGTGGGACAAAATAGGCCGCCGTACGTGAGGGGTTATCTCACTAACACGGTGAGAGGAATGATCCTGAGTATTGCGTCCAGTGTGTATTCGTGTTATGGTTACTACTTCAAAACGCTGACGCTTCATCCTATATAATGTAACACAGTTTTAGTAACGAGACTTGAACTGAAATCATATTTTTTACCAACCATATTGTATCAAATACACTACGAACTTATCAATATGTAATTAGTTCTTTTACAAATAGTTACCTTTACATCTGCAATTTCTCTTAGGGTTCTTAATGAGCGCTTCGACCAGGAAAATAAATCGATTTTCGAAATCGCACTCGAAATCAAACAAGGATCAACGGTATGTGGCCTCCTAGCGGCCAGCGCATGAACTAGTATGATAATATGGAATAATGCCTCGGGTTATAATTTTTGAAGAATTTTTCGTAATCCATCAGGAAAAATGCCACAAATAAAATTGAATTTACTAATTCCACGTATTCCGTTTTTCTTGCCCATTGAATTCTCATCATATAGTTCAAATCTGCTACAGTAGAGCTCCCTTAATTTTCCGCTTCCTTTATTTTCGCTGTACTCCCCTCACGACTTGTCGCCCCTCAAAAACCTTCTCCCACTCCCCGTATTTTGTCGATCCTTGTTTTCGACGTCATGCGCTCCAGACTGCGCAGCGTTTCAATAGTGGGACCGAGCATTCATGAAACATAACTTATTTACTTTTGATACATAGTCCGTTTACTTCTGCTCTTATTTCCCCTTCCGCTCCTGATAACCCCCACCACGCCAACCAACCAGTGGGCAGAGTGGGGGGCTTCCTTAATTTTTTTTTCCACGAAATTGCTTCAAGGTCACCCCCCGAGCTCGGAAAATAAAGGGAGCTCTACTGTACTTATTTCCACGGTTCACTTCTGCCAAAAGTGTTCTCCACTGCCTTACTGTAGAATTTTGGGTCGTATACAAATTATAATTGAAGAGAACAATCAGCACTGTAAATTAAGCAAACTTGGATAACTTATTAAGATTGTGTTTCGAACAATATGTATAGATTTGATAATTGAGTATTGATATTGATATTATTTGATTCAGCGATAGACGGCTACTGATCTTCCTTGGAATCTGATTCGACGGAGCGGGGATGGCCGTTGTCTTTGCCATAGTTCTATCTGTGTCGAAATTTGTCAACACGTTTATGTGTACGAGCAGTACTGTGGCTGCAGCGTTAGACGCAACTGTGTCTTGAGGTTTTGGCATGTAGCAGACGCTATAATACTATGTTGTTTACGAAGAATTTGATGTCCAACAAAGTGTCGTTCGTTATTTTCCCGTAAACCTAGTGAATCATGAGCTACGTCGTTAAAAGAGACGACAAAATCGCCGCTTCTGACTAACAATAATTAACCAAATGGTATTTGTCCAACAAGTAATTTCTGCGCATAAATTCACACTTATTCAATATTCAAAGATTTAGTGTCATCAACTTGCCGAATTCCGGGACGTTATTGCACTAACCGGGAAATCGATTCTTTTTTCTTCGATTTTAAATTTTTGAAAATTGAATTTTGGGTTCCAAGTTGATGGATACTGTTGGAATATCTGCAAAAATAAATTCATTCAATTTACTCTTTCAACGAGAAGTATTTTAGACGAGACGAAGCACGTCCAGGTAGAAGTTCATTTACACCTCAGGTAGATAAAGGTGCACCCCTGAACATATGTTTGGGTCTAAGTACATTTGGTGACGAACTGAATCTTTAGATAGAGAGAGGGATGAAGTAAATGAGAGAGATAGAAAATGGCCGTCCTTTTTCGAGTATCTTCAAGTAATGAACATTTTTAGTCAGTTAGCTGTGTGCAGGCAAAGTGTAAAGATATCCTTTCCGTATATAAAAAGAGTAGAGACGTTATTAAAAACAATTAACGAAACTCCGCTGCGTTGTTTACTGAAGGATGTTCGACCGCTATTTCTCACTTTTGTCAATTTTCTGCTAATTTATTGATTTGACAGGCGGGAAAAAATGTACAATTTTTCTGTAGCTTTATTCTCTATCGACTCCTAAATTTTCATTGTCGCATCCCCATTTTCCAGCGTTTTGTCTAAAGTTTTATGAATTTTCATACAAGCGTAGAGACAAAACTTAAAAATGAGTTTACGGTGATAAAATCTTGAGAGTCCATAAATAATAATGTTATGCACAAATTGAACATTTTTTCCCGCCAAGAAAACCAAAAAGTTGGAGTAAAGTGTCAAAAGATTGAAAAAAATGGCGAATAGCGGTCGAACATCCTTAAATAACCCATACCCTATATTTCCAATAGATACTATTCGATTGGACCTCCAGAAAGATATTTTCGTTGACTTTGGAGCAAAAAATTTAAATGAAGTTTTTTCGATTTTCACCAAAGTTAACATTGGCACCTTAAGGGGAGGCAGACTTAAATTTTGTAAAATTAAAGTTTTGGTCCAAAGTGGATGGATAGTGTTCAATTGAACACCCAGGAAGATATGCCCGTCGATTTTGGTGCGAAAAATTGAAAATTTATGCCTTCCTGCTAGGAAAGATAAGGTACTCTGAAATCGACTATTGCCATTTTTTCATCACTGTATGAATGTAGTTGAGGTGACCATCAACTATTCAACCATCAATTCAAATATAAGAAAACAAACATGTTTAGATAGCGAATCAGAATATTTCGAACAACTTTGCTTGAAATTAAATGTATAACTTAAAATAGGGTGTGTATATTGCTTTGATCCGCTAAGTTTTTGAAAAGCTTCAATTCCCGCCAAAATGTAGATGTCGATATGGTAGGGTCACACGATAGGACTATAACCCTTATTTTGATTTTTCAATGTCGTGTGCCTTGAATCCAAGCAGAAACCTACTTTGAAATTTCTATTTTCAGTTACATAGTTACTTTCTTAACACTTGTTTTCACAATTATGATTGGATCCTACGATACAATTCAAACTTTATGTCCATAACGCACTGGATTTGTACATAATATCAGTAATGGCGGCAAGTAGATTGACACTAACATAACCTCAGGTGTCAGTTTCAGAAGCATTTGACCCAGTGAGTTCTGGTTGTACCCAAATACTCGTATAGATTGTTATTGACTATGAAAATTTGAAAAAGTGTTATTGCTTTTTTACGGGGTAACCATAGGTGAGATTGGTCATGGTAAGTTTGAATGTTTTGCTTGAAATGGCAAAGGCAAACAAATAATACTACTTCTGATTATGTGGAGTCCCAACGTGGAGTAAAAAATTGTTAACTATTTACTATTAATTATTCACTTTATTCTGCGTCATATATATAAATATGACTTGTACTACTTGATCCTTGGCTGTAATGTTCATGACCATGAAAAAGTTTTATCATTAACGCAATCTCAACATCGCACACACCTTCATTTGCAGTTGACGCTCAGGTAATATAGATTTCTGCATATACAACAACATATCAGAAATAAGAAATAAATAAATAAATAAATAAATGAATAAATAAATGAATAAATAAATGAATAAATGAATAAATGAATAAATGAACTATGACGTTCGAAACTATGAAAAGCTAATCCGAAAAAACAAATTCAATCGTCGTCCATTAGGAACTAGGTAGTGCTGATTAAATTGGATACTCATGCCGCCTAAGTTTCATGAGGGACTTATCTCCCGAAACAAATGGAATAGCATTTTATGGATTTCAATTTTTTAATAAATAAAAAAAATAAAATGTAAATAAATTAATGAAAAAAAAAAAATAGGTCCCACCGAGATTTGAACTCGGATCGCTGGATTCAGAGTCCAGAGTGCTAACCATTACACCATGGAACCTTGAAAATATTGCAATGGAATAGTGATGACTAGACGGAATAGAAAAACATTACAATTTTTATTGAAAAAGTTTCCGTGAATAGGACTTGCATAACGCAATAATATACTTCATAGTGATACAAACAAACGTTACAAAAAGTATAGTGCTGCAAAATCATCAACTTTGCTATGGAATGTAGTTCAGCAAACAATTGCTTTCGATATTTTAGCAATACTAAGAGGTTATATACACAGCAAAAAAAAAGCAATTATTTTCAATGGCGCTGTAATGTCAGGGGAACGACAGAACTACGATGGAGAGCACGATTAGGAGAGAATTAAATATCGCTTGAAGAGCAGTATAGTTAGTGGAAGAGTTGTTAAATTATTCTATTTTCCGACTTTTCAATTTTCCGGAAGAGGGAGTTGACCTTTTTGAATATATGTACATATGTATATTTATATATATGTATATATATATGTTTATATATATATATGTATATATATATGTTTTTATATATATGTATATATATGTATATATATGTATATATATGTATATGTATGTACATATATGTATATATATGTATGTATATATATGTATATATATGTATATATATGTATATATATGTATATATATGTATATGTATGTACATATATATATATATATATATATATATATATATATATATATATACCGGTAATGTATATGTATTTATATATACATGTATGTATATATATATATATATATATAAGGGGCATTCTAGACCAAATTTACCACTTTGAAACCTGATCTTGTGTAATTCTAGTTGATGAAAAAGGCATCGTAATTTTTTTTAGATTTTTTTGTTGAACAACTTTCTTCAAATTAATTTTTTAAGTCAATTTCCACCTGCCTAAATATAGCAATCTGAGAGAATTCACAAAAATAGGGAATTTCAAAACACAATTTTCGAACCATGTTAGAAACTATTATTCCTGATAAATTATTTGTTATCGGCAAAGAACGTTTTTTAAATATTCACTGCCAAGTGCTGTCATGCACATCATCAACCTCATATGATGATGTGATATTCTTTGGGTCTCTGATGACGAATCTCGAACTCATCTATCTAGGAAAAAAACATCTCCATTAGTTAACAAAATATGGCACATTGAATATAAATGGAAAACTAAATTCGGAAAGAAGGAGGTCACCTCCCCAGAATGTGTACTACTGCACCCGAGTGTATAATTATTTTTCAATTGTTAAGGGTATATAAATAATGATTATTAGATTGTATTTTTTAATTGTGGTAGCGTCACATCAAGCATTATTCACGTGTCAATGAAATCAAAGTGAGGTTACCGGCCTTTTTCAAAATGGTGTCAACGACGAAACCATGACTTCTCTATCAAAAGCTGATGTAACCACGTGACAAGTTGCAAGGTTAGGTAAACGAAATTTTGTCGTTCCTACTAATTCACTTTTTGGATGATAGATGTCACCAGTTTGTACGGAACCGCTCATCATAATTCATTGAGTGCCACCCTAAAATTCAAGTACGAGACACTAGTTTTTCGTTTCTCATACTATACAAAAAAGGTGGTTCATACCATTTTTTAATGGGCTAAAAAAAACAGGGTGGAGCACACGAAAAATTAGAGAGGATCATTGTACATTGTAATGGTCGAAGTCTAATTCATATGAAACATTCCCGAGTTTTTTACGCCTCACTCGTTATGTCCCATGCGTTAGGGAGAAGGTACACTAATTTTTAGTGAATACAAGTCCGGTGGCGCGTGCTGCGCATGCGCATTTCTGGCTCCGCCGCACGGAGTGGTGGCGCGTAGGTTTCGGTCTTACGCTTTTCGATAGTTTCGATATATATCGATAGTTTCTTTCGTCTCTTCTTTTTACTATAGGATTTCTCTCCGTGTAGTAGCCCGAAGTAGGGAAGGGTCGGAGGAGATTCTCTTCCCAAAATGTGAACTACCGTACCCGAATACGGATGTCTGAACAGAAGCGTCTCCTCACCCTCAAACACTCATTTTCTGGTAAAAATCAACCAAGCATAATGTTCTAGAAATCCTTCAATATGTGAAAGCCAACCATCTGAGGTGATTTATAGACATTGGTCATTTATTTATCATCAATTACAAGCATTTGTCGATCCACTTGGAAACACGTGGAACCTTTTGTGTATGGCAGTGTGGATGTTATGTGCCCTTAAATCGTAAATTTTCTCTCTTAATTAGTCAGATTTGTTCGGAGTAGTTGTTGAGGTATTTTGCAACGTTACACTTTAGCAGGCATAGAACCGAATGAGGCGGAGAGAGAAGACGAGAGCGAGTCACTCGGAAAATTTTCGGGTGAAACGGAAACTCCCGAAGACACGAAATCTGCCGAGGTTAAACGAGCGAGACCGAATGCACGATTAGCGATATACTATATGCACACATATCAATTAGATAGATAGTATGGATTACACAGTAACTATCGCTTGAAATCAATTGATGTAAATCGCTGAACGTGGTAATTGAGTCCCCACAAAGAGCTTTCTTCTACCTCCATTATTTAATCAAATCTTGTTGAGTCTATGTGGTCTCACAATCCACTTGATAAATACCGTCGAAAAGCCACATATATAGTCGAAAGCCACATGTACAGCAGGAACAGAGAGTTCACTTGGATGAGAATGATTAATAGTTGCACAATCCACATAACACGTCTTCAGGTGTGAAATCGCATAGAAAACGATATAATGCAAAAATTATAACTGAGATATAGTTTTTGTGCCGCAATTGTATCTAAAATATATCCTACTTATATTCTGGAAATGTCTTGAATGTACCTGGCGACATATACCTGCACAGATATATCCAAGATGCGGATGCGACATATATCCGGATATAATTGACTTATATTTCTGCATATAAATTTTTTCATGCGGTTCAAGTAGGCAATGTGAGATATAGAAATGCTTTCTAGTACAGTGCCACGTGATCGTCTCTCTTCACCGTTTGTCGGTTATAAGCTTTCCTGTTGAAATGAGATAGCCTGCTATCGGGGATGTAGCTCAGTGGTAGAGCGTTCGCTTTGCATGTGAAAGGCCCCGGGTTCGACCCCCGGCATCTCCAATTTTTTTAGTTTTTTTTTTTCAATTATTAAACACGATTCGTTACCAACATAATAACGTGCGTATGGCACATTAAAAATGCACACTTTCCAAAATATTGTAATTTTCGTGAAATCTGTGGCTGTCTCACATTTTAGGATCTACAGAATCATATTCATGCGACGCATACTATATACATATTGCTTAATGCAACAACTACTTCAACTCCTATGAAGTTTTTCCTACGTATGTCGTTACTCAATGATCTACTCAATTTATTCACTGTTTCCAGCTACACGACCTACTACAATGAGGAGTCCTGTGAGCTATGGTTTTACCGGCGGTGGAACAGGTGTGAATAGTGTGAAAATTCCACACTCGAAATTTCGATCCATGACGGTTTTCTTTCTTGGAGCTGCCCGATTAAAATGTGATGTCATCTCGCATCCCTGAACAATTTTCAAGTCAATATTGTTGTCTGATATATATCGATACTTCGATATATCGATACTTCGACATATCGAGACTCCGATATATCGATAGTTCGATATGTCGATACTTCGATATGTCGATACTTCGATATATCGATACTTCGATATATCGATACTTCGATATATCGATACTTTGATATATCGATACTTTGATATATTGATACTTCGATATATCGATACTTCGATATATCGATACGTCGATATATCTATACTTCGATTTGTCGACACCTCGATATATCCATATACTTCGATATATCGATATACTTCGATATATCGATATACTTCGATATATTGATATACTTCGATATGCTCCGTTCCTTCAATATATCGATACTTCGATCGATATGTACGTACAACAAATATATGTGGATCGATACGCCTTCAAATAGAATAATCATTTTTTCATCATCTCCACTCGAACAATCAAAGTAGTTTATTTTATGAATGATTAGATTATTCATTCAGATCACATTTATCCTGATTATTGTGGTTCTCAAACAATATGATGGCATAAGAAAAATGCCTCATTGAGGCAGAAGATATCAGAAGCATTGAGTCCCACTGGGCCAATCAATCATATGCAAATTCGACTATAGAAAAGGAAGTAGAAGAACTTACTGGTGGCCCGGAAAAATTGAACCATAATGGTCATAGATATGTCATATGCAAAAACTAGCGCACAGAGTGAGGACATGTCCCCCTTGTCATGGCAGAAGGAAGATGCTATCATTCGAATTGCTGCCGTCATGACGTAGCCGCTTTTATACTTATCTCGATCAAATATATGAAGAATAATCATGCGTGATACAGCATGAGGTATTTCCCCTTTCTTCTCCAATGCTTTTTATTATTTCAGCGTATTAATCTTTTAGAAAATGAGAAATACTAAGGGGGAGATGATAGTTGAAATGTATAGCTGTGAGCAAGTGAAAAATTGCTGCTGTAAATACACTCATTCTTTTCATAACCTTGCAGTTGCTACCACTGAATATTAGAAATGATATTCTCGAATCTATTTGGACCCATGTTTACGAAAAAAAAGAGGAGATGAATTCATATTACCCATTGAAAAATTGATAGAGTATGCTTCCGTTGGAGTCCCGTGGTATTTGCATCTTTTGGCGGAGAACTTCCAGTTATAGAATTGACCTCCCCTGTCAGTCGTGCGTTATAATATTCTGTCCAGCCATCCACCATTGGCGGTACCGCATTTTATTCCCTTTTGTGAGAATGGAAGAAAGCGAAAATAACTACGTGAAAACACCATAAAGAAATCACAGGGGGGCCATGGATATCGAAATATCTGACCTAAGGTTTTTAGGGTCAGCACTGGAGCGTATGACCATTTATGTCACCCTTGCGTAAATTTTATTTACGAATTTCCTATCTTTCCCTAGTTTACACTTCGCGGATGTGTCTGGCCGACGTTAAATTACAGTTCAATTGGATAATGTCATATGCGGAAATGTATGTTGTTATATTAGTGCGCTTCTATGCTTTTGCTGGAAGTTGATAAATATGTCAAAGCAGGATTGGAGCTCAGGTAAGCATCTAAATGCTGCATATCAAATCCGGGACCCATCTCTCCCAGGTGGGGAATTCGAAGCTTGAACGATGAGATTAATCTTGGTCCGACCTTCGATACCGAAGCTTCGACTTGATAGCTTCGACATAGCTGAATCCCATGTATAAGCCTAGATCAAACCAAGCTTAGTTATATCAAAGATATTCAAGCTTTGTTGGCCCAGCTTGTGCCAAGTTTGGTTCAATCTTAGCGTCCCTAGCGTTGGTCCACAGGCAGAATCCAATCTACGTCCAATATTGGATACATCCATACATCCAAGCTTACTAGAATCATCCAAACCCAAGCTTCCGAAACCATGTTGTACTAAGCTTGGACCGAGCTCAGCTTTGTTAGCTTTGAATCTTAGCTTTAACAAGCATGAATCCCGGATTGCTCATACCATCTAAACCCAGGCTTGTGAACTAAGGTTGAACTAGGCTGGATTGAAGTATATTTTTCCTAGTTTCGATTCACCGGCTCCAGCGAAACTCTGCTTAATATTGGATTTATATATAAATCCAGGATTGTTGCACTACCTAAACCCAAGCTTGGAAACGAATGCTCAACTAAGCTTGGTCCAACCTCAATGTTCCTATCTTCAAAGTTTGAACCAAGATAAATTTTGTAGCTTGGACCAAGATTAATTTCGATGCTTCGACCACGAAAAACTTTGGAACTTGGACGAAAATGAATTTCGAGGCTTGTACCAAGATAAAGTCCGAAGCTTGAATGAAGATAAAGTTCGAAGCTTGTATTAACCTACGTAACCAATCTAGGACGAAGCTTATCCTCTAAGCTGGGATTGGTGTTACATTCGCATGTACCGCACAGATTGACCGAGGCTTCAAAGCACAGCATTGGCGAAGCTTAATCAAGCCTCGTCCAAGCTTCGATCAAGCTTCATCGCATGGTCAATTCCCACCCGTGCTGTAGAGCAATGCTGATTCGTCAAACCGACAATCCGACGAAAATTGGCGGAAAATTAAATTTGAATGAGCAAGAAAGATGCCATTTTCTCCATCTCAAAAGAATACACTACCGCCTATCCCTTCTCCCTCCACAATTTTTCCCTCTGTACGTTTTGTTTGGCCAGCGAGAGAACAGGGCAAAGAGCCTTAAATTTTTAGGCTGCTAATTTTCCGGAGGATTTTAAAGCCAAGTAGATAGCAAAAAAAAAAGTTGGTTGCGGGCTGACAGAATAGAGGATCGCCGGCGAGGGGGGGGGGGGGGGGGGGAGGTGACTGAAAATTGTAAAGAAAGGCGGTGGCTTGGAGTCCACGGGAAAAACGTCCTCCAGACTGAAATAATAATGAGAGACGCCTGGCGCCTTTAATCACGATATTAAACATTTACGATTGCCAGTCCGTATTTTTGTGTTTGTATTTGAAAAAAAAACTTCCATCTCCATGGAAGCTCCTAAGAACCATCTTCACGCGTACCTCTGATCCGATCTTGCTGTTGTGTACACATTTTATGCATCAACATGCCAAGGGTATTCTTCTGTCTTCCCTTATCATTTGAACTACTCAGTGCCAAGCGAGAATAAGCTCTCAAGCTTGCAAAGAAGCTTCTACCAAAAGCACCATTATTATTCGGTGATTAAAAAAAAAAAACTGAAGATTTCACCCTGCACAATTACAGTTTCACTTTGCTCCTGCTGGGGATGGCCAGACAGGTCAGCGAATAAATTTCTTGATTAATCTCCTTTCGTTGACTTGAGCGAGGAATCCGAATTAACTGATAGGAAGACAAAACATCGAGGGAAGCGATTTAGGTTGAAGAAAAAAATACTGGAGACAATTTCTCATCCAGCGTGTCTCATGACTATCGCGCGAGATTATGTCCCGCCCAGGCTATATTGATGATAGTGAACCGAAACCACTGAACTGGTCAATATTGCTGCAGACAACACTCGATCTAGTGAGCCCCAGGCGCGTGTTGTCTTTACACAATTTGTCATCCATTGTTTGATTGCTATTCTGGCACGTCCGACCATGTCGCTAAAACGTTATTTATGGTTTGACAATATCGCTAATTAAGCTCCCTCAGTATGTCGCTCAAATGTTTGGGTTCATTTTCTTTATTTTTGAATTCCATGGATTTGTTCATGTAGATGAATTCTATATATTATTTTGAATGCAACATTACATAAAAGGTTGTAATTATCCCGACCATTAAGGACTCGAGTAAGTTTACCGAAAATGCAAGCGGTAAATTACTTTTACACGAAAAAAAATGTAAAGTTACAAACGCATTATTACGTAAACTGAATGGAAGCGAGAGAATTTGCAAATATACAATTTTTCTTACCATAAAATTACAAGTCAGTAATACCTTGTTGAAATTCATTGATAATATATGATGAAATTTACAAACTTTTCTAACAGTGTGCATAATTTTCGAAAATCCCAGTTCACTCCGATGAAGCCTTGCATCTCATTATAGTGTTTTCATTGCGTAACCCATTCCCCCTTTTCTGGTACCTGCGATCCCCAGTCATAAAATTAGACAAGGACAGGCATACTCACCGCGGCCCCTGAAAATGTAGACTTGAACGACAGAGGAACGCTCAGAGTCGCTCTGACCATTACCAAATTCGAACGACTTTAGTCTTCGTTAGTCTTCCTTTTCCAATAAGTACAACTCTAAAGCGCCAGTTGGAAGACGACTGTCTCTGAGATGTTTATTGCGAAGACCGATGCCACGATGAAAGTCTTCCTTGTATCTTTCAGTTTCGTTGAAAATAACTCAAAATTTTAGAACGACTTGAACGACAAAACAAAGACTCGGAACAACTCATTTTTCGACTCGGGTAATCTCAGGATTTATATGGACTGTAGGATTGTAAATAGAATCATCTCACCGCTTATCTGTGAACAAAGTGTTTATCAGTAGAGACGCGGTCCATCGAGTCAAGTCTCTGTCGGCCTGGTGTACGCTTCTGGTAAATATCTCAAAATCTAAGAAAGATAGCGAAATTTGCATGATAACAAATTTGTAGATTTCATTGTGCTCTACAAAGAAGTCTGTGTCGAGTTGACGCTGGGTGCCTTGGATTTTCAGATATTTAACAAAAACTTGGGCCAGACCAAAGTAGATTTAACTGAATGACCCACTGCGTTACTGATATACACTCTTCGTTCACAGATAACTTGTGAAGTGCTTCTGTTAACAATCCGTCGACATAAACACTTGAAATTGATGATCCAATAGAGTAGCCGTCAATACCGAGATAGGTTTTCTGTGGTTTCCTGTGTCTTATGCGAATGCGGCGTAGCGTATGGCCCACAAGTCAAATATCCATAATGGATCGAAGGCGTTAATGATAAACAAAAACAATTAATGATCAGTGTTTCCTCCATCCACCTCCAAAATCTCTGATGTTGATCACTTCTCATAAATAATTCAAATGTGAAAATTAAATTTCTCTTTGATCATGGGGAATTGATTTGAACAACGACATCGACAATACAGCTTAGAGATTTAAATTTAATATTCGACATTCTAACGCAATTTCACACGACGTCACCTCACAAATGCCAGAATATCCCAAATAAGATTTGCCCGGAGAGTCCGTTAAACGGTTTAAGGAAATAAAAGAAGTAAGACTCAACTGAATAATAGTATGAGGGATGTTTCGGAAGCAGAAAAGCACTTTAACCGGATTCGTTTTCCAGTTTTTTGCATTCGATGAGACGATGGAGGATTGAGTTACACGGGGGGTTTCATTTTTGATTCAATTTTCATCGATTCGTGGTGGGGTTAGGGAAGAGTGGGTGGGTGGGCGGGGGGGGGGGGGGGGGGGGGGCGCGAGTGTTCAAATAACGTCGGCAAATATGGCGGAAATGTAGAAAGAGATGTATTGAGAAAGAATGAAAGGACAGAAGTGACTATTTCAATCTTTTGTTAGATCTTCTAACCACAAAGTCGAGAGCCGGACCCCTTGACTCTGTAGACATTTTGCGACAGCCATTGTGAATTCAGGTTGAAGCCTTTGAAGGGTTGTACGAAAAATGTCGTCTGCGCCTCAACACTCTTCCGCCATGTATTCAATTCTTATCCCTTTATCTCGCTTTATATCACGAGTGGCGAGCGAGAGGACCACATACACGGTAACGTGAGAATGACAACAGATGCGACGGAACGAAATTACAAGTGTCCCGCACATTCTGTTGTCCCTCTTCTTTCTTTCCGTTTTTTTTTTCCTACGTGAAAATTGTTGTGACAGGCGTTTCAGCGCTTCTCCTCTTTCTCTTTTCACTTATGACTGGTGTAAACTCTCTCTCCTCATGATCGTAATATTTGGGGGGGGGGGGGAGGAGGGGGGTACCCGCGACAGCACTTTTACGACCTCCAAGACCCCCAGGTCTTCTGGGAAAAAGGGTCCGCTTGGAAGTTTCGCCTACCCGGCTTTTGCCAGCCCTGCTAATCTCATTTAATCGGCTCATTTTTCGCTGCCTCGTCTCCTGCATCACCAGCGAAAAAAAGCCAAAAAAAAACCTTATGTCGATCATTTCGGTAATTCGCAGTCTTATCTATTATCATGCTAATTCCTGGGTTTAACAATGTTTGGATGGATGTTCAATAATTAGTTGAGCTTAGTCGACAGATTTAGTGGGAGATTTGTTTCGTGATTATTCATTGAATAGTTAACGCACAGACGTGTGACATATCGTGTAATGAGTGGGAGAACGGTTGAACCTTGTGTCAGGTGATTTGAAATTTATTGGAATGATTTGTCAAGTGAAGGAGATGGGATAGTTGTGAAGGAGCGTGGTGTGTTGACAAAAAGTCATTTTTGGATAGTTTCAGCGCCTCCCCCCCCCCCCAAATTTTGGCATTTGCTACATACTTGTACTACCATGTAACATGCACTATCAGTAATTTCCAGCAATCCCCCCTCCTCAATTGGATCGGTACGATCATTTGTTCAATTGGAATCTGAAGGGGGGGGGGGCGGAGGTGTCAACCAAAATAGAGGGAAAGGGACCACCTGAACCACCCCCCCCCCCCTCTTGTGACTGGCCCTAGAAAAGGAGACCCAAGAAACTTAAGGCGGAATGGGTCGGGCAGCCGGGAGACACTCGGCCCTTGACCTCTTAACAGGCAACAACTCGATCCTTAGTTAACAATCATAGTATATCGTCGCATATGTTGAGTTAATTACTTGTGTAATTTTTGAGAGCTAAGTACACCTTAACATTTATCCATCAGTGTGGCATTTTCAATTCACTACACAAGGTTGACGTAATAGTTGCATGGCTCGAAGAAAAAAAATTAGTAACTCCATTTTGGCTCTCAATGATATGAAAAAAGAAGCAAAATGGATTTGCTTTCAATTATGGAAATTATAATAATGATAATAATAATTTCATATTTTGTAAAAAAAATTGCTAAGTGTGGGGTTCGAACCCACGCTCCCATCTGGGAACCAGAGCTTAAATCTGGCGCCTTAGACCGCTCGGCCAACTTAGCTTGACTTGACTTGAAAATTGTTTATTAACATTTGTCATATATACATACTATATACAGTATTAATATCTTAAGTGCTACGCTCTAGATCACCAGCCATTGGCTTTATATCTAATATGATTAAAGTTTAACCTAATTTTTCATTTTTATAATGTTTGTGAATTTTTACATGATGACTCGATATAAGGAAAAATGACTTCTAAAAAACCTTATAAGTAATGGGCGCATGAGGGGCGGGGGAGAAAGGGATATATGCAAAGGTGGGACAAAAGCAGGTGGTCAGTGAGACCAATTTGCTTTCTTATCAATGTTGATGTTTTGGAGCTGGGGATTAGGATCGGATTGTAGTTTAAATTTAAATGTCAAATTTATTCTATCGATAAATTTACCTATGGTTGCCATGCCCAGCGTATTGTGCATGCCGACCATTTTATTATCCATACAAATTTATTTTGGACAAATTGAGGATGATTTAAGTGGGTTTGTGCTGCATCGTGCCAGGCAGGACAACCATAAGAGATAGGTCTGATTAACCCTTTGTATAAAGTAAGTTTCAGAGATTGACTGAGCGTTGGAGATTTCAGCAAATTATACAATCGTACTAGAATAATTTTAGTCTTGACCTTGATATCAGATATAAGTTTTTTCCACAGGAGGTTGGAATCAAGGTGTAAACCTAAATATTTCACAGAAACGGTTGAGGTAATCTTATTGCTACGCAAAGTTAAAGTCGGTTTGGCCTTGGAGCTAGTAAATAAGGTTGCTACTGATTTAGTAGCATTCACTTGAATTTTCCGTTTATTTAAATCGCTGATTTTAAGAGAAGCAGAATTTTCTATTCTTCTAACAGCTTTATTGATCGATTTGCTAGGTAAGTACAGAGCAATGTGATCAGCATAGCCTGCAATGAATACATTTCTAGGTATTCTGTTAAAAACAGAAGCGATGTATAGGTTGAATAGTACACGGGAGAGGATATCCCCTTGCGGGACTCCCGCGACAATTTGAGTTTTAACGGAAAGTAGTGATTTGACTCTAACTTGAATATATCTATTTGAATTTCTGATTCTGACCAATTCGTGGCGGGTCAAGTGTTCTGAACGGAAACCGAATTGGTTTGTAGGTATTAAGTGTAGCTCATCGATAGATTTTATGAGACGTAATAGAATTATTCGCTCAAAGTGTTTTGCGGGTACCGGTATCAGACTGAGTTTGAGCGCAAAAATGTTAATGGCTAAGATATTTATTATGTTTGTAGGAGGATCGTGGGTGGTTCAGCGGTGGATTCGAACAGGTATGCATAGGATGCGATGATTGTGATTTTATCAAGGGGGGTGTCAGCTCTTTGGATTTTAGAGATCATGTTCTTAATCTCTGAGAGGTTTTCGAGAATTCTAAGGGATTTTAGGTCATCAAGGACTTGTGTCACTGTATTAATAAAGTTTTTACTTGTACTTAAATGTAATGGCGGATCGTCAGTCTCCATTGGAATGGTCCTAGGTTCAGCGGTGGGTGCGTCAACATTCGATTTTAAGGTTTCCATCGTTGGAAAACAAGAAGCGTAGGATGGCCTGGACATCTTCGTGGCAGTAGAGATTGGCGTAGGCTCGAGGACTGGAGGAGACTGGAGAAAATGGATGTTGCTTTCCAGGTTTTGCATCGTAGCCGAGTGTGGGGTAGCGGGCAGTTCCCGCACTGCTCTTTTTGGTGCTGGTGGTTGGACTCTTTTTTCATGAGTCTCCACAAATTTGGTTCGTGAGGCGCACTCACGATAGCTCGCTGTGTGAGCTAGACCACAATTTGCGCACTTCAGGGAGTTACTGGTGCAGGTTTTGATGTCGTGATTGCCTGCGCATTTCACACATCTGGGATTTAAATTACAGTGCTGACTTGCGTGTCCAAATTTTTGGCACCGGTAGCACTGTGTTGGTTGTTGGGTTTTGATATATTTTTCTATCTTAAATGTATGATAGAAAATGGTTTTAATAGCAGCGAGGCTGCTCAAGGTTACATCAGGCCCAACCGTAATTGCAAACACCGGTAGTGGCCTACTCTCTTTGCTGTCTCCGTCCTTGTTTGTTTTCACAAACTGCCGGACTGATAATACCTTTATGCCGTGTTTGGATATTTCCGCTTCAATCTCCTGCTCAGTAAAACTGGCGGGAAGACCTTTTATGATAAATTTCTTCGGACGCTCACTTTTTAGACCGAAGGTGTAAAAATGTAAATTTTGCCTTTTCAGGATACTTGCGATTTTATTATAATCCTCCGTCGATTGTAGATGGACGATGGTGGTACTACCATTGAATTTCATCCTGAAGTTTTTGTCCGAGGCGTTGACTTGCAGGAAGTTGATTAATTTTTTGGTCTCCAATTTGTCATTTTCAATAACTATTGGAGGCACTGATGTTTGTTTTTGAGCCTGTTGTGGCCCGACAGGAGTGTTTGAAGGTTTGTTGAGGCGAGCGGGTTTACAGCTCGCACTAGTTGACGGTTTAATAACGGTTTTTTTAGTTATTTTTGGGTCTTCCACAGGAGGAGTCATTTTGGCTTTCCTTTTGGGAGCCAGAGGAAGTTTGAGATTTTTGAAGTTTGACACTTTAGTGCCAAAACTTTGACAAGATTTATAAATTCACTGTACTGTAAGCTCGGTACGTTTGGAATTTATATTTTGTAGAGAGCGGTAGACATGCGTCCGCACGACACCGACTCAAAACAAATACTGAACGAGTAGTTTGAAATAGGCATAGAACTAGTCGCTGTTAGTGATCAATATTATTTGCAGCACTCGCAAAATTTGGTCCAAATAATTGGATAGGATTATTATAGGATATTATTCATGGAATATCCTATAGAATTTCCTACAAGGGAAACACTATTATATATGGCGAACTATATCCGATATATAATTTTTATATATTCTACAGGGTGTCTCTAAACTGCGGGCCCCACTGGGGGGGATTGAAATTTGGAGTCGAAAGTTCCTTTGCGATTTTGCTGTCTGACGCTCCCCACGGGGTTATTCAAATTTTCATGTCGGCCAGTCACAGCGTTACCTCGACGTTAAGTGTGTGCTGTTCGCTCAAATCCGCAAACTAAGTATGACGAATTTCGATTTCGAACATACGAAAATATCTTTTTGGTAATTTGCGTATTGATGTTGAGAGATGAGCAATCGTTATCTTTGAAGTTTGTCGTTCGTTTGTCAAAAAAATGTCGACAAAATTTATCAGTAAATTCATTGATACAAAATCCTGTAAGTTACTAGGTTATCCGATCACTTTGTTGCCTGAAATCACAGATATTTTTCCGTAAGTGACTATCCGGCTAGAAATTTGGACAGGTTAACTTTGTGTCACATAAGGGCCGAGTCCGGTGGGGCCAGGGCTATCTTGATCAAGTTGCCGTAGATTTGCTTTATGAGGACCGTGTAAGGGGAATATCCGGCAGCCGTGCTGAACGAAAATTCTATGCTCTATCCGGTTATCTGTGCAAGGGCCTTAGGTATAAGGGAATGCACTGGGCAGTCTGTACAATTTTTTGATAGATCGTTTCACCCAGATTTGTTAGCCCAATTTCCAATTGAATCAACTCCGATGAGAAGAAAAAAAATTCTCCCTTAAACTCAATTTTTTTTCAATCGAGTATCGACGTAATGACCCGTAACTGGCAAAGTTCAACATGTATAATCAATCGCATCACCGAAAAACTATTTTAAATCAATACGGAAGTGAAATGATAAATCCTGATAATTTGTATAATGCCGTCGTTATTCACAAGGTTAGTTCATACTCATCTATGATTAATGGGTATCCGATGAGTCTTGAATCTACGCTTGGCTAGAGTGACTTTATTCACAAGAAGCCCGAGGTAATCGATCGTTCCGTGCGACCAAAATCCATGACATTAATAGATAGCCGGTATTTTACCCATATTTTCTCATCTAATTTGAATTATTCGACGCGGAAATAATATGATGTTTATTTTAAGTCATAGGGGGAGTTTTTCTAATGTGCATTTTCAATTGATTTTTCGTATGGCCACATTTCAGGGTATTTAATATCTCTAGAGCGATTTTTACCAAATGTGTGCACCTGTGTGTGTGTGCTTGGTTTTTTTGATAATAAGGAAGCATGTGTGTGTATGTGTGTGTTTGTCTAAACAAAAATTTTTTCAACGAAAATATTATGCAATCGAGAGCAATTATTTCACGTAAAGTCGATTTACGAAGCGTAAATGAAGGTTGAGATTCTACCTTAGAGTCGCGAGTCGGAAAACTCCGTCAGGTGCTGCCCCTCGCGGTCATTACTGAGATACGCCTTCAATATGGGTCGCGCACGTTACCGACTGATCTCACAGGGGTCACGTGGTTTGTTCTCTTCGTATTAATTATTCCTCAGAGATCAATTTTGAAAATATAATTTGAGGAAAAGTGAAGGGCTATGAAATAACGTTTTAGCGTAACGATCGGCTACATCCAAAAAACCTAACAAGCATACAGATGTCTAGCGCTGATGACGAATTCCATCTGCACACACCATGGCCATCCCCTCTCCGTCGCGTCACATTCCAATAAAGGCCAGAAGTCTATCGCTCAATCAAATAATATCAATATCAAAATTCAATTATCAAAAATTATGCATCGTTTCCAGAACGTGATCCCAATCAATTGTTAAAGTTTGTGTAATTTGAAGTACGAATTTTTATCTTTAGTTACAACGCTAAACTTATGGGTAGGAATGACATATCACAAAGTTTTTTCTGTCTCCCCCTCATTTACTCCACGAGGCTATTCTATATTTTCTTCGGGTAGAGTTAGCCGCACCGAAGAATTGAAAAGACAATGAAGGTAGGTGGAGCGTTGACATGACTCTCATTTGTTGCATTACCTTGATGCCAATATCGCGTGTGTCTCAACATGATGGCGTACCAGTCTGCACCTTCACTTCCATGTCCGATGCGCCCCACGTGTATCATCAGCGTAATAATTCTCAGCCACTTAGCTCAATGTCCCTGACATTAGTCTAACCCTCGAAAGTTCGCGCTAAGCTCTCACCGCTACCCTTCTCCTAATTTTTCAATTTTTGGGTTACCTAAACATACGAAAAATCTGAGAAATAGGTGGCGTTTACAGTGTACATGGTGTTTTGATTTTATGAAACCGTAGACCGGGTTATACCAACAACTTCCTGATAGCTTTTGATTGTACATCATTGGATTATTTTTGCTACTTATTTTGCGCACACATAGACCTGCATCGGCTCGTTCCGAAAATTGATTAATGAATGGACGACCATACCTCCTTAATTATGCAAATTATGAAAAAAAGTTACTCTACATAAAATGTGGATCTTTATATGACGGATAACTTTTCTCGTATACATTTTTCGCTAACTCCTATAGTTTATATAGTAGAACGTTATGAACAATTGGAATTGTTAATCACAATATATATACTGCACCAATTTAAGCCAAAATCTAATCGAGTCTAAGTTAAGGAAACACTTTTCGATTACCTCATCGCCGCGCTCGATCCCATTATTCGATCACCGGTGGGGGGGGGGGGGGGGGGGGCGTCGCCGGATTCGAACGATGTTCCAGATGCTTGTATTGTTATGCCGTGACTTTCGAAGTCGCGAAGAAACGTGCGATTAGTAATGGGTTGATAGAACTCTCCGAGTGCCTCTCGATTTCAAATTTTCGTCCATCAACTTTAGTCTGTAATGCAACACGCAAAACGGTATCTTCGTCTCTACCCCTCCCGCAGCGAGGGGCTGATAGCTAGGACCCTCGTTATTTGAAACCTTCCTATCTGACTCCTTCATTCTCTTCGCGTTAATTAATTATTCAGATTAACGAACGGGTTAATCGCTTCGTACAATCTACGCACAATGGTGCTTTGTTACTATCCGAAATCCTTTGATTTTGAGAAATGGCCCTACGAGGTTCATTGAACGCTAAGTTGAGTGATTTTGTGATGTCCATCTGAAAAAATTAGAGAAACTGCTTTTGGAGGTTCTGGGGGATTTCTCCGAAAATTTCAGAACTTTTCCGTCTAACTCTTACTCTTCGTGTAATAGAGCGATATAAACAATTAAAATTGTTAACCAGTGATATGTCCTGAGCTATGAAAGTTATGAAAAAAAGTCATAAAACATTATGTGTGTATTTTTGCATGAGGAATAACATTTATTATACACTTTTTCTCCTAGCTATAACGGTTCTCGCTATAAAGCGTTTTAAATAATTAAAATTGTTAATAACAAGTGAAGGAATTGTTTTTCAACATTGACACTCCTTTCCGCCCTGGTCATCAGTCAGAGGTAATTTTGTATCAAAGGAGAAGCAAATTGATCGAGCTGTTTACCGGGAACCGTTTCTCATAGAATCACTCACATACAAACATACACACATACACAGAACTCTCATCTACAATTTGTCAGAATGATGTGAAACGTCGAGAAAAGTGAAAATTTTCGTTTTCTGAGACACTTCATCATCGGGGTCATTACAATAACTTCCCTAAATCGGGAAGTTAATGTACGATGTACAGCAAAAACTGGGACACAAGTTGGCCTTTGATGAAACAAATATAGGGTCGAGTCCGGTATTATGGGACACGTGTTCCATACATGATTAGATATTTTGTTGTAATTTGATTGTATTGTAATGAATCATGTAGTAATTTAAAAAAATGATAATAAAGAAGGATCGTAATTAAAAGTTACTGTGATAAAATGTGCCGTGATAAAATATGTCGTAATTAAATGGAGTAATGAAATGTGCCGTGTTAAGTAGGCGTATAGTCCAAATTGGGACACTGCTGTCCCATCATGCCCACCGTCCCATAATGCCCCACCACTGGGTAATTCCCCACAAGTGCCTCACCATCCTCAAGCACCATAATCAAAATTTTTATCCAACTTGATGAGAATCATGAAAATTCAATTTACATATCAATTGTGTAGATTTATTGAATGTGAATGCCTCACGACGTTCACCCAACAATTCGGCCCTTTTTCTCCCCAAATTCTCATCTATCGCTGGTGCTGATAATGGCCATGGAAGCACCACTATAACCCATTGAACCAGCGTGGTCAAACCCTTCCCATTTCATTGGTTGCTGCCATCACTTTTGTGTATGCAAATGTACTGATGCCCTGGGGGAGAGTTCAATCTAATGATAACTGGATTTTAGCTACCGAGTTTGTTGTGTCCTTTCCTCACGCTATAAGTGCCTCAATTTAATTTAATTATTTGAAAAAGCAGTGATTAGCTGGCGATGGAATAACCAATGGGTCTGGCTCAATTTATTAACTTGGCGATAGGGGAAGCGATTGTTTTACCTCCGAGGATGAATTGATTTTTTGTCAGATCTCCAACAGTGCTGAACCTAAATGTGAGCACATTCTTGCTGACCAATTTCAATTTTTTCATCTATTTATTATTATTGTTATTATTATTATTATTATTATTATTATTATTATTCTGGAAAATCCTAGAATTTCCGGGGTCATTGACCTTGGCAAAAAAAAAAAAATGGAAATTCCATTATAAAGTTGAGCACGCGAGGAAAGATAATGCTTGCTGGATGACATCAGTCATACAGACAATTCGAATGATGAGTAATCGTTGGACTCAGTATGTCCAATGGATAGAAATGAAAATTGATTTGCACGATTTGCCGACACGCTAACCCTCCAGCAAAACCTCACCCATTCCACTTGCAGAAGGCTCTTGACATTTTACGACATTCAGTCCCTTTTAGCTGATACGAACGCTTGTATTATCCTCCCACCACTACCTACACATATAAGCATGTATATACATGTATTTGGCATTATGTGGTACAGGGTTATAGGAGTGATCCCCGTCGACGCTGCAAACTCTCTTATCTCTGGTTGAGGCTCGATTGGTAACGGACGAGTGATCTCTCGAGAGAATCGGAATTTGAGACTCCTCGCCGATGGATCGCGTGTTATATGGCCTGCTCTAGGGGATAAAGCAAGGATTCACGGTATAGATGCTGCCGACAGCAATTGTGAGGGACGTGGAATCCCAATGTATTGTCCTCACCGGGCTTTTATATTTCCTGGAAAGCGCCTATTTTCCACCTCTTTTTGCAACTGCCAAATTCCATGAAAATCATGATTTCTATTGTGAGGGTTTTTTGTCAGCGACAGAAGATATAGCGCGGTCCATGAGGATCACAGGGAAGACTTTTCGACGTCTAATTTACACTCATACACATATCAGCTTAGATTTTTAAACCCTGAGGGGCCGCGCGGTGAGAGAAACTCGTGGGCGTTGCGGGAGTAGAAGTGAGACAGCAACAACAGGGCGGCCGCTCGAGGGTAGAAATCGAGATAACTCCTTAAATACGTGAATTAGAATGCAACTCGTTAAACATAAAATTTGTATTTTTGTATGAGGAACAACTTTGGTTATGACGATACTTGCGCTATCTGAAACCGTTCGGCCAATAGAGCGGTAGAATCGATGGAATTGTTGGTAACAATACATATATCGACTGGTTCGTTCCGAAATATCGTCCAGGATGAGTTACAAGTGGTCGCTTTGATTTTGACCTCAATGACTTCGATCGTGTAATTCGGGAGGGAGGGATTCAGATCATAATTTGACACATACACACACACACACACAAACGTGAGCGCCACGAAAGGGAACCTAATCATAATTTTTGCGATCCTTTTAATGTTTAATAAATTACGTTAGTTTTTGCGTGACGTTCATGAAAATTTGTTCGTCGATTGTGGTGTTCGTTGGTCCCATTTGGACAAAACTCTTGTCCCTATTTTTATATTATTCCCACTTGTAACGGGTATTATCGGCACTGTGACCGACATAAAAGCAATTGTGAAGAATGTTCAATCCCGATGTATTGTTCCCATCGGGCTTTTATATTTCCTGAAAAGCGCTTATTTTCCACTTTCTGTTTGCGACTACCAAATTCCATGGTGAAAATCATGATTTCTATTGTGAGCGGTTTTGTGAAAAAAAAAATTGAAATCGATTCCGCGTGCCAAGTGGAGACAATCAGTTCTTCGTGCATTTGGCGAATTTCGCATGGAAATGTGTGGAGGAGATTAATAACTTGTTGAAGATACGTTGGTGTGCAAGTGTTGACACTTGAAATATGAAGCTTAGACAAGAGAAATTAAACGTATACTTTTCGTTATTCATTCATTTCGTTTAGTGTTCTTCTGCTACAGTTTTTCCAGCATCCACCTTAAGATATCACCCACCCCTCCCTCACGCTCACCCCCCCCCCCCCTTACCAACATATCCACCCACGCTCTCCCCCCCTTCTCACAACCACCCACCCACCCATTCACACTACCCCCCCCCCCCCCCCCCACCCACCCATTCACACCCCCCTCCCATTGACACAACTACCCACCCATCTACATACCCACCCACCTTAACTTTCCAAAATGAGACATTTATTAAAAAACATCAAATGTTCAAAACATTAAAAGAAAATGCAACAAATCATAGAACAAAAAGTCGTAAAGTTAAAAATATCCTATGCTAATGATCAATCTTTCGCTTGGTGCAGCAGTTTTTTTTGTCGTCTTTATAAATGACTTAGGCACGAGCGAGGATTTTGTCACCGCTTAACACGTTGTTAGCTTAAGTCGTGTGAAAAACCTATTTAGCTTTACCAATGATTTTTCAGGGTGCATCTGGGTTGGCTCGAGTTAATGCTTGCCAGATTATTTGACCGTAAATTACAGTTGACAATCACCTTGAGTTACGACCCAAAACGGAGGGGCCGTAAAGATCACTGATGAGTTTCGTGTTCATTTATTTTTACTTTCTGCTGAAAAGAAATGGAAACTACGAGTATATATGGCAACCATTAGGATATAGAAGCGATATTTTAATTTACGCCTTAGATTTTTACTCTTGTTTTTTCAGGACAAAATCATTTCAAAAAAATGTTGAACGTCACAATTTCAATCACAAAATTGGTTGTCGTCTTGCGATGTCTTGAATAGAAGTTTCCAGGATCATGGCCTTTATTTACTGAACATTACAAGGAAGATGAACATTCTGAAAATCGTCTATTGTTATACAGATCAAATTCAAGGCTAAGAGTAAGGGAAATTAGGGCAGGGTGGAGTATAATGGGGCAAAAGTGTAAAATGGGAGGCGGGGTGTACCATTCTGTCCCATATTCCAGTTTGAGTACACACACACCCACACACATCAACCCACCCACACACATCAACCCACCCACACACATCCACCCGCCCCCCCCCCACACACACACACACTTACCCACACTCTCCGCCACACACACACATATACACACACTCACCCACACCCGCACCCATTCACCCACACACACAGATACTCACCCACACCCACAGACACTTACCCACACCCACAGACACTCACCCACACTCACAGACACTCACCCACACACGCAGATACTCACCCACACCCACAGACACTTACCCACACCCGCAGACACTCACCCACACACACGCACGCCCAGATATCCGCCCAACCATACACAGACACACACACACATACGCATACACATATACATGCGCATACGCATGCACATATACATGCACATACACATACACATACGCATACGCATACATATACATATGATCGCTTTTCCACGACATTCCCATAAAAAATTTGAAAGAAAAAAAAATTCATAGGATGTTCACAATTCTCCATATAATCGTTATGGGTAGCCCATAAAAATGGTGCAACCCATTCTCTAGAATTTCTCCATACATGATCCTAATATATTTAATTGCCATACAGGCATTCACTAACCGAGCCTCCCGTTATTTTTTTCACTTCATTATGTCTCTCCAACGCACAATCCTTATCAAAGAAAATCCGCATCAGGTCGGCAACAATGGAGATAAAGAAATGGATGCACAAAAAATCTCTGACAAATCTGGGTAAATGAATGCAACCGGATGTATTGTGTATGGAGGGATGAAAAAAAAATCGAGATGGTTGGGGTGGGGAAACTGGCTGGCGAAGTTATACATGCAACAACCTACGGCCCCCTTTGACTTTGTGTACGTGAAACGCAGGGTAAAAATTAGTTTTTTGAAATAATCCACGTGTGTTATTAGCTACTGAAGGATTGTTTCATGTTTCACTGTCGTCGTTTTCAACGATGCCACATGGGACCGTCCTTTTTATGCCGATACATCAAAGCATTGTGTGCATCGACGTACACGAGGTAGAGAAATTTACAACTGCACTGTATGTCCATCATTTCCTTTATCACCCTTCCCTCATTACTGCTCAATATCTATAAATATATTTATCACTTTTGGATTAATACAGGTTTTTACTATAGGATAAGGATGGAAAACGAAAAATTCTTGGGACGGTTATATCAACTTCCTGATAGAGTGTGTGGGTCGGTGATTGGGTTTTTATGCGGGTGGGTATTGATGGAGGTGGGTGGGTGGTGATGGGGGTGGGTGGGTGTTGATGGAGGTGGGTGGGTGAGGATGGGGGTCGGTGGGTGTTGATGGGAGCGGGTGGGCGTTGATGGGAGTGGGTGGGCGTTGATGGGGTGAGTGGGTGTTGATGGGGTGAGTGGGTGGGTGGGTGTCGATGGGGGTAAGTGGGTGAGGATGGGGGTCGGTGGGTGTTGATGGGAGTGGGTGGGCGTTGATGGGAGTGGGCGGGCGTTGATGGGGTGAGTGGGTGTTGATGGGGTGAGTGGGTGGGTGGGTTGGTGTTGATGGGGATGGGTGAGTGGGTGGGTGGGTATTGATGGAGGTGGGTGTTGATGGGGATGGGTGGGCGGGTGGGTGTCGATGGGGGTGGGTGGGTGGGTTGGTGTTGATGGGGATGGGTGAGTGGGTGGGTGGGTATTGATGGAGGTGGGTGTTGATGGGGATGGGTGGGCGGGTGGATGTTGATGGGGATGGGTCGGCGGGTGGGTGTTGATGGGGATGGGTGAGTGGGTGGGTAGGTGTTGATGTTGGTGGGTTAGTGAGTGGGTGGGTGGGCATTCCTGTGTATGTGTGTGTATTGGACCGTTTCCTCAGTTTTCGGTATGTAAAAAAATCGAAATTTGTCACTTCAGCAGAAGTATTTTTTGATTCTTACCACACTCTATTATTTACCTAACGACTTATTCCCTGAGGTCTTACGTTCTTTTCAATACACCTACTTTGTAGACATAAAATGTGAATGACGAGAGGTAGAGTCTGTAAATACATGCTCATGGCTCGTTGACAGGCAGCAAGTCATTGTCGTTTGTCAGCATCCAACAAGTGAAGTACTAATCAAAGCTCTTGCTGTCTTTTAAGATTATTAAAATCCGTCAAAGCCTCAAAGTTCTCAAAGGGTTAATTATCCTTCGGGATGTTTATGGCTGGGTTATTTCGCTCTACGAAGTCTCAAGGGAGCCCGTGACTAGGGGGGGGGGGGAGAGGGGGGGAGCGGGCTATAAAAAAAAGGAGTGGAATATAACGGGTTCAAATTTTCGGGGAAATTTCCTATAAACTTTTGGTGGGTTTAAAGTGGTGCCGCCCGCAAATTACTGTAAGAAACAAAAAATGTTGTTTTTATTAATACTTGGTATGAAATATGGAATGAATAGCGGAGACGATTCCTTAAAAACTTGTGACACAATTTGCATGCTGTGGCTCTTCAGCATTGTCTTCGGAAGGGCCTACTGGACACCCATCCATGTAGGGGATCAAACATAAAAATTTGCCATCAGAACCACTTTCAGAATTGAATATCTTCCGAGTGTTTAATAATAAAAATTAAATGGCGCATTACTTCGATATAGTTCACATGAAAACTACAATTTTTCCACATTTTTACTATTTTTAGTTCGACCAAAAAAATTGCCAAAAATTCGGAAAAAAGCGACAGTGAGACCTTCCCACTGTTGAAATTGAATCCCAGAAATATCCTTATCCACATCCAAGGAAACATTAATTTCGAGTAGCACTTGGGTGTATATAAAAAAGCTGAAAATGTCTTTTAAATATTATCAGCCACCTCAGAATGCCACTAGAGCGACGAAAGAAATTTAAGTGGAAAATAGAGAAGCGTTAATGCAAGAGTTCGTGATACCATAATACGTGCACTTATGGCTCATACCCGGTGGTCATGGATACATGGACAAGACACTTGTTTGTTTCATCATTCGAAAAGCCCAACACGAAGTGGCCATATATATATACACGTGTAAAGTTATGTATATATGAGGGGGGAATATAAACCGCATGACAACTAGGAGATACGTGTCAAGTGATTCGCCAAAAATGTCCATCGCTAATGTTCTATCCATGATAAAGTGCTCATAATGCTTGTGATTGTACCGAAAAATGAGGTGAGTATCGAATTGCTTTCGAAGGCAAATGAAAGAGAGAAAAACCAGTGGGAACATTAGCGGTCACTTCTGGACTTGCTGTTATGCACCTCTTAGATATGATTATTTTGCCGCGCACAAGGTGGTCGGTTGCATTAACGTGTTATAACGTTTTAAGGATTGTCTTTAAAAATGTTAAGTGCCAACGATTTATGGAAGCCGGTGAGCATTTACCATTTCAATTTGTGAATGTTTTTTCAGGTAATTGATTTCATTTATAACACCTACGATTAGCAAAGGTGGAAAGTTGAGATTCTTCAGCGGCTGTACTCTCTTCTCGACGGATGGAAATTTGGTTTGATAAAATTTTGTCATACGTTAAGATTTTTTTCCATTTTCCAAATCTAAAATTTCAAAAATTGTTTGAAATTCAAAAAACCTTTTTTTTTTTATTTTGACATGTGAAATATCTTTGAGAGAAATAATTTGTTCTGCATTCTGGTAGATTTGATCTACCAAATCAAATGTCACGGGTTTCGCCTTTAAAGTGCAGGGGGGGGGGGGGTGGTTGGCACTCACCCCAATTTTCAAGCTCTCGAAAACATTACTTAATTTGAAAAAAAATGGGAATTTTTTGTATGGAAATAAAATAAATAGAGGGGACGTGAGTGTGACCCTTGACAGGTCGCATCAATAACTTCCCGATTGTGTGTGTGTGTGTGTGTGACAATACACGCATGAAGTCAAGTTGTATATCAGTTACACAAATTCGACTATTGATCTATGATTATGATTTTTTATCGATATCTCGTAAAATATGATGCCTGGAAAAAAAAGTAATACAACATGAAATGTGTAGTTTCATGAGAGGAACAACTTTTGTTAGACACTTTTTCGAGTATCTATCGCCGTTCTTGAGATATAGGGTTATAAACAATAAAGATTGTTAAAAATCATTGAATGAATGGGACAATTACAAAAACACTCCTTTCAGACCTGGAGACCAGTAAGACGCGTCGATAAAAGTAGGTTAAGTCGGTTCAGCGGTTTTGCCGGAACTGCTCGCCAAAAAAGATACGGACGCACGTACACACACACACATAACCCGTGCTGGAAATGTATCACGAGCATGTGAACCGTCGAGCAACGTAAAAATTTGATGATTCTGAGACTTTTCATTTCCAGGGTGATTACGCTAACTTCCTATCGGGAAGTTAATAAATGATTAAAATACTACTTGCATACTAAAATAGATATGTTAAATTATGTAGGATAAAATTTTCGTATTTTGGTATCTATTGATACCCGGCACTCGCAGTACAGATTTGTTGTTCCATCTTGCCCATCCATCCCTACCATCCGCATTTTTCTCCGAAGGGCAGGAGCCAGGTTTGGTCAAGTGGACACCACTGTTACCATCTCAATATTCCTAGACTGAGCAGACGTGCCAGAATAGTTTCCTGCATCCATAGCTTCCTTCACTAAAGCACGACAAAATATTGTGAGAGTTGCAAAAACCCCAAAACAACAGCTCCTCCAGACCTCCCAGTATCGATCTCGAGATTAATTCCTTATTCCTTCTCGCCATCACCATAAAAATCAAAGTGGTGCCCGATCATTTCATTTTATTTTTTTCTCCTTTATTCACCATCATAGGCTTCCACCATCCACGTAAAATGTTTCTCCTTTCTTCGCGTCTATAGAAAGCAAACTATAGTCGTTATGACCAAGCGAGTGAACATTATCGGCTCGTCCAAGTCGTCATCGGCTCACCAGTAGCATTTTGGGATCTTTTAACGTGGTACTAACATACCCAAGGACGAATTACGAGAATTACAAGACTTCTAAAGTTGGCAAGCGAAATGCCCATGCACTATAAAGGCAACCTTAAATTTCGAATGATGGAGTAGTAGCAAGAGATCCTTATCGGTTAGCAAGTATTCCACTGGGGGCGGTGGGGGGACAATTGAAGGTGAATAGTACAATTCAGAAAGGCAAGCCCATAAGATGGAAATAACGTCAGTCAACCAATGTAAGCTCCTCATAGTCCTAAACGCTTCTAAATGAATCGTTAATCGTTAACTGCATGAGGGTTATAACACGAATTCTATTCGTTATAAACCGGAAATTCGAAGGTCCAGGGAGAGACATCAGTGATGTTGGAAATCGTTTGGTCTCATACCTCACTACCATTTACTCGTCTCTCTTTCTGTCAGGATAATAAAGTTGACTGAGCCGCTTTATTACCGTACAGGGGCTAGTGAGCATCCACCAGGAGTCCACTGGTCATTTCGAATAAACGCTTGGGTTAAATACATTTTTTTTTGTTTTTCTCTTCTTTATTTCGCCGAGTCCCTTTGTTCAGTATGAACAGAATATGGTAGAACTAATGCTCGTAAAGAGGTCACTCGTTTAATACCAAAATACCGGGGCTATTTTGAATTCTTCAGACTTTATTGACTCGTACAGCATGGCTAACGTTGATTGCCCGTCGTTTCCATAGGTTTTTTTCTGTTGCTGTTGTTGTCATTGTTTGGCAAGTGTCGGCGGAATCGTAAAGTCCGTTACAATTTTTGGATGGACGGTAGATTTCAGTTTGTTGACATTGCTTCTTCGAGGTGAGATCAAAGAGGCAATGTTTGTAAACAAACTGAATGAGGTTGTCTTCTACATGTTTGGAGCGAGGAAGAAAGCTCTGAAGATCTTTTATCGTCATTATTTATTCTAATCATAGGAAATGGGTTGTCTTTGAGGTCAATTGTGGTCCAGATGAATTATCTGTGAGATGAATTGTCTGGGATAAATTATCTACGAGATTAGTAATCATGGAACTGTGAGCGTGGTAGCATGCGGAGAGGAATATTTAAATTAATTTTTTTTTTCACTCCGTCACAAGTAATTCAACTCACTGTCTAGGGGTGCACATCGCGCCCCGAATAATCGTAAACTTTGATAATGAAATTTAATCGAGCCCACCCCTTTAACGACTTTCGTTGTCCATTGTGAAGTGCCTCCTCTTACTTTTCAACACGATTCGCTTAGCCATCGACGTTATACACGAAAACCGGCTGTGTACTTTTAATGGACAATTACTCGAGAGCTTTAAAACATATGCTTTGATGATGCAAAATAGCAGGAGACCTGGGCTTGCCGTACAAATGTCTGGCTGTCTCGCTTTTGGCAGATCTGTCTTGCTCAGTTTTTAGGTTGTACGAAATGATGATGCTGCTATTATTACCCTGACACGTCATTAACTCCATCCTTTGAATGTCCTTTTATAATGAGGAATCGGCGGATATTACGGGGCCACGTGTAAACGTAAACGAATAGGCACATTAAATGGAAAATAGGGGTATTGTTGGTCATTATTCTTGATGACAGGAAGATCCTAAAACATGGATGGATTGATCTGAATCAAAAAGAGATTCCAGAATTTGTTTTTACCTGCTGTGGCATTCTCATCCGTCTGTTCTATGATTCAAATCAAGCCGTTCCAAAGCTTGAAGCACGACTTAGATGTGTTAGATTGTGATCTTACAACGACCGTTCCAACGGACTTCAACGACGATGAATGGAGACTTGTTTACAGGTGAAATACTGCAGACCTTCATTTCATATTCGGTTACCTTTTAACAATTCCGCTTCCTTAAGAACCCGGTTTAGACAACTGCGAACCCATACATGTAATATTCGTACCGGCCTGGTTTCGTGCTGAGGAAATCTGGAACTAGCTCTTTTACCTCTTCTTCGGCTTCCTTCTGGAATTCCATCCCTGATAACATACAGAGCTCTGTATCAGTCAATGTAGTCAGTTTAAAAGTGTTTGAATGGCTGTTGAATGACCAAATAAATGAAGTGTTATCACAATATTAGTGAGACATCTTCGTCGACCTGATTGGTATTTCGAACGTTCGCAGATTATTAGTTTTGTGACTAGTGGTGATCTACGTGGCTTTTAGACTGCCATTTTTTCTCTCACTATAATTCTTGGTTTCGATATAGATTTGTGTGCGAATACTCCATATATTGGATTGATGTGAGATTATCTGTGAATCATTATTCTGTATGATCTGTGAGCTAGTCCTTAGCCGACTCTCTGTCCTCGGACTTAATAAAAAGCTTTACATACATACATACCAGAGATGATTATATTATACATTCTCAATGCGGCTAGTCAATTTATCAACATCGAAGAACGAAAATGCGGAAACCATGAGCGGATTTCAAGTCAGCTATAACTTCTTGTCACTTCTCCATAATCCCGTTTCTCCTTCAATACCTCTACTCCACTTATTCCTTCCACGCGCTAATCGTCCGGAGTAACGTGCCAGATACAAGCATAAACAAGTTGCCTCGAGATGGACTTTTATCACGGAAGTAGCGCGTCTTCAGTGTTGCTAAACGCAACTGATTCTAAATACAGTTGCAGAAAGCCAGAAATATCGGACGATGAAGAAGCATCTGGAAAGAAGAATCAAGATAACAGATTGAAGCTTCACCCAGGGCGCCAATTAAGGTTCGACCTCCATCGATTCTGCTCTCTCTCTCTCTGCTCCTTCATTTTTTTCTCTTTTTCCATCCCGCAGCGCGATTTCCTTCTTCATCGTTGGATGAAGTTGTGATTGAGCCACAGTGGAAAAAAAAACAAAGTGAATGAGCTCAAACCAGAAAACGAGAGTCTACGTTTTTTTCTCTCTTTTCTTTTTTGAATCTGTTAGTAGCGATGATGGTTAAAGAGACGAGCGTGCGGCCAGCACAATGGGGCAGAAAACAAGGGAAGGCCCCGCAACATCAAAGTGCCGGAAGTTATGGAGGGATTGAGAGTATGGGCGAACTCTGTGCATCCGGCGTAGACTGATAATCATCTGTACGAAATACTTTGTAATTCATCATTAATTACAAGCTCTCTTCCTCTATTCGCCCTCTTGCTTTGAGAACATATTTTTTTCCCCCAGTACAATCCTTTTCGTAACGATTCATTCTTCAATGTGAAGTGGGGTTCGGGATCATCGAGTGAGTGAGGGAGATAGAGAGGGGGAATTTCAACAATAAAGAATAAAGAGGAGGAGGTCGCCATTTGTATTTGACAGAATTCGATAGGAGAGGGGTTGTTGTAATCGTCAAGTGTGTGTGTATGCGGGGTTTCTTGTTTGGTGCTCTTTTGCTCGTCGTAGGTCGGTTGCTTTTGCACAACTGACGACCTACCCCCAGACAGCGCTCATTGAGTTCCGGCCCATTACCCCTTTTTCCAGGCACTTCTGCGCCTGCTTCAGTAGTTTCTACGGATTTGTCATTCATCAATTATGAATTTGGTGGAAATATTCTTGCACCAATAGGGTTTTCGGAATCTTGGAGCTTTTCCGGAAAAGATCAAATTTGCAAGTTTAGCCACCGCGTAACCATCCTTAAGAAATTCAATGAATGAATGACCAAAATCATTGGAATCGTTTGATTGAGATCAGACCGCTTAGAAAGTATAATATAAGCTGCCAATATCTAGAATTCATCGTTATCACCCCAAGAGTTATCGCGTGTCCTGCCAACCAGGATTGAAAATTATTCCACCGTTCATCATCGTCAACGCCACTAAAATAGCCAGTGAAGGTTCAACTCATTTATTACAAAATATTATTATTTTCTGTCAGACCATTCCAATGTTTTTTCCACCACACATTTGCAGGCAGAAACCGTTCCAAAGATAAGAGAAGTCTCATCAAAATTACTCCCCATCACTTATCCCCACAATGTTTTATACGTCAATTTGACAATTATTTTCCTTCAAAACTTGATGGTCGACTTTACAACTCATGCACACCATGTATTTATTACGGTACAATTTGTACAACTCTCCATTTATGTTGCAACCCAAGCGTACTAAATAGGAAAATACTCAAGTTGCTTTTATATCTCAGCGGTTGGTAATGTGCTTGGCTCACCTACCTAGGTAATTTCCATCTTTATTTCGTTATCCAAATCACTATATAAATACATTCACCGATTTTCTTCGTATCAGTAATGAAAGACGCTAAAGCCATCACGAGAGCTTCCGAGTAAATTCCTCATTGCGTTTTATCCTGCAATTATCCCCATTTTTCCACCTTGCTAAGATTTTGCCCAGTGGCGAAAGGGTGTGTCTGGCATAGACCACGTTGCAATAAAAAATAATGAAAAAACTGCCATTTGATAAAAAAAAGTACGAGGCAGAGGTGCGTCACGTTACTCTCGCATTTCGTTTATCCTCAGGAGCTATTACCACGAGTAGAACTAGAAAAAAGTGGAATGGCGAGAAGGGGGAGGGGGGTAGCATATACACCTTGGCACTAGTGTTTTACACTGAGGCTCGTGCCGTGTGGCGAACCGCACCAGGAAATAAACACAGACTATCATTACCATCTGCAGATTAGTCCGGTGTGCGTTGGCACGGTGCACCTTGAGTCCTCTATCGTAGCGTGCACACTGTTAATAAGAGCAAAAGTGCCGACTGTGTAACGTTATAAAATCTAAACCAACCGCAAAAACCGCAACGGTTAGTAGCAGCGTGAAACTAGTGTGTGTGTGTGTGTGTGCTTCCTTCCTCCAATTTTCTAACTCTCTCTACCCAGTTGTGATTGGGCAGGCAGAAGGAGTGGGAGAGAAAATAGGCTCCAAGTAGCAAGTTCAGTGGCCTTGAACACTCTTTTGCCCTTGGGCGATGAGTTCGTTGTAAACAAACACGGGGGAGAAATAGGTGTTTTTGTTTTGATGCATACTTCCAAGAGGAGGATGTAAACACGGAGAATTATTTTCTTATGATACTTCGGTTTTAGTTGAAACCTTCTTGGGAAATAGATTCACAACATAGGAATTAACAGGAAAATAAATGAGAGATATGTTACTAATTGTGTTGATGATGATTAATATTCAATTCTCACTATTTCTTAATAGACGTTGGCTTTACCTGAGGTCTATATAGGTATACTTGAAGAGTATTCCTCACACTGAAAATTTCAATTAAGAAAATATTAATTAAGAAAATTCAATATGCACAAATTGAAAAAACAGGAATGCTCGTATCGATCGACCGGGATGGAAAGGAATGATCAATCATTTTGGGATATATGGGAGCAGCAATGAGAGTCTAAAAGTCAAAAGAAAATATTCATTACTGCTAATACGCTCAAACCGCAGTCCGAATTAGAACCAGAATCAAGTTCTCACGCAAGCCCATCCTTGTTACAGGTTTACATCACATCACTAGCAAAATCCGGTATACAGTACAAGCTCATGATGTTAATACCTCGAGTATGTTACTCATGCAACAATGCTTTTAATCCCAGATAAATCACAAGCTGATGAGGCTTATTTCCACCAAAGACAACATCTCGGTTACATATCGAGTATGGTCCATTGAAGTTTCCCACGATTTAGCCTACCCGAGTATTCCTCGATTGCTGACATGAGTAAAACTACCTATGCAGATAGAAAAATTCGTTTGACATTTTGTAAGATTAGTAACTCTGACCAAAACCTTAAGGTGCGATGAAATGAGAACTAAATGGTCCCTTGATCGCTACAAAACTGCTCACTCGAAAGCTTGCTATTGTAAGGCAGTTAACGTGCGATACCTTTGTTGATGGTATGCGTGTGTATGTGAAGATCAGCGCAAGCGGCCGAATAGTTTGATTATATCGAAATGTGGAAATGTAAATCAGTCCAGCCGAAACGAGTGGAGAGTGAGGTCGATTGTTTCGGAAAGAAAATCGTTAGGCCTCAAATTCGTTTCATCTATTCTCAGTGTCCTGATAAACCCCAACAACCTACTCCCCCCCGTTACCCAGTATCATCTCTCAAGTCTCAAGCCGAAGTCAACGGTCACAATATTGAACTATGAGGAGTCTGCAGAGCACCGCTTCGGTCGTTGGTCGGAACTATTTTGAAACGATTAGGTGTTTCGTTATTTTAATATGCATTGGTATTCGATTTATCGAGAAATGTATTATAATCAAGGGATATTCTAATCAATTAGCAGTCGAGTGGACTTCAATTATCCTGAATTTCCGATTTCATCCAATCGATAACAAACGCTCAACCCAATTTTAAGTAGATATAAGCAAAAACGTTGTGTAGACATGTCTGGTGAACGTTAACGGGCGTCAGGTGTGCGTCGAGCGGTATGAACCATCAAACTCCTGGGCAGACATACATATACATGCAAAATTGGTTTTTGGCTATATTCAGCATACGAGAATGACCCACGAGCCCAATGTGTATTCACTTGTCTCACACATATCAACATATATGCGAGTGCAATTGTGAATTAGTGTTGGCAGTTTGCTTCTGGTTATTACGTCATAACGGTGGCAGCACCTGGAGGCAATTGCTCGTACTAGAATGGGAAGCGACGAAACCTGTCATTCGATTTATTGCTCGTCTGCAACGCCAATCGCCTACTGGACCACCCAGACAACCAGACGAATTCACCCAGTGCTGAAGTACCAACCTATATGGGGTGTATGGTCATGGTGTCGCGACGTACTAGAGTGCCGTGGCATTAGGGGAGGAAAATGAGGCTGGTAACTATAACTCTGGTTCGGTTTTAGAATGGTGGAGGAATCATACTTCCTATCGGACAACACCTCCTAATCATTCTTGTTCCCAGAAAAGTTTTGAACACAACAATTATTTTTGCCGGAAACTGAATCGGCAACACAGGTGGGGAACTCGAAGCTTGAACGATGAGATCAATCTTGGTCCGACCTTCGATGCCGTAGTTTGGACTTGATAGCTTCGACATAACTTCATGCCATGGGCCTAGAAAAACCAAGCTTAGTTATATCAAAGATATCCAAGCTTTGTTGGCCCAGCTTGTGCCAAGCTTAGCTCAATCTTAGCGTGCCTAGCGTTGGTCCACAGGCAGAACCCAATCTACGCCCAATGTTGGATACATACATACATTCAAGCTTACTAGAATCATCCAAACCCACGCTTCAGAAACCATGTAGTGCTAAGCTTGCAGTCCGAGCGCAACTTTGTTAGCTTTGAATCTTAGCTTTGCAAGCATGAATCCTGGATTGCTTCTACCATCTAAACCCAAGCTTCTGAACTAAGGTTGATCTAAGCTGGATTGAAGCATATTTGTCCTAGTTTCGATTTACCGCATTCAGCAAAACTCTCCTTAATATTGGATACATATATAGATCCAGGATTGCTGCACCACCTAAACGCAAGCTTGGAAACGAATGTTCAACTAAGCTTGGCCCAACCTCAATGTTCCTATCTTCGAAGTTTGAACCAAGATAAATTTCGTAGTTTGGACCAAGATTAATTTCGATGCTTTAACCACCAGAAACTTTGGAACTTGGACGAAAATGAATTTTATGCATCTAGGGAGCAAAATGCGCGATTCTAACCTCGCTTCGCTCGATGGAATCGCATTTTGCTTCCTCGATGCATAAAATATCGTGTACTCCTTGAGAGTAAAGGTACTTGCTCGCCAAATGTCATTACTACCCTCGGCTTCGCCTCGGGTGTAATCCACATTTGTCGAGCAAGTACCTTTACTCCCTAGGGGTACAATATACTATTGAGGCTTGTACGAAGATAAAGTCCGAAGCTTGAATGAAGATAAAGTTCGAAGCTTGTATTAACCTACGTAGCCGAGTTAGGACGAAGCTTATTCTCTAAGCTGGCATTGGTGTTACATTTGCATGTTTTGCACAGATTAACCAAAGCTTCCAAGCACAGCTTTGGCGAAGGTTAGTCAAGCCTCGTCCAAACTTTGATCAAGCTTCATCGCATGGTCAATTCGAGCCTGGGAAGTTTACCTTTGGCCCCGATAGGTCACGATCCTTCAGTTCACTGGTTTTTTTTCCTAGTCCGCGAATGTGAATATTGACCTAGGCAATCTGTCATTGCGGAGATCACTGACCACCTGAAGCGCGTGAATCAGCTAAGGTGCGTGATTCATACTGTGTGGCTCGCGTGATTCAATTTACCTGTTTTATTTTATGATGATCCTGCTTTTGTCCTCGTCTCTGTCCATTTGTATGAGTATGAATGCAGAAGGCACAAGGTGCATAGTCTGGATGCCGTAAAGCCATTCTGGGCTGGGTCAGACGTGTCGAGGGTAGTGGCATCCATAAAATATGAAATGTATTAGATTGATAAGACCCTATCCCCCCCAACGACTGTGAGTGACTCCATCTACTGGATGATTTTTCCATGCAGTGCATTCATTTCTAAGTGGATAGCATCAACTGGGCTTTCAGCATGGTGAAATGCAAGTGGGCGATATGACCCTCCTTGGAATAAAGAGGAATACGAGTTTTACGTATTGAGAGGATGGAAAAGACAGCTGAGGGGAAATGGCATAAATGTATTTACTTGAGCTCAGCATAATATCAGAAGCTTTATAACCAATAAAAGTTACAGCTGACACTTCTGCTACGCGGCGAGCGCTCTGATATGTCGGGAATTTTTTCTTGGAGGTGGAATATTCAGATGTGCATTTTCGATTCAGCTACTGGGAAATCTGAAACATCCATTTGTACGAAGGAAGCAGAAAGATATTGAAGCCACATTATATTTCGAATTTATGATTAAAAAAAAGTAAAAAAAATGACGGTCATTGGAGAAGAGCTTAATCTTACGCCGCATATACTATATGCTATGGAATGGATGAAAATTTTGAGAAAATTTGGAATATTTCACGACTTATGAAATATAGAAAATAAAATGGTCTTTGAAATCTTAATGGCAATTTTTTGGAAATAATGCATGGTGTGAGAATTTTTTTTTTTTTGAGAATTTTAAGTTCTTGAAAATTTGAATGTTTTGAATTTTTTTTAAATCTGGTAAATATCTCTATAAAATAAACTGAAAGATTAGAAAAAAAACTTGAAGATGCAACAAAAACGAATTCGAAAATTTTTCAAGAAATAACTATTTTGAGAGAATAAAAGAAATACAAATTCAAAATTTCAGAAATTCGAAAAAGATCAGAAAATAAAGAGAATAAAAAAATGAAAAATCATAAAATTCAATAATTAGTCAAATTTTGAAAATTTAAAGAATTTAAAAAACTTAATGAAGTAGCTAACCAAGCTCTATAGCACCACCGAGACACTTTGAGAGTTCACTAAGTCTAATAGAAAAAATTCAACTTTTGAAAATTTGCAACCTAAAAAAATTGAAAATTCCGAAAATAATTAAGGCTTTCCCAAATATTTCTCCAAAAAAGTCCAGCCGATGGAATTACCCATGCAATTCGTCATTGAATCGTTTATTTCAATCACTTTGGCCCGAAGTGCGATGACTAATACAAACTTATTTACGACTATAGGATTTTTATTTCACTCTCTTCATGCCTCGGATACGAAAAGAAGCGCGGAGACTAATGGCCACAGAGTAATAATTGGTTAATGGAGGTCCATTTCATAATCAGACATAAACATAAAGACCAAGAGCATCACTGCGAGTGACATTAGTCTTTCTTATATATCCGGTTTTACCCACTTCATGACAACACGTTGCATTTCAGTTCAGTGAATTTCACTCGAACGAATCATTCCTGAATCATACAAACGTCATATTTTCTGACAGATCTTATATTAAACCAACCAGTCTATCTTTTTTATTTACGATCCGATCCGTTTTAGCATATAGCGCAACCCCTCCCGGCAGCGCCAATGGAAACCGACTTTTTCCCAAACTATAGAGCATTCACACAGTTCAAACCAATGACCGCAATGCCCAATGGGCACTATGCTTATACAAAAGTCCTCTTCAAGTATATCTATATACACCCCAGGTAACTGAGGTACAAGACCGAAAAAGCCAATACCTTCTAATCATAACAACAACAGTCAAACCAAATACGTAGACTTATACAAAAGGGACGTTGGGAATACATGGAAAATGTGGATATCGATGTACGAATTCCTATCCAAGAAAGCGCATACACAAAAATGAACATTGGAAAATTCGGTGGCCTTGAGCGAGTGGACTGTACATTTAAATTCGGGTATAATTTTAGCCGTGAGTGCGAGAGAGATGGTTTGAGGGCATTTATTCTTCCTATAGTTGACTGCCGTTTCGGGAAGTTGAGTATGAGAAAAAATGACGAATCGCATGCGCGACTTTCTGGGTCATTTTTTACTGTATTATTACACTAATTAACAAAGTGAAGTCAATAACTTTTACAATAAAGCGTTGGAGTCTATCGTAGATTTTTCCGTCATAACCGGAGTTTTGTATAACCGAAGTTTCACTGGAAACCATACATTTTGTTAACAATCACAGATTAATCCCGCAATTTAATTATTTTCATTCACCGTGCTGGATTACTAGCAATCGTAATTGAAATTGCGCACATTCCTTTCCTCCCTCAAATTGATTACTCTCCGATGAAAGAAATTAATCCCACTGATGGTTAATTTTTTTTTCGGTAATATACGATGCGCCACATATCGAGACAATAAAGATTTTTATGAAAGGACACACTGCTAGGCAATTAGAAATATTTGTTTCGGGGACAGTTAATATCTTCATTCGGTCAACATTTTTATCGTTCTCTTGGTTATTATACCGGGAATGAAGCTTCCCATTGGAATGCGAGAAGGCGCGTCCATTAAAATTACGACTTCATTCTGTGCTCAGCTCCCTGCGAAATACGATCGCATTATATATGTTCTCTGCGTTTTTTTTCTCTCTCTCGACTTACTCCTATGCGCCATTATATTGTTTAAAGGACTATTTTGCCCCTCCGGATGTCGGGGTAATTCTCCCTTACAATGTAACTCTTCGAATTCGCAGAGTCAAGGTTTAGTGGTACCAATTCGTGAAATTCTATGACTTTTCGAATGCGTCTGGCGCGAGGAGGCTGAAGGGCATTCTTTGGCTTTTCCGGACGCGATTCACGGGTGAATTTACGGTTTACGGCGCTGGTTTACGGTCCGATCGCTGGCGGGTGAATCGATCGGGCTGTACTGAAAATTTTTCAATACCATTCACAAAAATTACCATACGCTTATCAAAAAGGATATTTCTGAATTTTTGTAGGAAACTTTACAGTCAACGGTAGATTTGGCGCCCAAAAAAATAAGTTGATAACAGGATGATTGATTCATTTCGCCCAATGGACTTGTACCACCTCCAAAATTCTCAAGAGGCAATAATTTATGAACGGGAGGTCTCATTCAGATTGCATAGAAAAGCGTTGAGTAGATATGAAAGGCCCGTTGAAGGGTTGATAAAATCCCCCCACCCACCCCTCTGGTTTAACCGGGAAATGGTTGTATCCTTTTGCCGCCCCTTTTGGGATATATAGTATACATAGTGGAGTAAGATAGTGGGTACGTGATGAACGGTCCAAGCGTCGGTATAAATTAACTCGCAGTGACAGTTAGATTAATTGTTGGTTACCGCGCTCATCGGTGCGTTCGCTCGTTTTCAGTTGTTTTCGAATGGACCGCGGGTGTGAGTGAGATTAGGCGTCATCTCTCTCACACCTCCGTGGTTTACATCACGCTGAAACATTTTGGGCTGTAGTGGTGGGTGTGGAATTTTGGGCGCGCGTTATCACTCGCGCACCGCAGCGGTTACCGCAACATTTGTTACACAGCTATCGTTCTCGACTGAAATATTCGTTTATGGGTGGCGCCGAAATTTTTCCGGTAATTGAGATGAAAACTATTGGGTTTACGGCGGTGGGAGCGGGAAATTTATTGTAATGACATTGAATGTTATAGTGGAATTTTATGAGATTCGGGTGTCAGTCGATGCGAAATAGCGGTCTGAATTTTCTGACACAGATTTTGAGGTGCATGTGTGTGTGTCTCGAATTTCGGGACGCTTGGAGGTTCCGTGATGAGGTGCAATTTGCCACTTTTAAAAGATCTTGAAATGCGATTATTTTGAAAATTTTGAAAATTTTTGAAATTTTTGAAATTTTTGAAGTTTTTGAAATTTTTGAAATTTTTGAAATTTTCGAAATTTTTGAAATTTTTGAAATTTTTGAAATTTTTGAAATTTTTGGAATTTTTGGAATTTTTGGAATTTTTGAAATTTTTGAAATTTCTTTATTTTGAATTTCTGAAGTTTTGAATTTCTGAAATTTTTGAAATTTTAAAAATTTTTGAACTTTTTGAAATTTTTAAAATTTTTGAAATTTTTGAAATTTTTGAAATTTTTGAAATTTTTGAGATTTTGGAAATTTTGGAAATTTTGGAAATTTTGGAAATTTTTGAAATTTTTGAAATTTTTGAAATTTTTGAAATTTTTGAAATTTTTGAAATTTTTGAAATTTTTGAAATTTTTGAAATTTTTGAAATCTCTGGAATTTCTAAATTCTTGGAATTGAAGAAAAAATTTGAAGACCTTGAAATGATCTACTACTGACTATCTGCTACGGACTATCTGCTCTTGACAGGTCCACCAGCGGTGGCTCTGTAATGTTTTCATTCACCGTCATCCAACGTTATTAACAAAACTTGGAGACAATAAATTGCCTGTCCAGCGAAGCGCAAGTTATGCGCATGGTCGTCGCGAAGCCGATTTTTTCGGTATTCATTGCAGTTCTTTAAAACTTGCGTAATGAAACACAATTCATGTTACAGGGAGAAAAAAAAATTTCCTTGGACAGTTGTCAAAAAAATGTATTCGCAACTTTTCAATTTCTATTACAACAAATTAATGATTTAGATTAATTTCGGACCAATGAATATAATAATTAATCTCAAGGAATGAAAATACGTGTTAACCGCGCTCATGTAACTTCCTCAATCTGCACAACCCCTATCCATTTCTAACCTCTGCTTTCACCATTCCTATTCTTTTCATGTCCTACTCCAGTTTCCATCCTTATCTCTCGCCTGTTATAACAATACGGGTGGCGTTACCGCAGTTACCCCAATATTTGTCAGTGCGCATTCGTGCCTCGGACCTTCCAATATCAATAAAAGATGTCCGCCCCTGGAGGGCTTACGCCTCGTTTCGGATATATCCAACATCTTGAAAGGCAAGCTCCGTGACGTGAGAATCGTGACGGGATCAAAAGAGAACGTTTTACCCTAATGATTGTCTTCTCCCCCCCCCCCCATCCACCCCACAGGGCCTATCAGAAGGCAAAAGCGCAATTGGCAAAATAACGTGGAACATCATGTCCTAGCCAAAAAAGGCAAATCTCCCTCCCTCTATCTACATCGAAAGAAAAACTCCATGATCTACCGCGCATGCGCAATCGGGTGCGCGCCTCTTTATTTTACGGTTCGAGTCATTCCAGGGCAGGCTTAAAATTTTTTCAACGTTTTTTGAAATTGTTAAGATCAGAGACATGCGCTGTTTGAACGGCACGCGAACATCGCAGGGATGTCGCATCGATGTCGCAGCGACGTCCTCACAAGTTTCCTCACTTTTTTATTGCTTAAAGATGCAAGGTATAGAACATGTGATGATAATATTTCTTTTACCACAAATTGACACTTGCTAAGAGGAGACAGTTGTCAAAAATTGCCATAGAAAATCGAATTGAACTTTCCTCAATAATTCGTATTTCCAAAATGAACAATTCGATGCAGGGGCAATCGTAATTTCACGATTATTATATTACTCGCGATAGCGCCATAAAGCAGGAGGCGACACGCGGATGATGAAGTGCCGACGGCAATTTCAACTATGTGGGTGGGATGGGGGGAGGTGTTGGGGGGGGGGGGGGGGGGGTAGCGCGAGGGTGGGCGAAAACCGGGAAATTTACGAGGGCTCCCTGTGGGCGAGCGCGAGGTATCAAACAAATTTAGCGCGAAACAAGAAACGAGAGCCAAACCAGATACATATACTCCAACGTGGGCATTGGTGACATGGACCATTATAAGTTTGTGAAACTTTAACAACCCCATTGCGCCCTATAACACCAGTACAGCCGAATCAATTTCATTTATTACACGGGTGGAAAAGTTACATGAAAATTTCAAGGTCGATTATTTGAAGCTGATTGGTTCTGATGTTCAGACTCGAGATGATCCAATTAACAGCCTCCATCTACATATGGACCAGCTGTATATATATATATGTACATATATATATATCTTTTTTTTTCGGGTCCAATATTGCCACCCGCATACACCTTATCTCCGCGTTACTATTGTTATTACAAACGTAGCGGAATGGAGAAAACGGAAAAGGTACTGTGCCAAAGTGGGTGAATAGTCTGTGATATCTGTAACCGCAGTGTGATGGTCACTTTTGTGTCGATTGGGTTCGTTGAAAGCGCATGAAATCCGTGCGGAGTCTTTGCTAAACCTCAAAGAAGAAATCGCTCTGTCCAATCCACCCTGATGCCACACGCGGAACCCCTTGTTATGTCAGCATGGGGTTGGCTCAATGGATTCCTCTATATTTTTTCACCCCCCCCCCCCCCCCACGCAACTGTGATCAGTACCACTGCCTCTTCGCCTTTGAGTGTGAAAATAACAAGCTCCAGACACGAATTGTGTAAGTTCTCATACGGGGGGAACACGATCTTTCTTATAAATTTATTTATGGACGATTCTTGCTCCCTTCGGCTTGGATGAATGCCGCCGTCTTTTGTAGTCCTTTTCAATTACTTCAATCAGGATATTCAATTGTGGCAATCTCATTTCACGGAATTGTATAATTTTTTTGCCAATTCACAAATTTGAACTAGGAAGATAAAAATGTGTGTGTCCCCGTTGGGAACACGACCAAAACTTCCCGATTCGTAATTTCTGTTTGCCATTTCTGGATTTTACGATACGTCAATTGAATGTTTCAATCCCATTTATCAAGCAGATAATTATGAATATTTGACTAGCCGCATAGCCAGTGTGAGGAGGAGAATTATGCGCGTTACTGGAGTGGGAGTGAGACACCAATAGGGGTGCGAATGCTCGGGGGTTAAACCCGTCATACCTCCTTAATTATGATAAATATGGAAAAAAGTGATATGAAATTAAATATGCACTGCCACTTACAGAGCAAATTTCGTTTAATACTTTTTACCGCATCTCTTACCGTTTTTTAAATAGAGCGTTGTAAACAATGCAATTGTTAATAACAAAAAAATGCTCGGTCAATTTAAACCAAAAACTAATCCGATGTAAGTCCCATGAAGACCATCCGAATAAGACCTCGATGACCCAGATTTTTCGACCCGTTGCACACATGCAAACACACACACACACACATACACTCGCATACGATGTGGTGGGAACAGAGCGTTTGGGAGGCTCAACCTGGAAGGAGCGCGAGTCAGTGGACTAATGGGATCGTCAACTAACGGTGTGTCAACTTATGGGAGAGCCGACTGTACTTAAAACCCTAATCACAAATCGAAATAAACACAATCGATTTAGGGGTCACTACATTAACTTTCCAAAAAATCGGACAATTTGAGAAAAAAAAATACAACCACAATTTTTAACCAATGGTCGCTCACCCGGTGAGCACGACGCCGGCGGATAATTGCGGGATTCATAATTTATCCTGTTTATATCAGTGATTGATAGACACAGTTTTGATAGTCAATCTTGCGATGATTGTGCTCTAATTTTCATGATAAATCAATCACCCCCCCCCCCCAATTACATCCTCAAGCCATAGTACCTATTAACATCGTAACAAACAATCGTCAATTTCAATATAGAATTTCGTAATCACCCAGGGATATATCAGTATTTATTTGGATTTTCTCGCGCTCCAATGCTTCCACCACCTGTTTCCCCATGTCATTACAGGTGCGCCCATGTAACCCATTAATTGAATAACCAAAAGCATATTCAATTTGCATCCCGTCATTGTAATGCCCCTTTCGTGCGAATTTCTCCATATTATGTGATGAAACGTTTGCGTATTTTGTATTTAAACGCCTGAGCCCTTTGCACGACTAATCGATTAATTGATTACAATGGATATTACAAACTTTGGGCTTTTGTATTGATTCGACTAACAGGTTTTAACTTGTCTCACTCAATCGAGTGATTACAATGCTTTTCATTGTAATTGAAATTAAATGAAATTTCATTATCACATTTCAATTATAGGAATTTCAAATGGCTTTGAGGATGTTGGAGATGGGAAGTGATAATAATTTTGTGTTTTTTAATAGGGGTTAGATGGTATTCAAAAAATGGCACCGGAGGCAGGTTGAAAATGTGGAGCAATTGGTCTTAACCTGACCCATTCAATCGTATAATAGTAATCCATGCGATGATGAATCAGCGCAACATGTCCCGTCCTAAAAATTTGCGTTAATCTGTCACTCATCCAAGTGTCAAAACGCCACCAACAGACCCCACCCCCCCCCCCCCCCCCGCCCCCTACAAATGCTCCCTGACAGCCACTTTAAAATTATCCAACACTAATGAAATTGAAGGAGCATGAAGAGAGAAAAAAAGAGGCAGTTTACACTTTCCAATTCCACTATCGGCCTAACATCCCCCAACCCAGACAGATCGGTCGAACAGATGTGAGAACAATGCGCGTTGAGGTATGGAATCACTTTGACTGCTTGGCTCAACAATCATCACAGAATGAATGAATTTAAAATCGGGGATAGGCATTTTAGAAAAGGGGTGAATGAGGGTTAGGCCGAGGCTATGGTTGAGGGAAAGTTGAACCAACTTCGATGAACAGTATTAACCACCACAGGGGCAATTATTACGAGTCGATCGGCTGTGAGCGATATTGTTAGATATTGTGAGTATTTACGCTGGAGATTTTGTGAAAGGATTCACTCCAGTGTGACGGAAAAATGAAGGAGAGGAGGATGATATTAATGGCTTTCTGGTTTTGTACAGGTCGCAATGACCTCTATCAAAAAATCACGGGTGATTGGGCACGATGAAGGTACATGGTAAAAAATTATTGAATGGAAGAAATCACCGTTCTCGGTCATTTTGAGAGGGGTGGAGATAATTCTGGATGCTGTGAAAAAGCTAAAATTAATTCCAAGGGTTATGTTGGTGAAAGTTCTAACAGAGAACAGTGAAAAGTTTCAAGGTTACGCTAATTATGTGTTTGTTCATGTTAAAACGACCCTACTCACCCACCCACTTAGCCGCCAACTCACCCATCCACACCCACCCACTCACCCACCCATCCATCCACACCCACTCACCCACCCTCCCATCCACACCCAACCACTCACCCATCCACACCCAACCATTCACCCATCCACTCACCCACCCATCCAGATCCACCCACCCACCCATCCACATCCACCCATTCCATCCATCCACACTCACTCACTCTTCCACAAATCCACGCTCACCTACCTATCCCATCCATCAAACTCCCCCACCCAATCACTCACCCGCCGACCCACCCATCCATACACACCCACCTATCCTTCCATGCACCCACCTATCTGCCCATTCATCCGTAGCCATCCACCTACCTATCCATCTGCACCCATTCACCCGCCCAACTCTCCACATCCACCCATTCACCCACTCACCTAAACACACACACACACACACACACACATTCCATTGTATTACCGATGGCATGAAAATATTGGAATTGCTTCAAAATATGGAGAGATAATGAAAAATTGTATTCTCGGGAGCAAACCGATAGCTCCTCATATCAGGAAGTTAATAACTTCCTACCTGTCAATTATATATAAGTATTCTATAAGTACAATAAGAAAAAAGAGAAACTTGCATCAGAACTTACCCATAAGTTTGCCAAGTCGAGTGATTTTTGTTCTAAACTCATTCTCTCCCGAGACGAGTTACGACTCTTGTTTAGTGGACTATTTTTTCTAAACTCATTAACTACAGAACATTCACAACAATGCCAGTATAAAGCACATAAAGAAGCTTTTGTCTTGATGTTATAAAATGATCCTCTCCGAGGAAAACTTCGTCAATTTGCAAATGAAGCAATTTGCATTGTCGACAAAATAACGGCGCCTCTCCCGAAAACTAGAATAATCACCATTTTTACAGCTCTCACTAAGCCATAACTCCTTTAAAACTCAACGATGAAAATGTATATGAACGGTTAATTCTTCATTCCTCACCCGTATTTTCCTTGGTAGTAAGTCTCGTGAATTAGTTGCTCTCCTTAGTTTATACTGTTTGCATCATCGTTAAAGTGCTTGCGAGTTTCAAGTTTCAGGACAAGAATAGACTGAGATATAACACATGAGGAGTATACACAATTTTCACAATGAACCACCCCCCCCCCCCCCCTCCCTCCCACTTATCCACAACTATTTTACACTGTGCATTGCATTTTCCCCATAAATGCTGATGGCTAGGCGAGACGTTACTGTAGTCCCCAACTTTCTCAAGGAACTTCTCCAACGTGTATCCATTTAACCCTTCCAGGACTGTTGTTTATGATAGCTAAGGCTCGAAACACTTTCGCACCATACCGGCTATGTTATCAGTCAAGAGTGCAATTTATTATTGTTGCCCTTATTATGAAAATTGTATGGATTCAGCAAAATTTTCTTGAGTCAAATATTATGAAGAATTTGAATGTCGGAAATTGACAACCAAAATTTGCACGAAAAAAAAGGAATATGGGTGGGGGGTTAATCAGCAGCCAGCCTCCTGTCATTAATCATCGACGTATTTATTAATTTATCCACACACACACACATACACACACACACACACACACACACACCTATTCACCAACCTATCAATATGCCTACATCTGGACACACTCTGACGTATGAACCAATCCACACACACACACACACATAGGCCCATCCACCTACTTACAGCCGGGCGCATACTCACATGCATAAACCAATCCACAAACACGCACATATATAATCAGAAACGCACATACACACACACACTCACAAACCTACAGTTTATTACAAATAATCAGCCATAGCATAATTGATGTTTTCAATGAATTCATGAGCAATAATGAAGTGATGTGTTTTTCAAATTTTAACTTTGATACCTGCTTATTTGTCATTTTCTCCAGCACCAGCTTCACAACACCTGACGACTTTTAAATTATCTAATAATTATCTCGTCTGAAATGTTGAAGTTAGCTAATTAGGGATAATTGCAGTTCCGATGAGACCAGCTATGTGTCCTAAACTTTTGCAGTACATAAAAGTAGTAGCTGATGATAACGGCCAAAAAGCGGGTGTAACAAAAATTACAAGGGACTTAACAGTGCCTGCGCACGTGCAAACTATACTAAAAATTGCCACCACAATTCCCTAATCTCTCATTGGCTAACTGCCCAATAATTTTTCCACCCCCGCCCTTGTTAGCATTTCCCTCAATTTCATTACATTGGTTGGGTTGTTAGACCGTCATAAAATCACAATTTCCAAAGGTCTACTTAGCTGTCCTTTACAAATGTTCTCGAGTTTTCTTCAATCTAATCCTCAACCTTCACAGCATATAATTATTTCTAGTACCTTCACGCAATGTTTATTACTTTACAGCTCAAACCCTCCAGGTGACCTGGAAATTCCACGATGTCTTTACCTGAGCGGTTCTCCTCATTTCGGGAAAATTTCAATACCCGTTCATTGCCTTTGGTGTTAGTCCTCGCCCCATTCTCAAGATTGTCCCACAAGTGATTCGTCGGCCCCCCACCCCTCCCAAAATTTGTTTACACCTTGTGGATGCTTGCCGGCCTTAATGAGCCAGCAAGTAGACAAAATGCGAATCACTACGAAGCCAACTGTGAAGTCGCTTAGTTCAAATAAAGTGATAACTAAACCCCATGACTGAGTGAATATCAAAATCGGAACATCAAAATCAATGGGAAGCGTTTGACCGAGAGCAGTAAAGGCACCTCACCAAAGTACCCGTAAAGCTAATTCAAAAATGACAGTGTACACTACCGGGAATTGTATTTGTGTAGGTGACAGTGATTTGTGTTCGACCATTCTTTCCAAGTGTCCCACAGCTCGACTAGGTGTACTAGACCTCTAGTCGCTACACCGCAACCGCCTTACTCATTACTCATGTAAATTCGCCATTGCACTTCCCCCCTCCCCCAGCCCTCCCCCTCTGCCGCTGCTCACCGCCATGACACTTTTCAGTCAATGTTTTGTTTTTACAAGGTCAAGGTGTTGAGCAAAATTCCAACCTCCAAAAATGAAATCACCATGTCTGCTGCCCAACATCAATGTAATCAGCTTGTGTTTACTACAATTGCTCATTGTCCAAGCAATGTTGGAAGTGTCGTCCTACCGTGAATCTGGAATTTACGTTGATAATTACGACAATCAAACGATCCTCGAGAGATGGTTATCGGCTAACGAGAAAGCCGACTTGGAGCAGCGAATCCTGCGGCTGCTTGGATTACCGGATAAGCCGAAAATTCTTCCCCGGAAGTCAATAGTAAAGCGTTCAGCTCCAACCTTCCTGCAACGTGTATATGAGTATGAGACGGGCCCAAAGACATATTCCACGGATGGTGAGTTTAGAATCAATGAGAAAACGTATCACACGATTAACCAGAGCAATGTAATCATCAGTTTCACCGCGCATCAGCCGCACAAAGGTCTTGGCGGGAAACCGGACAAAGTTAAGAGAATGTGGTTCAATGTGTCAACTGTGCCTACGGACAATCAGATCTTATCAGCTGAGCTCAAGCTCTACCGCGACATCAGAAACAGAAATTCCAAGTTTCATGGAGATGTCTCCATTGCTGCTTACCAGGTGCTTCGCGACAGTGGGAAAAAGTTCTTTCAAATCATTAACTCGGTGAATATTACCGCGGAATTCGATGGATGGATTACTCTTGATATCACCCAATCTCTGCGATCGTGGACCAAAAGCCCGGAGGAGAACCATGGATTGAAGCTTATGGTAACACCTATTGTAAACGATCAGCTCAACGCTAGAAGAATGAAACCTGAGAATATTGGAATTGTGGGGTTCAAGGGGGAGAGCCAGAAGCAACCATTCATGGTTGGATTCTACGATAGTCCAAGCAATCTTGGGCCGGGATTAACCAATGGCAACAGATTTCCGCGCAGTGTAAGAGGTGATCTGAAGACCGCCAGGAGTCAGAACGTCCATGCTGGTTTGAATATGACGCAATCAGCTGATCAGATTCGAATGTTGGTGAATGACTTCGTCCGGAAACATCCGCGAGGGTTGGAGAGACCACGGAGTCTTGAAGAGATAGCGTTCTTGAGGGCCAAGACTTATGAAGAGTTGGGGAATGTTGGAAGTGATGCTATTGCAACGGGTGTTGGATGTGGAAGACGAAACTTGTACGTGAACTTTCAGGATACGCAGTGGCGGGATTTGATAATTGCACCTTCTGGCTATGATGCTTTTTATTGCAGTGGTACTTGCACATATCCACTCGATGACAGGATGAATCCAAAGCCTCATGCCATCATCATGAGTCTTATGCATCTCATGCGGCCACATGTGGTACCTTCCTTGTGCTGCACTCCAACGAAGTATTCGCCATTGACTGTTTTGTATTACCTTGATGAAAGTGAAAATGTGATACTGAAAAAGTATGAGGACATGGTTGTTGAGAGATGTGGGTGTTCGTAGGACTGGCTTTTTAGCAGTGACAGTTTGGCAGTTTGGCAGATTGATTTTTCAAAACGGTTTTATCCATTGACAGTGTAGAGTCCAACGTCGAGAGATGTAGCTGGTCATCGATCGTTGTGAATATTGACAGTTTGACAGATTGGCAGTTTGACAGTTTGACAGTTTTACAGTTTGGCAGTTTGACAGTTTTACAGTTTGGCAGTTTTACAGTTTGGCAGTTTGACAGTGTGGCAGTTTGACAGTTTGACAGTTTGGCAGTTTGACAGTTTGGCAGTTTGACAGTTTCAAAGTTTTTTTTACACATTGACAGTGTAAACACTTCAAGGTCAGTTTGAAATATTTGTGAAGTGATCTACGAAAACACGAAGCTTTATTTGTGTATTAAATTGTGATGGTTGTATCCAATTTATGGCGAATCGATAACAGATTTGGTGTAGTAATAAATTCAGCATTGAGTGGAATTAGTCAGTGCAATTGAGGATTTTTTTTTTAAATACAGTATTCACCGTTTGCAGTATTGTATTATTGGAATGTGAGTAGAATTATGATCTTGTAGTTGTCGATGTAGTTGTTCATGTGTCAAACTTATTGTTGTTAAGTGTCAATTTTAATTAATTGACAGTGTGAATAGTTCAATAATCATAAGAATATTCTGTGATGTTTATATTTTTTTTTGAATGTATGTTATATGTGTATAAAGGATGAGATGCGTGGTGATATATTCACATTCAGGGATAATTGGGTACACGTCTACTTCACATTAATTTTTGCAATTATTTTCTTCATCTTTTGACTGAATTAATTTTTTTATGGCATCTTTACATAATAATAGAATACTATTTTTTTTCTTATAAACATGAGATATTAATTTACTCAATTTTACTACTATTTAATTTTTTTTTTAATTCCTTTGAAAGATTTAATTTAAAATAATTTTTTTTTTCAATTTTATTTTTTTCTTCCAAGTGCTTACTTTTTTTGCTCTCTCATTTTTTTTAAGGACAATGATGAGAGTATTCATTAACTTGAAAAATATCCTATGAAAGAACAGAAAATTCAGGAAATTAAAAGTAATTAATCATATATGTATTGCAAAATTTTTGTTTTATTTTACAAATTTTGGGTCATTTTTTAAAATGAAATCTCATGAAGATCAAATTTAGTGAAGTTCAAAAAATAATTTCGAAACTATAGTCAGGTTTCATCTTTATAAGAAATTTTGGTTGGAAATGGGAAAAGTAACAGTCATCAAAATCAGTTTCTGGAGGTTCGACCATTTTATAAAAATTTTGACAATGTTCAATTTGTAAATGTTGAGTTTATAATTAAGCGAAGTGGCTTAGCCCGACGTCAATTTTGCTAAATATCTCAAAAATTAAGAGAGCTATCGAAATTGTTACGAATACAAATTTCTAAATCTCGTTTCGCTCTAGAAAAAAGGTGTATATGAAAATGGTGCTATCTTGTTTCGATTTTGAGATATTCGCTGCAAAGCTGAGAACACTTGGCTACTGACATGTTGGCATATCTGATGTTGAGTCAATTGATGAATGTACGGAGTGTCCCGAATATGGTATTCACGATTTGATGTATTGTAGCAGCACGGGAAAGGGAGAGATGTGATTTTAAACGAATATCATTCTGTGTTTTTGTTTGGCATGCAAAATTTATGGTCTGCTCAAAAAATGGGAATTTCAAAAAAATACGAGAATATTTTTTTTTTAAAGCTGGAAGTGTTCCTGGAGTTTTGTAATTTTTTGGTGAATTTCCAAGTCACTTAACCCGTCATTGGTCGCAGCATGAGTTAAGTAACCCAGCAGGCACAAACTTTGTAATTTTTCGAATCTGATTTGGAATATTGGTCTCTAGAATGATCAACATATATATCGCAAAAATCATGTGACCAATGACGGGTTAAATTCATTGCCGGTGTAAATATTCCAACAGGTAGAATATTCTGTGATGTGATTTATGTATATACGAGCTTGTTTTATTATTGGAGTGTGATGCTCGCGTTTTTTTGTCAATGTGAACATGTATGAATGGCGTTATTTGTGTCGTGACAAAGTTAAAATTGAATAAAATTCATTTATGCATTTATGACTCTGTTCAATTGAGTAAGTTAAGAGAATTAATAACATAGTCGATTCCGAAACTTCCCAGTTAGTAGGGAAATGAGCGCGACTTAGGAGGGTCACAACGAACATATGCCAAATTTTCATTGATACACAAACACCGCCACACACACTTACTCACACCCATTCACCCACCTATTCAGACACCTACTTCCCCACCCACCCATTCACCTACTCACACCCATCCCCTCACCTACTCACACCCACCTACCCATCTACCCATCTACCCACCCACCCACCCACCCACCTACCCACCTACCCAGCCACCCACCCACCCACCTACCCACCTACCCACCCACCCACCTACCCACCTACCCACCCACCCACCCACCCAGCCACCCACCCACCTACCCACCTACCCACCCACCCACCCACCCACCCACCTACCCACCCACTCACCTACTCACACCCACCTACCCACCCACTCACCTACTCACACCCACCTACCCATTTACCCAGCCACCCACCTACCCACCTACCCACCCACCCACCTACTCACACACACACACACATAGAGCGGTGCTGCCGGTATAGTAAATTGGGCGTCTACCTATCACGGCAGGGCCTCGATTCTCATAATACGGTCCATTATGGACAAGTAGTTCATGCATTTCGACCAACGACAGAAACACTCTTCGTAAAGCCCGACGAGAACCCACCGCTGGGGGAGGGGTGGGTTCCACAATAAGCTCCCGCTGTCGGATCACAGAGTTGCTCTGGGTGCTGCACTCTGTGATTAGAAAATGCGAAGCTCTCGGGCTGGTTCCCATGCGTGGAAACCAATTGAGGAAGACTAGGATGAAAAACATGTACGCAGGCATACAGATATACCTGAATGGTACCACAGATGTACCACTTAGGTACTTGAAACACATAAGTGGAGTTTAAAAATTGGTTTCAGGTATGTTGAATCATGACACCTTGATGCCATTGTGAAGCGGAACGGAGAAGTTAAATAGGGCTAAGACATTATTGTAGTGGAATTCTTCCCAAAAACCAAATTCCGTGGAAATATTATGAATCATGATCCCATAGTATTAGGTTAAATAAAATTAATCTAGAATCTGTATTTGATAGATGCGAAATGTCAGGTAGATACTCGTAATATCGTTCCCCAAAACTGTCAAATTTACCACCCACCATTGTCCCCGTGAAATAACACACTCCAGTCTGCACTAGCTGGGGTTTTCACTGCTCATGCATTTTCCCAACTTGATTAACACGACGACACTGGTCAACGATTATGGTCCAGGCATTTTGCCTGGGCAAACTGGTTGAGATTAGTTTAGGAGTGTACACTGGAATACACTTCTAGCTGACGTCGTGATAATGCCCTCGTGGACACCGTCTGCGAATTCGATATAGCTCGTTCGGGTCATTCGCGTTGAAATGGCCATTATGCGAAACACAATCACCGAATTGGGTGGTGGGGTGGCTTTTCATTGCTCATTTCGTCGGAATGTCCTTCCCTGCAGTTTGTTCGTTCGATATTTCTCGCTAAAAATTATGATATCAGTGAGGTAAATATTTGTCAAATTGCCTCGTGCATTTTTATTGTTTTTTCTTTTTTAATTTGTATTTTTCGAAAGTGCTTTTTTTTAACTTGTTTTAAATTTTTAGCTTGACTAATTATTATGTGAGGAAGCCTGATTTTTTTTCTATAAACTATGTGTGTGTTTTTTTCCTGCCGCCCTCTTGCACTCCCCACGGTAGCTACTCTTCAGCATTTTTCCGAGAGGGCACTGTGGACACCCATCCATGTGGCTGGAGCCGACATTCGCGATTTAGGCCATCGCATTTCTAAATACAGGTAAACCTCCAGAAACGGCCGTGCTACGATTGCGGGCACCTATGATGGACCCCGCCCCCCGCGTTGGGTTAGGTTCCCGCCCGGCCTTGTGGTCTCTCCTTATGGGTACCGCCAATAGCACACACGGAATGTTCCTGCTATCAGCCGGAGTCCATGCGAAGATATCTCATCACGTGAAACATTCTCTGGAGGACGGGTGGGAACCGGGACCTTCACCTCGAGCCTGTGTGTGTGTGTGTGTGTGTGTGTAACCAGTGGCAAGTTCATGCTTATATCGCTGGATGAAATATTTATCGAACTCTCATGAAAATTTTGATTTTTATCGTTCCTTCGGCGCAAAATTTTGTTTGTTCTTCTTTTCAGATTTTCTGGGAGCGGAGGGCGATTTGGACATTTACGAGCATGTGTCTACGGTAGTTTCGAATGCGATAAGGGTCAGGACATTATACAGATTTGTCAGTCGGATTGCTTTTACGATTTTTCCTTCGTTCCCGACGCCTCTATCTCGAGCTAGAACACTCTTGTTTTGTCACTTGGGGTTTTTCTTCAATTTTTTTTTCTACCTCCCCCCCCCCCTCCCCACCCACCACCTTTTCACCCTCTTCTTTCATTTTATTTCCATAATTTAATTATCTCGTGTTTACGGGTGTTCGGGCTCCTGTGGGTAGAGAGACATCGGCCGTATAACGATGGAACATAAATCCCTGGTGAGAGATATCGCATTTGGCACGAGAAACGGGCTTTCCTCAGTTTACGGAAATTCAAACCCCTATAAAACGTTGACGCATCACGACCTCAGTTTTCACATTATATTAATGTAAAATCGGTTTATTATTTTATTAAAGCTATGCGAGGGGAAATAAAAAGGCATTATGATAGCACGTGAGCGGTAAATGCTCAACATGATGACCATTAGCAAGGTGTCAGTGAAAAAAACAGGAAATTTGATTTTAAAGTGGAAACCATGTCACATAATTTGATGCAGAAAATACTTAGAATCATAAAAAATGTACGTTCAAAACAACTTTCAGGATTTTCAAAATTTTCAAAATTTTCAAAATTCTAAAAATTTTCAAAACCTTCAAAATGTTCAAAATTTTCAATACCTTTCAAATTTTAAACCTTCAATTTCGAAAATTTCAAGTTTTTTTTTCGAAAAAAATTAGAAGTTTCAAACTCAAAAATTGGAGAAATATCCGAAATTTTCAAGATTTTAATCATTTCGAAAATTTAAAAACTCTGAAGAGTGACATTTTCGAAATTTCAAGAACCTCAAAAATTCAAGAATTCTCAAAATGATGATTTTGAAAGTTCCACTGGATTGGTCGAAACTTGCCGCATCGGTTGTGCACTTCCGGTTACGATAGCCCCCTCTTCGTGAATTCAATTAAACCATTTATTTGCTTTGAACAATGTTCCTTCACGCAAACAAAATTTGTATCGAGTGATGATGGTATGATATGGAGACAGGAAGCATCGGTCAGTCAATTAGGCTTTCAAATTCCCCAGAATAGCCTGCGCACGTGTTACCCCCGTCAATTCAATAAAAAAAAACTACTCGAAAGAGAGATTCATGTGTGAGTCCCGGTGGTTAACGCATCGTTGGTCATCTCACCAGGTGGTGAGTTTTATAAACTTTACTTCCAACCGGAAGTGAAATTCCGATGTCTCCTGATACCACGGATGGCACGCACCCCCAACCTAGAGTTTACATAGTAACATCAGAAGTATGGAAATGAGGTCACGCGAATGAACGAGGGGCGTAGGCGATAAAAAAAGTGGAAGAAAATTGAAATATTGGTTGCTATATCGATTTTCACCACCCACCCCGGTCTCACCCCCCCCCCACCCCCACCCCCACCCCCATCCTTCCACCCACCCTCCCATCAAACCCCAACTTTCCACCCACCCCCACCCTCAGCACCCACCTCCACCTTCCCACCCACTTCCACCTTCCCGCCCACCCCACTCTCCCACCCACCCCAACCTCCCAACCTCCCACCCCACCCACAGACGTCCACACACACACAAACACACACGCATTTTCACGACCTTCAACCAAATTTGCCAACAAAAAATAAATCGGTAAAAAAAGAAAAACGTATCATTAAACTGTTTTCCATTACACCCTCCTCCTCTACAAATGGGCTTATTTTCAGATTTATTACACAAATGCTCCCCTCAAAAGAGAGAAAATATAGCCATCGATTATAACCTGTCGCATTAGAATTTCAATGGACCTCGTTTGACTGACCGGAAGTGGGAGAGAAAGAAATGTATTCATTCTACTGAGAGAACCGACAAACTCATCCCTTTCGTATTCCCGTGCGCCTTATCGTGTCTCAGAGGGGCTGAGGGGGGGGGGGATAAAAAATTGAGCGATATCCTCTGTCCCCGTGGGTCACCAAGCCGGACACATAGCCAGTTTGGACTGAATATCACCATTTTTTTTAAGGCTTTGTGTCTACCCATCGACGTAGGAAAATGAAACCGGTAATGCTCCGGCATTGATGGATTCCCTGCTATTCTATGAATGGCGGGATTATGCACGGCATAAATACGCCATTTTGTTGCCAATGTCTGTTATATAGAATCCACTTTATACCTTCCATTGAATAACTCTTTTTCGCAGTGGAAATTTAGAGAAATTATCGCGTTTAATTGTGTAATAGTGTATGAGAGTTTGCATTCTACCATCCAAGCCACTCTGAATATTCTTGCGTTCATTTCCCTTATTTTTGAATTCTCCATAGTTTTCGAAAATCCCGGTTCGCTCCAATGAAGCATCCCATTAATCTCAAGATTTATATAGACTGTAGGATTGTAGATAGATTCATCTCACCGCTTATGTGTGAAGTAAGTATATATCAGTGCAGAAGCGGTCCATCGAGTCAACTCTCATTGGGCCTGGTGTAAGCTTCAGGTAAATATCTCAAAATCTAAGAAAGATAGCATAATTTGCATGATAACAAATTTGTAGATCTCATTGTGCTCTACAAAAAAGTCTATATGGAGTTGACGCTAGGTTCCTTAGATCTTCAGATATTTAGCAAAAACTCGGGCCAGACCAAAGTAGATTTAAGTCGATAGCCCACTTCGTTACTGATATGCACTCTTCATTCACAGATAACTGGTGAAGTGCTTCTGTTAACAATCCTAATGTCGGCATAAACCCTTGAAACTAATGATTGAAACTTTCGTAAAATTTATTAGCCCCCAATTACATGAAAATTATCCATCACAAAACATGAGCGCTTTGCTCTAAAAAAGCCCCCATCGATTTCCCGTTACATCAATAACCCAAAAAAAAAAACACATTCGTGTTCAATACAATATTTTCTCCACAAATTCTTCTCTAAAATAATTGTATAAAATCTGTTCCACCCCAGAAAGGAATATTTTGGTAATTTGTCCAAAAAATCATGAATGATGAATATAGATTAGTCTCTGAAATTACGTATTCCCCCCCCCCCCCCAACAATGGGCCTATAATGAAATGATCTATTAAAAAAATATTACCCTAGCTCAAACATCAATTCCCCAACAGGAAAAAAATGTGTTCGTGTACTGGAGGCCTAATTCAATGTTACCCATTGTCGAGATTTTTTTTCATTATTTAGATAGTAGATATATGTCATGCAGGGTGCCTTCTGTGTATCGTGGAATCCTAAAAAAAAGTGGAGGACTATTAGACCCCCCTTCCTCATTATTCCATTCACGCTGGTGCTGAATTTTTTTTCCATGGGAAACATGTAATGATGCGTTACGTGGGCATCCTGGCCAGGAAATAGTCATTTTTTTACTGATGTTGATCAATTAGTTGATACAGCATTGATTGGAAGGTGATGGGCACATTGAGGAATGTGAAACGGTGTACTCCACCTTGGCCCTAGTGGATGTTTTGGCTGCGGTGACTAGTAATTAGATCCGATCCCTCAGATAGGCAATTGAACTATTTTCATTAGTGAGATAAATGAGGGAGCAATCTTGTAATTCTGCATGGTAAGAATAGAGATGCTATGTGAAGATGAGAGGAGACGGGACTTTGGATGGTGTCGGTCCAGGTCAAGGAAAAAGAGGAAACGAGACGAGACGAGACGAGACGAGACGAGACGAGACGAGACGAGACGAGACGAGACGAGACGAGACGAGACGAGACGAGACGAGACGAGAGGTGACGAGACGAGACGAGACGAGACTGAAACCAGTTAGTTCTAATGATTACAATTTTATATCAAACGAATCTTGAATTGGATTCATTCAGAATGAAGTTTGCAATGAGTTTCCCCTTTCTTGGGACAAGTAAATGAGCATGATGCTCATTCCTCATTGCCAAACCAACAAACTCATTTCCTTTCAATCAATCGCAAGCGAGAAATTCAATATCATTCGGTTGACGCAATAAACTTTGAATTGTCGTCAAGCACGCTTACATCAAGTCCCACCTCTCCTATCATCGAGAAAAAAAAACTTGGTAAGTGTGCATGTATATCGCAACTCTGCTGCTTCTGTCGGATGATTGCGAGGGATAAAAGTCGCAGGGTGTGACTGATAGTTCTTTGCTAGTGGGAGCAAGTACAAAAAAAAGGAGAGAGGAAAATACGGAATGAGAGTTAGTTTATTGAGGGGCTGATATGAGGGCGAGGAGACAGCGGTGGTCGGAAAAATACGAGTGAAGCACCATTTTTCAATTTGGAGCAAGAATCTTGTGTTTTTTCTGTAATTATCGCATACATGTAAAATAAAATACTATCACTTTTTTCCATTCGCTATCACGTCGCTCATCATTATAGTGCTCTCGACTCGTGGAGAATTTTTCATGAAATAAAATGTTTTTTATTTCCGTACGGCATTGCAGAAATTGAGGCTCGTATCCGTAAATTTCTCTCGCCCTCACGAGAATCTGCTGATTCTCCCTTGTATCGAATGGTCGGACAGCATCACGACATCGTTACATTCCTTTCGATTTCATTTCGTTGAACATCTGATACTCGGGGCCCTCTAAATGCGGGGGATAACGTTGACACGAGTATGCAGAGAAAAACGTTTGGATCCTCCAATTTTCTCTATTACCAATTTACCGGGAAAAAATCCTTGATTCAAGAATTTCATCTGCCTAGGGATCATTCCCGACGTTTTGGGTTGTGATGGGTGGGGGGTGGGGGGGGGGGGGAGCGGGTGAAATTGGTCCAGCGAGGATGATCACTGAAGGGGATGATGATAGGGTCGAGAGTACTTTGAGGAATATTAATTTTCAAGTTATTGCGTATGTTAGTTTATTAATTAATTAGTGGACGAGACCGCTTAGTATATGAGGTCGGTATTTTGGGAGATGAGAGATAATTGAGGGCAGCTCACGGATCGATGACTTTAGTATTCAAACTTGATGAAAGTTCATTTTAAAACAATGGCTTAATTCTATTTTTGTGTAAATCAATTGCTGTTGTTATCATAGGCTAAATTTGATCGATTTTTTTCAGTTTCATTGATAACGTCACCGGGCACCTGGTAGATGTAAAACATGGAAGCACTAATTTTGATCCAAATTCATCCAAAAATTTTGACGATTTCTCCAGAATTATTGGAAATTCTCAAATACTCAGTTCTTTTAAATGTTTGAAAAGTTTTTTAAAATTTCAAAAAACTTTCCCAAATTTTTAAAAAAATTTCCAAATTTTCCAAACATTCCCAAAACTGTTCCAATCTTTTTTTTAATTGTTCCAAATTTTTTCAAAATTGTTGCAACTTTTTGTTAAATGTTGCCACAGTTTTTCAAAATTTTTGGAATTTATTTCCAATTTTGTTCAACCTTTTTCTAATTTTGTCGTAAATTTGTCTATAAATTTGCTGCAATTTTTCCAAATTTTTCCCAAAATGAGCCAAATTTTCTCCAAAATTGTTCCAAAATTTTTCCACATTTTTCCAATTTGTTGAGAAAAAATTATCAATATATCTATATATATTTGTCAAGGAAATTGCCTATCCCGAGAGTAAATTGTTCCGATCCAATGCGCCGCCTTAGATGTTTCACACCAAAAAAGGCCCTCAATAACACTAAATATTGGAAATTATTACGGTTAAGAAAAAATATCTCGTCGAATTTTTCCAGATTGTCTGTCGAGCGGGGATCTGATCATAGAGCTACCGCTTCCACCATATAGGTGTTCTCTGGTTTCCTGTGTCTTATCATGCGAATGCGGTGCAGTGTAAGGTCCGCGTATTCTCAATGAATCGAAGGCGTTAAAGACGAAAAAAAACTCATGTACCGCTCGTGATACCCCGCTCGTAATTATACTCCGGTATTAATCAATTTTGAGCGATGTTTAATCGCATATTTCCCACATCGATAAAGCCGGTATTGCAGTGGGTGGTATATATGGCATGCAGCACTGGGCGCTGAGTGTGGGCCTCGTGGCGCGTGTTACTCTGTAATTAGTGTGTACAAGATAATATGCTAATGCTCCCAATGCTTTTTAATTAGACGTATCTCTGTGAATGCAACTGTATATGGGTTTTCTACATTAATATGATATACCTTATCAGCAGATCAAAGAATTAAAGAAAATCGCCTGAAAAATTAAATTCCCGCATAATCTCTATCATTTGTCCACACGTCATGAATTATTTACACAAAGTTGAGTAAATAAACATGAAAAAATCTGCCGAGTCTAGAGTAGAGAGGTGGCGGGGGAGGGGGGGGGGGGAGAAGGATAAGCTAATAAAACCGTCTCCTCGAAAATTAGTTTTGTCCGAGCGTTATACTCGGAGCTTTTAATTGTTCCCATTAAAACTCGGGGGAAAGTTGGGGAAAAAAAAATCGTGCAGTCCACGAATACAGAATGAGAAATGGAGATAGTGAGCGTCGTCCTTATTTAAGAGATACGCGAGTTTATGATCCTGGCCTGAACCTATTTAAAAAGCTCCGGGTTTATTGCGGTTTTCATATATTTTTTCATTATCATTATCATACTTTTTTGCGTTTCAATAAGGAGCCAAAAACTACAACGAGAAGAGATGTATCCCCTCTATGATGTCAGAATCTTCCTCAGCACATTGAACATACGTGTGCTGATGGCCGTAGACCTATTTCTTAAAGCGATAAATGTAAAAGTGTAATGAAAAACAAAATATGACCATATCATGTAAAAATCCATATGTATTCTATTTCCACACAGCAGAGTAAACCTGTTGGTTTGAATGCTTTAAATAAAAATGGGATGTGAGTGTGACCCTCGACGGGCCGCATCTATAAGTTCCCCATAGTATGTGTGTGTGCGTATGACGATGCACGTATGAAGTCAAGTTGTATATCAGTAACGCAAATTCAACTATTAATTGATTATTACGATTTTTTATCGATATCTCGTAAAATATAATGCCTAGTAAAAAAAGTAATACAACATGAAATATGCAGTTTCACGAGCGGAACAACTTTTGTTTGATACTTTTTCTCGTATCTGTCATCGTTCTCGAAATCCAGCGTTATAAACAATGAAAATTCTTAATTGAGCGTAAATTAGCGCAATTGTGGAAAAAAGTCATTAAACATAAAATATGTATCTTTATGTGGGGAACAACATTCGTTGGAAACTTTTTCCTCTATCTCCCACGGTTTTTGTAATACAACGTTTTAAACAATTGAAATTGTTAATAACAATTGAAATCGTTAATAACAATTGAAATTGTTAATAACAATTGAAATTGTTAATAACAATTGAAATTGTTAATAACAATTGAGTTGTTAATAACAATTGAAATTGTTAATAACAATTGAAATTGTTAATAACAATTGAAGGAATTGTGTTTTAGACTTGACACTTCTTTCCGCTCTGCGCAACGGCTACATGTAATTTTTGAAAAAAAAAATTCAAATCGGTCCAGCTGTTCAGGAGAAACCGTGTCACAAAAAAATGCTCACATACGTACACACATACGCACACACACACACACATACACACACAGAGATTATATTGAAAACGTGTCAGGATGATGCCAAACGTCGAGAAAAGTGAAAATTTCATCGATCTGACACTTTTCATTTTCGGGGTCATTACAATAATTTTCCCTATCGGGAACTTAAAAAAAAAATAAAAATGAAGAGTGAAATGTGAGGTGAAACTTCGGCATGTGATCTCAGTTTATCGAAATTTTATTCTCTCGAATGGGTTAGAAATTTTCTATGGTGACGATGAGGGACGCACGAGTTTATGATCCTATCTTGAAGGTATTGTCGAGGATTCTCATATGCGGAAGTACTGGTGAAAATGTTATTGAGAGAAATTTGAACGATTCTCTTGGGCAATTCAAACCGGCTTTGACGCTGGTCACGCCAACTTTACATATAATTGCCCTTCACAATGGTCAGGTTAAACTATATATATATATAGTATATAGTATATATATATATGGACAGATTCGTCTCGATACCTGTAAACAGGTTACACCAATGGATCGTTCATGGTTGACACGAGTGGTGGTAAACTGGTGATAAATCAAGGGAGAGTTATTACGTCTCATACAGCAAATCACTGGCACTTCTGAATTGCATTTTATCTTCATTGCTATTGGAATCCTGTGGAATGATATTGGATGAAATATTACGGGAATATTATTGAAGATAGGCAGATGCACAATTAGGACATTAGGATGCTAATATCAAATAAAAGTCGGAAAAAACTGAATCTTTAGTTTAGGGCTGAGAATACCTGGATGTTGTGTCAGCATCTCCATTGATCCAGCGTCTCCCCAAACAATTCGCTGCACTAAAATACCATTCATCATCTCAAAGGATCTTCTGGTTTTGGACAAAACCAAATACATCAACTCTTCCTCATATTTCAATCTCAATCACGTCTTGAGGAGTCTTTGTGTCGCGAGGTGAGTCAACTCAGCCGAGATTGAGGTCACGTGACAATGGATTGATTTACCTCGGCTTGTCCGTTCCGCCTTGAATGATCTTATGTCCCTCCATATACGCTCGACCCTCAGGCCCTCCGCTATTACTACGCTCCCCGTCACATATCCCATATACACAATAGACACCCCCCACACGATATCTGTCTATGCATGTAACCACTTGAGAGAGAAGTTTCGATCTCTCTCTCTCTCTCTCTCTCTCTGTATTGCAGCAACCCAGTGTGTGAAAATCGTACAAAATTTTTTTTCTCGTAATTCTCTGCTGTGGATTTGTGAGCACCATCAAAAATGGAAATTGGCTCAAGGAACTGAAGCGATGAAACTTGATCAAAGCTTGGATGAAGCTTGACTAAGCCTCGGTCAATCTGTGCGGAACATGCGAATGTAACACCAATCTCAGCTTAGAGAATAAGCTTCGTCCTAGCTTGGTTATGTAGCTTAATACAAGCTTCGAACTTTATCTTCATTCAAGCTTTGGACTTTATCTTGGTACAAGCCTCGAAATTCATTTTCGTCCAAGTTCCAGAGTTTCTCGTGGTTGAAGCATCGAAATTAATCTCGGTCCCAGCTACAAAATTTATCTTGGTTCAAACTTCGAAGATAGGAACATTAAGCTTGGACCAAGCTTAGATGGACATTCGTTTCCAAGCTTCGGTCTAGGTGGTGCAGCAATCTTGGATTTATACATGAATCCAATATTAAGCAGAGTTTCGCCGAAGCCGGGAAATCGAAACTAGGAAAAATATGCTTCAATGCAGCTTAGTTCAACCTTAGTTCAGAAGCTTGGGTTTAGATGTTATGAGCACTCTGGGATTCATGCTTGTTAAAGCTAAGATTCAAAGCTAACAAAGCTGAGCTCGCACCAAGCTCAGCACAACATGGTTTCTGAAGCTTGGGTTTGGATGATGCTAGTAAGCTTGGATGTATGTATGTATCCGATATTGGACATAGATTGGATTCTGCCTGTGGACCAACGCTGGGGACGCTAAGATTGAGCCAAGCTTAGCACAAGCTGGGCCAACGAAGCTTGGATATCTTTGATATAACTAAGCTTGGTTTGATCCAGGCTTATACATGGGATGAACCTATGTCGAAACTATCAAGTCCAAGCTTCAGCATCGAAAGTCGCACCAAGATTGATCTCATCGTTCAAGCTTTGAATTCCCCACCTGGGATGGCACACAAGTAACTGATGATCAGCTTTCTGATTGTCATTGATAATTATATTGGAAATTTTTGCATGTCAAAAAAAATTAGGTAAATGAAAAAAAGACAGAGAATTTTGACCCACATGGCAGGTCCCTCCCTACATGATCACGTATGCTCTATATACAATAGACACCCCCATATGAGATATCTGTATATACACGTAACCTATGTAACGTAACCTATGTCAGAACATTCATGTTCACTGTGAGGGAACACAATCGTGTGAGAATCACGTGGGCGTGACGACATGGTGCGCGTGTGTACGTACCTATTCCAGGTATGGCAAACGATTTTTATCGAATGTAAATGTAATCTATAATTGGTATCGAATCATTAGGGAAATCCAGGGGGACCAGATGCTGGAAACGGTGTGAATTTTTTTGGTTTAGTAATTAAGGAATAAAAAAGGGCTCAGCAGGGGGTGGGGTTAAATCGACGGTCTATGTAGCTAATTAATTAGGGAACGGATATTTCTTTTTTTCACTCAATTTTCCACAAATCCGAAAACTTACGAAAAATCGAAAATTTCAAGGTCGATGAATTTCTCTCAAATTAGTTGTCGTAAATTTCGTAAAACAAAATTCTCACCCCCTCTGTTGCCAGTAAAGTGTAATAAAAAATCGCGAGCCCTGTATCTTCCATGCTATTTTTCCATTGTTCATTTCCCTATCTTTTTATCCTACATTGGCAATAGTGAAGCGCTCGATTGGTCGCGAGTCCGTGAGCATCATGTTACCGAGAGTGTTGGCGCCGCGTCACGAAATTACATCAATAAAAATGCAATGAAAACGTAAACGAAAGGGCTGGGTAGGGTGTTTCGGGGGTCCCGCGGGGGCCGGTGACAGGGGGGTGGGGGTGGGTGGGTGGGGGCTAAAGAAGAAAGGGCTGAAACTAGTTTACGGATGATAGGCTGGTACGGCGGGGGAAAAAAAATAAAGAGCGCTGGATGTTTTTTTATGACTGTCACTTGCATTCCCCAATTCTCAACTCCCCGTCAATAAAAAACGGAGAATTCTCTGTTCTTTCAGTTTTTATTATCAAAATATTGTCCTGGGAAATTTAACTCGACAGGTTGTGATAAAAACCCTTCAAATGTTGATGAACTAACCATCCAAATAGCGAACAAGGGGGGGTTAGTCATTGAAGCGTAAAAGTGCGCGCCTCTCGTTTAAGCTTGTACTCTTCTCGTATGTTTTTTCTCGTTTATCGTCGAGGAACAGCTGGGGGCATTCTTTGGAAAAATGATGTACGTCTACCCTGATTCGACGATCAGGTGTCCATGCTCCTTAATTCTCTATAATCCCTCTGAGGGGAGATATAGTCATTGGCTTATGGGGGTGGAGTTACGGGTAAAATAGAACTTCCAGTCGTATCTATAAACTCGGAAGTGGGTGGGGACCAAGGGGGGTGGTAGCGCCTAGGAGATAATACCGGCCATTCATGTTTCAAACGAGTGGCCAGGAACAGGAATATTTTCTTTCGCAATGATTGTTTTTCTGGCAGAGCTCATTTTCTGAACAAGATGTGCATATCAATTGTTTGATTGCATAACAATTGTAGCCACTAAAATCCAAGTCGAGAGTTCCTCTGCAAAATTTCTATTCGACGCCTTCCCCCCCCCCCCCTTCAGTTCCGATCTGAAGCTGTACAGAGTTCCGAGAACGGTTCCAAGTGACCGAAAAGCCCCGAAAATTGTTACCCGTGAAGGGTCGATTGTGGGAACTGTTCCAGGTGGAACTTCAGTTCCCAAAACCGTTCCCGGCATTGACTGGAACTTTTATCTAAAACCGTTCTTAGAATTACAACTTTAATTGAAACGGTTCCTGGAATTGAGCTTCCATATCTAAAATCGTTCCTGGCATTGGAACTTCATCTGAAGCCGTTCCTGGAATTGGAACTTAGTCTGAAACTGTTCCTGGAATTGAAACTTCATCTGAACTAGTTCCTGGAATTGAACCCTGATCTTAAACCGCTGCCGGAATTGGAACATCATCTGAAACCGTTCCTGAAATTGGAACATCATCTGAAAGCATTCCTGGAAATGGAACATCATCTGAAAGCCTTCTTGGAATTGGAACATCATCTGAAACCGTTTCTGGAATGGGAACATCATCTGAAACCGTTCCTGAAATTGGAACATCATCTAAAACCGTTCCTGGAATTGAATCTTCATCTGAAACCGCTCCTGGAATTGAACTCTGATCTTAAACCATTCCTGGATTGGAACTCTCCACTTAAGCCGTTCCTGGAATGGAACTCTCATCCTAAACCGTTCCTGGAACCGTTCTCGGAACTCGATGTGGAACAAAATTGACAAATAAATTGATGAGATTTGGGAGAATTTTTATTATCCTGAAATATTATTATTCAGGATTATCCTTATCCTGAAATTTCTAAAACGAAAAAAAAAATATTTTTCTTCGGTGGAATGTACGTCTTTATTGTGCTCGTAGAAGTGGGGAGGTAAAAGTCCGGGTACAGTAGAATTGCAAGTCCTATCTATATACCCGGCACTGGATTTAGTTTTCTGTCTAGAGTTTTGGGATTTAAGAGGGTGCAAGTGTAACCCAAGAGATCATTGGGGGTGCCGGAACCAGTCGAGTGGATGGTGGAAGCCAAATTAATTTTGTGGATCAATTGATTTGGAAGAGAATCGACAGTTGGCTGGATGATATTATAAAGTAGATGTGCGTTGATGGAACCTCGTTAGGGGGTTTTATTGCTGAGTAAATTGAGTATTTAATGCTGTAGAAGGTAACTGATAAGTCAACCGGGTGAATTATTTCGAGACGTATTCTAATGAATTAATTCGGCGAATTATTTTTTTAATTTTTAATATTTCTCGTATCACCTACCGATCCCCATTAATTAAATTCTTTCTCCAAAATTTTCATAATCAATTTTGTCCATTCAATTTTTGAAAGGCCGAACGTTCTGAAAAAAAATTCAATTCCAAAAAAAAAAAATCATTTTGTACAATTTGTAAATTTTTGAATCATACTCAATTTTTCAGCAATTATGTAATTTTGTTGATTTCAGATTTTTTTGCTACTAATTTAACACATTTTTCCGGTATAATTGTGAGCGTAACCAATGCGGTTAGAGAAGTCACGACTGAATCCTTCCACTTAGTCCTTTATTTCTGGGCACGTTCCAGAATTATTATTCACGATATCAGCCGAGAGCAAGTCCTTGATTTTTAACGAACCACTCGTGGACCTCTTTCTGCAGGTACAGAAAAAAAAAGAGGAAAACTCGAGGAGTTGGTAGCCCTGTTGGAGGTCGTGTATAGTCCTCCGTGAAATCGATTCTGAGAGCCTCATGAAATACCGCGAGGTCCTTATTTTCTTCCAGTATAACAATAAAATTATTTTTAGCCAACAGCGTGCCTCAGGGCACACTTGTTCCCAATCACATTTCAATATAGCCCTTATTCAATCTTCAATTGAAGCGCGGTAAATTAACGACAATTGTTGGCTCTATGCACAGAAAAATAAGAGCATTGATCAGACAATTGTAGAAATTAAGATTGTCGAAATTGTGATGTAAATCAGACGCGATTCGGAAAGATATTTCCCACAAAAACGCGAAAAGCTGCACAAATTAGGTGATCACTTTCATGAGAACCAAGATGGCGATGGATCTGGTGCGCCATCACCCCCATAATAAATATTTCAGAAGGGCAAAGTACCGGTTCACACTCGAGCGACTACGTTTCCGTTGTATTCACGGCAAAACACAATCGTCCATCATTCTTTGACAAAACCCAGCTCCTCATCTGCCGCCAAATTTTTTTCTCCAATGACCGATGGTCCATTTTCCCGACTAGGAAGTATTGAAAAATGAATTGGTCATGTTGTCCTACATCTCTGGGTCTATGATCTGCCATCTTGAATACGAAGAAGTTTAGTTGCAAACTTCGCCACCTCAACAACCTCCAAATGATCAGCATCTCCAACTTATTTCGGAGACAACTCAAATTTGGAACAACTGCCAAATTTTGTGTTGGTCAAATGTCAAATGAAATGTTCAAAGACTGGTTTTACAGAAAAAAATAGGAATCATGAAATTTTGAATACTGGAATACAACAGGTCTCGCTACCTGCGACTATGTCACGTGACGCACTGACCAATCACACTGCGCATCGCGCATTCAGACTCTCCTGTGCAAATGCGGGCAAACACGCATGCGCCGGCGGTAGTCGGACAACTTCGGATCTAGACCGAATATGAAAGTTTGAATAGTCATTAAAATTTCGCGCCACTCAAAATCAACCAATAACTAATAATTCACTACATGAAAGTGAGTCAAATTTTGATCGAAGCTAAGGTACGCCGAGAGACTCCAATTGCGACATTGATTAGCTTGATCACAACTTTCCTTCGTAAATAACGATTGATTAAAACTTTTGGCGATTTTCATGCTTCATGTTTAAAAATAAAAATGGAAACTAGTGCATGCATTTCTTTCAAAATCTAATCAGGTCTCAGCTGCGTGAAGACGCATCGATTTAAAAAACATCATCGAATGGGGTGATTCGTTTGCAAGAAATCATTGTCCAAAAATTGTGGGCACATACGTACGCGTAAACATACATACTCTAGAACGATTAAAGAGACTTTGAAACGAGGAGATATGATGAAAATTCCACTTTTGATTTTCGGGGCCATTACAATAACTTCCCTATATCGGGAAGTTAATCAAGCAAAAATCCTGATGGTCCCAGCCGAGATTCGAACCCAGGACCCTAGTTAGAAGGAATGATCGCTTGGTCTGGAGTCAAAGAAGTTTCGATTTGCTCTTCAGGAGATTGCTCTTCATTGACCCGCCGCCTCCAATTTCCATGTCCGACAAAAGGGGGAAGCGTCCAAAAAAAAAGTCTAACAAATCTGGACGACATTATGCACATGCGTGACCAGTGCACGCTTGGTGTGAAGCATAAACCCAAGCGTACATAAACCTGGGGAAGCGTAAAACATAAAATGTGGAATGCAATGCAATTTCAAGGAGTGACAGATGCCGTTTATTAACACGATGACGCGGTGTGTCCTCCACTCCCTGTATTTACGATTCTCTGATATTTGCCACTGTGATATGCATTGTCAAATCAACAAAATAACCTCTAAATTTGCTCCGGCATTTCCTTTGTCCCTCAAGTATTCTCACCCGAAGCGAGTGATTTTTATTATTCCCCCCCCCCCCACGATCCTGAGATGCCTTCTAACTGAGCAATTGAGACTGATCGATCCCATTTTACTTCCTCGTATTACCCATCGTCGAAGTGTTGAATTTATGAGCATCTAAGGCTCACACATTGCTGAAGATGTGGAAAACTTTCGAGAGGTTTTCAGCCGACGCTGATGATCTCATTCGTTACCTTATAGCATTTCAGAGGTGCACCGGGGGAAATTTATATTGAAGAATGGGGGAGACGATGGCTTACTGACATCTCTTCATCTCCCTGCTCATCCATTCAGTGTCACTCAATCACAGTCGCGAACGATGCGCTATCGCTCGCCATTCGATGATGACAATTGGATTTTGAGGATTTCTGCTCTCATTCAGAGGTTCAGCGACATTAGAGTGGTCAAGTGGGTGAAGTGCGCTGCCTTAGCGCTGTCGCTTGTCCCCATCCGGGACACGCATAAAACTTCCCGATAGCTACATTACTTACACGGCCGTATCCCCAGCTCCAAAATTTATAATCTCTTCTGATGATGTAAATGGATGGATTGACACTGACATTTTCAAGTAGGATGTTTTATCGCATTTTTTTTCAAAATGAAATTGTACGAAGCACGCACAGTTATACCGGCCCAAGTAGTGTGTTTCAATACAGGATCGATACTTTGGCGGATCGATACTGAACTCTTCGATTCGATTCACCGCAGAGTATCGATACTCTTTGGTGTATCGGAAAACATTAAGCCCAAGCCAAAGAGAAGCTCTTGGGCAGAAGTTGAGAGTCATTTTCTCTCCAGATGGCGCATATGGGACTTTGCTAGTTTGAATGTGAAGAAAAATTTCGCGCCACTTGCAAAAAGTGAATAACTATTAAATGTGTAGATGAATTTTGCCAAAATTTCACACAAGCCTGAAAACCGCATTCATCTTCCAATTATGACTTTCATTAACTCGATCATAACATGCCCTAAGAAAAGCTGATCCATTCAAAATTTTCATAGTTTTGGGGCATCATACTTTTCCGGATAAATTTGAAACCACTGTATCGATTTAATCCAAAATCTAATCAGCTCGTAGTTACGTGAAAACGCATCGATTAAAAAAAAAATTAATCACATCGCTTCATTCGTGTTGAAGAAATCGTTGGACAAAACTTTATTGGACATACATACGGATACACATACAGCGTTACAAACATACACACATTTTTGTTACAATAGCTTTGAACGATTGGCAATAGCTTGAACCGTGGAGATATGATGAAATGTCCATTTTCGGGGCCATTGCGTTAAAAATTAGAACTTTGCACACAATTTCATCTGTGGCTATATCTACCTCCTCTTATCTCTTCACCGTCTTTCAATGACAGTCGCTATCCCATTCCAATTCGATAATGGCACTTTGATATTTTCTCGACTCTCCTCTTCCTCCCATCACGCTTAGCTGGATTTTATTCTCAAGTTGCTGATAAGACTGAGCCGTTATTTTACACTCCGTTTGGTGGGTATTTTGAGAGGGTCGTAAGGTGGCCCCTTAATGTCCAGTGACTTGGCAAGATGCTGAGATGACCGGGCATCAATCTTCACGCCTACCCATGGAGCTATTCTTCCTGTTGCATCCCTCATGGCGGACGTTGAGGGTGCCCCATTGTTGGTGCATAAGTCAAGCAGAAAAATTGGTTTCATCGGGAGGGGGGGGGGGGGGGGGGGGGGGGGGGGGGGGGTGGGAAGTTATAGTCATTAGCGTTGTTATCATCCTTCCAGATCCGCAAGTTAATTGGCCAAATAGTTTTATACATTTATAAAGCCCGCTGCATTCTACATGCCAACAAAAATGATTCACTGTGACGTGTGGGACCTCCACGAAGAGCCAACAAAATTCAAACACCCATAAAACACAAACGATTGAATAACTCTCTTTTTTGCTTCAACAAAGGACAATTCTGTGGTTTTGGCTCGGGGGGTCGATGCATACACTCGCGTATGCATCATTGAATTCCCGAGTCAAGCGCTCCGCAAGTCGCCTTGGTAAGGTCGTGAGGTGGGGGGGGGGGGGGGGGGGTGGAGAGACATGCAGGTATTACGCTACGTAACAAATTGCGAACGTGGTATGGTTCAAGTTCAAACGTTCAGCCATTCGCACGCGGTCGCCAAACTCAAAACCCATAAGTGAAGCAATAATTTCACTGAGTTTATCGCACTCCACTTCGGCGAAACGTCAAACTCACCTCCTCCCCCCACACCCCCTCTCTGACCACAGTTTAAATGTTCGCCTTGGGGGATGTTACCTCGAGGACGATCGTTCGGTATTATCGTTATGGAACTTGACGTTTAAACTGGCAAACCAACTTTCATTGGTGAGAGGTGGGGGGGGGGGGGGAGTGGGTGGGTGGGTAGGGGGTATAAATATTTGGGGACACTAAATTTTTTAGCTCCCTGAAAGGAGACTTTTCTAAACTTGCTTCCAAATTTTTTGAATGCTCGATCCACTCCCCCCCCCCCCTCACCCCCGCCCCCGCCCAATCCACGAAATTTCTAATTTCGCCAGGGCCCATTCCCCGTAAATCATGCCCTGCAAATTATGGGAATACCAAGAAGTATAAAGCCCATTGCGTTGTCAGAGATTTTTCTGTAATGACGCGAAAGCTCCTTCTCACGTACTAAACCCCCCCCCCCCCTCCCTGCCCGCCCTCCGTAATGTAACACGCCTCATACACACCGATGATACTGTACGCAAGCGTTTTGCCGCCCACCGAGTAAGAGGATGAATTCTACACACGGTTTATGCATGACAAAAGCGCCCGGCGGTGTCTCAAAGCAAATATTCCTCTTGCTTTCGAGCGTCTTTCTCAAGGGGGTGGGTGGGGGGGGGGTGGAGGAGGATACATTCACCTCTTTCCCGCAGGACTACCGACACTTTTTTTTTCTTTTTTCTTGGACTACCGACACTTGAAATCAACCGAGGACATATTGCATTCGGGGATGGGCCATGAGTGAACGAAAAAATCCTTCTCATGTTTCTCATCTTTTTGGAGCGCGAACAAGGGTCGACACTCGGCTTTTTTCAAGGTACTAAATTAAAAAGGTTGCTCCTTTCATGAGTTGGGGTGGGGGGGGGGGGAGGGAGGGCGAGAGTTGGTATACCACATATATTCATATTTTTTATTGTCATCCCAAAGAGGATCGTCACTCGGGCAATCCCTATCGCCGGATGGATTATGCTTTTTTTTTTCTTTTCCTCCATTTTCCCTTTTTTATGATTGAAAATGGGATGTCCTGACGTCTATGTTTTCTTTGCCAGTACAAATAACCTTTTGGGATTGAATGGACTGTTGACTCAAAATGCATATAGTATATTCACGTGAAATTGGAGGGGGGTGGGGCAAAATGGGTTCGCCTTAATTTTGACTATATGAAATAAAAAATTGGCTTATATGGAATAAATATTTACCAGTACTATGGGGAATACTATGAAATCGTTACGGGCGGCTATTCCCCGCTTTATCACACTGGAATTTCAAAGTATGGTACGCCAGGTAATTATTTATTTTTCAATATTTCAACATTGCCGGTTACAGGCGTGAAATTGAGAGAATAATTTCTCCATTCATTTGTTACTTTTTTCGGCAATGGTACACGCTTGTCTCACTGAATGCGGTAGCAGAAACAGTAGTTGCCGCAAGAGAATGGATTTGATGGTGTGGGAGGGGGGGGGGGGGGGGGAGGGGGGTTTGCAACCACAAAATTAATCCCCGCTGAATTTTGTACGCCTTCTCTGCAATTCCCTTTCGGCGAGTAGTCTCCTAACCGACATGAGCTTCTGCTTCTTGAGTTGTCGTACGCCTTGGTGGATGGCTTGTGGAATGAGTAGGCGCCCTTAGAATCACCGGCTTAATCGAAGTCCCGACCTTTTGAAGCTGTCCAACTTGTGACTTTTCATACCTCCATGACATTGTTTATTTATTTATGTCGCATTCAATTATGGGGTGAGACCACAGAAGTTATTGCGCATGCGTTAATGGTACGGGTATTTGTAATGACCAACAATTCGCAACGGCAGTTGCGGGCTAATGCTGGAATTTTCTGCTGGAAATTAGCAAGCGGTTTTTTTTTGTAGCTGGGGATTACAAGGTGGGGAAGGTTGGAGAACATCACCAAGCTTGATCTGATTGCATTCGATATTACGGAATGTTCTCAGCATCAGTTGGACCAATTAAGCTCCTACAGATCATCTCCAACCCATCCAACAACTGCAGCTCAACCACCCGTAAAATCACTCGCAAAAAAAAAAGCAGATTAAGTTTTCCAGTCTAGAAAGCGCCGAAACAATTCTTTATTCCCCAAATCAATAATGCGAGAACTCACTGAGATTAGTGAAGACACACCACCCGGGGCGCAAGATGCCACCGACAATAATCCCCGTTGTAAACAGCTCGTAACAACATAATTGCTTGTTCGGAGTCAGTCTGGTGATGGAGAGTCAGCTACTGGGATAAAAGTGAAGGTATGACCAGTGGAAGAGCGACGAAGAGATCCAACAGTCCGAGAAGACACAAGTTTGGGGTGGGGAGGGGGGGGGGGCGGGGGGGGGAGGGGTAGAAGTGGAAAAAGGAAGAAATATAGCCGGAGGTCTTTTTAAATTGGCGACTTTTCGGTCAACAATCGACCCTTCCGGACTAAGTTGGCAACCGCCACTCTCTGGAACAACTTTCACCCCCCCCCCCCCCCGAATTTTTTCGAGCCCGAACGACACCCTACGGCTACGCTATAATGGTCACGAGGGGCTGAAAAGAAACGGCCCTCAAAATACTCGGAGGATGGAATTTAACTCTCGCGAAAATATCTTCAAAGGCAATGCGCCAAGCACTCCCATTCAACAATATCTTCCCTTCTACAATTCGTGTTAGGGAAAAATAAAGTCTCCTTCTGAGAGTGAAACTTACACCTGAGGAAATCACTTTGTATTGCGTTATATTTATTTATTCAATTTTTGGGAAATAATTTGATGTAGGAAACTGATGTCCCATGAATTCAATGGGACAGCATTGATGTAGATTTTTTTCGTGCAAACAGCACTTGTCAAATTAATGTTGTGCTTATAAGCGTATAGAAATGTTTTGAGGTGAATTTTAAAAAAATTTCAGGTCGTAAAAAAAATATGTAAATATTTTGTATAGAAAAAAGGAGTTTTTGGAATTATTGGGACACAAATTTATCAGAAAATTTCTCCCTCTACACACATTCAGATCCAAAGTTTTCCACTAAAAGACATTTAAAAAATTTATCTCTCATTGGATGATGATAAATCATTGGCCTGAACCGGTCGGACTACGAATTCTTTATCACAAGAAAAATGTTCCACTTGGGAATTGGTCCAAAGTATCGGCATTTCCCATTTGTCGAATGCTAACCATGTCCATCTCTCAGACTGGACGTAATCGTATTACCCAAGCGACGATAAGCCACCCGCGTCCAGCAGTGTTTAATCTTCTCGTAGAGGCATACGCCAGCGTCTTACCTCCCCAGCTGTCAAATTTTAAGATTTAAGTGTCCCCAAAGGGGTGGGGGGGGGGGGTAAGGAAGAGGGTCAGCATATATTTCTGACCGCTCCTGTATTTTTAATGCATTTTTTATTCGGCTTCCTGGGTGAATAGGGCGATTCGTCATGTCGAGACGGTCAGTTCTGCATAAAGAGAAATATATATGCACTGACCCCCGTACAACATCCCTATAAACAACATTCAAACCATTAATCCCGAATAGAACGAAAATATTCAGCTTCCATCGCTAAAAACAGAGTACAAAATGCTACCTCAATATGAATACAAAAGCAATTTTGCGTCTATTATTTATCGCTTTTGTGCCTATCTTTTCCGTATATATGTGTGTGTATGTGTATTTAACGCATCTAGAATTGTCGTCCGGTGTGGGTACATATGCGGTGTGGATTGTAACTCTGACACGCCCAGTGGAGCGTTATGGCGAAGTGGACACTACTGTACAAAACGCTTATGCTTGAGATTGAATGATGTATATATATATAGCATCAAAGGGTCTACATGGTCCTACGCTTCAGTGGTGTCTCGGTAAGCAAAGGGATTATCCCTTGGGTTTGTAAGTTGCGAGTTGTAACGGACCGTAAATGGGCCCCACTTCAGCTCCATGATTTTAAATTATTTTCTCTACGAATTTGGGTTCTCTCCACTGGACGAGGGCATTGTATGTATGCAGATATGCTTTTACTCAAGCCTCCAGGAAGAAAAACCGCTCGCCAAAAAGCGGTAACTGTTTTTGAATATAGATGTGTGTGGGAATGATTTCATCAAAAATGACATCAAAGAATCAAGTTGACATATGAATTCAACACACAGCCGCCCACCCACCCACACCCACCTACCCACCCACCCATCTCCCCACCCAACCACCCACCCAGCCACCCGCCCACCTACCCACCCACCCACCCACACCCACCTATCCACCCACCCACCCACACCCACCTACCCACCCAGACCACCCACACATACACGCACACACACACACACACAGACACACACACATTATTTTAATATACTTGAATACTAGTCGCTTGTCTCTGTATAGAGCCAGCCAAATTGGTTATTCACATTTACCTGCAACACTTGATGCCACGTAATCAGAAATATTCAGCCGGCCCTAATACCTAAATCTGTGATAGTCTGAGCAGATTGCGCTTGGTGAATTAACAATGCTGTTAACAAGCGTCCCCGAATCGCCCATGAATACTCCCCCCATGACAGTGCAATGTGTCAAACTGAGGGCAAAAGAGGTGGATATAGGTTCTAAACAGCCCCCCCCCCCTACTCTAAACTCCCAAGATAAGTGTGACGACCTGTCCAACGACTCTTTGGGCAAGGGTTGACGCAATCAACGTAAAACGTAACGCCGTCAGTAAAAGGGGATTAGTTTATCTTCGACGCTATATAGCCTTTTTCCGTGGCGCTCGCACTCGTGAAACTCAAATCTCCTCAATTTCATGACACTCAGTGTGGAATAAAGTTTAAATGACAATGGGAGAATTGTCATGACGTGAATGCGGGAGATTATAGGAAATAGTTCTTTCCGTATACAGTGAAAAAACAATTTTTATTCTGGAAGAATATTCGATTTTTTTGAGGGAATAAATCGGTCACAGCAGTGTAAAGTTAAAGTGCTAAATAAAATGAATCATAGAATAGATGTTCGGGTTTCAGAGTATTGTCGACAAAATACATGTGGGTATGTGTGTGTGTGTGTGTGTGTGTGTGTATGGATGGGTGGCTGTGGGTGGGTGAGCAGGTCGGTGTATGTGTATGGATGGGTGGGCGGCTGGGTTATGTGTATGGGTGGGTGGGTGGGTGTGTATGGGTGGGTGGGTGTGTATGGGTGGGTGGGTGTGTATGGGTGGGTGGGTGGGTGGCTGTGTATGGGTGGGTGGGTGGGTGTGTATGGGTAGGTGAGTGGGTGTGTATGGGTGGGTGAGTGGGTGGGGGTGTATGGGTGAGTTGGTGAATGGGCGGCTGGGTGTGTGGGTAAATCTGTGAGTGGGGCCATGAATGGGTTGGGCTGGCAGACCTCCACAAAAGAACTTTCAAAATAACCCAAAAATTACAGAAGTTGGGTTTAACCGTAAATGTACCCAAAAAATGTGGTTTATCAATTGTCACAATCAGACATATTCCCTCAATTAATTTTTTTTTCACCATTAATTTCCATCGTACGTGTTTGATCGGTCGAGTTCGACACGATCTCCCCGGGAAATGCCGTTCACACAGCTATACATAAACTGATCAGGGCCTAAGGGCTTCAGGAAACTGGAGGGTGGTGGTGGTAGTGGATGGATGGACCGGTGTGTACATACACGCGCGAATAGCTCCACGACTCTCTGGCCGACGGGCAAAGCCTGGTTCTGTCACGCGGTCCTCGAGTTAATTGCCATTTCCGCGCTCGAATAAATTAATAAACTTTCGAGAATGCGTGTCTGCCCTAGACGTGTGGTCGCTCGAACGTGGGAAATTGGCTGATTTGATATTGAGTTGCAATAATTCAGTGTTGCATGGATTTATATTGATGAACTCAATGATGAATTTTTGGCTAAGGATCTTCTAACGCGAGTGGTGGAAAAAACGCTCTTTAATTTTTTCTTCAAATCGAGATTCTTATCCGGATAAGAGATAAGAACATGGTGTTGTAATCTTGGAAAATATTCACCATCAACTGAAATTCATCTCGTAATTTTTGGTAAATCACTCAGGATTTAGCTCATTTTCTCACATCTCTGCGGAAATGATGCCCCTCAATTAATCTCGAGTCAGACGATGGTCCTTAATGTACTCTTTGTCTCGGCGTACGGGGACAATCTCGCACACGCCGGATATACTGAGGAATCAATCTTCCAGGCGCTCTCAGAACTTGGTCAATTAAGACACAATTAATAGTGGGGCATTACACGCTGAAAGAGATTACGCATGACGTCTCATCGCGTCTTCCATGTCATTTATTTGATCAATTCAGATATCACTCTCGGTACTTATCATTACAATTTCGGCATGGAACTGTGTTCCCGTTGGGGGCACAAACAAAACTTCCCGATTTGTAATTTCTGTTTGCCATTCCTAGATTCACAGCCACGTCAATTACACCGTCACACACACACACACACACAGACATATATATATATATATATATACAGCTTGGTCGACAATGGTCGGAAATCTGATTCTGTAATAAGCACCAATCCAGCACCAACGGAACGTCAATATTTACCGAACTCTGGGTGCAATTAAAAATAAAATTTCTTTTTTTTTCGATACGTAACCGAACACTGATAAAATTACGATTCTATTTTCAATGCAAACAATGTCGACGGTTTTATCCCAAAAACCTTGACGCTCCATGGAAAACACGATTATTGGATTCGCCCATTGTCCAGTATTTTTGAAATAAACGTGAGAGAAATACATTATACCCTGCACAAAGCTCACACGTTTTTTCTCCTCCCCCGCCCCCTTTCGTAATCACAAAAATATTATGATAACCCAATTGGCCAATCTGACCAGAAGCAGACGGGGGAAGTGTAGCTGTATCGAATCATCGTTATCGGATATAGGATTTACCGTGCGCTGGAAAAAACTCGAGGACTTCGAGTGTGTATGGACGGCCGTCCTAATCCTAACTGAATTTATATGGTGCGACAGAATTTCTCGTGAAAATGGACAATTCGCGTATGGGTATGAATACAACGGCGAGTGGATTAAATCCTGTTGGCCCCCTCGTGCTCCTCGCCAATGGAGTTTTTCCCCAAAATTGGGGAAATCCAAAAATGAGGTGGGTACCTACCGATGATTAATCATCCGATCGAATTTGTGGTAATTTATTCATTGCCATGGCTGCGTATATGGATTGGGAATTAAATATGCTGCATTATTGTTCTATAATTATTCCGGCAAGTGGATAATGGCTCTTATCACGTCGGATAATTAGAGAATTTCTTTGTCGAAGTTGTAGATACTGTTAATCATTGATTCCGAAAAAATGAGAGCTCTCAATTTCCCGATTTGACGCAAGCATCTTTTGGTTTGATGTGAAACATCTAATGTCGCAGGTGGGCTCGGGAAAATTTGCTCTCGGGATAGGCAACTTTCCTTGACAAAAATGTATAGATATACTCCACTGCTTACCCATCGCCTCCTCTATGCCATCGACGCAAAGGCGATGCGCACAAGTTGTATGTACATATTGAGATACTCTACAACGTTTCAAGATTTTTTAAAAAGAATTGGAATGTTTTTTTAACAAATTAGAAAAATTTTGAAACAATTTCTCAAGAAGTGGAACAATTTTTTAAATTTTCAATAAATTTTGAAAAATGTTGGAAACGTTCCGGAAATTTACAAAAATGTTGAACAAATTGGAAAAATCTTTCGAAAAAAATTTTGTTACACTTTTGAAGAAATTTGGAGCACTTTTCTAAAAATTTGAAAAAAAAATTGGAAAGATTTACAAAAAGCTTGGAAAACATTAGAACAAAATTGGAACAAAACTCTAATAATTTTAAAAAACTGTGGAAAAATCTAGAAAAAGTTTGGAACAAGTTTTGAACGATTTGCAATTTTTTTTTAAATTTGAGAAAGTTTTGTGAATACTTGGAAAAACTTTCCAAACATTTAAAAGAACTGAGTATTTAAAAAATTTCCAATAGATCTCGAGAAATCGTCAAAAATTTTGGATCAATTTAGATCAAAATCAGTGTTTCCATGTTTCACATCTACTAGGTGTCCCATGACACCTCCCTTTTTTTCTGTAATTATCGCGTCCATATAAAATTTGCAACACTGGACAGAATATGTAAAACACTCAAAATTAATAAACCCTCAAAACACTAAGAAATTAACAGAACCTCAAAAAATATTCTGTGTATATCATTTTCAATAACTACATAAGTTATGACAACTTGAACAATTGTTATGCTTTTGAAATCTAAACCCGAATCGATATCCCAAATATCGATGTTTATCGACGCAAACGCGATTACCAACCAACTTCACGATGTTATCTGACTAATCTCATCGAGCAATAAATGAATCACGATTCAAAAATGAATTATGACAGACCAATAAGGAGCCGATACTCATGCCTCCACTACGAAAGGTATGAAGAATCTTGGTGGACAAGCAGCTCCGCTTCCTGAACGCAAGGTACTAAAAACGCTGGCAGGGCGCATGCGCGTCACATGGGCGACAGGACGGCGTCTCACATGGGCCCCAGGACCGCGCGTGGCATTGTCGGTAAAATCCCCAAAAATTGCAGTTCTTTGATGTTTGGAGAGTAGCACTGCTTGTTCCTTACAATCTCACGGGCGCCCTGTACCACCAGTTGTCCAGTTCCATAAAGATCAGTATCTCGCACGCACAAACACATTGCTCCAACCTCGTATTTTTACATTTCAGAATATTATACATCGCTCCTACATGATAACACAGAATGGAAAAATTCAACCGTGACAACGCTTCCATTCGGAACTAAAAAGAACCATAAATTTGTGTTGACAAAATGAAATTGAAAGCAGGAAAACGCAATTTACTTCATTGTTGCATTATTGTATTTTGTGTACCAATGTCGAACTTTTAGATTTGATGAAAATGACATACGCCTCATGCCAGCCATGAAATTAGAAAAAAAAGGGGAAGTAATGGATGAAACACGGTGAAAGCATGGGGTTTACCATGGAGACTGCGTGTATACACATCAGATGATATTCCAAGTAGTTTTGCGAGTGAATTGGAAGAGCATCCAGTGAATACTGCTTTTCCACCCCCTTCTCGCGAGGCGCTTTGAGAATGGCTTCGAGAGCACAGTCAACTATGAGGAGGGATAGGCAAAGTGAAAAGCAGAAACGGAATCAAGCCCCGAGGCGCGCACTTTGGCATTTCGCGTCGTGAAAATTTCACTCCCTTCTAGCTGTACCTCGGGATATCAACTAGAGATAAATAAGGGGCCAATAGTGTTGTGGGGACGTTGGTACATGGCGCCATGTTCAATATTTTGATACATCAGAAGACATTCTAGGAGCCCTGCCAAATGTCAATAATGGGTAATGAATTTAATTGAGATGTAAAATATGAGAATGTCAATATTTGAATTTGGCATGAAAGGCGATAGCGCAATTGTCTAATCAGGTTCACAAAATTTAAGACAGTTGACAACGAACACTTGCAGATTTGATGATCTTAAACTACCCCATTTATGAAGCAGATAATTATGAACATTTGAGTAGGCGCATAGTGAGCGTGGGGACTAGACTTGCGCGTTACTGGAGTGGGAGTGAGACGCCAATAGGGGTGCGACTGCTCGAGGGTTAAACCCCTCATACCTGCTTAATTATGACAATTATGGAAAAAAGTGATAAAAAATTAAATGTGCATTTCCACTCACAGAGCAAATTCTGCTTAACACTTTTTGCCGTATCTCTCACCGTTTTTGCGATCGGTCAATGTAAATCAAAAACTAATCTGATCGGAGTTCCATCAAAAAGAACAATGCATTTCCTCAATATCTCTCCTGTTTCACACGCCTTAATTTCATGAAAATGATTTTTGGCTGACCACGTGTGAAAGTATCGTTCGATGGGATCTCCGGGCGCGATAGTAAAAACAAGGGAGGATGACGATGCCCTATGTCTGCCCACGAGTTCGATAACGACTCCTGTGCCCCACTACTCATGGATCTCGCCACATCGCCACCCCCCTCCCCCCGCCACCCCCTCCCCCCCAAAAAACCCCCGATTGCGTGATACGTTCGTGTGGCTTTAAACATTTTCACACGCAAGCCGTTTTGAATTCCTCGAGGGATGATCGCACTTTGATGAGGGTATGAGAAAGCCCGAGGTGAATTGTGCACAGGGTGTGCGGGGATTTTGACTCGTGTATTTTCCCGGTTGAAAGCGGGTAATATCATCTCTGTATCTCGTTTACAAGATTTCTCGTTGTTGGGTTTCGGAAAGTGACGGGCATTAAAATTGCTAGTAAACGCATCGATCACGTGTTCTGACAGATTTTAGATTGGTACCACACCATCCATAGTTGAATCGTTTGTCTGATATTTTTTGAGGTTATGGTGTGTTATGGTGGAGAGAATTCGATTTAACGTGGAGGAATGAAACAAATGGGGAAGTGAAAGATTGATTCATTTTAGTATTCAAGTTGAAGATGCATAGTTTCAAGCAATATTGGATGAAGAGATATGTTTGAAAATTTTTTGAAAGGTTTTTCATTGCCTCGAAGGGCGTGGGGGCGTGCAGGAAGATTCAGTGTACGCTAGGCCGGACTGCAACCCAAGCCGACCCGGTTGGGGGGGGGGGCGCTCGCTGTCGGAGCACAGACGTTTCTGGAGGTTTACCCTGTGTTCAGAAATACGATCGGTCAAATGGCGAAAGTCGGTCCCAGCCACCCGGCTGGTTCAGATCTTCCGAAGAAACGCTCAACAGCAGCCTGGGCACTAGTACTCACTCCACCCAATTCCACACAGGTGTGTTTGCTATTTTCCCCATTTTTTTGATTACTTTTCCTGCTTGCACTTGTGCTTGCTGCTGATTATTTAAGTTATTTTGTTAAGTATGCGTGAGAGAAGTTATTTTTCGGTATAGAAATTCTGCAATCAATTCCATTTTTTGAGGGACAATGACGAAATATTCTCGTCATGCCATCACCATACATGAGCAGTATGGGACATTATCACACATGAGCAATACTCGCCCTCTGTCACTCGGCAATTCGTCCTTTGACCAAAAGCCGATATGAGCATATTTGTCCTCAAACATCTACATACCCCTCTTTTCTCGGACATTGGTGTACACTTTGGAATTCGTACTACGAGGTGTTTGAATTTAATCAACTCGTTCATGCGAGCACATCCTAAACTGGACTTGGCTCAAAGGGGAGGCGATCACCATCAAATACCATTATCGGGCGTTTTGCTGAAATTATTTACGGCGACCTATCACGCTATGGTTGCAATGGTTCCAATGGAGGATTGTAATCAACACAATCGTCTGGCTAATCAAATTTTATCCGCATTACAATCAATTAAGTTATTGCAGTACCTCCGGAGGGCACATTATCTTCAAGACAAAAATAATGCTTCAATCAGCGACCTCCAACAAAACCTAGTCACGTGTTTCAAACAAGAAAATTACTCACACTTTTCACGGAGTGAATCTTGCCATCCCTTTAATTTTTCATTGACTTTTTTCCCCCCCGCATTCACCCCAAGCATGTTAAAACGTAACCATGTCGTGAATTAAAAGCGAATCGTCCCCCGCCAGAAGAGCTTCGCAACAGTTGACAGATAAGCTTTTTCTATCTGTGGCTCTATTGTCGTGCGCGCTGCAACGGAAGCATTGACTGATCGGTGAGACGCCCTCAGAATATATAATTAACCCTCCCTCCCTCTCTCGCTATCTCACTCATCAGCTCGCCTTCTTCCTCTCACCCGCCACCCGCTGCTCTAAGCTAACCCCCGGTATCACACCCCTAATAGGGGGCGAATGACGTCACCAATAAAAAGAAGGAAGAATAAAGAGGTTAGAATAAGAGATTGTGTGATTGATTGGGCCATTCTAATGGAGATATTGACTTGTGGAATTGGTGATTGTGTTGATAAACCACCCAATGCAAGTCCTTGAAATTCATTTTGACCATCAATCTCTCCAATTGTCATTTCTTATTTCGCTAAATGAGTTATTAAAATCCCTTAATCACATTATAATCCACTGCAATATTGCGTAATAAGCACTAAGTGTGTTTTGGAAAGCGAGGACGAAATTATGAAAGTAATATTTTATGATTCAGGAGAACTTTTCATTGACCAATGCAACTGGGAACTATTGAAAGGCCATGGGAGTATGGGTGGGTAGGTTGGTGGGTGTGTACGGGTAGGTTGGTGGGTGTGTACGGGTAGGTGGGTGGGTGTGTATGGGTAGGTAGGTGGGTATGCATGGGTAGGTGGGTGGGTGTGTATGGGTGGGTGGGTGTGTATGGGTGGGTGGGTGTGTATGGGTGGGTGGGTGGGTGGGTGTGTATGGGTGGGTGGGTGGGTGGGTGTGTATGGGTGGGTGGGTGGGTGTGTATGGGTGGGTAGGTGGGTGGGTGGGTGTGTATGGGTGAGTGGGTGGGTGTGTATGGGTGGTTGTGTGGGTGTATATGGTTGGTTGTGTAGGTGTATATGGATAAGTGTGTATGCGTGGGTGGGTGTGTATGGGTGGGTGGGTGTGTATGGGTGGGTGGGTGTTTCATGGGTGGGTGGGTATGTATGGGTCGGTGTGTATGGGTGGGTTGGTGTGTATGGATGGGTGTATATGGACGGATGTATATTGACTGCATCTCGAAAAGTTAACCACCGCCAAAAATCGACAGTTTCGATTAATTGACACACATACTCCATTTTCTAGAATCACATCCTCGTTCCATTGCCAATATCGCAACTCAAATAGCCCGAAATTTAGTTTACAAACACTTTTCAGTGAATCCCATGATTGATCAATTCACTTCCTGAAATTCACATCTGGGGGGGGGGGGGGGGGGAAGCCACCGATTGCATGAAATTTGCAGTTCTCCAATGAATGCATCGTAAAATGAATTGCTAGTTGCGCCCCAGAAATGAATACCTCTCTGATTTTGCTCGATTCCAATATACCAAATAACAGTGGCTCCTCCATCATCAATTCAGGGCTCTCCAATTTTGTGAAAATGAGAGAGGATATCTACCAGCATGATAAAGTGTTTTATTTCTACCGACTTCGTCACTCTCTCTCTCTCTCTCTCTCTCTCTCTCTCTCTCTCTCTCTCTCTCTCTCTCTCTCTCTCTCTCTCTCTCTCTCTCTCTCAGTCCCTCTCCCTCAATGCTCCAAACTCCATTTCACAATTCCAGGAGTAACTTCTCAGGAGAATATTGGGGAGTAAAGAAATAGTTCAATGTTACCGTCTCTTCGTGGATAATAGATTCAGTAATCTATCTAATCCTTCAACCAACTCAAGCGGAAAAAAACTATCATCCCCTTCCCTAAATACATGGACTTTTCCCCGAAAGTCGCAAAACACATGTCAATTTGACAGAGAAGCCAACATTTTTTTCCCTGAACACGAAAAAAAAGAGAATTGGAAGCAATGATACGATTGTCAAGGTCATTATTTGTCTGTTCACGATCATGATGACATGGTATAAAAAAGTAGGGTGTTCTGGGATGCTTGTTATTGGTGAAATATAGGATTTTTTATTGCGGTTTTATGGCACTGCTTTCAGTTCCAAGAATGGTTCCAAGGAACCAACAGTTCCAAGAATTGTTCCACAGGAACAGTTTTCCAATCTTCACCCCGCTTGGGACCCGGAACTGTACATTAATCTGGAACCGTTTCCGCAATCAGACTGCTACCTGGAACAGTTCCTAGAACTCAATATTCATCTGGAACAGAGCTTGCAACTGTTCTTCTACCTGGAACGATTCCTGGAACTGTTCCCAGAATGGAACTACCATCTGGGAATGTTCCTGGGACACTTTCCGAAACTCAAGTCCCACTTCGAACAGTTCTCAGAGCGAACCTTTCCGGGAAACCAATTCCTGGAACTGTTTGTCCACCTGGAGCGATTCTTGGAACCGTTTCCAGAATGGAACTACTATATGGAAACGTTCCTGGAACAGTTTCCGAAACTAAAGTTCTACTTCGAATAGTTCCCAGAACAAACCCTTCCGGAGAACCAATTCTTGGAACTGTTCTTCCACCTGGAGCGATTCTTGGAATTGTTCCTAGAATGGAACTACCATCTGGAAACGTTCCTGGAACAGTTTCCGAAACTCAAGTTTCACTTCGAACAGTTCCCAGAGCGAACTCTTCACGGGAACCAATTCCTGGAACTGTTCGAGCTGTTCTTGGAACTAAAGACACTGGCCCAGTGGGGTCAGCAGTGCTCTAGCTGTGCAACTTCAAACTTCAACAAATTCCTCGGGGGGAGAGGGGGGCCATTCAGGAACATTGAAGAGGAACTTTCGCCCTCGAAAATGAAGTCTGCAGTTTTGGAACACCGTGTACGTATACAATCAGTATTATTCATGAGTAAGCAATTAAACCGTTAACGTCGCCCGAAAAAACGATGTTCGATTTCTATCCCTATGTTACACGCCCTCATATATTTCATGTGAAAAAAGCGGAAGACAGACACACTCGAACTACACGAGCATGAATGATCGAGAGGAGAGAATATGATGCGAAAATTTGGTTAAACTCAATTCGATTTTCCCGTAGTCTGTTCTCATTGTTATTTTTTTTTACCTCCAACTTCTTATTTTCCCCCCTCCCCCTATTCAGCCACTGGAGCGCATTAGTTATCCTGGGGTAATCTTGTATGACGGATCACCCCCGTTTGCGCGTGTCTCGGGGGGTTGATACGAATTTACTTAGAGGGTTGATTTCTAGCTAGTATTTTGTCTTGTTGGACATTTTCGTTTCTTGACCAGTCATTTGTTGGTACGTTATCGTGCCCTGGGGGAAAGAGGCACTCCAAGTTGGCCGGGACTACATATTTTGTTTCCGATTATTCATCTCTTTTAGATTATTGGTGCTTGATTCAGACCTTTAACATATATTTTAAGTTTCTAAAAATTCAAACATTGGAAAATCTCTTGGGCGGCGCAGTGCTCACCATGCGACCAATGCTTAAGAACCGAACATTCCACATAGCCATAGGATCATAACGCTTAAAAGAATCTATTTTTGTTGTTGACGATATTCCACGGCTGGTGCATTATTGATGGGCTTGGCGGGTTCCCAGGAGGGGGAGGGGGGTGAATAAATATAGGATTAATACGATTTTGCGTTGATGGTCGGTACGTCAATGGACTTAGGTAAACTCTCAGGGAGAATTGAACTGTCGGGCACTTTCGAGTGGGTCTCTCCTGAATGGTCTTAAGTAGGTGTTAATGCGGACATCTTCAGTGTAATGTTGATGGTGGTCAATGATGGGCAGGGAGGAGGGGGGGGGGTTGTGACAGGATTGGAAGGAGCGTCAGTGGCAGCGACAATGTATTAAGGACTATTGGACGGGGAAACTATTCAGCCTGGGATTACCTTAAACGTCTGAATGCTATCCCATTGGGTGGATGGGATTGAACAATTGGAGTTGGCTGATTGTGTTGGACTTTCTGGGGTAATGCGCAGATAGGTATTCCCGGCCTTTGATCACTACACTTAGTAAAGAATGTTGTGGACTTCAGAGAACCAATATCCATAAATGTGTGCAAATTTCTCCACTACCAAACTCCCACTCCACTCCCACCCGCCCACTCAACTCCCCCCCACCGACTCCACTCCCACCTACCCACCCGACCACTCCCACCTACCCACCCGACCACTCCCACCTACCCACCCGACCACTCCCACCTACCCACCCGACCACTCCCCCCACCCACCCGACCACTCCCACCTACCCACCCGACCACTCCCACCTACCCACCCGACCACTCCCCCCACCCACCCGACCACTCCCACCTACCCACCCGACCACTCCCACCTACCCACCCGACCACTCCCACCTACCCACCCGACCACTCCCACCCACCCACTCAACCACTCTCACCCACCCACCTACCCGCTCACCCCCACACACCCACCCGCCCACTCCCACACACTCACCCGCCCACTCCCACCCACCCATTACATACCGACATGACCACCTCACACCCACCCACTCCCCCACAATTTCTAAACATGGGTAAACCCCCAGAAACCCCTCTATTACGATGGCAGGCACCTATGCTGGACCCCCCTCCTCCGTTATTTTTACGGGCGGGTTAGGTTCCTGCCCAGCTGTGCAGTCTCATTGTATGAGTACTCCTAGTACCGTGTGTGTGTGTCGATGTATAAATACCCCGAATCTGTCGATAATAATATCTTCCATCGAGATGCAACCATGGTATACATGTCCCTACGAAAAAATGGTGGAAAGTATTTGGTAGAAAATTTTGTGGACGCTAAAAATAGAGGACATATTCCCGGAGAACTCGAAAAGATCTGTCGACCATCTATTTTACAAATCATTATGTCCTCAAAATTTCAATGTTTGTCATTAAATAATTACACGGGGGTTACATCCAACTGAACGCCCCAGGGCAAACAGAAGGAGGTAGACGGTCGGCGATATAAAGGGCGAATGGCCCCCGAGTAATCTAATCAAACATTTATGCTAAATCACGAAACAATCTGAACGCAATCAGCAAATAAAAGGTCCATTCCACTCGGTCCGCCACCCCCCGCCCTCCCATCCTTTAGTTTGTCAGCCCTTAGTCCCGCTGGTCATTTGACTCTCACCGCTATTTACTCGCAAAAGTATGGTGCCCTCAACAAAAAAAAACGAGCGGGTGCTGATGGACATTCTCAGCTGGACAAAAGGTCGGTACGTCGATGTGAGTACTATGCAAATTTTTGAGGAGGGGCTGAACCTCGTAAGAATGCGAGTGAAAGGGTGGGTGGTGTCGGAGGGGCGGGTGGCGATTCCATTTGCATGGATCGAGCATTTTGCGGCTAACGTCGCACCAGTTGGGCCTGCGTTGATTGCCCTCGTTTATTAAGATTAACTTTTCTCGAATCACCTAATCTCACAGTGCGAGACTCCAGTTGCTTTCACCAAGCCCCTCATGTGATGTGGGTATTGCACGGGGTTAGAGGCAAAGTTACTTACCATATTTCGCGGACAAAATCACTTTTGTGGACCTAATCACTTTTTGTCCGATCAGCATTCCTTTGAAATTTTTAAACAGAATTCGAAATAGACTAGTGGGATGGAGGTGTGTTTGCCCCCGTTGGGTGCACAAATAAAACGTCCCGATTTGTCATCTCTGTTTCCCATTCCTAGATTTTCCGACACGTCAATCAAATGTTCAAAGCCTGGTTTCAGACAAAAAAATAGGAATCAGGAAATTTTGAATACTGGAATACAACAGGTGTCGCTACCTGCGACTATGTCACGTGACGCACTGACCAATCACACTGCGCATCGCGCATTCAGACTCTCCTGTGCAAATGCGGGCAAACACGCATGCGCCGGCGGTAGTCGGACAACTTTCGGATCTAAACCGAATATTAAAGTTTGAATAGTCATTAAAATTTCGCGCCACTTAAAATCAACCAATAACTAATAATTCACTACATGAAAGTGAGTCAAATTTTGATCGAACCTAAGGTACGCCGAGAGACTCCAATTGCGACATTGATTAGCTTGATCACAACTTTCCTTTGTAAATAATGATTGATTAAAACTTTTGGTGATTTTCATGCTTCATGTTTAAAAAAAAACCGGAAACTAGTGCATGAATTTCTTTTAAAATCTAATCAGGTCTCAGTTACGTCAAGACGCATCGATTAAAAAAAAAATTGTCGAATCGGGTGATTCGTTTGCGTGTTACAAATTCAAAAAAAATTTGTTTTGTACCGAGGGGTTCGACAGTATCCCTGATTCACGGAATTCTTAAAATTCTACAAATTTTTCTCCCTATTATCGGCAATTCAGCGATGACGGAAGCCCCATAACACCCCTAAAAATGGACGGCTTCGGTCAGGGGTTCTCCCAGTTATATAATACAAACGTTTGATTACATTGCGTCAAGCTAGTGAGTCTGCCTCCCTCCATACCGCGAAATAAACTATCCCCGTGTCATTTATCAAAAGCCCGGGCCACCCGTCTGACGTGCTTCTCCATCCTCGTATCTGTTTTTCACGTGCAATTTGTATTAAAGCGCTCGGCTACGCTCGTCAACGACCAATCGATCTCTCGAGTGTGCGTGGGAGTTGTTCTTCCGTTTGTAAAAAAAAGTCAAGGGGAGGAGTTGGTGGATCACTTACCCATTCATACGATCATTCATCCCCAAATGATACCATGATTATTATGAATCATCAATATGCTTCGATACAAAAATGAGAATATTTTTGAAAATTCTTCATTTTTGAACATTTTTGAAAGTTTCTGAAAAATCTTCATTTCTGAGCATTTTTGAAAGTTTCTGAAAATTCTTCATTTTTGAACATTTTTGAAAGTTCTTAAAAATTTTTCATTTTGAAAAATTTTTCATTTCTGAACTTTTTTAAAAAATTTTTATTTTGGAAAAGTTTTGAAAATTTTTGAAAACGATTTCTCACCATCAAATTATGTGAAAGTTTTTGAAAATTCTTCATTTTTAAACATTTTTGAAAGTTCTTGAAAATTCGGCATTTTGGAATTTTTTTTTTTAACTTTTATAAAATTTTTCATTTTTGAAATTTTTTGAACATTTTTCATTTTTTCAAATTTAAAAAAAAAAATCATTTTTGAAATTTTTGGAAAATTTTTTTGTTTTTAAAAATTTTTGAAAATCTTGAAAAATTGTTATTTTTGAAAATTTCAGAACATCTTTGGAATTTTCGAATTGAACCCTTCAAATCCTTTCGAAAATCTCAATTCCCATACTTCTCCCGTTCCAATTACCTCTCATTCCCCCTATGCATAAAATTCTCTTCAGGTGGTGGGCTTACATTTTAATTGGAAACAATATTTACGTAATGTTTCTTGAAAGCGTTATTGAATTACACAGCAACAAAAGAAGCGGAAGAATAATAATGGCTGGAGGGCAAGCGCGTTGGCTGCAGATTATTTACCCACTTTTCCATTGGAGTTTCTCTTTTCCTTCTGTCTCTGCGAATTTTTTTTCTACCTCTATTTTCTGGTTTTACCTCGTTCGTACACAGAGATGGCTTTTCCCCGTCGGCAAAACCGCACACAGTACACGAGTCGGGCTACGGGGGGGGGGGGGGGGGGGGGAGACTTTTTTCAGCGCCCCTTCATTGCTTTTTTTTTTCAAAAAATTGTGAAGCACGTTTAAGCGTATGAACGTGAAGCGTATGCATCCAAATGCGTTTTAGCGTGGATCAAATGCATTAAGGGAGTATTTGCGGGAGAGACAGAAATGCCAGGGCCCGAAGAGATGACTCTGGAGGTTATAGTGGGCTCTAGTTGAGGAGCGTACACGGGGCTTATAACTGTATGCCAAAAGGATTAAAGCCCTCACTCTACGTCTCCGTATCACCCTGGGATAGACTGGAGATCGGGAAAGTACTGACTGTTGTTGGGGGTGTGTCCGTTGTCTCTTCAGGACAGAATATATCAGGGCATGAGGGGGTGAAATTGCAATGCTAAAAGTCCACGATATTTCAAACTGTCATTTTACCTGTCGATCAGTGAAAAAGAATGAGTTCTCAGGATCGACGGTGGACATATATTGTTATTAACAATTTCAATTGTTTATAATGTTCTACTGCATAAACTGTTAGAGTTAGCGCAAAATTCGTATAACAAAAGTTGTTCCCCATGTAAAAATACGTATGTTATGTAGAATGAGTTTTTTTGATAATTTGCGTAATTAAGGAGGTATGGCCGGCTCAACAATTATGTATGTAATAAGTGAACGAATGAACCCAGCGATGTCATGAAGGTCTCAATCGAAGCATTTCCGTGCAAAATCGAGCGGATTACATTTTGGATGGCATTCGTGCAGTATATGCAATGTTATTAACAATTGCAATTGTTTATACTGTTCCACTGGGTAAGATATTAAAGTTATCGTTTGTATTGCGGCCGCGCTCCTATTGGCGTCGCACTCCCACTCAAGTAACGCGCATAAGTCTCATCCTCATGCTCACCATGCGTCTACTCAGATATTCATAATTATCTGCTTCATAAATGAGTCAGTTTAGAATTCTCAAATCTGCAAGTTTTCATTATGACACTAATAGGGGTCACGCTGATTAACCGGGTATATTGGAGAAGAAGAAATTTAGTACGCTGTACTGAAATACCAAATCGGGAAGTTTTGTTTGTGTCCCGAAGAGGGCACACATGCTTACACCACTAGTTTTGATGTGCATTTAGAGTCATTTCGTGATGTGACACCTTCAACATTATAACCAAAATTATTGTGACCGAGGTATGTAACTTGGGCCATGACCGCACACATAACTCAGCCTTGCATACCAAAGGGGTCGCGCGAAAGCGATAAAATGATCAAGGGCAGTCATACGGGAGGTCGTAGGAAGCCGGGTCTCTGTATATAAGAAGGCAAAGGAAATGAAAATAGTCCCTCTCTCCACTGGTGAGCTAAGAAGGCAAAAGTGTCATAAAAATTGGTATGGAAGGCACTTAAAAATAAGTCCGAGAGAGATAGCGTGAAAAGAATTGATAGAGAGAGAGAATGGAGACTCGCGACGGTCCTAAAGCCCGGGGCATAAACAGTGACCGCGACGTAAAAATGAAAGCCAAGTATCAAATCGTCCTTTACTCCCTACGAAACTCCCCCGTATGACTTCGTGGAACATACACACGTGCCACAAGATTTACCCAATGAGTGACAGCCGCAAAAATTCCGATGCCAAAATTTCGAACATTAAAATTCTTATCTTATCGTGAATCAATCTCCTTTCTGGAGGATTCTAAAATTTTTTCCAAGAAATCTGGAGATGATATATATATATCTGTGTGTGTGTGTGTGTGCGTGTGTCTGTTTTCCTCCGTCCCTTCTCGAGTACTCCCCACGATAGCTGCTGTTTGAGCATTCCTCCAGGGGGGCCACTGGACACCCATCCAAGTAGCTGGGACCGACTTTCGCCGTTTAGACCATCGTATTTCCAAACGCAGGGTAAACCTCCAAAAACCCCTGTGCTATGAAGGCGCCTATGATGCAACTTCGCCACCCCCCACCTCCCAGTCAGGTTAGGTTCCCGTCCGGCCGAGTCGATAGAAACTGCGGATGGTATTTGACGATTTAAATCTACTGTAGATTTTGATCTTCCCCGCGACTCAAAATGCTGTTTTTTTTTATTTTGCAAATTATGAAAATTTCTGAATGGAAAAAAGGAACAAATGTTTATTTGCAATTTTTTTGGTGATTTTACATTTTGTTAAGAGATGGTGGTCATCGAGGTTCGCATGGACAATACCGCGAAATAATAATAATATGTAATACTATATAGCAATTGATAGAAAGAGGAAAGGAGAGAGAGAGAGAGAGAGAGAGAGAGAGAGAGAGAGAGAGAGAGAGAGAGAGAGAGAGAGAGAGAGAGAAACCCATAGTGATCGGGGCCCCGAGGCGGTCCTAAAATCGGGGACATAAACTGACCGCGACGTAAAAATGAAACCCAAGTATCAAATAGTTCTTTATCCCCTTCACCCTCACCCCCCGCCCCCCTCCCCCCTTCATCCTTAAGGCATACACACATGGCATTTTTTTCATCATTTTTTTGTTTTCCATACTCGGACGGCATAAATCACACCCGCCTCTTCGTATTTATATTCATAGGCGCGTTGAGGAAGATTGAAGAGCCCACAGAATACCGTTGGGAGTTGGCTCGTAAAATCCGTTAGATTGTAAAATATTGTTGCGACAAAAACTCGAAGGAACCAAAGACATTTACCCCACTATTGACGCCCGTGAATTCCATAAAATTTGAGAGCGCTTCTCTCTTTCAATTTACATTTCTACTTTATATGTGATATTTTATTGTGAAAACATTGTGACTATTATTTTATCAAAGATATAAAACTCAAGTGAGGGGTGAGGTGATCTGATTCATAGCAAACGTTCATATAGGCAAATGATGCGACCCACCCCCTAGCGTCAGGTTAGGTTCCCCCCCGGCTTTGCATGCTCAAGCACATATGTGTGTCTGACCGCGTCTGTGTGTGTGTATGTGTGCGTGTATGCCTGCGTGTGTGTGTGTTTGTCACTGTTTCATCGTCAAATATTTTTTTCTGCTGTCTTCAATTTGCTCGAAACTTGGTTTTATCTCTGCAAATTATTACTCTACCTGCAAAACACATTAAACCTCATAGGTGTCGACTGAAATTCTCTACAAAAAATGTAGAATACCTTTTTCCGATAAAACTACTGGTTAAGGAAATAATTGAATAAGGGCTGGGTTACCATCACCCGCTGCCCTTTGGATTAGGACATTATTGGTTCGACTCACAAAGGTTCAACTCCACATCCCCTTTATTACTAGTTTTCTCATGGTATATTTCGACGACAGTCACGTTTGTATGCTGTATATAACACATCGACTATATGTACATTGGATGCCCGCTACATACGGTACATTGGTACATAATTCTGATGAACAGAGACATCCGCACGTGCTACTGAAGAGGCCGGGCGCTAGTGGGTGCTTGGGCGTGCGGGCGGGGGGGGGGGGGGGAGGGGGTCCGTCAATTCCTCCCTCCGGCGTTCAATCCTCGGAATGGTACTCAGAGGGGGTTGACAGTGACAGATGACCAGTGTCCGATAGGAAGCTCCGTACCTACACCAAACCCGTGTCTCACTTCAACAGTTGCCCCTGCCACCCAGTGTCTCATAGACTCTCCAACGCCTACATATTCCGGTTAAACTGGTACACAGTAATCCGAATGTTGCAACTAGCCACGAAATGTACCACGAGACGTCGGCAAGCGACTTCCGATGACGAGGGGTACATCCCATTCGTCGCAATTACCCTTATCACCTCCGTGTTTAACTTTCGCCATTCAGCAATCGAGAAATAGGAGGTTTGGAATGATCCAAGGAAAAAAATTGTTTGGCGAAGGCGGTTTTATGATTGCATTCACTGGGTAATTTTTTTCGAACCAAGTAGATAATGATATTTTATGGTATATATGTATACCAAAATATACGTATACGCCTCCCTTGGTATGATCGCGGTTCAATTCGCGGGTTTGGTACCAGAATGATCAGAGTCCGAAAGAGTACTTTTGGCACCTCCGTATGTGTGTGTGTGGGGGGGGGGGTGTATGTGTGTGTGTGTGTGGGGGGGGGGGGGGGGTGTATGTGTGTGTGTGTGTGGGGGGGGGGGGGGGGTGTATGTGTGTGTGTGTGTGTGTGTGTGTGTGTAAATAACATCAGAAAGTGTCCGTTGTGACCTTGCCGGATCACGCCGTTTTACCCCACAGATGATTAATCCAAAATGACTCCTTCATTAACCAACATTAACCAAGCCCACCAAATGCATCCAGCTTCCACCCACACTAACAAGAATATGAAAAAAAGAAACCATGAAAACCCATTAATTCCCATTTATTTTCGTTGTATTATTCATATTAATGGGTTCCCCCCTTTTCTGCGCTATTTACAGAAGCGACTCACCGTGATGGGGTTGAACCGTGCCCAAGTGACGCCGAAAAACGAGGGAAAAATAGCGTAATACTTGTGTTTGAGTTTCCAAGTATTTTCGTTATCGCCTGGCTGCCGCATGTCCATGATGAATGAATGGATTTACGTAGCAAAACCAAGGAGTGCCTCTACCCTTGAAACACCATTCATTGCGACACTTCATTTCTCTAGGTTAATCAATCAAAATCACGAGTCACCCAGGGAGGACATTTCAAAAGTTTTTTCCCTCAATTGCCACTACGGACTGACTCTCGGTTGACTGGTACTACTGCTCTCGGTAAGTTGTGATTGTTGTATTTGGGGATTATACCGCCAAATCATTAATCAATGTTGGCTGGCTCGGTTTGTATCATTATCATTTTTATTGATATGTCAAGGGGGATAAACTATAACGCCTCAGTGATTCAACAGCAAGTGAAAATATTGGGTTTTCAAAATTTGGAGAACAATTTTTTTTCATATACTGATCTGACAAAAGGACTCAAATTTCATTTGAGAATGCTCTGCGCTGGTGATGGCACCCTCCTCTTCCCCCTTCGGGTTGGGTTCTCCTCCGTCCTAACGTTCTCATTTTATGAATACCACCGATAACACACAGACGATGTCACTGCCCAGGTGGGGAATTCAAAGCTTGAACGAGGAGATCAATCTTGGTCGGACCTTCGAAGCCGAAGTTTGGACTTGATAGCTTCGACATAGCTTCATCCCATGTATAAGCCTCTATCAAACCGAGCTTAGTTATATCAAAGATATCCAAGCTTTGTTGGTCCAGCTTGTGCCAAGCTTGGCTCAATCTTAGCGTCCCTAGCGTTGGTCCGCAGGCAGAATCCAATCTACGCCCAATATTGGATACATATATAGAGCCAAGCTTACTAGAATCATCCAAACCCAAGCTTCAGAAACTGTGTTGTGCTAAGCTTGGTCCGAGCTCAGCTTTGTTAGCTTTGAATCTCAGCTTAAACCAGCATGAATCCCGGATTACTCATACCATCTGAACCCAAGCTTCTGAACTAAGGTTGAACTAAGCTGGATTGAAGCATGTTTTTCCTAGTTTTGATTTACCGGCTTCAGCAAACCTCTGCTTAGTATTGGATTCATTTATAAATGCACGATTGCTGCACCACCTAAACCCAAGCTTGGAAACGAATGTTCAACTAAGCTTGGCCCAACCTCAATGTTCCTATCTTCGAAGTTTGAACCAACATAAATTTTGTAGCTTGGATTAAGATTAATTTCGATGCTTCGACCACGAGAACCTCTGGAACTTGGACGAAAATGAATTTCGAGGCTTGTACCAAGATAAAGTCCGAAGCTTGAATGAAGATAAAGTTCGAAGCTTGTATTAACCTACGTAACTAAGCTAGAACGAAGGTTATTCTCTAAGCTGAGATTGGTGTTACATTTTCATGTTCTGCGCAGATTGACCGAGGCTTCAACACAGCGTTGGTGAAGCTTAGTCAAGCCTCGTCCAACCTTTGATCAAGCTTCATCGCATGGTCAATTCCCACCTGGGTGCTGTCGGTCGGAATCCTTAAGAACCCACCTTTAAGAAATATTATCCCGAGGCCGTCCGCGACATATATATATATACACCTCCATCCAGTAGATGTAGGTGTCATCCAATTTATTGTAACTATGAATACCTGTCTTTAAGAATCTAATCGATGGAAAGTTCCACTAGATTCATTAGATTGACATAACCGAACAATTCAATTAGTGCCTATCAATTAATGTTTATCGGCCGATACACAATACTACTTCAGTCATTAATAACTGTCGTTAGCTTAACATTCTAATTCTTGAGTCATTATTGTACTCATTACTTATTGTACTCATTCAATTATAATTTTCGGGTTCCTTCACCTACCTCTGTCACTTCACATAGTTGTCATTTCATCCATATACGAATATTACTCATTATATGAGTGGAAATGAAAAGCGTCGTATATATAATTGCATATATATAATCATGTTGCGTTACAAGTTCGGCATAAAGTGTCCAATTGTCCATTCTATACTTTGATTCAAGGTAACCAGGAGATGAAGCACTTTCAGGCTTTTATCGCTGTCTATTTGGTGGTGTTCATTTCTCAAGTAAGTTGAATTTTTAGTAAATATTGATGATAGAAGATAGTCAGCAGAACGCTGGATCTACTTTCGTAATATATATGCCCGTCCTTGTCCTTACAGTCCTTACATCGCGTTTCCTTCTTCTCACGTGACTTTGACTATTTGTCGAATCAGATTAGCCTCTTCCATTCATCTCATTCAGAAGCATTCAGATCTTGTTCTCCTAATCGGTAGCTCCAGCCCAGGTGGGAATTGACCATGCGATGATGCTTGATCAAAGCTTGGACGAGGCTTGACTAAGCTTCGCCAAAGCTGTGCTTTCAAGCTTCGGCCAATCTGTGCAGAACATGCGAATGTAACACCAATTCCAGCTTAGAGAATAAGCTCCGTCCTAGCTTGGTTACGTAGGTTAATACAAGCTTCGAACTTTATCTTCATTCAAGCTTCGGACTTAACCTTGGTACAAGCCTCGAAATTCATTTTCGTCCAAGTTCCAAAGTTTCTCGTGGTCGTAGCATCGAAATTAATCTTGGTCCAAGCTACAAAATTTATCTTGGTTCAAACTTCGAAGATAGGAACATTGAGGTTGGACCAAGCTTAGTTGAACATTCGTTTCCAAGCTTGAGTTTAGGTAGTGCAGCAATCCTGGATTTATATATGTATCCAATATTAAGCAGAGTTTCGCTGAAGCCGGTAAATCGAAACTAGGAAAAACATGCTTCAATCCAGCTTAGTTCAACCTTAGTTCAGGAGCTTGGGGTTAGGTGGTATGAGCAGTCTGGGATTCATGCTTGTTAACGCTAACATTCTAAGCTAACAAAGCTGAGCTTGGACCAAGCTTAGCACAACATGGTTTCTGAAACTTGGGGTTGGATGATTCTAGTAAGCTTGCATGTATGTATGTGTCCACTATTGAACGTAGATGGGTTTTGCCTGTGGATCAACGCTAACAAAAAACGGCATATTTCGACTCAGAATATCTTCCCAATTTTTGGGAAAACGGCCCATTACTGCCAAGATCAATCACTCCTGGAGACCTCGCTGAAACCCACCAGCATAATTTTCGTTTTATGGCAATTTTAGAATGAAGCGTCTGGGGAGAACATACTCCACGATCTACATATGTCCCAGCATGATATCAACATCCTTATGGACCACGGATACGAGATATACGGGAAAGATGAACGCAATCGTAATGTAATGCTACAAATATGCATGAATGGTGAAGACATCTTGATGATGTCTCCATGGAAAAGTTTTCATTCGGAAATTCATTCTCATCGCTAATCAGTCCAACTATCGATTTTAGGATACAGCATCCTGGGGACAGAAACTCATGAGTCTTCGGGGTAGCGCGCGTAGAATGCGAGTGCGTTTAGCAGAGGAATATAGAAATGAAGTGAAGGAAGTTCAGCGTGAGAAGCTACAAGCTGTTGTGGCTTATCACAGAGATAAAGCGAAGGCCATGGTTGACGAACACATCGCAGATTTTAGAGTGAGTTGAATATATTGTGATAATGTCTTGAGAGGCTGCATCTTAGTTCTTTCTGCAACGATTTGGTTTTGGTTGGAATCCGTTTTGTAGTTTTTCATATTTCCGAAAAAAACTACCGTTTTACATAAAAAAGGAGAAGAATCTTCCCCTCTCCAATAGCTTCTCAATTAAACAACATATTCACTCAATGGGTCCGTACTTACAGACAAGCAGCAATGAACTATGCAAGTACGCGCTGAAGAGTAGCCTGACAACGGCTTATGTTACGTATTATTCCTGGTTGCTTACCAGCATGCAAGAGATGGTGGACCGAGATTTTGAATGGGAGGCAGATATACCAATAAATAAATTAATAAGTGTGAGTATAACGCTCGCGTCAGAAATTCGACTATTGTATTTTTCCATAGTAGTTAACCTTCCCATCTGAGTTTACTCGCATGGTGAGCGCCGCGCCGCTCGTACATTATGGCATGCAAGGTTATCAAGTTCTCTACTTTGAACTGCGGCGAATGGCTACTTTCAAAATTCCCGCCCCTCCGTTACTCGCATCGGGCGGCGATGTGCCGCCCATTCATTTTGGGACCCAAAGTTGCCAAGTTTACCGCCTTGAATTGCGGCGAATGGCGGCTTCTCAAATTCCCTCCGTCCCGGTCTCTCGCGTCGGCCGGCAATGTGCCGCCCGTTGAAAATCCAACGATGATCTCAGAACCTATGATCGGATAACTGCTAATTATAATATTATATGGATGTGTCATTGTATCGCTATTGAAAATCTTATCTTCAATATGATGTTCAAGGACTTACAAGCATTGGAGGCGACAATTGATGACCTCAAAAAAATCTGCCACAAAAATTACGACAGTGATTTGGTTGACGGATGCATGTGGATAGTTCAGAGAGTGGTGTCAGCGACATTCAGTAGTTACCAAGACCGTTATGCAGCACTTGAGCATCAATGTCAGGTACTCGTTGACGTTTGGCTCGGATCATTTGGACATTTGATTTGGGAGGCTCAGCGTAACTTTCGAATTATGTCATACAATGCAATTGCAACAGCACGTAAATGCAAATAAAAAATTGCAATGGTGAACTCTCATGAAATTGATTTTTTTTCACTATTTTTATCCCAATTCACGTGGCGACTAATTCCCCTTCATAACCCAATTGTCCCAAAATCTAGGTCTCCTGCATAAGCAGCAACACCCACTATTTTCTCGGTGTTAATCAATCAAATCTGGAGTCGCTAAAGTTTTTCTCGATATCGTCTGTCAGATAGTACCATAGGAAAAGGGGGACATCGAGGGGTTGCTGAGCCGCGGGCGTTTTGGTGCACCCCCGAACATACAACCACTACAAACCCAACACACTAGTCAGTCCTCAAGAAGCGACCCTTGACTAATTACCAAGGGATGACTGGCATCTTCTCTCACTTATCTCTATACCCTCTCAATCGAATTACTTTTTCCTCCTGTATATTCACTACTGCCATCTTCAGTGGCCCAATTTTTTGGCTAATTGACTTGGCTAGATTCGGCGCGTCGAGCCGAAAGCCAACGAGTCATGCAGAAGAGGAAGAAAATCATGGGTGAATAGTCATTTGTCTTGTCACCTCAGTGAGATTGAATCCGCCTGACAGCCAGCATCCACCCCCCCCCCCCCCCCCCACCCATTTGCTGTATCAATCCAACGGAATGATCATAGTCAGGTTCTCTCGGCTGACGATGAATCATAGCTGATAAGCCAGGCTAGTTGATATGTTGTATTGGATAAGATCGCGAGTGGTTGTCGGTCGATGGTTTCGAGAGATGCTGCTGGTCCAGGACCAGCGCCAAGCGCCCAAGGTCCTAATTGGTCCGAAATTTAAGAGCGAGTGGTCGCGAGATTTGGAAACACAAACAAAACTTCCCGATTTGTAATTTCTGTTTGCCATTCCTACATTTTTTGATACGTCAATTAAATGTTTCAATCCTATTATCAAGCAGATGATCATGAAGATTTGACTAGCCGTGTAATCAACGTGAGGACGGGAATTATACGCGTTACTGGAGGGGGAGTGAGACGCCAACAGGGGGCGAACGCGCGAGGGTTAAACCCGTCATACCTCCTTAATTATGACAAATATGAAAAAAAGTGATAAGAAATTAAACATGCATCTTCACTTACAGAGCAAATTCTGCTTAATACTTTTTGCCGTATCTATTATCGTTTTTGAAATAGAGCGTTGTGAACGTTTCAATTGTTAATGGCAAAAAAACTGCTCGGTCAATTTAAACCAAAAACTAATCCGATCTAAGTTCCATGAAGACGATCCGAATAAGACGTCGATGACCCAGATCGTTTCACCCGTTCGTGAGAAATCGTTAACGGAAAATTCCGATTTCACACATACAAACACATACATACACACACACATACATTTTTTTCGGCATTTGACGGGAAGCATTTTGGTATACTTAAAACGGTAGTTACGAATCGAAATAAACAACATCGATTCAGAGGTCATTACAATAACTTCCCGACAAATCGGGATTTTGCACGGAAACGCTTTGCTGAAGACATTCATTCCTTCACTTATCACAGACATAATTGTTGAGACGGCTATACCTCCTTAATTATGCAAATTATCGGAAAAAGTCATTTCACATAAAATACGTACGTTTTTATGGGGAACAACTTTGCTTACATAAAGTTTGCGCTAACTCCGATAGTTTATGCAGTAGAACATTATAAATAATTGAAGTTGTTGATAACAGTATATGTACTGAATCAATTCCATCCAAAATCTAATCAGATCTAAGTTACGTGAAGACGCTTCGGTTGAATCATTCAGAACCTCGATCGCATAATTCAGTCGTGAGAAATCGTGGGTGAAAAATTTGATCACATACATACCTAGCTACACACACAGGCAGATATTTTGTTTAAAATAGTCTAGAAATGTTAGAAAAACCTTGAAACGTGAACATCCAATGAAAAAGAAAATTTCGATCAATAACTTATCTATATCGGGAAGTGAAAAAAATTTAACATCGACGCAAGATTTTATGGAGGCCATCTCATCTTCCGATTTCTGGACCAAATTGTAATGTAATGTAAACATGTAATTTTTGTTAAATTATTTTTGAAATTTTATTTCCGGAAATTTGAATAAATTGTCCGGCACTTCGGCATTTCCGTTAAGAAAATTTCCCCTAAAAATTCTCAATTCAGTATTTTACGACTGTTGACAGTGGGAAGGGCCAGAGTTGAACCCAGGTGTATCCATTCACGCCCATCATACCATTCGCGATATTCCCAAAAGCCCGAGACAGACAGCATCGCCTCGATTTTCTCTTTTGTAAACAATCCCTAATGCCTGGTTACGATGGCCTTGCAGCCCACTTTATGATATTGCACGACGGGATTAGACGGAAAAATATATTTTACACTTGGAAAATATCTTGGGCATTACATTTTATGATGGCAATGGGTTTTCCTAAACTGCCAACAGTCTGGTCGTAAACGAAAGCGACAGCAACTGAAAACCGGAAAATAGTCAAATGAGTGATTGAATTTTATGAATTTCATGGTAATCGAATTATCAAAAAAAATTGTTGCTATAATCGTGATTGTTTATGGCATTTTTCATTTAAGTCAAAACTAAGTTTAATTAAAATATATATGTCATTATTTTTTTCCCAAATTCTTCCCAATCAGTTTTCTCACCATAGAGCTCTCTACATGATTTCAATTGTTCATAAGGCTCTAACGCCGAAACGGTTGAAGATACGAAAAAAGTCAAAGGACACAAAATATGTATTTTTTTATAAGGAACAAAATTTATTGGACACATGTTTTCGTATCTATAAGATTTCGTGAGATACAGCGTTATAAACAATTGAAATGGGTAATATCGATAGAGGCCAGCAGACACATATGGAGCAAAAACTAATCAGCTCTAAGTTACGGCAAGACACTTCGATTGCGTCATACAGGACCTTGATCGGATAATTTGTTCACGAGAAATCGTTCCGGGAAATTTTTGGTTACATACGTCCATCGGCACACACACACACACACATTCAGATATTTTGTGTTAAATAGTCTGGAAAGCTCAGAAATGCCATGGAACGTGGAGATCTGATGGAAAATCGATTTTTCATTTTCGGGGGCACAACAGTATACTGTTTTGCCCCGATCGAAAATTAAAAAAAAAAAACAAAAATTCCAAAAACTCGGAAAAGTTAGGGCATGATAACCTCACGGAATTAATGGAGATCCTATTTCAAGCATAACAAACCGTAATACATAATTCAGCTTTGTTTACATTTGTTGTAATCCACTTGGAACAATCCTCAAAGTTATCTCAGTAAACGATACAATACTCGTGGCCCAAAGTTTCACGAGATTACCCAAGACAACAGGATCAATGCAGCCCACCTGAAATTGAGAGCCTCGAGGCCCTCCTCACCTCTTTGAAAATTCCTGAAGCGCGTCTACTGGAGTAAGAGGAGTCTATCAAAGCACACAGACTCCTTGAGATTCCATCGAGTTTGCTAAACTTCTCTAAACAATTTTCCCTGACAGATTGCTATTTTCTTGTCTTTAATTCACTCCCCAAGTTTTAACAATCTCGAGGAGCTCGGCTAACTTTTTAAACATCCTGGAGAAACTTCAAAACATGGAGTTATTTAATTTATGATAAATCCACGCGGAAGGGGTCGAGTGAATTGAATATAATTGCACGTCAGTGGAGTATTAACCGAAGTGGATACCACTAAAGTCATCAGCTGTAGTCAAGTTTTCACCATATCGTAGAGGAAAGTTCCATTCGTGCTGCATCACCCAGTAGACAATATTCGCCACCTGTGTTTATAACGACCCAGGTGGGGAATTCGAAGCTTGAATGATGAGATCAATCTTGGTCGGACCTTCGATGCCGAAGCTTGGACTTGATAGCTTCGACATAGCTTCATCCCATGTATAAGCCTAGATCAAACCAAGCTTAGTTATATCAGAGATATCCAAGCTTTGTTGGCCCAGCTTGTGCCAAGCTTGGCTCAATCTTAGCGTCCCTAGCGTTGCTCCACACGCAGAATCCAATCTACGTCCAACATTGGATACATCCATACATCCAAGCTTACTAGAATCATCCAAACCCAAGCTTCAGAAACCATGTTGTGCTAAGCTTGATCCGAGCTCAGCTTTGTTAGCTTTGAATCTTAGGTCTAACAAGCATGAATCCCGGATTGGTCATACCATCTAAACCCAAGCTTCTGAACTAAGGTTGAACTAAGCTGGATTGAAGCTATTTTCCCTAGTTTCGATTTACCAGCCTCAGCGAAAGTCTGTTTAATATTGGATTCATATATAAATCCAGGATTGCTGCACCACCTAAACCTAAACGTTGAAACGAATGTTCAACTAAGCTTGGTCCAACCTCAATGTTCCTATCTTCGAAGTTTGAACCAAGATAAATTTTGTAGCTTGGACCAAGATTAATTTCGATGCTTCGACCACGAGAAACTTTGAAACTTGGGTGAAAATGCATTTCGAGGCTTGTACCAAGATGCAGTCCGAAGCTTGAATGAAGATAAAGTTCGAAGCTTGTACTAACCTACGTAACCAAGCTAGGACGAAGCTTATTTTCTAAGCTGAGATTGGCGTTACATTCGCATGTTCTGCACAGACTGACCGAGGCTTCAAAATGCCACTTTGGCGAAGCTTAACCAAGCATCGTCCAAGCTTTGATCAAACTGTTAAAGCCTCAGTTCTTAGCTGAAACTATCTCAATAATAATCAACGCAAATGCTCCACGCCCTCTAACGAGCTGCAAGTTGTCCTCGATACCACAGGGAATTCCTGACATTTAAATCGATACAGTTGTATGAATAATTGTCACTGGCAGGGGAGCAGGACGATAAATCTATCTCGTTTCACAACTCACCACTAGATTGTTACTTTTATCCAGTACCTATAGCATCACTATATATAGTATACACACTTAGAACACCGAGAAACCTCAAGGGTAGATCACAATCAGCAAGCTCCGTGAAGTGAGCGATCACCCAGAGTTCGCTGGGGTCACATTCATGGAAAACCATTCCACTTGGGGAACATCTACCTCCCCTGTACCAACTTGATCTTTTGGAAAGTTGATTTGGATAACGACCCCATGCACGAGGTCTTTGTTTGATTGCCATCCCATTTGGAAGATTTGGAATTTTAGGTGTGAAATTCTACAAACAAGATAGGAATATGACCAATCTCTAAAGCTTGAACTATTCGGTCAGATCAGATTGGGATATCCTTATCTTCTCAAAATTTAATCACAGTTTTGCACATGGTTCCGGCATTGAAGAAGCGTGCTATCATTTTATTCAATTTCTTGGATGATTTTTCGGGAAGTTATCATTGCCTTTGATCCAAAAAAAAAAAAGATCTCAATTTTTTTTCCATTCATTGGTTCAATTGGAACTGAATTTTTTTTAAATTGAATTTTTGGTCCCAATTTCATGAATACTGTTCAATTAGACTCCCAGGAAGATATTTCCGTCGATTTTGCAGCAAAAAATTCAAATGATTTTTTTTCGATTTTGGCCGAAGTTAACGTTGGGACCTCATGGGGAGTCAGACTTGATTTGTTCCTCCCAATTTTTCCGGATCTTCTCATATTGTCTCAACAAATAATGCATCTATCCTCTCCATGTGCTTCGACTCCGATGATTATTTCATTACTTACCGTACAGTGCTAGGAAAGATTAATGCATGTCCAGCTGTCATCCTCCAGCTTTGATAGATGCTCGCTCCAATTTTCCTGATGACACGTTCCCTCGGCCCCTCATTTCGATACATTTACGTACAAAATGCCATTTTTTTCAGTCACCACCCCCCTTCCCACCCCACCCACTCTCCCCAATGCTCGACAGTTGGAGTGTAGCCTGAAGACAAATCGTCACTGGAGATAACCCGCCGCTCGTTACCGTCGACTCGTGTCTCAATAGCCCCTCGCCCATCTGTAAATTTAGAAAATAAACGATATTCCAAATGAGGAGAGCCTAGACCTTGTTCCGCATTTGGGTAATAATGCCAGTGATGCATGACAGATGCCTCCTGCGTCTCGCTTCCCTCCAATCGTCTTCTTCCATGTAAAACCTGGTTCCAGTATTTCCGCTGATCAACCAATCATTAACTTTGCCTGATTAATTGGTTTATAATTATTCAACGTGATTTTTTTTTGGGACTCAGCTGAAGACTCCTCCATATGTTCCGTTCCATCCCCAAATCCAAAGATCTATCGCCAAACTGTCACCATTTGCCTCTCATCTTCCTTAAATACCCAACTCCTTATTCTTTCCTCTAAGACTCGTAAACCAGCCAGAATGTATGCAGACTGTGGAAATTTACGAATGTAAACCAAAGTAAATTTTCATTCCCCCTCGTAAAGGTGCATTATATTTCAGAGGATTTGCATTGGACAAGACTAACAGTTATTGCTCAGCTTCTCATCAGGACTTATGGGCGGGTGGGAGGGGATGGGGGGGGGGGGGGAGTCTCCCCATCCTACAGTCCACGAAAACTCCACTGGCTATCCTTGGCATTCAGAGACGAATAGTCTAGGGGATGAAATTATACTGCTGATGTATTTCGTGTTTCCTCGAGCGTAGTGTCTCCAAGTGTGCGCTTCTCAAGGCAATCGCTTCTTCGAAATTGTTGAGAATACGACATTTGCGTATAGCCTGAAATGCTCTAGTTCACGTTGACTACTTCTCGTGGTCATCTTCACGTGGCAATTTCGGGGTGTCCCGACTAATTAAGACCAACCCCACTCCCCAGCCTCCTCCCCCCCCCCCCCCCCCCAGCCACCGCCGTCCGGGTAATTCGAGACAGCCGCCAAACTGCCGTCGCCCGAAGCGGAATATCTCTATTTTCAGGAGTCCGAGAAACTCGAGCAAACTAAGTGCCCAAGTGTCCTTGCAATGGGGTTCTATTTGGCTGTCTTGTTTGCCACGGAGAAATTGCTGAGAATTATATATTTCAGGACATCCGCCTTAGCGTGGAATAATCCAAGGATGGTTATGGTGTTCAAAGGCAGTCAGGAATTGCGTGACATTAAACTCAGTTTGGTACAAGTTGAAGTTGGTGAGTCTGTGGAGCTGGGCTGGAAACAATGAAGTGACAAATATCGTGGTATGTGTTGGCATGGTCGATATTGCTTAGGCGCCGTGTTGACTTAAGCTAGACATCACTTACCTCTAGGGAGCTAAGTCCAGTCTTGGGAGTGGCTATTGCAGGAGGGATAGAGGATTGATGTGATGCACTAGTCAACGCTATCGATATACGTAGACCTTGTGGGTACGTGATTGGAATATGAACGATGTAACTAAATGGTTTCATACTACTCTGCTTTGTATTGATCATCACACACACCCGCCTACACACCCACCCACTCACCCACCCACTCACCCACCCACCCACTCACCCACCCATTCACCCACCCACCCATTCACGCACTCACCTACCCACCCACTCACTCACCCACCCACTCAGCCACTCACTCACCCACCCACTCAACCACTCACTCAACCACCCACCCGCCCAACCACTCACCCCTCTCCCCTCACCCACCCACTCACTCACCCACCCACTCACCCACCCACCCACTCACCCACCCACCCACTCACCCACCCACCCACTCACCCACCCACCCACCCACCCACCCACTCACCCACCCAACCACTCACTCACCCACCCAACCACTCACTCACCCACCCAACCACTCACCCACCCAACCACTCACCCACCCAACCACTCACCCACCCAACCACTCACCTACCCAACCACTCACCCACTCACTCACACACACACACACACGCGCCGCGCGTACGCACACACACAAAGGCAGGATGTCATAGATTTCATGCTTTTCATTTTCGCAGTGCTCACATGAACTCCCCTATCGGGACGTTAATAAATACTCAATTTTTCCCTAATTCAATTTCGAATCCCTCAATAAATAGATTTGTCTATTTATCCGCAAATCCCAGAGTAAGTCCATAACATAATTGTCAATTACCCAATTAATCAAAATTCCTTATTTAAAGTGATCCGCCATCCATAGTGAACCAGTTGAACATTCAGAGCAGTCTGTACATCTGGCTGTAGCCGCCCCTCTCCAAAAAACCAGTACATTTTCATTTTGACACGCACGTCGCGGCATCGAAACAGGGGCTGATCCCGGGGCTCTGAAATCGCTCAGCAATGTCCATAAATAGTAATATCTGTCGGTCGCCACGTAGAACTCGTCGTACGGTAACGAGCCATCAGCAGGACCAGCCACATGGGGCACACACTAATCCCGTGGAAAAGGGGTTACCAACCCCCCATGGAACTATTCGCGAAAATTTGAATCCTCAACGATCTCAGGCCACTGGAGAGGGCGCCCTTTCTCGTTTACTCCTCCTTTTTATCACCCTCGTTGTATTTGCCTCTTTCAATTTCTATCAGCCAACTTCTCGGAGTTGGGCCTCTGTCTTTCTATGTATATTGAACCGGAAGTCTGAATTTAGTGTGCCGAAAAGCATAATAGAAGGTGTTGATGAAGATTAATTAAGCCTCATTAATTTGCCTCAGAGTGGCCACCTCATTTCTGAATATCCATTTTTAACTGATCCATTCACATACGTCATGTATAATGACAAAGAAAATTTGTACAAACATACATACATACATACATACATACATACATGAATACATACATACACACATACATATATATATGTATGAGAACCAAATGTTTTGGGAAGGATGTGAAAATTCTCCGCAACTTCTTACCTTCAAATAGCTGTTCGATATACGTGGTCTGTAATTATGATTTATGTAAAACTGGATTATGGAGCCGGATTGGTGACTTGAAATTGGTGGTGACATTTTGGACAAATGATTATGATCACTGACTGTTCTATTTCATTATCACATGCATACATACATATATACATACATACATATATACATACATACATATATACATGCATATATACATACATAGATACATACATACATATATACATACATATATACATACATACATATATACATACATATATACATACATACATATATACATACATATATACATACATATATACATACATACATATATACATACATATATACATACATACATATATACATACATATATACATACATACATACATATATACATACATATATACATACATATATATATACATCTCATCGCTCTGTGTTGCACAATCTGTATCTTTTATATACATGATGAATCCCATTCATATATTTATCGCTTGTTTTTGCATTACTTCCTTATTTATCATCATTATTCTAACGTTTTTTTCGTCTCAAAGAAAGAGGGGAATTGGAGGGAAAGCGTCGAACCTTAAGCCATCCAACACGATGTTAATTAGCGCGGCGTCTCAGGGTGCACAGGAGGTTTACCAACGCGAAGCAGAGACTTCCAGTGACTTGACTTGATTTCGAGGTTTTAGGCGAACATTTGAATTAGGGTGAAGGAATACGGAGTAGATGAGCAATACCCGTTGTACCGAGGCAGTCACTGCGGGAGAGGGCAAATCCCTGTGGAAGTTAGTAAGGATTACCGCAGACATCCATCACTCGTTTCTTTTCCAAGTCGTTGGCAGGCGAATGGTAGATGAGAGAATGAAGAAAAAAAAAAAGGGAACAGGAGGCAGATGAGGAGGCAATGGTGTTGGCGGTGTCTGGAGGGTTGGAAAATGCTGGTTAAAGTGGTGGCTGCCAGAAGACGCGATTTCCCTGGTATGGGGTGTGGTATTGTCCGCGAGTGTTCGTCCCCAGGATTAGGGGTTGATTTTAAGGAGGTGAAATACACTGACACCAAAGTTGCAAACTCACCCTTGTTGAAGAGGGCCCCATGAATCGCGGATAAAGTGACTGGGTGACCGATCACCCGAATTGATCGACGCTTCTTCACCCTTGGATAGACCTTTATCTCCAAAGACTTTACATTCTCACGTTGTATCATCGCTGTCACTGAAATTAATATCTTGCATCATACACCATGGCTTAATTCTGCTATAAACCCAGAAGTTACCATATCACTCAGCTGATTCATGGCGCAACAAACTTCCAAAACAGAAAAAGTTGCGCCAAAACCTTAGTTTGCTGAAGTTTCAGGTGATGCGCACCTCCAAAAAGGGAAGCAAAAAAAAAACGAGTTTACCTTGCAGTTGTTGAAAGTCAAATGCATACATTGTCACCTAAAAATTCATTGATTCAACCTTCCCAAATTGCCAGTCGCTCCCTTCCAGTGCAAACGTTGCTCCCTAATCTTCAAAGATTTAACCTTCTCACGTTGTACCGTGGTTGTCACTTAAATGAATCCTTTCCATCGCACCCCGTAGTTTTTAATACGTTACAACAGCACCATGAATTCTTCAGATGATACATCAGACGCGTGACATTTTCTCGCTTCGTCAATTAAAATCAGCGTTGTGAATGATGATTGTCATTGTGGCGCAACAATCAGATTTTGCAATGTGATAATTACTCATTGGGGCGTGAACAAAAGGATATCCCACGACGAATTGCAATCCAGCACGATCTTTCCCCAGTACCCTTTAAAAAGCCATTAAACCGACTCGATGATTACAGGGGACGGATAACGCGCCAGTAGATGAAATAATATCTCATAATCAAAAATGTGAAGCCCATGTAGTTGGGGATGTATCAGTCAGACTTAGGAGCTTGGCGATCTGTCAGTCGTGGTATAGATATGCATATGTATGGGGTTTCTGGTGGATTGTACTGCGCCCTGAGAAAACCCTTTGAATGGAGAAAAAAAATTTGAGGGGCTGGAAAATCTCAACCCTTTTATACGGTCACGTGACATCGGCGAGACTGGCGCGAGGAAACAACCAAGCGCCACGTGACCCCCAGGCTCCGATGTTTTTAGATACGCGTGTCAAATCCCAAAACGCTTTGGCCCACTACCCGCACACATCTATTGCCTCCTGTCTCTTTTGGCATTTCTTTTTTTTTTTCTAAAGCCGAGGGTTTCACTTTCTGTTTGAGTCAACCTTTGTCACCATCGTCTTTTTGGTACTGGGGAATTGGGGTGTCGCAACCCTAGATACTAGCTTGGGTTTGCAGTGTTTGGCGCCCAATTTACACAGAATTTGGCGCTGAATAACGGGTAGTTGGGAGAATAGGGACATCGACTTTTTCGCGCTGCCCTCAATTTTGACGGCGCTTTTTTTGGCGCCTATGTCATTTTTGGCGTTGCTTTTTTGGCGCCGCCATTTTTGGCGCTCTTAATTTTTACGCCGCTTTTTTTGGCGCCTATGTCATTTTTGGCATTGCTTTTTTGGCGCCACCATTTTTGGCGCCTATGTCATTTTTGGCGTTGCTTTTTTGGCGCCGCCATTTTTGGCGCTCTTAATTTTTACGCCGCTTTTTTTGGCGTTGCTTTTTTGGCGCCGCCATTTTTGGCGCTCTTAATTTTTACGCCGCTTTTTTTGGCGCCTATGTCATTTTTGGCATTGCTTTTTTGGCGCCACCATTTTTGGCGCTTGTAATTTTTACGCCGCTTTTTTTGGCGCCTATGTACTTTCTAGCGCTGCTTTTTTGGCGCCGCCATTTTTGGCGCTCTCAATTTTGACGCCACTTTTTTTGCATTTCATTTTGCACATCTTGGAGACATTCACAGAGTCCTCTATAATCATTCCCAATTTTCGGATGAAGAATCTTGGTAGCAAGATTTTTCCCCAATTTTTTAATAGTAGAAGTAATGCAGTCACCCTTTCTCTGGAAATTCCCCGAAACGCTGGTGCCCAGAATGCTTCCTGGGAGATTTTAAAATGCCCATTTGAATTTTTAGTGGGCACTTTTTACTCGCCAGTGATAATAGAAGCAAGTCAATAGTGCAGGGACAAATGCCACGTAGAGGGAAAAGTTTTCGGTGAATTGAAAAGAAAATAGAGGAATGCCAGAAGGGTGGGGTCATGGACCGTATCCCCAGCTAATTCTTTTTCCCTCGGGATCATCCCTCCCCCCCCCCCCCCCCCCCCCACCTTCCTTTCCCACAGTGACGTCAGTGAGTCCAGCTTCGGCAAATCGCGGAAGACGCACACGTTAATGGCCTCGTAAAAGTTAACGACAATGTTCCACCCACAAATGTCCACCCCCCAATCTAGTCGCTTTGGTTCCATCCTGTTCGCTCCTTCTCCAACTAACCTTATATCGCCCGGACACCCATAGATTCCTACAAAACCGGCGACTTCTTCGAGAAACCGCTTTTGGTTCACGTCCTAAATTAGTGGCTCGGACGTGGAATTAATTTCACAAAGGCGTCCGTTGGTAGTTTGCCGCACGGATTTGTCTGGTGGATCTTTATAAGCCGACCCCCCAAAAAAGCACCAGCAAGCAGTAGTAAAGTGATTGTATCGGATATCCAATGGGAATCGAGCGTGGTGCCATTAACCAACTCACCCTTAACTGCGCCAAGAAAAACTTTCTCGGCAATTCGCCGCTTTGGGTGGGGGGGGGGGGGCGACGGGGGGAGGGGGGGGGGGGGTACTTATTTTACACTTGTTATTGCCAATTTCCGGAATTAGTCGTTTGATCTGGCATGCCCCTAAATATGATATGAATATTTTGTAATAAATTCAAGTGGAATGAATTAATACGCCTCCTTCCAAATTTATAAAAAAAAAATAATTTCTAAAAAAAAAATTCAATTCAATTTCTTCGACATTCTCCAATTTAACAGAAACTTCAGTTCCCAACAATCTCATATTTTTTACCCCAAAACTTACAACAGTCTGATTAAAGTAACACCATCAGAAGGGGTTGAGAGGGGGGTGGGGGTGGGGGAGGGGAAAGTGTGGTTAATGCTCCGTGAATTTGTCGAGTCTTTATCTCAGAAGGAAGAGAAAAGAAATTGGGAAGCCTTAACCGGGCCATCTCTCCCGTGGGCACGATAATTGGAAGGGGTGCTTAGCATATTTCTGGTTCTAATCACAGACACCAGTCGCTAAGTAAAGGGTGGTTTAAAGTCTCCTCAATTTCATCTCCCCCCCCCCCCCCCCCGCCTGCCATCCCCCGCCTCCTCATTACCACCATCTTCATCGGAGTGTTCTGCGGCTGTGTGGCCTGTATTGCCCAAGTCTTGAGCCATTGGCTCGGCAACACCACCCCTTGTTGTATTCTAGATAGGGCTTAGGGGCCTACCAATCTGCTTACAACCCCCTTAGCTTGAATAATTAACAGCGAGAGAGTCGGGGGGCAAAAGGGGTGAGATCGTATGCGACTTTTTGGCCATGTCATTCATTACAAAAACCACCTTGTTGCCGGCACGCCTTTCTAAATGGGCGTATCCATTTTCGTTTATCAGGATGGTGATTGACAATTAGTCATTGGTGTGATTGGCAAAGTTTCGGAGGGAAACTTTCTCAGACATGAATTGAGAAAGATTCCCTATCTTAAGGTTCTTAAAGATGGTGAAAAAATAAAAATGGGCTGTGTGTGTGTGTGTGTGTGCTTCTTTCGAATTTCTCATTCTTCTCACCATAGAGCTCTCTGAGTGATTTCAATTGTTGATAACCCTCTAGCGCCGAAAGGGTTGAAGATACAAAAAAAGTCAGTGAACACAAAGTATGTAGTTTTTTATAAGGAACAACATTTGTTTCAGACGTTTTTACGTGTATACAATATTTCGTGAGATACAGCGTTATGAACAATTGAAATTGTTAATAGCAATAGAAACCAGCAGACATATATAGTACACGAAACACACATACTATTTCAATGTATCAATGCAGAATCGCCGGAAATATTTATTAGGCACACGTATTCTCATAAAGTGTGGTTGTACTGGGTGGGGTCAACCGGTGTACATGTGCGCGGGTTTGTGTGTGTGTGTGTGGCTCAGCGTTTCATTTGCCTAAGCCGAGAGAGTTTCAAATGATATAAATTCGTCAGGGCGATTTGGCGCCGGTAACGAGGATTAACGGTTATTCTGAATATTTCATTATTGGAAACATTTGGTGCTTTATTTCATTTTTAACGAGCCGCATTTTTGATCTGGTTCTCCCTTTTTTTCTTTTTTTTCGATGATTGCTTTTTGGTATAAACTAACAATCCTAGCTTTGGCTCGTAATACACCAGATTATGGATTTTTTTTCATATTGATTTGCAGTAAAACTCGCAGAGGACGCTTCATCGGGCTTTGCTCTGTCACAGCATTTCCAATAATTTAGGACTATTTTTAGACAGCTGTGTGTGTGTGTGTGTTTGTTTTTTTTTATTCTCCCCTCTTGTGCTCCCCCCGGCAAGCAGAGTGCCTAATTATGAATATTAGGCTAGCGGCATAGTCAGCGTACGGACGAGAATCATGCGCATTAGTGGAGTGGGAGTGAGACGCCGATAGCGGTGCGAACGCTCGAGGGCTGAAACCGACATACCTCCTTAATTATGACGAATATGGAAAAAAGTCATAAGAAATTAAATATGCAGTTGTACTGACAGAGCAAATTTTCTTCAATACTCTTTGCCGTATCTCTTACCGTTTTTAAAATACAGCGTTGTGAATACTTCGAAATGGGGAAGTTCATACTCTTCGGAGGCCGGGCGCGAGTTATAATTTTTCCATGCAGGTTAGTTTGATTAATTGCAATTTTCGGGAAGGAGACAGTGTTTGACTACATGGGAATTGGAAATTGAGATGATGCTCTTCTGTGAGCGGATGAAATATTTAATTCGCTGATACGGATTTGCAATTACTCTGATTTGTCGGGTGTCTGAGCTTGCACCCATCAAGCCAGCCAAAAGGGGATCAGTGAAACGTTACTTTTCATTGCGAGGGTCGTTAGGTTTATTACAAATTTCAGAGTGAGCCGGTTTCACGGTCCGAGCACTCTGTGACGGATTATAACCTTCAAGTGGCTGCATGGAATTTGATTAATCTTGAAGGGGTATTAATATTGTCTTTTAGTGTAATTAATAATGGTGGAGTGATAAATTTTGAGGTATGCTGAACACCAGACATTTAATTTTAATATTCATTGGATTGAAATGAAAGGAAGAATGGTACGTCCTTTTCTTTTCGAGGGATATCTTCTAGGGAGTGGTGAATTAAAAAAAAAATATGGGCTGGAATTTTTCACTTCCGAACGGTTTATGTTCGGATAATTCAATGCAAAATGGGCAACAAAATTTCGGTACATCTCAGAATTTTTAAGAATTACTGAAACTGTGATCGTTTCAGCAAAATAGTAAATGTGACCAGTTCATAATTTTTTAGAAATATTCAAAGTTCGCGAAATTTTCCAAAATTTTCCAAAATTCCCCAAAATTTCCCAAAATTTTTAAAAATTTTCGAAAATTTTCCAAAACCTCCCAAAATTTTCCAAACATTTTTCAAAATTTTCCAAAATTTTCCAAACTTTTCCAAGATTTGTCAAAATTTTCCAAAGTTTTTTGAAATTTTCCAAAATTTTCCAAAGTTTTCCAAAAATTTTCCAAACTTTCCCAAACTTTTCCGCAATTTCGTAAATTTCCAAAAGTTTTAGGCTACTGAAAAATTTCGATAATTTTTAAATTTTTGAAAGATTGCGAAAGTTAAGATTTATGAAGCTCCAAAAATCTGAAAATAAACTAAATAAATGCATAAATAATCGGCATCTACCATAGTATTTTATTTACAGTATCAAACTAAAGAAATTATATCAAGACGGAGTCGTTAATTCCCAAGCGCGATGACCTCTACCCATTTCCTCTTTTATCCATCTCGTGGTAGTACACGCTGACTGCGTAAGTACAATCGCTTTCACTCCATACTGTATTAAACCCCTACAGGTTGACGAGGGGTTGGAGAAAGATCATTATCAGAGGCTTAACCACGCGAGAATTTTTAATCAGAGGGTACATCAACCCTTCCCTGTAATACTACTCACTTTCTCTCTTTCCTTCTCTTATCCGTATGTATTCCAATTTCCAACGTCGATGTGCCTGATAATTGTCACGTGGGGATATCAAATTTATACCAAATTAAATAACAAATGTGGGAGTATTGTTTTAATCTATTCGGTGGCAACGAGGGATTTGGCCATGAGCTTCAATTTTCTTTTAAGGATTTTCCCGGCATCTGTGCGTGGAAAGTCAGCAAGAAAGACAACGCCTCCACGAAGTGCCATGTATTCGGGTAAATTCTGAGCAACTAACTCTTCAATTTCCTGATTTGTCACCTGCAGAAAGAAATTAGATATAATGTTTTTGGTACCTTTAACAAAATCTAAGCCAATATGATATTCTGTAATCTACATGCTTCAAATTACGCCGCTCAACCTCCGCTTGAAGGCTAAAATCCGCCGCTCCACCACAGAGCGGTAGTTGAGTAGCGGAGGTGTGCAAATTTCTACACGGGAAACGACTCTAAATTGCCGTGAACCAAGCGGACGCACACACACACACACGCACACACACTCATCCAGACACACGTATTAACCCATCCAGAGGCATACACCCGCCCACATCCACCCACTCACCCACCCGCCCACCCTCTCACATAACCCAACCACCCACCCACTCAGTCACATAGCCACCCACCCACCCACTTGCCCACTCACATAACCACCCATCCACCCACCCGCCTACCCACCCATCCGCCTACCCACCCACCCGCCTATCCACCCACCCACTCACATACCCACCCACCCACCCGCCTACCCGCCTAAGCACCCACCCACCCGCCTAACCACCCACCCACCCGCCTACCCACCCACTCACATACCCACCTACCCAACTACTCACATACCCACCTACTCACATACCCACCCAACCGACCACCCACCCACTCGCCCACTCACCCACCTACCCGCATACTCACCCACCCACTCACTCACCCCCACGCGCGCACACGCACATAACGACATACACACACACAAGTGCGAACTTAGTCAGTTCATCCAACTTGCACTGCACTGTTCTATGCTCCCTGAAGATCCCTGCTGTTCCATAAAGCTAGATTAAGTATTACCGTTGCATTCAGATGTTTCACGACAAATGCCATTGGTTGCTCAACATCAGTCGGATGGGGACTGGCGACAACTGCAACTTCTAGGACACCAGGATGCTTCAAAATGACCGACTCTATTGTACTCGGTATAATATGGATGTTATTCCTGAATTTTATCAACTCCTTCAAGCGATGGACAATGAAGAAATCACCATCTTCATCATAGTACGCTAGATCTCCAGTTCGAAACCATCCTGGAAACATAACAAAAATAATAATAATGAATAATTACTTGGTCCAACTACATTCACACATGTCAACAATTTTTTGGAAGATATTGGATGAATTGATGCATAATATTGGTCAAATTGGAAGATATTGGTCCACCTGGTGTCGCATTCTGTTATTTTTTAGGCTACCAACATCAAGGTGTAGCTAATCTAAAGCAATGCGCTACTGTTGATTAGATCTGATTACCTTCGTCATCAAAAGCTGCCTTGGTATTCTCTTCATCGTTGTAGTAATGGGCCATCATATCTATATGTTTAACATAAAGTTCTCCCTCTTCATGAGGTCCCAATAATTTTCCACTGTCCACATCTATTATCTTCACTTGACAATTTGGAACGACCTGGCCACATGACGTATATTTTGTGGTCCGCTTCGTTCGTGCACATATGAAGCCAACTTCCGTAGATCCTGCATCACCCAAAGAGCAAGATCAATGCTTCGTCAGAACGTTTCATCTCGTGGAATTATAATAAAAAGGGAAGCCATACCTAAGTGGACGCTTACAAATGCTTATGTCTAGAGCCTTACCATATCCATTGGACACCAAAGCATTCGGGAAAATCTCCATCATAAACTTGTCCACTTCGGAAAGCATGCCAACTCCACCAAACATTACCGATTTAACAGAGGAAAAATCGTAGTTTCCAACGGATGGCAATTTTGCCATTCTCACAGCAACTGCGGTGTTGGAGAACAGCCATTGGACGACCTGAAACCAATCATCAAATCATGAAGTTCTCGGTGTTCACCAGTGGTTCAGAAATGATAGGTTTAAGGTTGTTGGAGCGCGACAGTCGCTGTAGAAACTTGTGTTCGGGCAGTCAATGGCTACATGATAGCGATTGGTGTCCATTGAATCGGTTCCCAAACAGCGATCTCACTTTGCATCAACCTTCAAACCTATGACCTTTCGCAATCTGGCCTCTGTAATCGACGTCAGAACGCTCCAATAACTTGAAACACCAAATGACCTTGTACTTTTCCAATATCTGAGCGATAATTTCCTCAGTTGCAGCTGTCCGAACAACAGCCGTAGAACAGGACATTATTGTCGATACCATGTTTGCCAATCCAGTTGACCAGCATATTGCAGGTATCCAGAAATTGATTGAGGGTTCCTCCGAAATTGGTTCCACGTGAAAAACCAGTCGACGATAATCGATGACAGCGCCCTTGGGATTTCCACTGGTTCCTGATGTATAAACTATCCAGACTGGTTCCTTAACATCATTCAGATCCTTGCAGCGGAATTCGGCTACTTCAGTAGCACCTTGAGTCCCGATGATCTGTCCAAGAGATTCGAATCCGGGCGTTTCTTTAAATGCAATAATCTTTACATCTGATCCAATTTCATCCGCTGCTCGTTTGATGGTGGCGATAGTTATGTCATCGGCAAATATTATCTTCGGTTTGGTGAGGTTTAGAAAATATTTCGCCAGATCTGGTAGAGAAACAGTGTTTGTTAGGGAACAGGTGAAGTATTGGTTTTAGAAAATAGAGGGTTATTTTTCTAACTTCTCGTTTGTGTATGTGGGTGGGTGGGTGAGTGGATATGCGGGCAGGTTGATAGATGGATGGGTGAGCAGGTAGGCGGGTAGGCGGGTAGGTGGGTGGGTGGGTGGGTGGGTGGCTGGGTGGGTGAGTGGGTGGGCGAGTGGGTGGGTGGGTGGGTGGGTGGGTGGGTGCAGACAGAATTAGATAAAGTTGATCAGGTGCGCATCATGAGGCAAATTCTATCAGTTGATCCTATTACGTCCTGATCTACTGCCAGACATGGCATTGTCAAATTATGATTTGAACTTGAACAGAATCTCCACTCGCCATGTTGTTAGTACGCGAAGGGTTAGTATAATGATAATGATAATAGTTACCATTATCCAGAATTGCATTCCACCATGGGTTCATAATATGTCCCGTCAAAATTAATGCAGTTACGGGAACGAATGAATCTAAATGATTGTATGTACAGACTGCAATTATATCATCCGTTTTGAGATTTTGCTTTCTCAACCACAATGCACATCTCACAGCTCTGTCAGCCATATCACCATATGTGTCTTTTTTGTCCGTTGCTGCATCAATCTGAAGTGGAAGAATCCAATAGAATCGATGGATCTTGCACACACACACACACACAGCCACCCATCCACCCACCCACACACACCCGCTCACCCACACACACCTACCCACCCACACACCCACCCCTACCCGCCCACATACACCCCCACCCACCCACTCATACACCCATACACACCCACCCACACACACACACACTTTTATACGAATATTTTTCAGCACTTACTTGACCTATGCGATTCGGAAATTCTCTGAGTCTCTCCAATAAAATATTTCTATATCGCCGCCAATTTGGGGAAGTAACAACAGGTCCTTTCCAAATGCCATCTTCACAAATTGGATCATGCTGTACACAAGCAAGGAGCTCAAAATGACTATAAATTGAATTGAGAGACACTACTTACCTGCGCCATGGCCAGTATAAATATGTGGAAGATAAGATTTTTCGCTAATTACACAACCTGATTATATACGCTCGGCCGAGATATCAACGACTAGCCTATATAGATATCAGTTTTAAAAACAGAATCAATAATCCCTTGAGAGTCTATGTTATGCTGTCTTAGGCATTCCATTACAATGCCACGAACGCTCTTATATGTGTGTAGATGACTTATGGTGGGGGACTAATAGCCGGAAAGTTTTCAAATTAAAGCAAATTTATGTATTACACGGTCAGTGATCGCGCCATTTATCCAACCTTCTTTAGTCGCGCATCGAGATAATTTCTGACATTGTGTTTTAGGGTCATACGTCAAGATATAAAGGATATAGCGTCATTTTCATGAGAACATTTTTTGTAGTACTGACTTAAATCTATAAGAAACCTTAATACGAATATCCGGCAAGATTCTTAGTTTTTAAGATATCGACCGAAGATATATGTTATGGCATATAAGGGCAAATTGCGCCAGCAGGAACATCCCGTGTGTATTATCCTCATAAAACGAGGCCCCTTGGCCGGGCGGGAACCTAACCTGACGGGGGGGGGGGGGGGGTCATCAGAGGTGCCCGCCATCGTAGCATAGGGGTTTCTGGAGGTTTACCCTGTGTTTAGGAGTTGCATAAATTCAGCTTCCCATGAAATCAAATTTCGCTCTACTTTAGATCCACATTTGCAAATTTGAAAACATTGTTTTTGTCAAAAATCTACCTGTGCAACTTGCCTGATTTCAAAATAATTTCTTCTGCCTGGATGTACATTTAGGTAGCTGAAAATGTTCAATCAATGCCTCTGAAATTCAAGGTATTCTCGCTTCGTTACCCCATCTGTCACCGAGCACTAAAGCAAACGAACCGTATCTCGATTTTGGTTTCTCTAAGATAGAGGGTAGGTGGCCCGATTAGCATCATCTTGAGACATTCCACGTCACAGTGACTACGCTCTCATTCCTCTCTCGCCATTCATATGCAAAACCAGATCGAATGGTGACCGCTAAATTTGCATAACGTTAGATTTTCCGTGATTTCCTGCGCCTCAGGGCGCACCACTTTGGGATAGACTCCAATATACCCTTGGATAAATCTACCATTACACATTTTGCACGTTATACACTCCTAAATCTGGTGAAATGCGACTAGATATATCTGCACCGCCTCCCCCTTCCACCCCCCCCCCCCCCACAGCCACATTTTCACTGAATATTCAAGGGACTATAAATTCAATGAAATGGCAAGTCGTTATGCATACGCGTATTCATGGTCAGCAGATAAATAATCGACAGTCAAAATAGTCCTAAACATGAATCTGAAGTTGGAAGTGGTGCACTGAAAGAAAAATATGGGATTCACAAGTATAAAGTATAGTGAAATAAGACCTTGACAATGTTCCTCAGTTACCATCACCATTGAGATAGAGTGACGGAGATTTTGCTACTTTTACCATCAAACCATACGCTTGTCAACTAAATTCACAATTGTTACTTCAACTACATTCACCCAGTGATCAGTTTTTTCAACTTCTCGTTCAGTGAGTTCTAACTCACTTGCTAACAGAAATAGCAACCTGTTCATTTGCTGGACCTTAACCTTTAGACAGCGTCGGCGGAAAACCGATCATTCAGCGCATCGCGGGTGTCTGACACCTAAGTAACTTTGAAGGTTGATTACTCAGACGCTATTGAATATTTTGTGAAAACACATTTATTTTAGTATGCGAGGAATATTTCAATAATTTACTCACTTTAACTATATTTATTTATTAGCCGATTTTTGTCCGAGTATGTAATATTTTGGGGAGATCGAAAGGTGGGATGGGTGTCAAACACCCCCCCCCCCCCGGGGCTTAGCACTTTAAAGGAGCCCTCTTCCGCTTCGATAATTACCTTCCCATTATTTTCTCTGAATTTCCCTGATTTTCACATCACTCTAATAAAATATCCGATTCCCCCATAAATATTCGCCAAAATAATCTAATCACGATGGCAATTATCTCGTCTCCGATTGAATATTTTCCCTCAAGCAGAAACGATCTCGGTGGACTAATCCTCAGGATAAACATCGCTTTCTTCTTCCACATGTACAAAGCCCCATAGCAACAGTCCCCCCCCCCCCCCCCCCCCCCCACCGCCCTCCGTTAATACGCACGTATTCAGTGCCACTGAGAATCCGCGGAGCCGTGAAACTCGGCATTAGGAACCCCTCCGTTCACTCGCACATACGTGGCCCATAACAAATGATCGCTTCGGCTCCCTTAATGGTTTTCCACGAACATTCAACTTCAACTTGGTGTGTGCAGGCTCACGGATAAATGTCGCCCTTTGATCGATTACCTTTTGTCACTCCAGTTGTCCGTGCACTCTGCCCACTCACTCGTTGGAAATTATCTTTTTTAATCAAATTTTGCCAGTAGTATTTGATGCATATGGAATACAGGCAATAAGGGTGGGACCCGACACGGTTCGAAACCATGAGTTCATCGTAGGACTTACCGCTGTTATACATTTCCGGAAAACTATTGGATACCGGAAATCAGAATTCAATGTACTTTTTAATAAAATGTCTGTATGCATATGGGTATGTGTTACGCGTACGTATGTGCCCACAATTTTTGGACAACGATTTCTTGCAAACGAATCACTCGATTCGATCATTTTTTTCTAATCGATGCGGCTTCACGCAACTGAGATCTGATTAGATTTTGAAAGAAATTCATGCACTAGTTTCCGGTTTTTTTTTTAACATGAAGCATGAAAATCATCAAAATTTTTAATCAATCATTATTTACGAAGGAAAGTTGTGATCAAGCTAAGCAATGTCGCAATTGGAGTCTCTCGGCGTACCTTAGCTTCGATCAAAATTTAACTCACTTTCATGTAGTGAATTATTAGTCATTGGTTGATTTTGAGTGGCGCGAAATTTTAATGACTATTCAAACTTTTATATTCGGTCTAGATCCGAAGTTGTCCGACTACCGCCGGCGCATGCGTGTTTGCCCGCATTTGCACAGGAAAGTCTGAATGCGCGATGCGCAGGGTGATTGGTCGGTGCGTCACGTGACATAGTAGCAGATAGCGGCACCTGTTGTATTCCAGTATTCAAAATTTCATGATTCCTATTTTTTTTTCTGAAACCAGTCTTTGAACATTGAATTGAGTGTCGGAAAATCTAGGAATGGGAAACACAAATTTCAAATCGAGAAGTTTTATTTGTGCTTCCGACGGGGGCAAACACACTTCCATCCCACTAGTTTTTATTTCGAGTTGTGGAATATTTTGGAGATATCCACATTTTTGAATTTGGATGGATTTTGAATTTTTGAAAATTTAGACTTTTTGGAAATTATCGGAACTTTTTGATAAATTTATGAATGAAAATAAAATTATTATCAAAATCTTCAAAATTTCGAAAATACAAAAAAACAAATGAAAAATTTTCAAAACGTCAATGACTGATAACCCACCAAATGAGTCATTTATTATCTATAGATTTCCTAAAGTTCATCTTGTCTGCTGTCCTCAATCCTAAAAAAGCTCCACCAAATGAAGAAGGACAAATCTCCAACCCCATGTGTACAATTTAAAGTCTCATTTCCAGTGGGACTTGAGCTTAAAACCCGCGGCCTGCAAGTTATAATAGTCTGGCATTTAGATTGACGTTATGTATACCCAGTGCCCCTATGTATTTGACCGTAGGTGGCGCTCCTACGGCTCAATAGAATGTCAGATACATATAGCATTCACCGGGAGTCTCCCTATTCCCATATAATGACCACTGTTGATCCCGGTTTCGCTGAAGCCTCACCCCTCGCTACACAACACGCAAAGTACATACACACTTGTACAATCCTATAATTAAATACGTTCATCAAGGCTTACGATACTGACCCTATCAGACTTGGTTTATTGGGATCGCCTGGAATTTATGAGACATTGAGATGCGAGGTGTCTTTTTAGTGGACTCATTATCTCCATGGCTTTTCAGGATTTATCGAGGGAGATAACTTAAGTGGAGTGTTGATTTGGGGACAGTCTGATTCGTATCTCATCTACACGAGGTGTGCATTGATTCATATGATCACCATTTTTTTGTATGCTTTCTCCATATACCTCATCTGCCTAGCTTCTTGAAAGCTGATAGGGAGTTTGGAAATTTTTTTAGGCTAAAGGGTTGTGACATCAGTTACCAAGTGCACGTACCCAGGTGGTGAATTCGAAGCTTGAACGATGGGATCAATCTGGGTCCGACCTTCGATGCTGAAGGTTGGACTTGATAGCTTCGATATAGCTTCATCCCATGCATAAGCCTAGATCAAACCAAGCTAAGTTATATCAAAGATATCCAAGCTTTGTTGGCCCAGCTTGTGCCAAGCTTGGCTCAATCTTAGCGTCCCTAGCATTGGTCCACAGGCAGACTCCAATCTACGTCCAATATTGGATACATACATACATCCAAGCTTACCAGAACCATCCAAACCCAAGCTTCAGAAACCATGTTGTGCTAAGCTTGGTACGAGCTCAGCTTTGTTAGCTTTGAATCTTAGCTTTAACAAGCAAGGATTAACTCCTCAATTTTAGCAAACCAGCTGATGAAGGATGACTAGCGTGCTCGCCGGAAACCAAAAAATGACGCAACATGTCAAAAATCTCTGAATGTGGAAGCTCAGTTCCAATTGGATTAAGCAGTTGCCCTTCAGCAAAATTCCATCCGCCAAATATCCACGTGACTCCAGAATGACAAAACTCAAGTGCTATTGCCTGAAACAGAAGAACCCAATGGTTCAAGTGTAATTGGCACTGGAGTGGGCCACTCGTCTTGCTTCATTAGAGGAAATATCTTCCCCATTGTGAAGAGCTTATATACCCATGTCTCCTTTCACCGAAAGACAGAATTATTTTTGTTTTCGAGTGGATACGGTCACTCGATGCCTATCTCCCCCCCCCCCCCCCCCTCTCCTCCCGCCTGACAGTTGCCTCGGATGACTCCCCACTTTTTTCCCTTCCTTTTCAGTCCTCTTTTATACCATTATTCGTTCGTTTCGCTGCTGGTCCAACTGCGACTGTATTTCGAAACGCGGAAAAACCTTGTGACAGCCTAATCTTCTCGAGTATCTTCAGAGAATAGGGTTTTTGATGCTGGAGCAGTGTCAAAGGAGAAATCGATACATCTTGAAATGTTTTTTTTTCTACCCAATCATTCTCCCTTTACTGTAGCATCTTATTTCCCGATGATAACCATGATTTTCTTGGTCTGCGTTCGATTGAACAGAACGAACGTTGAAATGATTCGTTTTCAATGGGATACTCATTTTATCCGTCTTTAGGGTAAACAAAATAACTTTTAAGTGAAATTCTCCGTGTGGGGCCCTCTTGTGTGTGTGTGTGTGTGTGTGTGTGTGTGTGTGTGTGTTGCTGCGCGCTGGTAGGCGTTTGTTGGCGGGCGAGTGGGTGTTGGTGGTCGGGTGGGCGGAAGTGTGGGTGTTTGTACGTGGGAGGGTGTTGGTGGGCGGGTAGGTAAGTGGGTGGGTGCGTGCCTAGATGGGTGGGTGGGTGGGTGCCTAGATGGGTGGGTGGCTAGATGGGTAGATGAGTGGGTGGGTGGGTGGATAGGTGGGTAGGTGAGTGGGCGGAACGCTGGGTGGGTGGGTGTTGGGGGGGGGGAGGAAGTGTGAACGAGAGGGTGGTTGGGTGTGTTTTAAAATCTCAAAAATTGTTACACCTAGGAAAAACTCAATAGAAAGAAAACCTTTTGGTTACCGTTTTTCTGTTTTGAATACGAGCTCACAATCCAAATTAATGACCAGCATGTGTGCCAAGTACACTAAAGGAGTTTTGCTGGAACACTTGTAGATGCAGGCAGAGAAAAAAGAAACAAATGCAGAAACAGGAACATTAAGAAGCCACCAAAGCATCCATTCAACACCGAGTCCCCATTCAGTATTAAAAACTCCTCTAATGACCAGCATGTTTGCTCACCACGAAATTAGCTGCAGAATAGACCCTCTTAGCTTGAATGAAAACACTCTCTTCTCACTTGGCTAGTACGGGAAACAATGACGGGAGTCTTGAATGGACACTGGTCAAAGCTAAACCTATTGATTGCTTTCAAGAGCTTGAGGAAGCGTTTTTCAGCACGTGTTGACATTTGGAAGGAGTCTTCCAGCGGATTTGGCTCGATAATGAGATCAAATTCGATCCGTCTTTATTCTCTGCACCGTGTCACTGCATCATATCTTTCAGGTTTTTTGCGGAAACACTTATAGACCTCCAGAATCACCCAAACAAGGACAAAACACCACCAAGAAAGCCACTGACCCTTCCGTTTCATGAAAGTTTCCATTGATTATTAAGAAACCCTGTAATGACCAGCATGTTTGCCCACCACCAAATTAGCCGCAGAGTGGACTGGCCCTCTTATCCTGAATGAAAACACCTTTTCTCCCTGAAAGGTACGGAAACAATGACAAGAGTCTTGAGGGGATTTTGGTCAAAGCAAAATCGATCAAATTGAGCAAGGAGGATGAACATTTTAACCATGCCACTTCTCTTCAACTGCTCCATAAGGAACGTCTGAAGACACTTGAAATAGCAAAGGCGCAATATACGGGTACACCTTTTGTGCATAGGGGGAATTGTGTGTTGAGAAGAGGGCTTCACTTGCACGAGTGCTTGCGTACACAGTTTTTTTTTTGCTGCTGGATGCTGGCATGCATACTAGTGCAGGGGGCCAAGAGCACCTGTTGAAAGGAGCACCGGAGTTATTGAAAGCTGCTTTGACCATGTGCTGATGCTTATGTTACTTGCACTGTGTCCGTATTTTCTAGGAAATGGTACTTTTTTCCGGTTCTGCAATTTTTTGTTGGAGACGTTGAGTGGTAACATTTCCTTGAAAACACAATTTTTCCCCGTTAACAAGTGGCATTAAACCACCTACTAACTCCCAGCCCCCACCGACCCAGACACACCCACCCACCCACCCACCCACCCTTCCCCCACCCACACACACACCCACCCACCCCCCCCCGCCCCCCACCCACACACACACCCACCCACACACACACCTACTCACATAACCACCCACCCACACACCCATACACCTACCCACCCACCAGCACAGCCACCCACCCACCCTCATAGACACACATACCCACCTGCTCACCCACACACCCACGCGCACGCCCACCCACCCAGACGCACACACAAACAAAACGGATGGGTGGGTGTTTGTAGGCGGGAGGGTGTTGGTGGGCGAAAGGGTGGGTGGGTGGCCGGAAGGATTGGAGGGTGGGTAGGTGGGGGAGTGGGTCGGCGGGCGGGTAGGTGTGTGGGTGGGCAGGTGGGTATGTGTTTTTTTTTCCTCCGTCCCTCTCATTTGTACGCCCCCGGTAGCGGCCGTGTAAACATTCCTTCAGGGGGCGTACCGGACACCCACCCATGCGGCTGGGGCCGACTTTCGCCATTTTTAGGTCATCGTATTTCTAAACACAGGGTAAACCTCCAGAAACCCCTGCTACGATGGCCGGCGCCTATGATGGAACCCACCCCCCCCCCCCCCTGTGTCGAGTTAGGTTCCCGCTCGGCCGGGCGGTCTCATTTTATGGGTACCGCCGATAGCACACACGGAAGTTCCTGCATCGGTCGGAATCCATGAGAAAATATTTTGAAAAAATATTCTCCGGCGGCCGGGCGCGAACCTAGGACCTTCGGAGTAGTAGGCAGATACTCTACCACTACAGCAAAGCCCCGACAGGTCTTGACTTGAAAATTTTTTTTTTATTAACATTTGTCATATATACATACTATATACAGTATTAATATCTTAAGTGCTACGTTCTAGATCACCAGCCGTTGGCTTTATATCTAATTTGAAAGAAGTGTAACCTAATTTTTCATTATTACAGATATTTGTGATTATTTACATGATGACTCGATATAAGGAAAAATGACTTCTAAAAAACCTTATAAGTAATGGGTGCATGAGGGGCGGGAGAGAAAAGGATATATGGAAAGGTGGGACAAAACAGGTGGTCAGCGGGACCAATTGGATTTTATGTCAATATTGATGTTTTGGAGCTGGGAATTAGGATGGGATTGTAGCTTAAATTTAAATGTCTCATTTATTCTATCGATAAATTCGCCTATGGTTGTCATGCCGAGCGTTTCGTGTATTTCCACAATAGTCGTTCTTCTTTTAAAATTTCCTATTATTCGTAGGAATTTATTTTGAATCACTTGAAGATGATTCAAGTGCATTTTCGCTGCATTGTGCCAGGCAGGACAACCATAGGTGATAATGGGCCTAATTAACCCTTTGTAGAGAGTAAGTTTGAGGGATTGACTGAGCGCGGGTGATTTTAGCAAATTATATAATCTTACTAGGATAACTTTAGTCTTGACCTTGATTTCAGATATATGCTTTTTCCACAGGAGTTTGGAATCGATGTGTAAGCCTAAATACTTTACAGAGTCGGTTGGTGTGATCTTATCGCTACGAATAGTTAAGGTCGGCTTGGCCTTGGAGCTAGTAAATAAGATTGCTTCTGTTTTAGCAGCATTCACTTGAATTTTCCATTTCGTTAATTCACTGATTGTGAGAGAAGCAGCATTTTCTATTCTTCTAATAGCTTTGTTTATCGATTTGCTAGCTGAGTACAAGGCAATGTCATCAGCATAGCCTGCAATGGATACATTTCTCGGAATTCTACTAAAAACAGAAGCAATGTACAAGTTGAATAAAACAGGCGAGAGAATAGACCCTTGTGGGACTCCCGCGACAATTTCTATTTTATTCGAAAGCGAAGTTTCGACTCGAACTCGGATATATCTATTTGAGAGATATGATAGTAAAATTTTACATAGATATTTAGGGACATTTAATCCTTCGAGTTTGTATATAAGGCCTGTGGGCCAAACAGAATCAAAGGCCTTCTCGCTGTCCAGGAGAAGAAGAACGGTATCTTCTTTCCGGTCTTTCGCGGATTTTATATCATTCGTAATTCTAACCAGCTGGTGGCAGGTCGAGTGTTCTGATCGAAAACCAAATTGATTGATAGGCATTAGTTGTAACTCTTCTATGGGTTTTTTGAGACGAGCTAAAATTATTCGCTCAAAGAGTTTAGCCAATACCGGTAGGAGGCTAATAGGCCTATAGCTCACCGGATGCGAAGGGGGCTTACCGGGCTTTAGAATCGGAATGACCACCGCTCCTTTCCAGAGTTCCGGGAAATATTGTCTGAGGAGGCATGCATTGTATATCTTTGTTAGTAAACTTATTGCTTTAATTGGGAGGTTTTTTAGTGCTATATTGGGAATATTATCCACACCCGGGGCAGATTTATTTTTTAATTTTTTGATAGCGGAAGAGATTTCACGGGGATTTGTCAGGGATTTAATGGGAGTTTCGATGCGGGCTTTGAGGATAGTTTTTCTCACATGACCTGTGACTTGTTGTTCAAAAGATTTGTTGCCTCGGGAGGCCGATATTTCGTGTATTGCTGCATAGTGTATGCAGAGTGTATTCGCCTTGTCGTGGTCTTCTGTGTGGAGTGTGTTGTTTGACTTCAGTGTGGGGATTTTTGTTTTAGCGGTGTTATTAAAATATTTTGCTACGCGCCAAATAGAGTGATCTTTTAAGTTTATGTTTCTGAGTTTGTTGTCCCAAGATGATTGTTTCCATTCGGTTAATTTAAGTCTGATTTCTTTTATCAGCTGATTGAGTTCGGATTTAAGGTAGCGATTTCGGGTTTTTTGCCATCTTGACCTAATGTAATTTTTTAGCTTTATTAATGAGGCTATTTCGGGTGGGATAGGAGTGTGGGTGGATTTGGTTGAGCGTTTGGGAGTGGAGGAATCCAGGGCTGTTTGAATGACTTGGGTGAAATGTGTTATGTGTTGATCTATTGCTTCAGTGTTGTTACAAGTAGGGTTTGGTGTAGAAATCTCATCATTTAAGATATCCTTGAACTTATTCCAGTCGGTTTTTGCGTAGTTTAAAATTTTTGATGATTCTGGTGAGGTTGGTCTGCCAAATAGGGAGAAAAACAATGGTAGGTGATCGGATGGGGATTCGGAAAGTGTGGTGAAATTTTTAATGATAGAGATGTTGTTTGTTAATAAAAGGTCAATAGTACTAGGAGTGTTTGAATTATGAGGGTAGTGTGTAGGAACGTCTGGAAAGAGCAGATTAATTTTTTGTTCCGTCAAAAAATTTGAGAGAATCTTACCTGATTCGTTTGGCCTAGCAGAGGTCCAAGCAGTGTCCTTCGCATTGAAGTCTCCAACAATAATTGTTGGAGTACTATCGGAAAATAGGTGCCTCAATAGGTTTGTATCTATTGAGACATCCGGTGGATTGTAGATCGAGTAGATCTTCGTTTTTTTATTGTTTACTTGGACCTCTACTCCCACGTATTCGGTGAGCGACAGGAGATCATGCGGAAGAGTTCTATGTGACAAGGTTTTGTGGATCGCCACCGCAACACCACCACCTGCTTTGGCCGTTCTGTCTTCCCTGATCAGCGAGAAGTCTGGGAAGTTAATTTTCTTCGTTTTGCTGTTTAACTTAGTCTCTGAAATCAAACAAATTTTGATGTTATTTCTGTGGACGATGTGTAATAACTCGTCCAGATTAGGCTTGAGCGCAAAAATATTAATTGCTAATATGTTGGTTATGTTTGCTGGGGAATCGTAGGTGTGTTTGAGGAGGGTAAGAACAGGTGGACATAGGATGCGATGATTGTGATCCTATCAATTGGTGTAAGGGCTGTTTGGAGTTTAGAGCTCATCTCTTTTAGCTCTGAAAGGATTTCGGGAATTCTAAGGGTTGTTAGCTCGTCAAGGACTTGCTTTGCTGTAATTACATAGTTTATAGTTCTACTTAAATGAGATTCGGGAACATGTGTTTCCATTGGGTTGCCCCTAGGTTCAGCAGTGGGTGCGATAAGATTCCTTCTCGAGGTTTCCACCGTCGGGAAGAAGGAAGCGTAGGTGGGCCTGGACGTGTTGGCAGTAGAACTCGGAGTTGGCACTGGGACTGCAGGAGACTGGAGGGACTGGATGTTCCTTTCCAGATTCTGGATCGTGGCCGAGTGAGGTGTAGTGGGCAATTCCAGTGGCGCTATGCTGGGCCTGGCCGATTGAGCTCGTTTTTTCTGAGTTTCCATGAATTTTAGGCGCATGGAACACTCTCTATAGCTGGCCGTGTGGGCTAGTCCGCAGTTCGCGCACTTGAGAGTTTTCGAAGTGCAGGCTTTGACGTCATGATTTGACGCACACTTTACACATCTGGGGTTCAGGTTGCAGTGTTGGCTTGCATGGCCGAACCGTTGGCACCTGAAACACTGGGTCGGTTGCTCGGATTTCACAAATTTTTCTATCTTGTATGTGTGATAGAAAATAGTTTTAATAGCAGCAAAGCTGCTCAAGGTTACTTCAGGGCCAACCGTGATTGCGAAGATCGGGAGAGGCCTGTTTTCTTTAATATTTCCGTCTTTGTTTATTTTCACGAACTGGCGAACGGAAAGTACGTTAATGCCTTGATTTGATAGTTCGGCTTGAATTTCGGCTTCCGAGAAACTGCTGGGAAGCCCTTTCAAAATAAATTTCTTCGGTCTTTCACTTTTAAGGCCATAGGTGAAAAAATTAAGGTTTTGCCTTTTCAGGATACTTGCGATTTTGTTGTAATCGTCGGTCGTTTGTAGGTGGACGATCGTGGTACTTCCATTAAACTTCATCCTGAAGTTTTTATCCGAGGCATTGACTTGCAGGAAATTTATTAACTTTTTGGTCTCCAATTTGTCGTTTTCAACGATGATTGGAGGCACTGAGGTTTTTTTTTGAGCGTCTTGAGGCCCATCAGAAGAGGTCGGAGGATTGTTGGGGCGGGCTGGTTCAGAGCTCGCGCTGTTTGACCGTTTCATAACGGTTTTTTTTGTTTTTTTTGGGTCTTCCATCGGAGGACTCGTTTTGGCTTTCCTTTTGGGAGCCAAGGGAATTTTTAGGTTTTTTAGATTTGACACTTTTGTGCCAAAACTTTTACTCGATTTAAAATTTCAATGTACTAGAAGCACGGTACGTTTGAAATTTGTAATTCGTAGGGAGCGGTAGACATGCGTCCGCACGACACCGACTCAAAACACCCCGACAGGTGGGTATGTGTGTCTGTGGGGGTGGGCGGGTGGGTACTTTTTTTCCTAGTTGATTAATTTTTTCGGTAGTGCCAGTGATGCTATCACTTCCCAGTTCATTTTCTTCTCCACCAAAATTACGGGTTGAATACAAATTTGGATTGAAAGCAAGCTCCATCTTTGTCCAATGGGCCATTATTCAACGTTACTTCATGGAAATATCGTCAATAACCTGTTTAGAATGCAACAAAAAAATAATCGGACGATTAAATACACTTGAAATTAGCTGAACCGGTTGGAGTATGAATAGAAGACACATGACTTCATGGTATAAGTATGAGTGGAAAGCACCGAAAAACCAGAATGATTATTTATAATCGCACTGAGGCACCTGCCGAAGGGCTTTCCCATGTGTCTTGAAATAACACAGCGCAAGATAAAGAGAAGAGTTACGGAGTGAGTTGAGGAGAAATCACGAAAGTGGCTAAATATAATTCAATACACCCACTGTATTCGTGGTTGCCATGTAGATAGCGTGTGGAGTACGAAAATAGGGACTCTCCCGGGTTGATTGAATCGTCATTTCAGTATGGATAATTGGGTTAAATGATATAATGAGAGAGGAGAAAATTTGGTGAATCCAGGAATCAGACTTCAGTTGTGAGGTCTCGTAGTTATTAAGGGGGCACTGTTATTTAAGGAACCACATGTAAGTGTTACATTTGGGGATTGAACGAACAACTTCCTGATAGATGTATATGTGTGTATGTATATGTTTATCTTCTATCTTATGAGTAGTGCCGGCCATTGAGTAGAATATGAAAAATATATTGACGGTATGTGATTCTAACCTATAATATAACTTCCTGATTTTTGGAGAAGTTGATTACTAAGATTTCCTTGAAAACACAGTCTTCGCCGTAGAAAAGTGGCATTAAGCTACCCACTTACCCACATCCACCCAGCCATACACACCCACCCAGACACGCCCACCCAGACACGCCCACTCAGACACGCCCACTCAGACACGCCCACCGACCCTCAGATACGCCCACCGACCCACCTGCCCACTTAGGCACGCCCATAGGTACACCCAGGTACGCTCACCCACCCAGCCAGACACGCCCCCCTTCCCCGGCTACCTGTTCACTCAGCGACGCCCACACACCCACAGGCATACCCAGATACGCCTACCTACCCACCCAGACACGCCCCCCACCGACTTGTCCACTCAGGCACGCCCACACACCCACGGGCACATCCAAAAACACTCAGCTACCCACCCAGACACGCCCAACCACACACGCCCACCCACTCACCGACCCACCCAGGCACACACAAATGCTATTCTGAATATTCTTTGATATTTTAAATTGCATACTTTCTCTCGTCCATTCCAGATGATTAATGCTTTCATCCAAAAAGCCCGAACCTCTTTGAATCTACACAAATAATATAATTTTTTGCCGTCCTAAAAACGTTACATGTCATTGAGTCCACCAAATAAATGTGTCAACCTTCTCGAAAACTCTACGATTCACCGTATAAAGTGAATTTCACCATTAATTTCCGTAATTGATTTACTAAAAGGATTTTTTCCTCGAAATGATTGATGCACGTAGCCACTCAACTCTTTCAAATGTTTCCCATTTTCCCGGAATCCGAGGATTTATTGCTACTCCGAGGGTCCCCAAATGGCGATTTAAACCCTTGATTTCATCAAAAGAGAGGGGGGAAAAAAATTGAAATATACCCAGTCCACTCCAGTAATTTATTTTAAAAATATCATATGAACCCCATTACATACGCCATTTGGGGTGGTCATCTGCCGAAATTTCCAACCAAGCTTGAATATGATGTATGTTCCCCTCCAGAAAAGTGTGAAAAAAAATTACTGACAAAAAGTGGAAATCCCCCTCGGAATTGTAATATAGATTTTATTGGTGGGGTAAACCCTGGGCAGCGTGACGGCTCATTACACTGTTCGCGGTGGACAGTGTAGAGAGATGAGTAGCGGTCCCTACAGTGGATATTTTGGGATTGAGAGTGGATATATTGAGCCATGTGTTAGCTCAACCCTCTTGGTCAACCTTTCGCATTATAAAACCATAAAACATATAGAATCACAATAGGTCAAATTTTTCCAAAAGGGGACCCAGTGAATTTTGGAGATTAGTGTGATTTCTTAATTTGAAAAAAATATCATTTTCGTGTTTTGAATTTCTGGAGATTTCGTTACCTCGCATAATTCGTGAGATATTGTAGATTTTTGCTGGACAATTAACGAAATTAATCAATTTTGACAATAAGCAAATTTTGCAAATTTTTCAAATTTTTCAAATTTTTCAAATTTTTCAAATTTTTCAAATTTTTCAAATTTTTCAAATTTTTCAAATTTTTCAAATTTTTCAAATTTTTCAAATTTTTCAAATTCTTCAAATTTTTTGAATTTTCCAAATCGTTCAATTTTTTAAAAAAAATCAATTTTTTCAACTCTTCAAATATCCTAAAGTGGTCAAATTCTTCAAAATTGTCAAACTTTTTAAATTATTCAGTTTTCTCAAAAATTTTAGTTTTCGAAATTTTTCAAGCTCTAAAAAATTAAAAGTTGCTGATATTTTTGGAAATCCGAAATTATTTGCAAGATTTCGGAGGTTTTCCAATTTTGACGAGTAAAATTCCTAACAATTCCGCATTCTTTAAGAAACGTAGGACATGCTGAAAATAATCTGAATGCAGAAAAGGTCGTGTAATTTTCAAAATGCTAGCAATGACAATAGTATATTACACCATAAGGGCAGAAAGTATGAAATTCCTGCACTGCGCGCGATGATGCCCTCGGCTTCGCCTCGGGCATCATGGCGCGCAGTTCAGGGCTTTCAAAGTTCTGCCCGTGTGGTGTATACTATTTTTTTTATAGCCGGTCGAAAGTACGAAAATTCATAATTTGTGTTATAGATACTGATGTCTGCCCCGACATTTGCAGCACGAGCGAAGCGAGTGCTGCTGGTCGGGGGCAGGCATAACATAAAAAAGAAAGGCAAAGAAAATTAACCTTCAAAATATGTTTTTATGATCAAAATTATACATTTTTTTTCATTTTTTTTATCTCTCGTGTTCAATGTTTTTTTCAGCATCGACCAAATGCTCCACAGTGTTGAAGGTCTCAGCTTCTTACTCAAGTCTTTGAAATATATCACTAAATTAGCTTCATCTGACTGTGACAAAGAATTTTGATGTTCCATTTGCCATTTTTTATAAGTATCGTAAACTAATTCATAGCGATCAGCTGACTTCTTTGGCAATGTTTCTGTCTCGATTATCAATCGTGCTTCTGCATCAAAATCCCTCAGAAGCTCCTCCTCGTCCATCGACTCATCACTGGACGTCATTGCCTTAATTAATATTTTTTTTTATATTTCATTAATTGCAAAGAAGTCGTTTTGAGGTTACATTTGACATTATCGTAGATAGAGGTGATGACTAGTGACTGACAGCAGTCCCACGCACCGATGCGCGGAAAAAAAATTTCGTCCCGCTGTTGTAGATGGCGTACGCGTCGTTTCATCGATGCACGAATCTTAGACTTTCTGCTTCGAAATCGATGACGAATATACGTACTTTCGACCGAGGTATAAAGAAAAATTTTATCTTCGGCTTACTCCAACTTTCATGAAAGAGATAAATTTTGGGTAGTAGGTATAACGCCTCATTACACTTTGCGCGGTGGACAGTGTGGAGAGATGAAGAGTGATCCCTACAGTGGATATTTTGGGATTTACAGTTGATACACTGAGCCATGTGTTTGCTGGACCCAACTTTTTGCATTATAAAACCGTACAGCATATAGAGTCACCGCTGTCGAGTTCTGTCGATTACGTAAAGGGTCAATTTTTTATTTCCCCGCGGTTATGTGATTGAGTTTTCTACAAAATTTTAGATATTGAGAAATTCCGCTTCGTTTAATTTTTCTTCAATTTTCTACCATTTATAATATATATAAAAACAATTAAAGATTTCGAAATTTTTCAATCTTTCGTATATTAAGAAATTTCTGACAGCCACCCACCCATTTACCGACCCACTCATCCACCCACCTACTTACCCACTCATCCACCGACCCACCCACCCACCCCCTCATCCACCCACCCACCCACCCCCTCATCCACCCACCCACCCACCCCCTTATCCAACCACCCACCCACCCACTCACTCATTCACCCACCAACCCACTCACCCACCCGCCCACCTACTTACCCACTCACTCACTCACCCATTCACCAACCTATCCCCACACACACACACATACATACACACCCCCATCTCCAAAATAGTCATATATGATTCATTTGAAAAATTCATAACGTCAAAACATATTAACAATATAAGGAGGGCAAGATTTCTGAATATCCTCAGGGAGCGCCATATCCCTGAACTATAAATAAATACACTCTCCCTCTCATTCTCGTCCACTGTATCCGCGGATAACTCTCCACTAACTGTGGGGTTTATTCTCGCCCCCTGTCACATCCTCGTTTTTCACTGAAAAGAAAGGAAAAAAAAATTGCACTTCCACTCTTCCCCTCGCGACATCGTTCGACGTCATTAGATCCTCGATGAGGGACGACGAGGGTCCACTGGGTGTCTATTAGGTGAAAAAAGATACTCGTGATCTTTTGATTATAATAGATAGATGGATTCCCCAGTTAATTTGATTTGCCATCTCTCTCTCTCTCTCTCTCTCTCTCTCTCTCTCTCTCTCTCTCCTCCTCTCTCTCTCTCTCTCTCTCCTCCTCTCTCTCCTCCTCTCTCCACCATTCCGTATCTAACTGTCTCTCATTGACATAGGGGATAAAAAAAGTCGGACCAGACTGCTTGGCGGCTACAGCCAGTTTATTTCGAGATAAGGAGGCAAGTGGGGAAGGGGTTTTTTTTATCCGACGATTGTGACGAGGAACAGACACGGCTTCCTCTGTCTTGGATAAAAAAAAAACACACCCGGCGGGCTTAATTCATCTTCCGAATTGGCAAAGTTGTCGCAGCGGGTGGAAAATTTTATTTTGCGCTCTTCGGGATGGAAAATACATACCCAGGTGGGGAATTCGAAGCTTGAACGATGCGATCAATCTTGGTCCGGCCTTCGATGCCGAAGCTTGGGCTTGATAGCTTCGACATAGCCTCATCCCATGTAGAAGCCTAGCTCAAACCAAGCTCAGTTATATCGAAAATATCCAAGCTTTGTTGGCCCAGGTTGTGCCAAGCTTGGCTCAATCTTAACGTCCCTAGCGTTGGTCCACAGGCAGAATCCAATCCACGTCCAATATTGGAAACATACATACAGCCAAGCTTACTAGAATCATCCAAATCGAAGCTTCAGAAACCATGTTGTGCTAAGCTTGGTCCGAGCTCAGCTTCGTTAGCTTTGAATCTTAGCTTTAACAAGCATGAAGCCCAGATTGCTCATACCATCTAAACCCAAGCTTCGGAACTAAGGTTGAACTAAGCTGAATTGAAGTATACTTCTCCTAGTTTCGTTTTACCGGCTTCAGCGAAACTCTCCTTAATATTGGATTCGTATATGAATCCAGGATTGCTGCACCACCAAATGTTCAACTAAGCTTGCTCCAACCACAACGTCCCTATCTTCGAAGTTTGAACCAAGATGAATTTTGTAGCTTGGACCACGATTAATTTCGATGCTTCGACCACGAGAAGCTTTGGAACTTGGACGACAATGAATTTCGAGGCTTGTACCGAGATAAAGTCCGAAGCTTGAATGAAGATAAAGTTCGCAGCTTGTATTAGCCTACGTAACCAAGCTAGGACGAAGCTTATTCTCTAATCTGGAATTGGTGTTACATTCGCATGTTCTGCACAGATTGATCGAGGCTTCCAAACACAGCTTTGACGAAGCTTAGTCAAGCCTCGTCCAAGCTTTGATCAAGCTTCATCGCATGATCAATTCCCACCTGGGATAAGAGTTCAAATCTTCATAAAATTAACTACCGATTATCCGCGGAACGAAATTCTCTTAAAAATGAGACTATCGCATCCGAAGTCTCTGAACGGCACACTAATTCCCGAGAGACCGTGTCTCTTTCGCGTCGCCATCGGTCAATCCCCAAACTAGAGCGCTTGGCGCGAAAACTCGAATTTGAAATCGCCAAAAACTATGAACTCAAAGTGCGAGAGATAAAAAAGAGACCACATTATACTGCAGGTCTACATGGAATGTTTCCTATGTCAAATTGGCTTACATTTATTTTCTGCCTAACGGTTCAATCCCTCCTGTAATCTCTATCGTCAAACACTAAATATTCGAGTGATGGCTCACCATCTGCAGCGCTTTCCCCTGTTATGTGTCACTCGATACTAACGTGCAATAGGTGATCCACACATGAGCCAGTGTAACACAAAAAAATAAAATAGAATGGAACATAACAGAAAGATAAAGGGGCTTTTGAGTTGACCTGGGTGCGTGTCGGGCGACCCATCTTTATGAGTCATCGTTGAATTCGGATAAAAATACCGGGCTCGCTTGTGTAAACATTTTAGCCCTCAGGGAATTCATCGTCTTATTATTATTATTTTTTGTGGGCACGCATACCGTAATATGTTTCACACGACTCATGGTACACCCTTGGGAATTTAATTGAAATAAAAGAGAAATAGAAGGATTGAACGAATCTTGTGGTCTCACGATATTTCTACAATGAGTAATACAATACTTTCTCCACAAAATTAAATTTCATTCTCGATTGACTTTGAAGAATAGATGAAATACGGATGATTCGGGGAATTCTTTGTAACTTGCTGGATAGGGAAGTTATTGCAATGCGAAAAATGAGAAATGGGTTTTATGCGGTTGAAGCGCGTTTCGAGATGTTTCTGGTGCCAACCTTCTGGGGTTTGAGTTTTAGCGAAGATCTGCTCATAGACCGGCGGAAAGCCACTCCTTATCATAATGATAACAACTGTTTCAAACTGGGGAAGCTATGGAACCTCACAATTTGATAGGCTGGCCCTAACTTAGGTCTTGTTAGATTGTCATTGAAATTAGTCCAATCGTTCTTCAGGTGTCAACAATTTCAATTATTCATACCGCTCTATTATGAAAACGACAAGAGATAGGAGCCCCAGTGGTTAACAAATATTATTCCTCCCTAAAAGATACATATTTTATGTATTATAACTTTTTGTCCTAACTTCCGTAATTTACGACATACGGCGATCTCAAAGTTGTGGGTTTGGTTCGTTTGCAATTTCGATGATATCTTTGTATCGAACTTTTCAATTTATCTCGAAAGCGAGCTATTGAAGAGGAATTTGATAATAACCTTTTTTGTAGGAAATCGAATTCTCTACAAAAAATGTTCTATAATATTTTTCGATAAACTCACTCAGTGATGAGCTACTTGAGGTTTTTGAGAGAAACGTTGGGAAGAGAGTCTTAGGTGGAAATCACGGAGATTGGAGGATCCATTGCATGTGTTAATCCTCAATTTTTTCTGGTTAGGATCCATGGAAATGAATGAGGTTTGTCGCGTATGATATTCTTCAATGGCGGATTGGGGTTGTGATGAACAACCCTTTTGACATTTTTTTTTGTTGTATTTTCCACAAACGCAATAATCTGCGGCATTGTTTGGCTAAAGGTGGCACGATTTGTCAATTCTACGAGCTGCGAATGGGCGACAGTTTGCGCTCATGGTAGTTTACCCGGGATCGAGTGGTGCGATAAATAATTCCCGGGTGTGGCACGGGGGCCTTAATGCCAAGTATCGAAGGGTCGTGGCACAGTGAACAGTATATTATACGTTTATATACGTTTGTGCATCAACCATTGGACTTTTTAGCTTGGGGAGCTCAGGTAAAATGCCATAAATATTGTAACAATGCAGTATGTTTGACAGCAACACTAATGATACCTAGGATAGCCCTGCGATTGTCATGGAGGCCATGGACGAGGCATTAATTTTTTAGCATTTTGTTGATTTGACATTTCGCAAGATGAACAATTTTTGGTATTTTTTCATTTGTTGCTTTCAGCACTTTCAAAAGTTTCGGAATGCTTGAAATAGAAAAACAATAAGTGTCACCCCCATTTGAACCACACATAACTTTCCAATGGAAATTAGAAAACTCAAATTTCGCACACGAAAATGAACGTCTTATGTAGTATGACTTTTTTCAGTAGCCTTCATAATTTAGGCGATATCTATTAATTCAGTGGATATTTCCGCCAAGTTACATGCGCGCGCGCGCGTAACGTTATCAAATAATTTTTGCTACATTTCGGAATGAACAATTCCATTCAAGAAAGCGCATACACAAAAATGAACATCGTCAGAGTTGAAAGTCGCAAGACGATTCCTTATTGGTGTGCTCTAATTTATTTTTGAATCGTGATTTATTTATTGCTGGACCCGATTAGTCAGATAACAGCGGGCCGTTGATTAGCCGACATGAGCCCGCCAGTAGCGTGCGCCTGCGCACTAACGGCATATTTAGTACGACCCGTAGTATAGCGTGGCGCTGGCAGTCACACATTGCGTAGTATCCACTGAAAATGCTGAGGGCATAGGGATCAACTATCCAGTTATATAGAGATCAATGGTTTCAATAGATTACAACTTCATCCTGGGTTAGGGACGTGAAGCAAATCAGAAGGACATTGCAGAAATGAGCGGGAAATAGGAAATGAACATCATCAGAGTCGAAAGTCGTAAGCCGATTCCTTATTGGTCTGTCATAATTTATTTTTGAATTGAGATTCATTTATTGCTTGATCAGATTAGTCAGATGACATCGTGAAGTTGGTTGGCAATCGCGTTTGCGTCGATAAACATCGATATTTGGGATATCGATTCGGGTTTAGTTTTCAAAAGTATGACAATTGTTCAAGTTGTCATAACTTATGTAGTTATTGAAAATTATATACATGGAATATTTTTTGAGGCTCTGTTAATTTATTAAGTTTCGAGTATTTTACATATTCTGTCCAGTGTTGAAAATTTTATATGCACGCGATAGTTACAGAAAGAGCAAAACATGGTTGCTCCAAATTGACAGGATCTTCAACTTCGGAAAAGATATTGTTACTTTAAAACTCGAATTGTAACGCAGCGCGCGAAGCGCGCATTTGGGCTTGTATGGAGAATAATTCACGGGATCGGGTTATGAAAAGAGCGGTAATTTTTATCACAACTTTTCTCTCTATTGATTGTACTTTTTTTTATTCGGGGACTCAGGTAAAATATCATAAATATCGTAACAATACTGAGTGTTTGACAGTAACACTAATGACACTTGGGCTATCCCTCCTTGAAAGCCCGTAAACCTGATACAAAGGACAACGTTAAATCGGTGAAATTGAGCGTAACGAGATGCCAAGGCGTTACACGAACTTACTCTTGGATAAATGCAGAAATTTACGCTCGACTTGTCACTCATTTCAGCCTTTTCAGTTTTCGCCACTCGAGTTTTGGGTTGGTTGGATCATTTGAGGATTTTAATGAGGGGAAATGACGGTTTATTATACTGCGACAGTCAATGATTTATTGCGTAATGCTTAGAGTTTGCTCTTTCTTGGACAGAAATAAATTTTTAGGGAAATGTTATTTCTCACAATGTGAGGCTGGGTTATGTGCGAGCTGGGAAAAATTCGGTGGTTTTGGAATATGTTAGAATTTGGGATACAGCAGTGTGCTGATGATTCGCGTAATGCGGTGAAACGTATAGGCAGAGGGAATACCATGAGTTTTGAGACTTCGAAATTTTGAAACTCGGAAAAACTAGTTTGGAGAACTTGCAAAAATATTGGAAATTTTATTCAATTTTCGGATTTTGAGAAAAATAGAAAACGTGGAAATTTAAAAAACATTGAAACATGAAACAAAGTGCTAATTCAATAACAATATATCCTATACGAACTCCGGAATCTGAAAATTATGGATTTCAGAAATTTTGAGAAATTGAAAAATCGAAAAATTAAATACTTGAAAAAAATTTTGAGATCGGAAACATACAGTTCATGTTATTTTGAAAAAAATCGAACTTTTCAGAAATTTCAAATGGTTTACAAATTCAAAAAATGTCAAAAAATTTCAAAAATTTCAAAAATTCCAAGAATTTCAAAAAATTTTTAAAAATCTCAAAAATTTCAAAAATTTCAAAAATTTCAAAAATTTCAAAAATTTCAAAGATTTCAAAAATTTCAAAAATTTCAAAAATTTCAAAAATTTCAAAAATTTCAAAAATTTCAAAAATTTCAAAAATTTCAAAAATTTCAAAAATTTCAAAAATTTCAAAAATTTCAAAAATTTCAAAAATTTCAAAAATTTCAAAAATTTCAAAAATTTCAAAAATTCCAAAAATTTCAAAAATTCCAAAAATTCCAAAAATTCCAAAAATTTCAAAAATTCTAAAAATTTCAAAAATTTCAAAACTTTCAAAAATTTCAAAAATTTCACAAGGTCCAAAAATATCCAAAATTTCGAAACCTTCCAAAAACTTTCAAATTCCTAAAAATCCACCAAAAAATCGGTATAACCGCTGAACCATTTAAACGATCTGCTCACCACTCCCTATGATTTATCAACGCCATAATCCGCCTTTATTATGGGAACACATGAAACCCAGAATGAATTATTCACAAGTACCTCCTCCACTTTTTGGCTATCGTGACACCGGCTAATAAAGTCGCTTCTGCTAATTTCCCATAAATGGCTGAAATCCCCGAAATTTACCGATTCAAAAATGGAATAGAAGCCTTCCAAAAATGTTATCAATCCCATATGACCCAGCAAAGTTGCAATCTCGAAGATCTCACAAATTTCGATATATATATAGACGAAATAAAAAATCGAAAAATTTCCAAAATTAGAAAAAAAATTGAAATACCAAAGAAAATTTAAACTACCCAAATTTCAAAAAAAAAAAAAGTTGTAATCATTGATCCCCTCAAATAATCCCACCACTCCCCATGATTTATCCGAGCCATAAGTGGCATTTACGGTGGGAAGACATGGAACCCGAACTAAAAATTATTCACAAGTGTCTTCTCCACTTTTTGGCTATCGTGACACTGGCTAATAAAGTTGCTCCTGCTAATTTCCCATGAACCCTCTCTTGTGCGCCAAAGGCGCAGCTAAGCTATTAAGAGGGGCAGGCCATGGGGTTTGGGCTTTGAAAGCCACCTACGGCGTAGGAAATACGCTTTCAGACCTTTAGGTGGAGGGCGCTTAGATTCCAATCTAATAAATACTTCCTACGTAACATTTCCAAGGGGTCTGAAAATTCAATGGGCCAACACTTCCGGTAGCCAATCGCTTACGTGTTACAATTTTGTCGCATTTTTTTTGGGGGGCCTTTATACCACCTGTATCAACCCATAAACATTCATCAATGATATTAATTGTCGTAATGAGGATATGGGGTATTTATGGCTTCCCTACAATCAAACTTTCTGAGCAATTTACTTCGAAATCCGTTGGATTAACGTTTTGTAATGATCATTAATTGTTGCATGGGCCATGGTAATAGTCAATTAAATGATAAAAACAGGTGGTTCGGTGGAAATGTTGGTCATAATTTTGAAAAAGTAATTAAGTGATGGGGACAAATGGAGTAGTTTAACAGTTGTAGGAAATATTATTTTTCTTTGGCCAGTGAGTGCGGTTGGGTGTGACAATTTATGGGCCCACACACACACACTCACTGACCCCGACCCACTTGCCCACACCCACTTATCCACACCCATTTACCCAGACCCACTTACCCACACCCACTTACCCACACCCACTTACCCACACCCACTTACCCACACCCACTTACCCACACCCACTTACCCACACCCACTTACCCACACCCACTTACCCACACCCACTTACCCACACCCACTTACCCACACCCACTTACCTCCACCCACCCACCCACCTACCCATTCAGACACAGTCACCCACCCACCCACTCATCTAGACATAGTCACCCACTCATCCTGATACACCCACTCATCTAGACATAGTCACCCACTCATCCTGATACACCCACCCAATCAGACACACGCGCCAACCCGCCCATCCACACACACTCACCCATTAAGACACATCCACTCACCCAGCCACACACACAGGAACTTCCATCGTCTTAACTTGGAGCATGCCTTACTCCTTTTTGCACAAACTAAAAAAAATCAAGGTACTTAGCCACTGAACTGCATCATAAATAACTGTGAAAACATCTCAACTCATCCATGAGAATGATTTATTTCCATGAAATAGAGTGTTTTCGGCTCAAATAATTCCCACTCATTTCCATTCATCCAAGTTTCACTTATTCATGATCAATAAAACCCTCGTTCCGGATGAACTTCATATTCATGATGAAGTTAATGACCTTACTGATCTCAGAATCTGAGTCTCGTTATGAATGAGACACTCATATGCATTTCATAACATAATTTTCATTTTACACACACACACACCGAGTCGGGGCCTTGATGGAATGGGTCAAGTATCCGCGTGCTAAATTGAAGGTCCTAGGTTCTCGCCTGGACTCCGGAGAGTGTTTCAATAGGATGAACATTCCGTGTGTGCTATCATCGGTATTCCTAAAATGGGACCGTTAGGCCGGGCGGGAACCTAGCCCGACGCCGGTTTGGGGCGGAATGAGGGGGGGGGGGAGTGTCCCATGTTTCTCCTCCCCCTATACTTGTTCCTCTCCAGCGGAGATCGACCCTTCATCTCCAATAAAAAAACGGAGATCCTGAGTTCAAATGCAAGCCGCGGTGATTTATTTAAAAGTGCTCTGTTTACAAATACATCGTAGACCTCCATCGTTGATTAGCACTTGAAGGAGCACAAATATAGCGACGTTAAATAACAATAAAAAAAAAAATACATTCATAAATATTTAACCGGCCAAATGCAATCAATTCACCTAAAATAAGACGTTCCTCGATACATTTCTCCGAGTCATTTAATCTCACTCCTTTTTTTTTCCATCCCCCATTCTATTCTATTATTCTTCCGCCAAAAGCGTCGTATCACGGGACAGAAAGAGAGAAAGAATAAGTTACCATGGCGCACCCACATTGCCCCCATAATTCACCCCACCAATGTTCTACTGCATACTCATCCCCACATACACTGTCCAACACAATCCTTTACCCTGTCACGGAATCCCATATGTAACTCTCGCGCATTTATCCCTTTCGCGATACAACAAACCCCATCGCGTGTGTGATCGATTGTGTTTACTAATGTCGATTAATTTTTTTTTTCTCCATTTTTTTTTTACTTCATCCCTTGGAAAATTGATCACCGCGAATGAATTCGTTGCTCAAGGGTGCTTTCCGCATGGGAATGCCCCATGGATTCCGACCGATATCAGGAACATTGCGCGCGTGTTATCAGTGGTACCCATAAAATCATAACGCTACACCGGACGGGAACCCACCCCGTCGCGGAGAGGGGGAGGTACAGTCCCCCACCACCCCTATTTCCCGCAATACCTGCGCACCTCTCTCATTCAATCCGTGGAAAAAAAATTCAACGAATCTGCTCCGGCACTCCGGAAATTACATTTCACCCCTCGGAACCCTTCACAATTGGAACGAAAAAAAAAACATATCCGGTAGTGATATAAAACAAATAAGTGACATTCATAGGCGAGTATTTAAGCGGATAGAATATGTTTTCTTCCCATTGTTCGCCGCTCCACTGTTCTATTGGTAAACAATAGACACATTAAGTCAGATATGTTGCATCACAATTACGGAGCATATATATCAGTACAAGTTTTGATCGCATCCGAATAGGACTGATGCTAGGCATCACGGTCAATAGATGAGCCGACCCCTTCACCCCTCTCGAACTTGCTATAAAGCAGTCACGTGTACCCCCCCCCCCCCCCCCCCCGCTGCCCCCCTGCTTGAATGAGGGTTGAATATATATAATAGTCTACGGTGTTTCGGAACAGAGATGCTCTCACGATGGGGCCCTCCCTTGGCGATTCACTTCAATGTCCGTCCACATATATATATATATACATATGTACATACGTGCTATGTGCTCTTTGGGCTGGCAATGTGTTGTGTTTTCTATTTTGGTAGTTTAACCCTCCTCACCCATGCTTGTTCTTCATTGCTCCGCTAATATCGGCGTGACGAGAGAATGTGGCCTCATTGAGCGGGGATCCAGGCCCTAAAACAGCGCTTACCTGTGCTATCTTCCGAGAATTAGGAGCCGCCCAATGTCTGATGGACTCGGGTATTGACAATTTTCAACAGACGGACGCATAAAATCTCGGGTCCAGTGAGCTTTGACTCATTTCCGGGGTTTTGAGGATAAATTTCTGGGGGAATTTTGACGTGACATTGTGTTTGCTGACGGTAATCCAAGAAATTCCAAGGCAACGCTAGAGCGCCAGTCTCCATAGTAGAATAGTACTACTAGCGTTACTACCACTACTACTCCTACTACCACTGCGATCACTATTACTACTCCTACTACCACTGCTACTACTCCTACTACCACTACTACTACTCCTACTACCTCTACTACTACTGCTACTACTCCTACTACTTATACTACTCCTACTACTTATACTACTCCTACTACTTATACTACTCCTACTACTTATACTACTCCTACTACCACGACTACTACTCCTCCTACCTCTACTCCTACTCCTACTATTGCTACTACTACTCCTACTACCACTACTACTCCTACTACCAATACTACTAACGCCACTACTACTCCTACTACTCCTACTACCACTTTTACTACTCTTACTACCACTACTACTAATCCTATTATCACTACTACTACTACTCCTACTACTACCACTACTGCTACTATTACCGCTACCACTACTTCTACCAACCCCACTATCACTATAGTGACTACTCCGATGACCATCACCGGCTAGTTTTGAGCTCAGTGCAATTGCATGATTCTTCTAAAAATCTTTAACGAAGAATTTTCTCCTTGGTGGTCATTTCCGGGGTTTGTTCCTAACATTTCAGACGGTTTCCGGCGACTGGACCAACCTCTTTTCCGTGGGTGTGAGTGTGAAAATTCGGGATTGATTGTAGACGGATATTACACCCGGAGATCGCTGGGCTTTTGTGGCCATATAGGCTTTACGTTTATGACGATGGGGCTGATGAAATCAGCGGGTTTTTGTTTGATGCACGTGACTATGCACTCCTGCTATCACTAATAATCGTAAATTTGGATTTCCATTAACTTTGGGTAATCGTTATGGTCGATCATGGAGAATAATTTTTTGTTTGTTGAGGGTTATATTTGTTTTTGGGATCCAGAAATTTAGTCTGGGAACGTTTTCTGGGAATGATCAAAACTGTACACAAAGATTAGTCATAGTTCAGGTTTATCTGAATTTTTGGTTTCTGATTAGTTGCTCGAAATTTCCAGGTATTTCCAGGTATTTTTTTTTCCAATGAAAATTTCTATGAATAAATAATCACAGCACCAGAAACATTTTTTCCCCGTTCGTTTGCTTCTTTTTAATATTTAAATGTTAATTACAGTACGAAAGCAATAAAATGCGCGACAGTGACAAAGAGTTATAAAAGTGCCTTTAAAATATCTCGTTACGTGTCCTATCTCTACCATTGCTGGGCAAAGTTTTACGGCTTTCTGGGTGGCATCCAGAATGTCCAGGCAAAATTACCGGATTTTTGCGTCAGCATGGCGATACATGCTCGAAAATGATTTTGCCCCAGTCACGTGACTACCCCTTTTTTAACTGGAAGAAATAACGAAAAAAAAAAAAAAATATTGGCTATCATTGTGATCTGAGCTTCATCAATGTTCAATTGGGTAACACTTACCGAGTCCGTGCAACATCACTGTAATTCATCTATCTGCATAGGGCGACGGAGCGCAACGTAGTTGATCGACTTCCTGGCACCACCACCCCGCTATTATGGTTTACGACGCACGGTTTAAGGAAATCGACATTCATTTTTCAGGAAAAAAAAACAGGCATCCCTCATGTCTCCAGATCTCCACCCCCCTATATTGATATTTGCGTCCGAAAATATACAAGCGCCGCGTTCCGTGCGAGTGCTTGAAAAATATCAGAGCCCCTTGTTCTTGCGCGTCCTACCGTCGTGAAAAATTGGCTGACGAAAATTCTGACAGACGACGATTTATCAATCCTCTCATTTTTCCCTTCCATTCAATTTTGTATATAAACTAAGCATACGCGAACAGGGTTGGAAAAAGTGGCCGCAAAATTTTATGTATCAATATCCGCGGTATGGGAAGATGTCCGGGGGTTTCGTCGAGGGGAGATGGGGGGGGGGGGGAGATGGACCCAAGTTTTGCGTTTCAAAATGATTGAGGACAAATTGCGGTAACGTCGAGACCAGCCAAATTCCAAATTACAGTGGGCGGCACAGTCCTCACCATGCGACCAATGCAGTCGGGTACATTCTCAATATACGGAATTTAAAACCTCAACTCGACTCCTACTATTCTGAAAGATCAACTGACAAGAAATCTGACAGACAACGATTTATCAATGCGCCCGCTCATTTTTCCCTTCCCATTCAATTCTACACACAAACTAACCATACGCAAGCAGGGCCTCGGAAAAGTCTGGCGAAATTTTATATATCAATATCCGCGGTATAAAAGATGTCCGGAGGATTCGTCAAAGGGGGAGATGGACTCCGGTTTTGGGTTTCAAAATGATTGGGGTGGAAATTGGGGTAAGTTGATACCCTCGGTCTGGAGTGATTTTTTCCTCCTTTTTTTGATGTCTCCGAGGGCCATAGAAGGGGGGGGGGGTGGGGAGATTTTGTTGCACGTATGAACCTATGGTCAATTTAGAGGAAAACGTATTTGATGGAATTTTCTGGAGTCACTGGAGTGGCACTTCAAAGCCGGAACCTTTCTTCGGGCAGACGTATCGATATAATGATGTTCGTTACTTCCGGTGTTGGATTTCACCTGGGGAATGGCTGATGCTGCTATGATTTGTCAACTATTTTGGCGAATGAAGAAAGGTTAGGAGCAAAAAAGAAATGGGAGATCGTGGACCAAATGAGGGACCATCATTAACAGCTGCCTTTTTAAAATGACCAAGAGGAAACCGAGACCGAGAGAAGACCAGGACCGAGACGAATAGCAGACCGAGATTCACATGTGATCTCCACCCAGATAGGGACTTCGAAACTTGAACGATGAGATCAATCTTGGTCGGACCTCCGATGCCAAAGCTTGGCTCAATCTTAGCGTCCCTAGCGTTGGTCCACAGGCAGAATCCGATCTACGTTCAACATTGGATACATACATACATCCAAGCTTACAAGAAACATCCAAACCCAAGCTTCGGAAACCATGTTGTGCTAAGCTTGGTCCGAGCTCAGCTCTGTTAGCCTTGAATCTCAGCTTTAACAAGCATCAATCCTGGATTGCTCATACCATTTAAACCCAAGCTTCTGAACTAGGGTTGAACTAAGCTGGATTGAAGCGTATTTTTCCTAGTTTCGATTTATCGGCTTCAGTGGACCTCTGCTTAATATTGGATTCATATATGAATCCAGGATTGCTGCACCACTTAAACCCAAGGTTGGAAACGAATGTTCAACTAAGCTTGGTCCAATCTCAATGTTCCTATCTTGAAAGTTTGAACCAAGGTAAATTTTGTAGCTTGGACCAAGATTAATTTCGATGCTTCGACCATAAGAAACTTTGGAACTTGGACGAAAATGAATTTCGAGGCTTGTACCAAGATAAAGTCCGAAGCTTGAATGAAGATAAAGTTCGAAGCTTGTATTAACCTACGTAACCAAGCTAGGACGAAGCTTCTGCTCTAATCTGGGATTGATGTTACATTCGCATGTTCTGCACAGATTGACCGAGGCTTCAAAACACAGCTTTGACGAAAAGCTCGTCCAAGCTTTCAGCAAGCGTCATCGCATGGTCAATTCCCACCGGGGCAAGACACAATTTTCGCCGAGATCAATACGAAAACGAGACCGGACTTGGTTGGTCTGCTACCACGATGATCCATTCGTAAATCTCATCTCATCACATGCACACCCCTACACAGCTTCCAGGACCCGCGCTTACTTTCACGCTATTGAGGAACAAATGAAGATGGACAGCGACCGCATGTCCTCAATTCGCTTCATGTACAAGCTCCTCGTTATAACCTTCCTTGATGTTATTTGATGTCCATTCTCTCGAGTCCTGACAAGCGGTGGCCACAAAACCGGACGCCTCAATTAGCTTCGCTTGATTGGTGCTCTTGTCAATGGCTTCTTGTCCATCCAACGAAACGAGAAATCCACGGTCACCACTCGTCTCACGGTACTTAACGATTGTTTCCTAAAAGGGTGTAGATACAAAAACCTTATCTTGATTGAGGCCTATCCGTAGCTTTTCTTTCAATGCTCGTTTGGTAAACAGGATTGAGATGGGGGATTTTTCCCGGTGGGAGAGGGCCGGGAGGGGGGGGGGGGAATTGTGAAGTGTCGATGGGAAACTGACCAGTGGTCAGTTTTGGAATGGGGAAGCGGCTGCGGTTTATTCGATGGCAACTGGGGGTTGGATCTATGCTGTATTGTCCAGTTCTTGACCCGTGTATTTATTTGTCATGCTTGAGTATTGACGGCTGATCTACGGGGTCGACATTGATACCCAACAATGTGTCAATTGCCATCAGCTCTGACACGAGGCCTTGTTAACTCGATTTGGAGATTTTCAGCGAATGGCGAATTTGTTACAGTCCGTCTCCGTATTCCTGGAAAATTAACGGCTTATTTTTGGAAGTGTGCATTTATTTGATGCATTTTTTGACATTTTCTGGATGAAGGTGCAAAGCGTGGTTTATTGTAACGACAATTTTTGCGAATGTGGGGGTGGGTGGGTGAGTGGGTGGGTAGGTGGGTGAGAGGGTGGCTGGGTGGGTGGGTGGGTGGGTGTGAGGGTGGGAGGGTGGGAGGGTGGGAGGGTGGGAGGGTGGGAGGGTGGGAGGGTGGGTGGGTGGGTGGGTGGGAGGGTGGGAGGGTGGGAGGGTGGGAGGGTGGGAGGGTGGGAGGGTGGGGGGCGGGTGAGAGGGTGGGGGTGGTGGGTGGGTGAGTGTGTGTGTATGTGCTTTCGTGTGTGCGAGTGTATTTTGATCGCGGATTTCTCCCGAACTAATGCTAAGGTCGAAGTGATCGAAGTCGATCTCGAAGTATCCTCACGTTACAAGTAGGTCAAAAGTTGGGCACATAATCCCACGCGCCTCGCGCTCTGGGTTTGATTTGCTGAACTTTACGGACGCTGTATCATCAACAACCTATCGGAAAATAACCCGATATAAAATGTGGAGTGTCCTTTCATTATTAAGCGATAATGGCCAAAAATCAATTTACTGTGAAATATAAATGATTTGATTAGGGATTTAAGCGAGTTGAGCTGCGGGTCTATATTGATACCCAACAATGTGTCAATCAGCTGCATTTCGTATCTTGTTAACCCGATTGGGAGATTTCCAGAGTACGACGGATTTTCGAGGGCTTTGTAGCTGCCAATTTCAATATGTTCCGGAAATTAACAAATTGCAAATTTTTTGAATTTTGAGAATGAAAAAAAAATAAAAATAATCGAAGGCTAATTTCCGAATTTTGGGCATCTAAACGATTTTTGGAATTCGTTAAATTGTCAAATTCATTCGTTAAATTTGTTCAGAAAAAAATTTCAATAATTGAGAAATTTAAAAAAAAAAGTCGAAAATGAGAAGAGCAATCCAAAATTTGAATTTTCCGAAAACCCTCAAAAAAACATCTGAAATTTTAAAATTATTCCAAACACTTCATCGTCATCTCCCTTCATACCAACCCCGCAAACTAGCCCTCAAATAGCGCTGAAAATTCAATCCTCAATCGTGAATAACCAGGCAATTACACCGAGCGAGATGAAGGGGCCACCCCATCACCCGTCGTCTCTCACAATATATTTTTCGTCATTTCGCCATACGCGCAAAATTTGAATGTCATTTACATCCCAGTATCACCTCAATTTATTCCACACAACTCCCACTGTCTCTGGAGCAGCAACTCCCAGTGATTTGCATTATTTGTAAAATATATATCTCTCATTTTTATTTTTATTTTCACCCAAGGGGACTTTTGCAAGTCAGACAATACCACATATATGTGTTATTCATCCTACGCTCTGATAGACACATTCTGTAGGTGTAATGATTCTTGATAAATTGTATTTGCCACTTTGGCCGGGTGAATTTTTCCTGCATACATACATTTATCCACGAAAAATAGATGAAGAAAAAAAGGAAAAAAAAATGACTAGCCAGGAGAATGGACCGCGGAAGTCTCGTGACTTGTGCATTTGCGGAAGGGAAACCGGGAATCATCGATTACCCTCAACCCTCACGTGAAATATCCATAAAAAACGTCGAGTGAGAAAGATGAAGATGAAAAAATTCATTTTTTCGTAACCGACGAGCCATGACGCTTTCCTGCTGTCTCATCCTAAGTGTAACCATATGAAAGAAGACAGAAAAAAATATATACAGTACAATGAGATTGAATGGTGGAAGCTAGAGTCTGATAAATGGATTTCTGCCAATCATTCCAGTAGTATGTTGGTGTCCTTCAATAGACATCGTAATTTTTCTGTTTTTTTTTTCTTACCATCGAGTGTATTGCAGAAGACCCAAATTACAACTTGACATTTGCAGTAACAATATCTTTTCCGAAGTTGAAGATACTGCTAATCATTGATTCCGAAAAATGAGAGCTTTCAATTTTCCAATTTGGAGCACCCATCTTTTGCTTTTTCTGTAATTATCGCGTGCATATAACATTTTCAACACTGGACAGAATATGTAAAACACTCGAAACTTAATAAATTAACAGAGCCTCAAAAAATATTCTGTGTATATAATTTTCAATAACTACATAAGTTATGCCAACTTGAACAATTGTCATACTTTTGAAAACTAAACCCGAATCGATATCCCAAATATCGATGTTTATCGACGCAAACGCGATTGCCAACCAACTTCACGATGTCATCTGACTAATCTGATCAAGTACTAAATGAATCACGATTGAAAAATAAATTATGACAGACCAATAAGGAATCGTCTTGCGACTTTCGACTCTGACGATGTTCACTTTTGTGTATTCGCTTTCTTGAAAAGGATATTAATTTTCAATTTTGATAATTATCAATATTTTACAGTTGTGAATCCCACATTTTTCTCTCAGTGTACATACCTAATTAATTTAAAAATGTAAAAAGTTATCTACAAATTCGATTAATGAAATTTTTCGAATAAAACTTTTTACTTCACGTGAATAAATCATTTTTCTGGTCACTGGAATGGCTGTTTAAAAATCATGACTTGCTCTGGGTTATGATATGGACATTTTTCTTTTTACCCATGTGAATATTTGCATGTGAAATTAAACTTCTGTTTGCCAACCGTTGAATACCCAGCTAACGTTAGCTATCATACAGAGAGTAAAATGCTTGCCGTGGGCGGCAACCCAACACTACTGATATATTCACAGAGGACTACTCTGATACAAAATCATCCGGCAAAACTGTCCCCATAACTCATTCCCTCAGATCTCAGTGTATGGAGTCCGAATTGGATGGCTATGGATTTTACTCTATCAATCTCATATACAAACATGGTATGTTTATTGGACATGGAATGAATGAAATTCTCCACCCGCCCCCTCCCCCCCTCCCCCCCCCCCGCCGCCGCCTCCTACCACATTATAAAAAAGCAAAAAAGGTAACGTCAAAGAGCCTATCGTTTTATTGGTATTATATCAGTAAATTCGAACTAATATACAAGGGAAATTCTTTTTAAGCTGATAGAAAAATTCTTTACCCCGGGAAAAACTCATCTTCCCACTCTCCTGGCTGAGAAAAAAAAATTCGCGTCCTTCGCTTCAGTTTACATAATAGAAATCTACCGGGCTTTTTTTTTTGCCGACTTCATGGAGTTTAAAAGCTTTGATGTTAAACCAGGATATTGAAATTTCAATCATTTTTTCCGGTCTTTGGACTGATGGAGTTATTCGGAGATTAGGGAAATGTAGAGATTGGCAATTAAGGGAATTTAGGAATTGAGGGATGAGATTTTCTGAGGAATTTTGTGTCATGGTGGATTGAAATGGGGGGGGGGGGGGGGTGGAAAATTTCGGGCATTATTACGGGGGTTCTTTTTACAATTAACTTCTGATTTCCAATTTGAAATTTGAAGTGACAATATCTTTTCCGAAGTTGAAGATACTGTTAATCATTGATTCCGAAAAAATGAGAGCTTTCAATTTTCCAATTTGGAGCAACCATCTTTTGCTTTTTCTGTAATTATCGCGTGCATATAAAATTTTCAACACTGGACCGAATATGTAAAACACTCGAAACTTAATAAATTAACAGAATCTCAAAAAATATTCTGTGTATATAATTTTCAATAACTACATAAGTTATGACAACTTGAACAATTGTCATACTTTTGAAAACTAAGCCCGAATCGATATCCCAAATATCGATGTTTATCGATGCAAACGCGATTGCCAACCAACTTCACGATGTCATCTGACTAATCTGATCAAGCAATAAATGAATCACAATTCAAAAATGAATTATGGCTGACCAATAAGGAGTCGTCTTGCAACTATCGACTCTGACGATGTTCATTTTTGTGTGTGTGCTTTCTTGTATGGATTAGATTCCGGACCTGTCAAAATCTGAGAATGCTTGACGATGTTTGGAAAATTTGAGAAAATTTTTTATGCAATTTCAATCTCCGCTGTATCTCAAAATATTTCCAGATTTATGATCAGTTTTCCCAAGTACAGTGCATTCTCGTTATGACGCTTTTATCCTTTAACAAGCGGCACGCGCCGATTTTATTTCACTAGTCGCGGCGTTCAACTCTCCTCCGCCCCCCCCCCCCCCCCCCCCTCTTTTCTTCTTTTTTGGACACGGATACATTGGCCACCAGGGTGCAGATCATCACTCGGGGGCCATTGTTGTTCGATTGACTGCGTCACTCACCCGCATGATCATAAATATATGAGCTATGTGACGAGATGAAGTGAATGAAAAGGCCCGAGTGTGTTACACGACTGTCTAAATAATTTACCAACACGGGGGATGGTTTTTTTCCTCTCTATGATTCTTTCTTTTCATCCCTGGGTGGGGAAAATGGGCATTCAGTTAAATTTTCTATTCTACTGATGCTGACGTGCCTCGTAAAATCACATGTTTATGGAGACTTTCGTGGGACATTGAAAGTTCGGAGAGTTTCTGGCTATTTTCTTCTCTCGTAAATTGCAATCAATTTCTCCATTGTCAAGGTGGGGTGGATTTGGTTTGTGGAAGAATTTTTTGCATTTCATTTCCTGATGATTCGCGGACTTCGTGTTTATATTAATTTTTGGCGCATTTTTAGAGCCCATTTTGGGAATTGTGCTATATATAATTTTGTGTCACGTGATCAGAGATACCAAAAGGTGATACATAGAAGTGCATTACATGTAAATTACCGAAAAGAAGACAACATAATTACAACCATACTGTATACACACATGCATACACAGAGGGATACACAGATGCATACACATACACATACGCATACACATACACATACACATACACATACACATACACATACACATACACATACACATACACATACACATACACATACACATACACATACACATACACATACACATACACATACACATACACATACACATACACATACACATACACATACACATACACATACACATACACATACACATACACATACACATACACATACACATACACATACACATACACATACACATACACATACACATACACAGGATGTCCATGGTGCCACCCGTCGAGGGTGACACGCACATCTCGTTCAGTATTTCAGACATTTTGATACACGACGACAGCGTTAGGAAGCTGGAATATAGCTGGCTGAAATCTCACAGATGAGATTTTTTCGAAAATTTTTTACTGCCCATACTAAAACGTACCGTTGTTTTTCGTGTAAACATAGGCACCAATTTACGATAATTTTGAAGCTCGCACACCAATGCAAGTGACATTCAGAATGTGCTCCACCTTCCTAAAATCCCCTTTCGCGAATTCGCCTATTTCACAACAAATTTGGTGGAAATTCCACAGCGAGGAATTTGCAGGAGAGGTTTTCGGTGTTATTCGCCGGTGTGCCGACCCCATAAAGATGTAGATAATGGTGCTCGACATGTTTGGTGAAAATAAACACGCGGAATTGAAGTTGATATTAGGGATGAGGAAAAAACACTTGCGTCCGCTCTCCACCCTGAAAGTGGAATAGGATGAGGTGGCTCTTTCTGAAAGACAAAATAAATAAAAAAAAGTCCCATTGTACAGTTGATAATTTTTCTAAATTACAGAGGGCCTGAATGAATATATATAGTACACTACTATTAGCGCGTCGTCGTCTAGCGCGTGAATGTCGGGAATTACTATTGTGGGTTATTTTTGTAAGTTTTCGTTATTTTGCAAGCGACAATTTTCGTGACCCGAGAACATTACTTAATTCCCAGGTCGTTCAAGTATACACACAAACGCCATGTATTGCGCGCGTAACTATACGTTTGGAATACAATTGGGATCTTTTTTTTGTTTATTCATGGAGGTTTTTCAATTTTTTGAAATTTTTGAAATTCCTGAATTTTTTTTCGAATTCTTAACATTTTTTCAGTCTTTATGTTTGGATTTTTTGAAAATCGGGTTTTCCAACTGCTCAATTTTTTAAAATCAATCTTTTTTCATTCATACAATCTTTAGGTTTGCCTGAATTGCTATGTCAAATTTCGCGATTTGGAAACTTTTTGGGGGTTTTCGGAATTTTGAAATTTTTTGAGTCTGCCATTTTTTTCGAAACTTTCGAATTTTGACAGAATTTTCAATTTTTTTTATTTTTTCAGCATTTCAGAATTTTGCAAAATTTTGGATGCTTTTCAGAATTCCAATTTCTTCTCGAAATTTTGGGTTTTTTCAGAATTTTAAATTGCTTCAAACATTCGGAATTTTTTCAAAATTTCAAGTTTTTTTTTCAAAATTTTGGAATTCTTTCAGAATTTTGAAATTTTTCGAAATTTGGGATTCTTTTCAGAATTTCCAAATTTTTCGAAGTTTTGAGTTTTTCTCAGAATTTTAAATTTTTTTCAAAATTTTGGAATTTTTTGAAATGTGGAATTCTCTTCAGAATTTTGAAATTTTTCGAAATATTGGATTTTTTTCAGAATTATCAAATTCTTTCAAAATTTTGGAATTTTTGGAGTTTTTAAATTCTTTGAAATTCTTAGAGAACGCCCAAAATGAACGACTTTTCGCAATTTAAATTGGCTTAATTTTTTTCGTAAGCGCAATGGGGGTGAGAGATAATAACGGGAGACGCCGAAGTAGACGAGTTTTTCCCTCCCCTAAATTTCTTTTTTCTTCCAGGTTTGATGAAACACGCGGCGAGGACACCGACCAGAAGCGTATCCCGAGCATTCTACAGATGTTGGAATTTCCATGACAGCATTTTTAATCACGCAAGCATTTACGCCTGGGCTTTAATATAGAAGCTATGCGGTTATGCATAGTGATGAGTGCAGAGTCTGTGAGAAACAACAGAGGACAAGAGCTAGAGGGGGTCACGTAAATAGGCATGAAAATGCTTCAGCTAAAAACTCCATCTGTAGTCAAATTGCTTAATCACTTGCGATATTTGCCGCTTTTTCGTTAACGTTCACATGACAATTCCACAAATTTACATATTAAAAAATTTCATCAGCATCAGAGTAGTCGCTGCCATTTCCCACTTCATTCGAATGAAAATAATTTTAATTCGCCGACTTTCATTTGCAAATTGACAGTAGTCTCCTTGTTAATTTGAAAAAAAAAATATATAGAGCTTAATTTTGTCCTTTTATGCAAAGAAAAATCACCATCCGAATTATGATTATCACATTCTGATCAACTTTTTAGTTATTTGAAATTTTAGAAAATTTTTGGAACTTTTTCAATTTTTTAACTTTGGAAATTTTGTAATTTTTTCATTTTTCTATTTTACGTTTCCCGATGTATAATGAAGGACAATACGATTCATTACAAATATGAATCAATCATACTGACATTTCATTTATGACTTAAAACTTCCCAAAACTACGTTAAAAATTTTTAAAAATTGTTTTGTGATTGAAGCATGGAGGGCAATTATGGAACATGAATTTGTGAATAAATTCAATAGGAACTTGTTGGAATAAAAATGTGAAGTTAGAAAACCCATGGATTTCTCATTGGCGGCGAAGCCGAGTAATTTTTCATTTTTACCGCCATAAATTATGTGTTCCGGCTCTATCCCCAGCCTCAAAATTCATAATCTCTTCTGGTGATGTAAATGGATGTATTGACACTGACATTTTCAAGTAGGATGTTTTATCGCAAAATTTTTCAATATGAAATTGTACAAAGCACGCACAGTTATACCGGCCCAAGTAGTGTGTTTCAATACAGGATCGATACTTTGGCGGATCGATACTGAACTCTTCGATTCGATTCACCGCAGAGTATCGATACTCTTTGGTGTATCGGAAAACATTAAGCCCAAGCCAAAGAGAAGTTCTTGGGCAGAAGTTGAAAGTCATTTTCTCTCCAGATGGCGCATTTGGGACTTTGCAAGTTTGAATGTGAACACAAATTTCGCGCCACTTGCAAAAAGTGAATAACTATTAAATGTGTAGATGAATTTTACCCAAATTTCACACAAGCCTGAAAACCGCATTCATCTTCCAATCATGAGTTTTACTAACTCGATCATAACATGCGCTAAGAAATGCCGATCCATTCAAAATTTTCATGGTTTTGGGGCATCATACTTTTCTGGATAAATTTGAAACCACTGTATCGATTTAACCCAAAATCTAATCAGCTCTTAGGTACGTGAAAACGCATCGATTAAAAAAAATTAATCAAATCGCTTCATTGCTGTTGAAGAAATCGTTGGCCAAAAATTGATGGCACATACATCGTTACATACATACAGACATTTTCGTTACAATAGCTTTAAACAATTGGCAATTGCTGGAAACGTGGAGATATGATGAAATTTCCATTTTTGATTTTCAGGGTCATTGCAGTTCTCCTCGGTAAGTTAAAAAAATCCCCTGACGGATGCCTATAGTGTGTCCAAGACATTTCCAAGCAATTTCATTACATAAATGTTGACGAGAGACCGGACAAATGGTCTAAAATGACGTTCCCAACTTGAACAATCGCAAAAACCAAAGAATCTCTCTAAATAACACTCCCTAAGAAATCCTCAACCTCCCCCTTCCACCCCCCTCCCGCCCACCACAATGAATACAAACGATCTCCCGAAATTCACTCTTAAATTGATAATTAGTGCTCCAAGGTAATTATCCTTTTCCCGACCCATGGCACATCCGTCCGGTGGAATTGTGACTCCTTCCCGACTCATCCGGCCATTCTCGGACGCAGACAAGAGGCCACAGCGAGACGCCGGTATTATCCCTGGGAAAACCTCACCACCCCCCCCCCCCCCCCGCCCCCTCCCACCCTATTTTCACCAGTGAAATGTCCCCATCAGTGTCGCTCCGTTCGAAGTTATTTCGTGATTTAGAAGGAGAAGAATGTGCCCAGTGGCCGCTTGAGTCGTCACCCCTCGCCTTTTACCACACTTACCCCCTTATTCCGGGCGTTAAGGGGGAGGAACGGGGGGGGGAGTTGTTCTCTCAACAACCGTAGAAACTACGACCCCCACTGACAACATCTACCCCACATTGCATTGCATTTTGTCGGCCATTCTGCGCAAGGGCACGTCGAATATTTTCATACAAATGTTTCGCGGAAATGATAGGGGGGGGGGGGGGGAGCACTCGAACCCAACCACATAACCCGCAGGGCTCAGATGCTGGGATATTTTTTTTCGGTTTTTTTTTGTCAACGATAGTCCCCGGTGCTCATCACTCGGGGAAGGGTTGGATGCTGCTGTGGAAAACGGTAATTGTTTTTAATCACTTGGCGAGGGGGTGGGTCAGGGGGTGCGGCTGGGAGGGACGCGGTTTTTTTTTGGCTCGGTGGCTTCGCTTCATTTCCTTATGGGGCAAGGCGGAAGGTGGAGCGCTCACGGGAAAAAAAGGATGACACGGTCGCTGGCATTTTCGGCGTATTAAAAATAGAACGGTTTGTCAGTTTTTGCAAAATCTACTTCTTTGTGAGATATTGCGATTTATCCAAATGCATTTAAAAAAGAATTGGCGTTTTGATCATTTTGAATTTTGATAAGTTTTTAATATAAAATTTTGGTTTAAATATATAAAATATAGGTTTTTAAGATAAATCTTTGGAAGTTCTAGTAATGTGAAAAAAATTGGAATTTTGAAAAAGTTTTTGAATTTTGGATTTTTTTTTTAATTTTTGAGAACCTTCAAAATTCTTTAAATTTTGATTTTTTTTTTGAATTTTGGAAACAATTTTTCATCACACGAACTGTGATCTTAATATTCGAGTGATTGGACCCTATATTTTTCGTATTTTTTTTCATAAGGTATGAACCTTCATATTTTTAAGAATTATGTAATACCAGGGCGCCCATAAGGCTGCAATGGGTAGCGGGCGGGTGGGCGGTGGGGGGGGGGGGGGGGGGGGGGGTGGAGTGGGTGGGGAAGGTGGAATGGGTGGGGAGGGTGGAGTGGGTGGGTAGGGTGGAGTGGGTGGGTAGGGTGGAGTGGGTGGGTAGGGTGCAGTGCACGGAGAGGATGGAATGGGTGGTGTGCGCGGGGGGGGGGGGGTGGAGTGGGTGGGGAAGGTGGAATGGGTGGGGAGGGTGGAGTGGGTGGGTAGGGTGGAGTGGGTGGGTAGGGTGGAGTGGGTGGGTAGGGTGCAGTGCACGGAGAGGATGGAATGGGTGGTGTGCGCGGGGGGGGGGGGGGTGAGTAATGAAGATAGGAGATATTTACGCGAGTCGATATTTGTTTTCGTGTTTGCCCAGTGTTTTTATCGAGTGGTATTGTATATACTGGTGAAAATTGGAATTACAAGAGGTGCGTGACATGAAGAAAAAAAGTGGATAATTTGGGGGATGAGTTAGGGCACGAGTGGCGTTACGATAATACATTAACTGGGCAAACGTTATTTTGTATGTAATGTTAACATCATGCGGGCCGGCGTTCATTCAAATTGGTGTTTATTTATGGAGAACCTATAATGGACGATAATGAGATAGTTTTTACCTACTCATTTTATTTATTAGCTCGGCATAAAATTCAGGTTGAGATTAATGTCGTGTGGGAATAATTGTCGGAAATCGCGGGAAATAATACGGCAGTGGAAATAACAGACAAGTATTCCAACTGGTTCTACAGATGTTGGTAATTAGCACACTTGTCACTCTAGGAAAAAATTATATCTTACAATCATCAGAAACTTCAAGCATTCCACTCCAAATTTTCAGACTTTTCATAATCATAACAATTCCGTAATTTTTGAAAATTGTAAAAGTTGGAACGAGATCAAAAATTAATAAACGGGACGTACGTGTGACCCTCGACGGGTCGCATCATGAACTTCCTGATGTGTTCGTCTGTGTGTGTGTGTGTGCGTGTGTTGAAAATTTGGTATAACCTGAAGGCTATCGCCTTAATTATGTGTGTTACAAAAAAAATCGTGAAACAAAAAATGTGTGTTTCGACACGGGGGACAACTTTTATTAAGAACTTTTCCATCTAACTCTTACTCTTCGTGTAATAGGACGATATAAACAATTATGATTGTTAACCAGTTATATGTCCTGAGTTATGAAAGTTATGAAAAAGTCATAAAACATTATGCGTGTATGTTTATATGAGGAATAACATTCATTAGACACTTTTTCTCCAATCTGTAACGGTTCTCACGATAGGGCGTTTGAAATAATTAAGAATGTTAATAACAATTCGGAAAGTTAACAACTGCCAATTTTTGAAAATTTTGAAAACAAAACATTCTCAACATTAAAAAAAAATTCAAGGAATTTGAAAAGCTAAAAAATTTTCACAATTGGAAAAGGACAAAAAATCGGAATTCGGAAAATTCAAAAACCGTGGAATTTTTTTTCAAAAAATTAAAATTAAAAAAAAAGGAAATTACAAAAATTTCCTGAATTTCAAAAATCCCAGTAATTCCAAGCAAGCCACTTCATTCATTACCGTGGCATGAAATTCAAGTTAAGATCAATCTCGTGTTGAAATAATTGTTGGAAATCGGTGCCAAATAATATAGCAGTGGTAAAAATGACAAACAAGAGTCTTAACTGGTTTTACACACGCCGGCAATTATCGGAGTTGTCAGCCAGTGCTCGTTCCACTGCACACGCCATTTATGTGCATATAAACACGAACCAAAAACTCACAACGCGGTGCGGAGGGAGGGGGGGGGGAGAGGGGGCTTGCGAATGAAACGCAAAATACGATTGCTAATACGTAAAAATTGCACTCATTTCGTGCGTTAAAACCCAGTAAAAAATCGCGGTACCGCCCGACGTTTTATGTTTTTCAATTTTCGGATTTTACTGGGTATGCAACGAACGAATGTCGTAAAAATTGATTTCGGAGATAAAAAAAACTGAGATGAAATTTGCAGGTAAAAATGAGACATCGGAGGTGATTCATGCCCTCATATTTTTTTTATGCTATTGTGTGCATTGTACTAAAAGGTCGTAAGTCATTCCAGACGCGGGGTCGAACCCATAATTCAGAAAAAAAAATTAGAAAAGTGAAATCACTCCAGAGTGCTCCGAGATTATTGACAATGTATAGACTGCTGTATTATGTATAGGTCAACTGCGATGTTACGCAATGGCCCGAAATTAAAATTCCAGCAAAACTAAAAGCGTACATACGCCTCTATTTTTGACTACATACCCAACTAGTGATCGAGGGGGCCGACCAGTCATCCAAAATCACCGACTCCCAGTGAGTCAAACAAGCCGCACACACGCTATCCCGTCAAATCTATTGACTATTAATAAAAGAGCAGAGGAAATCGAGGGGGGCATTAGCACCAGGCAGGAAAGCAAAAAAAAAAATACAAAACTGCGTTACAAAATAAATGGCGGTTCACTGTCTAATGGAATACAATTTCTCTAACCATCAATAAGCATGGAAAAATCCACAGGACAGAGCGAGACACGTACAGAGCGTGACCACCTAATGCACACCCTAAAGAATATCTAATTATCTAACACGTGACTTGACACGTGTGGGAAGCGTCTCTCGCGTTATTTTCTGATTCATTTTCAGCCTGTGTGTTACGATGGGGGTGAGAAGCGCAATGAGAATTGAGTGCAGAGTTTCTCGAGTGGATAGGGCGGTGGGAAGGGGAGGGGGTGAGCATTCCGCCCTCCTGGTGTGATATTTTGTAAAGTTTACTCGCACCTACTCACCACCCATGTGAAACGTATGCTGTGATTAACTACTCATCAATGGGGGGCTGAGAATATTGCGCACCAACATTTTTACAATGTTCAATTAAGTCAAACAAGTACTCCGAGAAGAATCATTGTTGTAAGTACACGCAGAATGGTAATTTAGGGTTTTGAAATATTATGGTAATCATCCGTTATGGATTCAAATACGAGTAGTTACTATCACACCCATCTCCACCCACTCAGCCGCCCCCCCCATCTCCACCCACCCCCCCTCTATCCCAAGCCACCCACCCATCCCCACCCACCCACCCATCCCAATCCACCCACCCATCCCAACCCACCCACACATTCCAATCCACCCACCCATCCCAACCGACCCACCCATCCCAACCGACCCACCCATCCCAACCGACCAACCCATCCCAACCCACCCACACATTCCAATTCACCCACCCACCCATCACCGCCCACTCACCTATCCGCACCCACCGCCCCACCTATTCTCACCCGCCTATCCCCACGCGCTCAGCCACCCACCCACTCATCCCCATCCGACAACCTATCCCCACCCGCCTACTCATTCCCACCCACTCACGTTAATGGTTCGACCGACTGTAAGAACATTCTGTGTGTGTTATCAAAAGTGTTCATAAACTGAGAATTCTCGGTCGGACGGGAACATAACCGGACCCGGGAGGAGGGTTCCATCACAGGCGGTCGTCATTATAGCACGGCGAGTTTTTGCAGATTCAGAAATATGACGGCTAAAACAGCCAAAGTCGATCCCACTCACATGAATATTAAAATATCAAAATAAATTCGAATGGACTTTCTTTCGCGTACGGTGAGAATTTGTCGTGTACGAGTTGCAATTGACTCTGAATCGTCCTCTCATGGCATAGGTGGCTCATTACACCCTTGAAAGTGCAATTTTTGTCACATGGCTCGACTAAGTCTCAAGTATTTCCCAGGGATTTATTCGCCATTCACTACTGCCAATCAGGTGAAGTTAGATGTGACAACTATTACCCCATGGGGCTGACTACAGTGGACGTATGAGTGACGAGTGACTCTTAGAATTTAATATTTACTATTTTTAGTTGCATGAGGGCACTTGATAATTTTTCGGGGGATTGTAGCGCACGACCGACACTCGTGCCCTTGTCAATATGCTTCGATCTGGGGGGTGGTTGATGCTTGCTGAGAGCAGTCGGTTATTTTTGTTCCGCGTTGGGGTTGAGGCTTGTGTAGTTATGGGTGGGTAATACCATCGGCCATTCTGCCTCTTGTGCCTCCAAACGGCATTCAAAGTGGAGTTAATTGATCGGAAGTCTTGAGGCTGCACGTGCCATTTTTTGGCATTGTTCCATCACCGTTGGGGGGAGGGGGTGGGAGTGGGATGCTTTGACATTCGTGTCTGAGTATCAAGAATAAATAATCAAACCGGTGCAGTTTCACATAATTCCAAAAATTGTGATCACCATTCATCCCCAGATGGGAATTGACCATGCGATGAAGCTTGATCGAAGCTTGGACGAGGCTTGATTAAGCTTCGCCAATGCTGTGCTTTGAAGCCTCGGTCAATCTGTGCGGTACATGCGAATGTAACACCAATCCCAGCTTAGAGGATAAGCTTCGTCCTAGATTGGTTACGTAGATTAATACAAGCTTCGAACTTTATCTTCATTCAAGCTTCGGACTTTATCTTGGTACAAGCCTCGAAATTAATTTTCGCCCAAGTTCCAAAGTTTTTCGTGGTCGAAGCATCGAAATTAATCTTGGTCCAAGCTACAAAATTTATCTTGGTTCAAACTTTGAAGATAGGAACATTGAGGTTGGACCAAGCTTAGTTAAGCATTCGTTTCCAAGCTAGGGCTTAGGTGGTGCAGCAATCCTGGATTTATATATGAATCCAATATTAAGCAGAGTTTTGCTGAAGCCGGTAAATCGAAACTAGGAAAAATATGCTTCAATCCAGCTTAGTTCAACCTTAGTTCAGAAGCTTGGGTTTAGATAGTATGAACAATCCAGGATTCACACTTGTTAAAACTAAGATTCAAAGCTAATAAAGCTGAGCTCGGACCAAGCTTAGCACAACATGGTTTCGGAAGCTTGGGTTTGGATGATTCTAGTAAGCTTGGATGTATGTATGTATCCAATATTGGACGTAGATTGGATTCTGCCTGTGGACCAACGCTGGGGACGCTAAGATTGAGCCAAGCTTGGTACAAGCTGGACCAACAAAGCTTGGATATCTTGGATATAACTAAGCTTGGTTTGATCTAGGCTTATACATGGGATGAAGCTATCAAGTCCACGCTTCGGCATCGAAGGTCGGACCAAGATTGATCTCATCGTTCAAACTTGAAATTCCCCACCTGGGCCCTTACAAAATAAATCACATCTTCTTTCTTAGTCCGCAAAATATATCACACTATATTCTGCATATTTCGCCGAATAATTTACAGTTACAAATGGTCCCCTCAATTTTAAGTTCCATGCATCTCACTGTCCGGGGGTAAAATGTGTCCGGAATTACAGTTCCCTCCTAATGGAATCGGAAGATGGAATAAAAAACTAATAACCGCTTGGGATGGAATCAAGCGCTTGGGAAACGTTAAAAGTAATGCGCGCCTAACTCAACCCCACACCCTCCCCCCCTCCCCCGGCCAAGTGAGCGAAATTGTGTATAATAGCATGGAGCCCTCCGATAGCCCAGAAGTGTCCGTAGATTTGGGTAGAGTGAAGTAGATCCCTCTCAATTTTTTATTTTTTTCATAATTACCCGTTATTTATAAGCGATAGTCCAGTGGAAATATCCTGGATGTTACTCCACACGGGCTTTTTCCAAAAGCGTAATATGGTAATATGGGCAATGGGCCATATTGACATGAACGATGCGAGCCATTAGCGGAGAATGGTATGCCACTGGGGTCCGACGACTGTTTTTAATTTCCTCACAAAGTGAAATTTTCCCGGACCTCCGTTTCGGGGGGTTGCGAGCACGGGGGTTGGATATTGCCAGGAATCACTCATAATCACTTTTCTCTCTCTGTGAACGAAAGAGAATAAAAAAAAGCGAATTAATTTAGATTATAGTTTTGGCCAATTGCATCAGAAACTCGAAGATGAGGAACTGAAACAGGGTTCAGAGATAAAAATCACCCAATTTTACGTCTTGACGTTCCAGGTTCATACCCTTAAAGAGAGGATCAGATGGTATGAGCCATATAGAGATTTGCATCAGAATGATATGAATATTTCGAAATATCGTAATTTCCTGATATCGATATTTCGACGCATCGATATTTCGAGATATCGATACTTCCAGATATCGATAACTCAACATATCGATATTTCGAGGTATCCATACTTCGAGGTATCGATACTTCGAGGTATCGATATTTCGAGGTATCGATATTTCGAGGTATCGATATTTCGAACTATCGGTACTTCAAGGTATCGATATTTCGAGATATCGATACTTTCAACATATCGATATTTCCACATATCGATATTCGCAGATATCGATGTTTCGATATTTCGAGATATCGATATTTCTATTAATATAAACTAGTATCAACTGTGTATCACTTGAATGCCAGTTGATGGACAGTATCATCCTTAAAATTGCAAAGAGTGAAATTACACCAGGAATTTAATTTTTGCAATCCATATTACTCGGAATTTTATATCACCTATATATACCTTTCGTGGTTCGATGGTGAAAGTACAGACGAAAATTTTCCACCGAATCTTCAAGGCCCTGCAATTCCCTGAACGATTGTCTCTCTCCACATCGACGAACAAATCTCGATATTTTTCCGCGACTGACCCTAGCCCATGCGCTTTTTTCTCCATGTATTTCCACCGAGGGAGGCACATGGCAAGCATTAATCGCAGTTTATTTCTCTCCTTGTTTGAGTATAACGGATTGAACTATGAAATTTTTGGTGAATTTCACGAGTTAAATAAATTGGTTGATATCAATGTATGGGGCCGGGGATGTTTCTCTCATCCGACGTTTATTGCCCTGAAACTGATGTCACCGATCAATCAAAAAAAATATATTAGCCACGATATAAATCTCGGGAGATAACAATGCAGCCTGCCATCCACGTAGATATGAAATAATAACAAATATGTGCCATTTATATGTAGAAAAAAATGACTATATTCATTGGATACCAAGATAGCTTCATTCATTATCGAATATCGTATATATATAGTTTGCGATGGAGATAGTTTGAATGCTGGACAGTGCCACCAAGTATGTAACCAGACCTCGGGCCGGATGGCATCAGCACCGCCTGACTCTTGTGTGTCAAGTAACCATTAAGCTCCTTCACCCCTTAACCAAAAAAAGCCCCAACATTGATTCTGATCTCAGCATTACACCCATCAGTTGGAAATTAAATCGGCATTAGCATCGCCCTGTGTTGCGCTAATGTAACCTCTCCTCCTGTGGGGGCAATACGGTGTCGTCGTCGATGGCATCGTGTGGGACGCGCACAGGTGTCCAGCCGGTTTTACTATTGCAACACAAACCCGCCATTGGCACACACGAGAGGCGTAACGACAAACGATGTAATTTCTACTTGCAATTGCTTGAAACCTATCTGATCCATTCACGTCTAGTTAGTCATACTCGTCCCATTTAGTTATCCCTATCTGACTGATCACTCAGTATCAATTCAACAGGCAATTATGATACTGGTGTGCATGACTTCTGGTTGGTGATCAGAAAATCATTTCAACATGTTATTTGAAGACAGCGTCAATTCAATGAAATTTTTATTTTTTATTACAATTTGCGGTATGAAAGTGCTGCAGACATCAGAATAGCTGAGTTGTCTGAGTTGTTTTCGGACAGACATTTTAAATTCATGACTCGGAAATACTCCGTCGGTAAGTTACCTGACATGAGCCCGCCAGTAGCGTGCGCATGCGCACTAACGTCATATTTAGTACGGCCAGCAGTATAGTGTGGCGCTGGCGGTCACACATTGCGTAGTATCCACTGAAAATGCTGGGGGCATAGGGATCAACTATCCAGTTATATAGAGATCAGTGGTTTCAATAGATTACAACTTCATCCTGGGTTAGGGACGTGAAGCAAATCAGAAGGACATTGCAGAAATGAGCGGGAAATAGGAAATGAACAGCATCAGAGTCGAAAGTCGTAAGACGATTCCTTATTGGTCTGTCATAATTTATTTTTCAATCGTGATTCATTTATTGCTTGATCAGATTAGTCAGATGACATCGTGAAGTTGGTTGGCAATCGCGTTTGCGTCGATGAACATCGATATTTGGGATATCGATTCGGGTTTAGTTTTCAAAAGTATGACAATTGTTCAAGTTGCCATGATTTATGTAGTTATTGAAAATTATATACACAGAATATTTTTTGAGGCTCTGTTAATTTATTAAGTTTCGAGTGTTTTACATATTCTGTCCAGTGTTGAAGATTTTGTATGTCCGCGATAATTACGGAAAGAGCAAAAGATGGTTGCTCCAAATTGGAAAATTGAAAGCTTTCATTTTCTCGGAATCAATGATTAACAGTGTCTTCAGCTTCGGAAAAAATGGAGGAATATTTCTGAGTGAAAATAGTGAAATTTTAATGCGAATGAAAAAAAGATCTAATTCGAACACCCAATACCCAATTTGTTTATAAAGAAACGGAATGCGCAGGTGAAATACGGTGGTAATGAATAAAAATCAAAATTAATTTTCTCAGCGTCGTAAAACTCAAACGATAATAAATCAATTAAAAATGGAAAAGAAATTTCAATACTCATTTCAAGAAAAACAATCCCGGTAGAACTAATTTTTTTCTCCTGAAGCGTTATGATTATAATGCCACGCTGTTAATGCACTGTGCATTGCCTACGCATGTATATAGCTCGTGGGAGGTGGGATTACTATGATACTTTGATTGGCTTCACTGCACCCAATTATTCTCCACTGTCGAGTGGTATTATTCTCCCATACACTTTTTTTTTTCATTGTCCCTCGTCACCTCTCAACAAAGAAAATTAGCATTGTTGAACCCTAGTGTTGATTGCCTCATGATAATAATGGCTTTTAAAAATACTACAAATTAAAAAAAAATACTAATAATAATACACAAGTTCATAAAATTTTAAAAATTTAAAAGTCTAACAATGTTTGCTACTGTTAAAAACGTCAAAATTTTTCAAAAATCGTCAATACTTACAAAATTTTCATGAAATTTAAAAATGCCAAAGAATTGAAAAAAAAATTCAAAATGTCGGAAATTTAAAAAAAAATTGGAAAGTTGAAAAATTTTGCTAATTCCTGGGATGCAAAAAAAATTCTTAAGTTTTTCTTAATTTTATTAATTGTGAATTACCCCCCCCCCCGCCGCCCCTCTCCTCCGCGCACCCACCCATCCCTCCCCCGCCCACCCACCTATTCCCCCCACCCACCTATTCCCCCCACCCACCCATCCCCCAGCCACCCACCCATCCCCCACCCACCCATCCCCCACCTACCCACCAACCCATCCCCCACCCACCCACCCATCCCCCACCGACCCACCCCTCACACATTGCGTCGCAGAACAAAAATTAGCAGTATCAAACACTAGTGTTGATTACCCCGCCCGCCCCCCCCCCCCCAATAATCAAGAACTAGTTACTCATGTGAGGATCATCTCATTAAAAGTGTTATTATAAACTCGTTGATGGTATTGGGGCATTCGGGATTAAGGCAAGATGTATGCCAATGGCCGCCTGAGGAGTTGCGACGCTTTATTAATGTCAGTCTCATTACAAATAGAATAGGGCCGAGTTATTAAAGGACGGCGATTAATTATGTGCCCCTGGTCGACATTGTCCCCAGGGTCGCACTTCTCGTCTGGCTGAGAGGTCTGCCATCTCTTTCTTTCGCCATGTGCCCACCCCCTCGTTATGAATCCCCAAGTTTCGGTAGCAGCGCCTGTACTGGGCTTGCCACCCCCTACCCACCCCACTCATTGCATAAGACCCTGATTTTTCTGCTGACTAGATAATGATTTAACGGGAAGATTGAGTTAGCTGTCGGGCACTCGTTAAATGAGTAATGTCACGCGAAATTAATTACGAATTTAATGGGTGGTTGTGCAGACAATCATCAAAGTTTAGAAAGTCTCAAATTTTCCCGCCAAAATACATTTTAAATTTTTCGATTTTTTTTTTTAGTTTTTTTAACTTCAATTTTTTCAATTTTTAGGATTTTGAAAATTTTGGAAACTCGAAAATTTTTTGAAAACTAAAAAAATTTTGAGATAAGCTATATGACAACATGCATTATGCCTCCAACAAGGTTAGGATAATACGTCGAATCATTGAGCACAATACTTAGCAGATGTTTTCTTCCTTTTGACGACTGACTCAACATCTCGTAAAATATTATCCTTATTACTTAAGTGCAAATATATATATCGTACTGGAGAAAAGGTAACGGTGAGGATTTACCAAGAGCATCAGCGTCAGCAAGTAAACTAACGCGTTTCCATAAAAGGTCATAAAGTCTAAAAGGTCGGTTTACAACCTCGGGCTTTTAATGGGCCACCTCCTATGTGCATAATGCGCATAATACTGTGCAGAAAAGTACGAGCTTATTTATCACATGGAAAATGCTACCACAGACAGACCCCCACGTTTAAGAGGGGTTATGGTAGCACACTAGCCACATAATCACGGTCTCTCCATTTCCATATCGTAGGAGTTAAACATGAAAACTTTCACCTTGTCCGAGAGTTGCAGAAATGAGGGTGTGAGTATATGCGACACCTAACTTCTCGAAATGTGTCTGGATGTGCTAATTCAACAAATAATGCGGGGTCATTTTTGGAATTTGCCGCGAGACGAGACAGTCGAGAATTTCTAGTTCTCTCGTCTCGTCTCGTTAATTGGAAATTCGCTTGTTGTCCCGTCTCGAACTACGAGAGAGGTTTTTCTCTCGTCTTGTCGAGAGACGAGAGCCTCTCGTCTTGTCGAGAGACGAGAGCCTCTCGTCTTGTCGAGAGAGGTTTTTCTCTCGTCTTGTCGAGAGACGAAAGCCTCTCGTATTGTCGATAGAAGTTTTTCTCTCATCTTGTCGAGAGACGAAAGTCTCTCGTCTTGTCGAGAGACGAAAGTGTCTCGTCTTGTCGAGAGACGAAAATTTCTCGTCTTGTCGAGAGACGAAAGGCTCTCGTCTTGTCTCGACTTTTCTCGTCTCGTCTCGCCTTGTTTGATCATTTTAAAAAGCGCGGTCTCTTGCTTGGTCTTCTCACTTCTCTCGTGTCACAGTTCCCATATCGTATCGAAAATATATAAGAAAAACACGAAGCAAATGAACACAAACCTTCGTATAAATTACAAAATCAAGTTTGCAAAAAACTTCGAATCTGTAGAAATTCCACAATTTTTGAGGAATTTCGAAATTTCAAAAAGTGGAAACTTTTCGAAAACTCAAAAATTGAAATTTTTCGGACATTTCACAAAATTTTGAAATTTGGATAGCCTCTTAAAATTTTGCAATTATGAGGTCGTCAAAAATATCCCAACATGCAGGAATCATAAAAGCCAGTTTTGCCCCACTATCTTTACGCCTCGTGCAATCTATATACCTCGTTTACTCCGTATCTTTTCATCAGTGCATTATGAACGCGTTGAATGGGATATGCCACCTGTGCCCAACTCCATCAAGTTAAATAAACGTCTATCGCTGGTAGCACTCGTGGGTTTTTGTTTCTAGTTTATGAGAAAACTTCCTGTTTTGTAGTGCCTCCTACATCGATTTTTTTCGATTCGTAACTGGTGTTCTAAGTATACCGAAATGCTTCTCGTCCAATTCTGAGCAAATGACTGTGTGTGTGTATGTTTGTATGTGTGAAATCGAAATTTTTGGGAAACGATTTCTCACGACGAAGCGTCTTCATGGAACTTAGATCGCGTTAGTTCTTGGTTTAAACTAACCGCCCTGATTTTCTGGATTTCCGGTTTACGGTTTCCGGTTTCTGCAATCTTCTATAATTGCCAATAAATGTTTTTTGATTTAAAAAAAAAAAAAAAAAAGAAAAAAAAATCTGAAAGTGCGAAATGTCAAAAAGATCTGTTCACACAATTCATTGAAAATCCAACACGACCTCCTGCAAATTGTCAAATTTTCGAACACCGCAAAGACAGCAACTTGCCGACCATAAGCGGTCTCCCTGTCCACCTCATTTGCCCGTTATCTTTTGATCAGTGCATTATGTACAACTTGAATGTGCTACACCACCTGTGCGCGCCACCACGCGCTAAAATAAACGTCCATCGACGTTAGTCTACGTGGGTTGATTTTTTTATGGTTTATGTGGCACAAGGTAGTGGCCCTAAGTCGCCAATTATTTTCTATATCACTTCAGCATCGTGTCATTCCAAAGATCTCGTGGTATTATAAAAATTAATAATTTAAATGACCTCACGGCCCTTGAGGTTTTTCACAATTTTTATGATTGTTATTACAGTTTAGTGACACTGGAGACAACCCCATGGATTATGGGGAAGGGGAGGTAAGGAGAGGAAAAAAAAAATATTAAAACGACATAGAGCCCGGAGATAATGACAGTGTACACGCCTACAGTGTTATCTCATGCATTTATCTCTCCCCAGATTGCTACAGTTGGGTTTTGCTTTATTTCCACTTTCGGTAAGGCCCTAAAACATGGTCGTACCCATATAGCTGTATTTCAGGCGCAACGCTATACATATATACACATATATATGTACGGGGGAAAAATTACTCTGTTTGAAATTATGCAACTTGGGGATTTTTTTTTACGATTATGGACGAGTCGGAGGCATCTCCATTACAATAATAAGCGAGGCGACGCGCCAATCGTTATACACATTTCTAATTTTTTTTACTTTTTCAGGTTTAATAGTTCCGGGCCACCCATTTGGTATTAAATTTCACGGGAATTCTGTCATTTATGGGATTTCCGGAGTTGGTTAATGGCTGGTAAAATGTTTACACTAACAAAATTAGTTTAATTTTTGGTTGGGAATATACAATAGGAAAAGAAGAAAGCGCATACACAACAATGAACATCGCCAGAGTCAAAAGTCGTAAGACGACTCCTTATTGGTCTGCCATAATTTATTTTTCAATGGTAATTCATTTATTGCTTCATCAGATTAGTCACATGACATCGTGAAGTTGGTTGGTAATCGCGTTTGCGTCGATAAACATCGATATTTGGGATATCGATTCGGGTTTAGTTTTCAAAAGCAGGAATTGTTCAAGTTGTCATAACTTATGTAGTTATTGAAAATTATATACACAAAATATTTTTTGAGGATCTGTTAATTTATTAAGTTTCGAATGTTTTACATATTCTGTCCAGTGTTGAAAATTTTATATGCACGCGATAATTACAGAAAGAGCAAAACATGGTTGCTCCAAATTGGAACTGTCATTTTTTCGGAATCAATGATTAACAGTATTTTCAAATTTCCAAAAGATATTGTTACTTCAAATTTCAAATTGTAATTCAGCGCGCGAGGCGCGCTTTAGGGCTTGCCGATAACAATAATATAGAATTGATTTATATAATACAATCAAAACAAAAGTGTGTTGAGTTCGACTGAAACCGTAGATGTCAAGGTTGTTTGTGTTGACTTCGTGTGTTGAGTTTGTTTGTGTTGACTTCGTGTGTTGAGTTTGTTTATGTTGACTCCGTGGGTTGAGTTTGTCTGTGTTATTTAGACGGATGACCTTGGCGATATAATGGGCACATACCAAAAACGGAGAAACCAAATAATTTCAGATGGCACGGGTTACTAATTCGTTATGAAATTGAATAATAATTATGTCAACAAAATCTAAACTCTGTCCTAACGTGATTAAAATTTGAAGAGCATGTAAAATGTTTGCATTCATATCAAAGAAATACTTCAGCGTCAGCGGCATTAAATTATTAATTGAATTAAATGTGTAATAAATCACAAATTGTTTCATGTATACCGAGTATGAAATTTACTGTCAAGGAATGTTTGTGTTTAATCCGCAAAGGCATCATCGGAATGTCTCATATCTCCATAATGAACAAGCCTTATTTATTCCTAACGAAACATTCTGGTGTAATCGAATTGAGGTAAATTAAACATTGACATCTGGCTTGGGTTTTATTTGCGGCTTCTGTGAGAGGGCATTCCGCATGACGAAATCACTAGCAACTTAGTGTGACCCATTCGCACAGAGTACTTCTTATTGACTATATACCTAAAAAATTGTGTTGGTTCTTAAAATGAAAAGAAACATTTGAGTGTTAGAATATATTCAGGAGAATTCCTGATTTCCACCAACCGAAATTTAATTACCGAGAATACCCAGGTGGGGAATTCGAAGCTCGAACGATGAGATCAATCTTGGCCCGACCTTCGATGCCGAAGCTTGGACTTGGTGGCTTCGACATAGCTTCATCCCATGTATACGCCTATATCACACTAAGCTTAGTTATATCAAAGATATCCAAGCTTTGTTGGCCCAGCTTGTGCCAAGCTTGGCTCAATCTTAGCGTCCCTAGCGTTGGTCCACAGGCAGAATCCAATCTGCGTCCAATATTGGATACCTATATACAGCCAAGCTTACTAGAATCATCCAACCCCAAGCTTCAGAGACCATGGTCTGCTAAGCTTGGTCCGAGCTCGGCTTTGTTAGTTTTGAATCTTAGCTGTAACTAGCATGAATCCAGGATTGCTCATACCATCTAAATCCAAGCTTCTGAACTAAGGTTGAACTAAGCTGGATTGAAGCATATTTTTCCTAGTTTCGATTCACCGGCTTCAGCGAAACTCTGCTTAATATTGGATTCATACATAAATCCAGGATTGTTGCACCACCTAAACCCAACCTTGGAAACGAATGTTCAACTAAGCTTGGTCCAACCTCAATGTTCCTATCTTCGAAGTTTGAACCAAGATAAATTTTGTAGCTTGGACCAAGCTTAATTTCCATGCTTCGACCACGAGAAACTTTGGAACTTGGACGGAATTGAATTTCGAGGCTTGTCCCAAGATAAAGTCCGAAGCTTGAATGAAGATAAAGTTCGAAGCTTGTATTAACCTACGTAACCAAGCTGGGACGAAGTTTATGCTCTAATCTGGGATTGGTGTTAGATTCGCATGTTCTGCACAGATTGACTGAGGCTGCCAAACACAGCTTTGGCGAAGCTTAGTCAAGCGTCGTCCAAGCGTTGATCAAGCTTCATCACATGGTCAATTCCCATCTGGGTAGTGAATGTCATTTAATAACAAGATTTAGTCTTATTTAGAAGCTCTTTTTTGCTTATCCACAAAAATTGAAAAGTTGAATGGATACAGCCAACTAATTGAGCTCAATGGGAGGCGCAATATATCGAGATTTCCATTTTAATTTAATTTACCAGACAATAAAATCTTATTCCATTCAATTGGAGCTACTAAACGCCACCTAAACCTTCTGGAGAACATATCTGGGGGACAATATCGTTGCTCGCAAATCACAGCTTAGCACCGGGACCACGGCTTCAAGCCCCGCAAACACTTTTACTGTTATGGTGGAATATTTTATGGGGATATTGTAAAATTAAAAAGCGTCAAGCCGCACCCCAACGCTTGCGAGGCCCAAGTGTTCGAGGCTTCGGGTGATAATAAGGGGTGGAATAGACGCATCAGTGAGACTAGTATCGAGAATGATCCAGGGACATCCTTCCTCCCCCATCCGTGGACCGAGATTGCTTGTACAGATTTTTTTCACCACACACGTGTGTTCCTCCAATATTGCACCATATGCCCCCCCCCCCCCGCCTCGGCGCGCTTCAGGGCGTTCTGGAAGGATACATGCTTTAAAGCCCTTTTTTTTGGCACGAGGGGCACAAACCACTATTTGACTTTCATTACGTCATATGCAGCGAATTTATCGCAGATTCTGCAGATAACGGGGTGCAGAAATCAGTATAGATTTTTGTAATTTTTGAAATTCAGAATGGTTTTTTTTTTAATTTTAGAAATTTATGATATTGTATGAATTTTGGAAATGTTGGGGACTGTGAACTGTGGAAGTTTCCAAAACTTTGGAGTCTTTTGGAAATTTTTTAAATTTTTGCAAATTTTCGAAAATTTTCGATATTTTTGGAATGTTTGAATTTTTTAAAATTTTTGAAAATTTGAAAAAGCTTCGAGCATTTGTGAATATTATTAAAACTTTCAAAATTTCTGAAATTTTTGAAAATTTTGAAATTTTTGAACTTTTTGAAATTCGTGAAATTTTTGAAATTTTTGAAGTTTTTGAAAGTTTTAAAACTTTTGAAATTTTTGAAATTTTTGGAGTTTTTGAAATTTTTGAAATTTTTGAAGTTTCTGAAATTTTTGAAATTTTTGAAATTCCCAAACTTTTTGACAATTCATTTATACTAGTTATTAAGTTATATTCTTGCAAGGAATCAAAGTGAAACATTTTTACATAGGCCGAGATTGCTTGTAGAGATTTTTTTACACAACACACGTGTGTTTTCACGACATTCTTTCAATATGCACCATATGCCCCTCTCCAGTCCCTTCTAAAAGGATAGACATTTTAAAGCGTCCTTTTTTTTGTCACGAGGGGCTAAAAACCGCTATTTGACTTTCATTACATCTTATATGAAGGGACCACAGCCAATTTATCGTCCCAGATTTCGCAGATAAAAAGGGAATTACGGAGTGGGTCCAATCAGCTGGTTAAATCTGGGGATAGAATTTGTTTAGTTCGAAATTTCTGATTTGAACAAAAAGAAACTTGAAAATTTGAGAGATACGAAAAGAGTTCAAATTTTTCACATTCTGCAGATTGTCAAATTTCGCCAATTTTTGAAATTTCCAGAAATCCAGAACTGAATATTTAAAACTTTTAATACAGGTTTGAATATGGACCACGTTTATGAATTATAACACAAAATTTCATAAATTTTCACCAATTTCCAAAAATTTAAAAAAATTTTCAAAAAGTTAAAAAAAATTTCAAAAATTTTGAAAAATTCTCAAAATTTTCCAAAAATTTTCAAAAATTTTCAAAAATTACAAACTCTTCAAAAATGACAAAAATTACGAAAATCGATAAATTACTAAAATTCCAAAAATTACAACAATTACAAAAATTACAAAAGACCAAAATTTCCAAAATTCTGTAAATTGTCAAAAACGTTTCGAAATTTTCAAAAAAAAATTCGGAAAGATTTCAAAAAATTTTGGAAAAATTTTGAAAGAATTTTGAAAGAATTTTGAAAGAATTTTGAAAGAATTTTGAAAGAATTTACAAAAAAATTTCAAAGTTTTCAAAATCTTCAAAAACTTCAAAAATTACCAAAACCTTCAAAAATTCCAAAAATTACCAAAATTTTCAGAAATTTCACAATATTGATACTTCCAAAATTTCGGAGCTACCACAAATATCTGTGTCTTACATAACACTATGAAAGTAAATACATATATCGCTTCCGATATTTGTTTAATACAACCCAAATCACATGGAATGGATATCACAGCGGATGGATCCAATCAACTGGTTGAATCGGACGAATTTTCCAATTCAAAGTTTCGGTAAAAAAAAACACGCCCCTCCCGCCTCTCCCCCCCCCCCCGTAGCATTCGTATACAAACAGCGGCCAATCTAGTGCTCGTAAATCAGTTGTGAAAGGAAAATTTTCGCCCGATGACCGTGATAAAGCCGAGATTGCACGTGCACGCTCGTTCCAATTATCCTGACTGCATAATTGCGAGAGTGATTGTGATAGTTGGTAGATACATGGGTATTTTGTATTGACACGAATAGCGCAGTGGGATGAATTTAAAATATTATGAGTTTTAATTCATTCAAGAGGGGATGAATGAATTACTCACGATTCTCGTGTAATTTGTGTAGTAAAAAGTTGGCGTAATTTGCGCTGCAGTTGAATAATCTGAGAGATTTCAATGAGAGCACTGGTTGATAAAACATTTTAAAAAACTAGTGGGATGGAAGTGCGATTGCCCCGGTTGGAAGCACAAATAAAACTTCTCGATGTGAACTTTCTGTTTCCCATTCCTACATTTTCCGACACGTCAATTAAATGTTCAAAGACTGGTTTCAGAGAAAAAAATAGGAATCATGAAATTTTGAATACTGGAATACAACAGGTGTCGCTACCTGCGACTATGTCACGTGACGCACTGACCAATCACACTGCGCATCGCGCATTCAGACTCTCCTGTGCAAATGCGGGCAAACACGCATGCGCCGGCGGTAGTCGGACAACTTCGGATCTAGACCGAATATAAAAGTTTGAATAGTCATTAAAATTTCGCGCCACTCAAAATCAACCAATGACTAATAATTCACTACATGAAAGTGAGTCAAATTTCAATCGAAGCTAAGGTACGCCGAGAGACTCCAATTGCGACATTGATTAGCTTGATCACAACTTTCCTCCGTAAATAATGATTGATTAAAACTTTTGGCGATTTTCATGCTTCATGTTTAAAAAAAAAACCGGAAACTAGTGCATGAATTTCTTTCAAAATCTAATCAGGTCTCAGTTGCGTGAAGACGCATCGATTAAAAAAAAAATGATCGAATCCGGTGATTCGTTTGGAAGAAATCGTTGTCCAAAAATTGTGGGCACATACGTACGCGTAAACGTACATACACACATACATACAGACATTATGTTAAAAATGCGCTAGAACGATTAGAGAGACTTTGAAGTGTGGATATATGATGACATTTCCACTTTTGATTTTCGGGGCCATTACAATAACTTCCCTATATCGGGAAGTTAATAAAATAAGAAAAAAAAGCCCAGCATCTTCTTTCCCGTGGACCACCAGAATGTGAATACCACCATTGAAAATCTGGAAAAATATTTACGTACAAACATGACATGAGCCACTTTACCACTTCGAACAACAGAAGCCCATGAACAAAGGCAGGCAAGAGAGCTGGCGAGAAGGGGGGAGGGGGAGGGGGCCGAGGGTCGCATATCCTCTCGTTGTCATGCGAGAATACGTCTTTGAAGGGTCGTCCAACCTTCAGCAACACGTTATATACATCACAGTTCCGACACCTAAATTTCTCTCTTAAAGCCCAAACTGACAAGGGAGCAATTTGCCAGTTGTTTAAGTGCCAAGTGTTAAGTGCTTCGTCGTTTATGTTTCGCCATTATTGTTTTATGTTTTCAACGCCCTCCCGCGGATTTTGCAGGACGTACGTAACCCTCCCTCACGGCTCGCCTCATCAGGGACATTTCCAAATGTGTGTATAATAAAGATGAGATTCGAGGATGTGTATGGGGGGCGGGCTTAATGCGGTGTCTAACTGCTTAAGACACTGACACATAAGACCGATTAAAATCAATTCACGTTTATGACTGAGCGCATAAAGGTGGTGCCTGGAGCGGATAGATAAGAATAATTTTGGGACTGTTTTGCCGAAAATTTTTTGGCAGAGCCTAGAAAATACTTCCACCATTTTTTGGACATTGAGAAAAATTCCCTTTATATATTATAGAAAGTTTAATCTATGCCGAAAAAGCCGGCGTGGTTGAGGACACGCGTTTTCCGACGACGCTTGCGCGCATGCGCAACGCCCCCCTCTCAGGCAAGCGCGTTTTCAAATCCAACTTCATGCATCTCATTCCCATCGCTCACACATCCGAATATTTATGCAATAAAGATGAGATGTGACGAGGAGTACTCCGGTCTTTACTGCTCTGCGTCTAGCTGCTTAAGACACTGGCACATAAGACCGATTGGAATTAATTCACGTTTATGACTTACGCATAAAGACTGCGGCTGGCGCTGGGAGATAGGCAAGGATATGCCGCTCATTCGCAACCTTAATGCTCTCAGCAAGGCTACTTGTACTTGAACAAAGCACCCACTTTCTGGTCCTTTTTTGGGTTTCGCGAATGCTTGCGCATGAAAATTCATTTGAATAACTCTGTATGCGCAAGCCGGGAATATAATTTCACGGTAATGTTTGTTCCCTCTCTTGATGTGTGCCAAAGGTGGTACTAATGAAATTCAGAATTAAATAAAAACGATACGTGACAAAGGCAATGAGATACACAGGGGGGGGGGGGGGGGGGGGGGGGGGGGGGGGGGGGGGGGGGGGGGCGGCTTGAGATCGTGGAATTTTCACGGCATTCTCCCTCATCCTTCACATGAGAATAGTCGCATTTCACTGGTAACATTCTGGTATGGCAGTAAACCAAGGTTTAATCATCTGTCGGATTAGCACGTGAATTTCATTTAGCTTTTACGACTTTTCAACATCCCAACCGACCCCCACCCGCCCACCCCACCCCGTTCTTTCAAAGCTCGAGCTCATAAAACATATCTGTTTTAACCCTCATGAGAGGAGCTTTTCCTAGCGGCTTCAGCTTTCTTTCAGCTATACAATCAGAATTCTGCGCTATTGGTTGGCGGCGGGGGGGGGGGGGTGGAAAAAAGACCAATGGGGAGATTAATTAAGGCGATGTGGATTTAAAGATTACGGAATATTATTCAACTCTGCGATCTGGACAGGTGTTAGTTTAATAGTAGGGGAAATAATATTGGAGCTCGGTGATGTTTTTTGAGGGGGGGGGGGGGGTGAAATCAAAGCTTTAGAATTATTAGGATTTTTCGAATTTTATGGACTTTTGTAATTTTTGAGATTGCTGTTTTTTTGGGACTTGCGAGTTGGTATTATAAAAATGTTGAAATGTTTTCCAAAATTTTCCAGAATTTTCCAAAACTTTTCAAAGATTTTCCAAATTTTTCCCAATTTTCAAGTTTTCAAAATTTTCAATTTTTCAAAATTTCCAATTTCTCAAAATTTTCCAATTTTATTGGCTATTTTCTGAATTTTGTTGAAAGTGTTTCGAATTTTTCAATTTCTTCGATTCCTTTCAAATGATTCAAATTTTTCGAATATATCTAATTTTTTTGACTTTCCAACTTTTCTACAATTTTTTTCCATTTTTGAACGCAATACCTTGCCTTAAATACATGTGTCTGTGAATCCTGAATTTATGAGATAATTAACCCTGTTACTTAACCCTTTTTGTCTATCACACTGGTGACTCAATTTGATCCGTCTAATGAACAAAAAAGCGATATAAATAATGGAGCCGCGGAGTAACCCTTCCGGAAAAAGCGTTTTCGGGTCATTACGCACCGATAATAACTCTCATAAGCCAAAATCTCGAAACTCGAAAACTATTAGCATATTAATGGCCGACAGTTGAGTTAACCCTTTCATCGGCGACTCAGACAGATTTGCATCTCTGCGTATTGGATGCTGTGTCATGGACTGATGAGTATAAGAGAGTGGAAGTGAGGTCGCCGGTGAGAGGAGGGGGCGGGGCGGGCGGGGATTTTGTCGAGTGTGGAAAAGGAATGGGAAAGAAGCTTGCGGGACGGTGGCAGTGCGTTAAAAGCTCTTGGGAAGGGCAAGACCCCTCTGCGATTTCGCGAGAGCAAAATTAACATGACAAACTACCCCCAGCAATAAGGGTCCACGCAGATATATCGCTGTGAATATGCGGGTGTATACCAGAAACAATAGATGATGGAGGAGTTAAGCGTGCGTGAGCTGAAGCCACAAATGTACCATCACAGCATATATGTTTATTCCCACCCTTGAAATGAGAGACGCGAAATTATTGGGGGGCGGATATAAAAGTGGCGGGTAGGGGCACTGAGCACTGTAGGTGGCTTGGTCGAACTTCTAATTGTTCATCTTTCTTCACTTTTTTTTTAATTGTACATTTTCAAGATTTTTGAAATTTTTGAAAGTCTTGAAATTTTTGAAATTTTTGAAATTCTTGAAATTTTTGAAATTTTTGAAATTTTTGAAATTTTTGAAGGTTTTGAAATTTTTGAAATTTTTGAAATTTTTGAACTTTTTGAAATTTTTGAAATTTTTGAAATTTTTGAAATTTTTGAAATTTTTGAAATTTTTGAAATTTTTGAAATTTTTGAAATTTTTGAAATTTTTGAAATTTTTGAAATTTTTGAAATTTTTGAAATTTTTGAAATTTTTGAAATTTTTGAAATTTTTGAAATTTTTGAAATTTTTGAAATTTTTGAAATTTTCGAAAGTCTTCGAACTTTAGAAATCGTTGACAATTTTTCTAGATTTAGAACTATTTAGTAAGAACTCAGTCTAATTGTGCCTGTGTTAAAAATTGCCTTCTACGGCGAGCGATAAAAGTGATAAAAAAGACGGGATAATCATTAAATTTTTTATTGACTTTAAATCACCAATCGCCCTGGATTTTGATCGAGGGAGGGTTGTTTCGTTGTTACCAAAAATTAGCATTGCAATTTGACCTGGCGAGAGCACCTACTGTGCGCTCGTAAACTTTGATAATTAACGTCTTCACCCCATCGTGTCATTTGCAGAGCAAGCGCTCGGGCACTAACACATCAAACATTGTTTCAACCGTAAAAGACAGTCGATAATCTCGTTAGATCCACATGATCGCTTGATATGGATTAGACAAAATGGATTCGTTAATCTTTATGCCCTTCAACATCGTCCACTTTGCTCATGCGATATCCTTCCCGAGACTTTTATGGTGGCCCTTAAGTCCGCTGTATGGCTTTTTCGTCTCCGCTATTTGTTGATTGATGCCAATTTATTTCTTCGCACCCTTCAATTGCGTTCCCCTCCAACTCTGTTATTTTTCAAAATTTTGAAAATTAATTTTGCAAAATTTTCCAATTCCCAAAAATTTGCCAATTTTTTTTTTTTTCATTTTTGACAATTTTCCAAATAATATCGATTTTGGGAATTTTCATGGTTTTTGAAATTTTTCATTCATTCGAAATTTTCATAATTTTTTCAGGAATATAGGCATGCAGGTAAAAGCCACCCCCCCCCCCCCCCCCCACCTGACAGCCGCCCCTCTCGTGATACGAATTAACCAGAAAGGATTCGTTAATTTTTATACCCTCCACCATCGCCCACTTTTCTCGGATTCCCTCCCCCCCCCCTCCCGCCCATCCACCTTCCCCCCCCCCCCCCCCCCTTTTACGTCAGCCCTTAAAAGGGAATATGGCTTTTTCGTCTTTACAATTTGTCGTTTCGTGCGCACTTGTGCATCCACAGGCTCTTCCACGATCACTCAATCCCGCCATATTTTCCCTCCTTTTTATCTGGTTGTTAAAAGTATCACCGTGGCAACAAAAGATGTGAAAAAGGAAGGTGAAATAACTCCTTTTGATATTTGTGGTAATGAGCAAGTTCAGAGATCCTTTTGAGGGGTTTTCTGGAGTTCGTGTCGCCATGGATTTGATAATTATGCGGATTATTTCCTTTTTTTTTCCTTTTCTTTTTGGCCCAGGTGGGGAAAATAATGCGCGTCCTTATCGCCAGACCGCGAGGGAAAATCGTGAAAACCTCTCGTTGAATTCAGGTAAGACCCCACTCTCCTTTTATTCCATCTCGTAAACTTGAAATAAAAAAAAAAACGACAAAATAGTCGCTCCATAATTTTGCTATACCACGGAGATTTTAATCCCAAGCCACAACTCGGTAAGTTAAGTCCAGAATATCGATCGTGCGAACGCACTTGACATTGCATCGTTGTGTTTTAATTGAGGGCGCCAGTGTAAAGATGGAGGGACTTAATTAATTTAAAATCGAGTTAATTAGCAAGTTTTAATTGACCCTCGTGGAGACCTGTCGTCACGCTTTCGACTGGGGTGGGGGGCGGGGGGTGATGCGATACAATCGCCACACGGAATGGCAGATCTTGATATTGCTGAACACAAACCAATGAAAAAGTACCGCAGGATTATCCTCACTTTTTTTTAAGGAAAAGCACGCACCGTTTTTAAGGAGGGGGGCACCGCGACTAGCGGAGGGGGCGTTACGAAAATTCCGACATGCTACATGGCACTGTAGCAGAGTGGGGAGAAGAACGTGAACCGAGGGTCTCGCTACTGTCAACTATGGGGCCAACCAGTGCAGAACGTTGCAAAGAATATCGTAATCGTCTACGTGAAAAGAATGCTTTAAAACCAGAGAAACCAAAAACAGTAGCGCAAAGTGCGGCCCCAACGTATGAGGGATCATCGGGCCCAGGGCAAAAGCAATCAATATCAACGTTGAGCATCACAACCTCTCACATGTGAATCAACCGAGCAATGATCAGAATATTGAAACTGTACCAGAGCATGTAATTTCAAATTTTGTCGGGACAGTTACAAGAGTAAGTGGAATAAACCTTAAAATTTAATGGGCCTGAAAATCTCCATTTACTGAACGCTCAAGTGCCCCATTCACGTATTACGAAAATTCTCAATATTTCGACATTTCCACTACAACTGTCTCACTTTTCTAATCCCAGATAATTGGCAATCATCAACTACTCGACATTTGGTACAGGCCTGTATCTCATTAAAGTGCCTATTTGCGGATAAATTTGAACGAGAGGAATAATTGGTTGTTATCAGGTACTTGCACTATTCCGCGAGGAAATCTGAGAAATCAACTTGGGTTGACTTATGCCGACGAGGGTGCACCATAATCGTTTCAACTGGACGGTAAATTTTTGTCAGACTTTTGTCTTGATATTTACGATCAGGTTTCCTTATCTCAATCCCACCCCCCCCCCCCCCCCCCCCCCCCCCCACCCACTCACCCCCCCGCGGTAATATCTGCAGGGGTGCAGAGATATGTTTGATAGGTTATTAAATTAAACGATATATCTTATTACGTTATACCTTTCGCTCCGTATCTGTTACAATTGTCTTTCTCCCTTCAATAGGTATTATTATGGATTATAGTGTCTCACTTCCATGTCTCCTGGGATAGGCGCATTCAAACATTGGGGGTCGTGCCATGGCAACCCCTGTATAGTAATTATGCTTTTTTTTTTATGTCTGAACCATTTCATTTTTGGGTCTGACGACGTAACGAGGCATCGATACGTAAGAGGGATGTAGAAGTGTAGATGTGAAATATGAGGGGTTGTTTGTGCTTCAATTTAAAGATATCTTAGCTAATCGGAATTATCCCGACTCCCTAAGAGTGTTTTAAAGGTCACACTCTTTTAGTATAATTGAAAGATGGGAAAGGGAATTGAGTGATTTTTGTTTTGTGGGGATTCCTAACACTGGAACTGTTCCATACGAATGTATCGTTCATGGAACCGTTCCACACGGATGCACAATTCATGGAACCATGGTATAAGGACACCCAATACATGGAACCGTCCCATTAGGACGCAGTTCTCGGAACCGTTCCATTGGGAGGCAATTCCTAGAACCCTTCCATTCGAAGGCAGTTTTCGGAACCGTTCCATTGGCAGGCAATTCCCGGAACCGTTCCACAGAGAGGCAGTTGCCGGAACCGTTCCATTAGAAGACAGTTCTCGGAACCGTTCCATAGGGAGGCAGTTCCCGGAACCGTTCCATTGGGAGGTAGTTCTCGGAACCGTTCCATTGAGAGGCAGTTCCCGCAACCGCTCCATTGCCAGGCAGTTCTCGGAACCCTTCCATTGGGAGGCGGTTCTCGGAACCGTTCCCTACAGAGATACAGTTCCGAAATCTGGTCCAAGTGGAGGTCCAGTTTTAAAAACTGTGAAGGTGGACCTGTCATTGCAGAAACAATTCCTAGTTTCAGGCACAATTTCCGAACTGAGATTGGAACTTGAATAGTTCTCGGAACTGGAGCTTCACCGAGAATAGTTCCCATAACAGAACTCTCCCTGGAACAGTATTCCTAACTGCGCTTCGCCTGGAACAGTTTCCTAACTGCACTCCCACTTGCAGCAGTTCTCTTACCTAACAGTTCCTTCATTTGTTCCACTAGGAACTGATCCCAGAACTGGCGTACATATTTCAGCCAGGTATTGTGCTTTCATAACAGTTGTCTGCTCTTTAAGAAAAAAAAACAAAATATATATATATATATATATATACGAAGAAAAGGAAATCACGCGACTTCCATCTTATTCGACGAATTGTGTACGCAATTTAATTCCATGAATGGCTTTCTGTTAATGAAAAACATGTAAATAATAATCTCGCTGTTATTCACCGAGGATAATAATTTATAAATATTCATTGCTTGTGATACCGTAATACTCGGCCGAATCCCCTAGACACTTTGCTTCATACAAATGCAAAAACTGGGGGATTTTTCATTCTAAATGGTCCTCGGGTGGTATTAGATTTCCACCGTCGAGACGTCGAGACCCCATTGAAATCCAAAAAGGTCCGCTTGGTGGTTACGGCAATTGCCAAACAAAAAGAAAAATTTACAATGCCAGAATACTCGGTTGCTATTTCTCAGTTGGCGCGGGTGAGTTATAACACTACTTGCGCCACACAGTCGCCCACACACCGGGAGGTAACACACCGTATAGCGCACTCAGTGATGTTTGTAATCGTATGGAAATAAGGTGCTAAAGAGAAGTTAGGGCAACTATGTTTGCTCATGTGACGGCGCCAGTCCGACAGCACCCGGAATGTTAGTTTTATTAGACGATGATTATATTTCTTTCCTAACGATCCTGCTCAGTGAGCTACCTTTGACCTGTTCTCGCTGTCATCTTAGCGGCCTGGAAGCGTCCTCCCCAATTGCTGCTCAGATCACCCACGTGTGCTGCCCGTGAAGAAAGTGCATGCACAAAAATGAACATCGTCATTTTGCTCTGTCATAATTTATTTTTCAATCGTGATTCATTTATTGCTTGATCAGATTAGTCAGATACCATCGTGAAGTTGGTTGGTAATCGCGTTTGCGTCGATAAACATCGATATTTGGGATATCGATTCGTGTTTAGTTTTCAAATGTATGACAATTGTCCAAGTTGTCATAACTTATGTAGTTATTGGAAATTATATACACAGAATATTTCTTGAGGCTCTGTTAATTTATTAAGTTTCGAGTGTTTTACGTATTCGGTTCAGTGTTGAAAATTTTATATGCACGCGATAATTACAGAAAAAGCAAAAGATGCTTGCTCCAAATTGGAAAATTGAGAGCTCTCATTTTTTCGGAATCAATGATCAACACTATCTTCAACTTCGGAAAAGATATTGTTACTTCAAATTTCAAATTGTACTTCAGCGCGCGAAGCGCGCTTTAGGGCTTGCCGGTGACAATAACATAGCATTGATCTATATAATACAATCAAAACAAAAGTTTGTTGACTTCGATCGAACCTGTACATGTCAAGGTCGTTTGTGTTGACTTCGTATGTTGAGTTTGTTTGTGTTGACTTCGTGGGTTGAGTTTGTTTATGTTGACTTCGTGGGTTGAGTTTGTTTGTGTTGACTTCGTATGTTGACTTTGCTTGTGTTATTTAGACTGATGACCTTGGAAACTAAATCAGAATATGGTGGTTCTGCATCATTCAAAAAAAAAGTTGTTTCACATTGACAAATAAAATCATCGTTGTTAATTATATCACGCCGAGTATGAGGCAACTGCGTAGCCACTCATATTTATTTCGAGTGATGTGACAAGTGGCAGGGTGGCGGGGGGGGGGGGGGCGGAGCACGCTGCGAAGATGAGAAGAGCTGTCGACCTAAATAAGAAACTGGGTCAAAAACCACCTCCTGGAGCGTTACAGCGTCACCCCAGAGTACCGCCTGGTCACGAAAACACTTGCAAAAGTTCACTGGGTTCTTGTAACGAGTTTACTTCGCCAGGTCTATTTCAAAAGTTTTCCTCCCTCTTGTTTTGAGGGAATAAGAAGGCTTATAGTCAAGAACAGGTGCAATGTCACATAGCCAGTTGAACAACTTCGAGGGCCATTTCAATATTACAGGTAACCACTTCGAATTCCAAATAAACGCCTCCTAATCTCAAATCAGGATGATGATTTCCAGTATCTCCAACTTCCAAACAGGATTTGCCCAACTGAACCTTCAACGTCACAGCTGAAGTCTTTTAGGTCTCGGATGAAGCTCCTCCACTTCAATTCTTCAGCATCACCTCAACTCACCTTAAAGGTTCACTCCGGCAGGTCCCCTCAGAATTGTCCCTCGCTCTCTTCCCTCATCCACTGACGAAAAATATCCAACGAAGAAAGGCTGTACTCCTTTACCCGCAGTTTAACAATCTCAAGAGCAATCTGAGTCCTCTCAAAGCAGCAGACGAGTCATTTCAACTGCAATCGATGAAGCATGATTAAAAAACTTGTCCACGTAGCGAGCAAACAAAAATTCCAACAATGCAACTACAGATTCACACTGAATAATGGCTGGGGGAAGGCCTTCAAAGTAAAAATATCATCTCGAATTATATGGCGAAAAACCCATCATCAAAGAGCTCTAATCCCCAAAGCATCGCCAACTGAGTCCTCCTATACAAAGTGCGTTATTTACATCTCGAAGACGATGAGAATTCTTGTCGCCTCCTCGTTTTTCAATGTTCGGAAGAGGTACGGTTAACAAAAAAATAAAGAAGTATCACTGCCCCATGCCAGCCGCAAAGAGGAAAAGGCATAAAGGATATCTCGACGTACTAAATATAAGTGCTTCGGATAAGAAGGGATGGTTTTAAACATTTTTTTTCGGAGTGCAAGGGATCGCGCTACTATACAGTTGTAAAAATTTAGGGTTGCAAGTTTTGGGGGTGGGTGGGGGGGGGGGGGGGTTTGAATATAATCACTGTGGCAGGATCGACCTTCTTTCTGCCTCGTCTTACACCACTCATTCTTCTTTTATTTCCATCTTCTCCAACTTCCTTCTCCTTCACCTCAAGTATTAAGGAGCGACATTGAGGGCAACCATCTCACTCCAACCCTCTTGGTTCCCTTCATCGCCTCCATTCTTTCACCCTCTTTGTATTTCACTGTCTCGCGTTGTATTGTCCCTTGGCCCAAGGGAGCTTCGATGTGGAGAAAGAGATTGAAATTCGAAGGGAGTGGGAGTGAAATGGAGGGATATGAAGAAGTAAGACAAGCTGAAGGAGCGAGATGGTTGAAGTTCGGGCGCGACACACCGAGATATCGGATCAATTTTTTAAGCCGAGGGTGGCGAGACTTTACACTCCTTGAAGAAGGACCCCCCCCCCCCCCCCCCCCCCCCCCCCCCCGCCACCCATCGGGATCGCCAACGAGGGTTGGAATATAAGAGCACCGGGTTATAGGCGTAATATGTTTGAGGAAAGAGGATGAAATATATTGGTGGTGGGAGGTGTCTCGAGGGGTGAAATCAAGCCGCGAAGAAAATTAAAACGAGGAACCGAAGGTTTCTGAATGTAGAGAAAAAAAGGGTCGGTGATATCAACGCACTCATTTTCTTGAATCTTGTGTGTGTGTGTGTTTGTGGGTGGGTTTTTTTTTCTTGCCTTTTTTCCGACGCATTGACGATGGGGAAGTGCGCAGAAAATGCTTAGAGATTGCTTGGAGAATATTCGCGAGTGCTCGGGGACCATTTCTCGGTTTTTGTGGGCTTATGCTGGAGTGCATGAAAGATGTAATGAGTATTTCGATGATGGATGTGTAAATGAAAAATAATTTACATCGATTTTCTGGATTTAAGAGCTCCTTGGAGCTTTTGGAGTGCTTCTCATTCTTGCGTCACAGTTTGACGGCGAGAAACTTTAGACGGTTCAATGAATTCGAATTGAGGAGAAATTGGGACAAAGTGAATGGGACAATCCATTTTTTGTCCCAGTAGAAGGAAAAAAAAAATTGAGTTTCCCCGAAGCGATCTTCCAAACCTTACAGACGGGTTCTCGAAGGGTACACTCTGCTTTTCTACCGGGTCTGCCCGAGCAGGGCTTTTTCCACTAGCACCGCAAATGCGGCGTGGACACCCTGTCGAACCCAGCATCACACTCTACCCGAATCAATCAGTCACCAGATGCTGCAATCAAGGATTATCTTTCCCGTTAAATGGACCAGCCATCTTCTCTCTCACCGCATTACTATCAGCAGTGCTCAAAAACTGCTCTAAAAACGCTCAAAGAATGCTCACAACTCCCCCAGACGTTTTTTTACGTTATTCTTTCATTTTCATGCACTCCATTGGCCCACCCAATCCCCACAATGAGAAATGCCTGGAATTTATCGTACGGCTTTGTTGAGCTGATGCAATTTCATCGCAGAAGATTAATTCCACCGATGATCTTTACCCCCCTCCTCCCCCCCGTTATTTCCGCGGTTTATCTCTGGGTTATTCCTTTATCACTAGTCGATGGATATCGAGTGTTGGCCTCTTGGCAAATCGCTTCATTTCACACGAGTTTATAACCGCCCATCCTCACCTGCCTTGTGAATAAAATAAATCACTGCCTCGTAAAGGCCATCCGTCATGTCATTCTTCGCACGCTCCTCCCTGCCCTCAGCCCATCACTCCCATATATATATATATATACGTACTGTCCATATTCTATTTATCTGATTCTCCTTATATTTTTTTTTATTCCCAAGCGTGTATACGCTATTCCATGGTCACAGAATCATTCTGCGGTTGGTAATATTGTTTAGTGCTAACGCACCAGTACTATAGTCAAACTAAAGCTCATGCTATATTTCTTTATTTAATGCTGGTAGTATAACGCCTTGATGGCAGTCGGTTTTATTCTTTGCGCTGACTCAGCTTGTGAAGGTGCAGTGGGCAATAGTACAAGGGATCCTTTGCACTGCGTGAAATATTTTATTTTCTAGTTATGCCGGATGTTAAGATCATCGAGATAAGTCAGTCGAGGGTGGCTGGGTGGGAGTGGGTAGGTGGGGGTTGGGGGTAGGTGGGTGGGTGGGGGTGGGTGAGTGGGTGGGTGGGGGTGGGGGTAGGTGGCTGGAGGGGGGTGTGTTGGTGTGTGTGTGTGTTCTGTCTCCGTCCCTCTCGTTTGTACATCGCAGGGTAGCAGCTGGTTAGCCTTTATTGGGAAGACCCTACCAGACACCCATCCACGTAGCTGGGCCCGACCTCCGCAGTTTGAGCCATCGTATTTCTAAGCACAGGGACCCTCAGAAACTCGTATGGTCCCCGGGCTCGAACCCATGATGGGACCCACTCCCCCTTCTCTCCACTGCTTCCGGTTAGGTTCCCGCCCGACCTTGTGGTCTCATTTCGTGGGGACCACCGACAGCATACACGAAATGAGCACAATCTTTCGCTCGAAAAAGTTGAGTGAAGTTGAGATTGAAATATTTTGTTCTTATATATAACGCTTGTGAGTACTCCATCCAATTGACGGAATTGCATCTGTCGAAGCGTCTGACATAATCAGTCGTCTCCTTATATCATGCCTGAAAGAAGGCTGGATCTCACTTTTATGATACGCAATACGAGTGATTGCTGCAGTGCGAGCCAATAAAATTGGAAATAATAACGCAGCATCACAGGGGACCATCTCCACGATCCACCCCTTTCCAACCCACCCCCTCCAGCCACCTCTTTCCACCCACCCCCTTCCAGCCACCCGTTTCCACCCACCCCCTTTCCAACCTACCCCTTTCGAACTTACCCCTTTCCACCCACCCCTTTTGCCCCCCCCCTTCCCGCAACTCCTCCACTTTCCTTGGTAGTTCCGTTGTACAAATAAAAAAAATATACATATTCCACCATTTTCAACCCCTCAAACAAAAAACGCCATAGTGATGAAATTGTTTGCATTTATCTGGCATATTTTTTTTACGATATTTATTTCACTTTCAACGTCTTATACGCAGCCCTGTCACTCACAGCAGATGCTACGGGGAAAAAAATACGAATCACCGAGAAAGGGGCGAGGGGGGGGGGGAAGGGGGGAGGCAAGGGAAACACATAACTCGAGTTTCGAGGGCATAAAACGCACGTTAGTGTAGGTTTTAGAGAAAGTAGGCAGGGGGTAGAACTTCGGTTTGACTTCGTTTTTTTTTGCCGGGGTGGGTAATACAAACTGAAATTTACTGAGCGGTGAAAACGTTATGGGTTTATCAATATTTGCTGGATATTATGGTTTCATAATTCGGTTAAAAGGATCTTTTCGGGCAAATATTGGGAGGAAATGATCGATTTGGGTAGGGGGTGCAATTGAAGGAATCTTGACTTGACACTTTTCAATTTCAATTGGGGGATGATTTAATATTTAACTTGGGAAGTTAAATACTATAATGTATTTTTTATTGAGCAAAAATTACGCAATTTATCGCCAATTTCGCGGTAGCACGTGGCACATTTTTGGCGCGATGGAAAATAATATTTGCGTGTATCGAACTTACGGAGATGAATCTGGGATTTGTGGTTTACGAACAAAATGGACAGAAAAATCCTGACATAAGCAAGAGCTCAGGCACGTGTAGACCTACCGGCTACATATGTGAAGCGTTAATAGTCAGTGGAGTGATAAACCCTGGAGGGTAGTGAAATAAATATTATATGTGTTTGGAAATAAAATAGGATGGGCCTGTTGGCCAAGCAAAAAAAAAAGATGAAGAGGAACTTAACGGGGAGGCAGTTGTATAACATAAAGCATATAGCGAGAGTCACACACGAGTGCCAGGACGTGCAATAAGTTATTGCCGTGGCTACTAACGTATAAGACACGCGAGAAGGGGGTGTTAACGGGCCGCCGTGAAAATCGAATGTGAAAAGGAAATTAGCTTCCGTGGTGAGCCACCGAGTATAAAGATAAAAGAAAGGACGAGAATGAACTGGGGAAAAAAGAAACCGGGAAACAGCAAGAGTGAGAATGGGTGGTAACAGGAGATATGAGGAGAGTTTGATGTTTGTATTCTATGGCACTGGGAGATGAAGGAAGAAATATGATGAGTTATAAAATGAGAGGTGGAGAACAATATTTTCAACGAAAGATTAAAGATTGAAAATTTTGGAACAAAATTGGAATTTGTTAAAATATTTTTTTACAATTTTATTAAAACGTGTGTGTTGATAACAAGTTGGATTCACCCACCTACCCACTGACCCACCCACTCGCTCACACACCCACCCACCCACCCACTCACCCACCCACCCACACACCCATACCCACCCACCTATTCACACACTCAACCACCCACCCACCCACACACTCACCCGCCCACCCACCCCCACCCAACGACCCACCCACCAACACAGCAACCCACACATCCTCACTCCCACCCACCCACACACCCACATACACACACTTCACCACGAAATTCATCATCATAAGGCTTCTAGAAAAGTGGAAATTTCATGAAGCCTTCAAACTTAATAGAACAGTATATGTTATAGAGCATAATAAATAAGTGGTGGAAATGGTAGAGGATAAGTCGGGTCAGAGTTTATTTCTAGCATAAGCTTCAAAGATTTTTATCCCTGGTAAAAGGAGTCATTTGAGAATAGCGTGAGAGGTTGGTCGGGAAAACCGTGGGGCGGGAGGAGGGGGGGGGGGGGGGTTGAACCGATCGCGCGCTTTTGCCTCTTTACAGCCTAGAATGCAAATGACGCTCGTATCCGGGCGCTTGGCTCTTCACTTCCTGGACACGAGTCCTCTTTTGCTCCTCCACTTCCTTACAGAAGTGGATGAGGCACAAGTAGAGACAACAAGATGAAAAAAAAATCCAGGGAGGGGAGGGGGGGGGGGTTTAAAATCCAAGTTGAACAAGCAGCAAAGCCTTTGGGCCCACCCCACGTCTAACCCTCGTACACTCGCTTAACTACCCGTCCAGAAATAATAAAATGCAGATTCGCTCCGGATCTTTCTCGGCTTTCAACGAAAAAAAACGTCAAAGAGGTACTCCCTTCGATATACCCCTGAATATGCCTCTGTCGACCAAGCACTTGCGGGAGCTTTGGGATTTTTAAGCAGTCCAACTTTTTTACGAGTGGTATCACCATCCAACAGGCATTCAGTTGTTTAACGAAGAAAAGTGATAAAAAAAAATTTGGGATAAAATGGTAATTTTTTTCAACTTTGTGATGGGATATGTCATTACATAGAGAAAGAAATTCCAGTGATCATGTCGAACTTTCAAATCGTAATATGCGATTTGTGAACATTTATGACCACATTATTTTACAAAAAAATTGTCAAATAGCACGTTCGCATACATGAAGGTCAAGTGAGCTTGACTCAACCCGAGTCAAGTAGGGTCAAGACGTTTCTTTTCGGAACGGAGTTATGTTCCGTGATTTAGTACTGGAATGTTTACTTCATTCGAGTAGGATCCAATGACAGAGAATATTTATGACTCACTCTCTCTCTCTGCTTGACTCAAGTTGTCGCTCTCAGAGTAACAGGTTTCAATAGTAACAACGCTTGAGTCAAATCCGTGTCTTCTTGAGTCAAGTCAATTTCTACTTGATTTAAATGGTTCTCTGTTTCACTCAAGTTGATATACTGTGTGACGAGTCGACCTCTGCATGATTTGACTCTTCACTTGATTCAAATCGAAGTCCCTCCGATTCGAGTCAATCTCAACTTGACTCAAGCTGTTACTATGTCTTCCAAGTTGATGTCTACGTAAATTCATTGGATCTCTACTTGGCTCACGCGATACTTTCCGTGTTCCAAATCATAAGTTAACTCTTCACTTGATTCAAGTCGAAGTCATATTGATTCAACTCAATCTCTACTTGACTCAAGTCGGTACTATATGTCTTCCAAGTTGATATTTACGTAAAGTCATTGGATCTCTACTTGGCTCACACGATACTTTTCGTGTTCCAAATCATAATTTGACTCTTCACTTGATTTAACTCGAATCCACCTTGATTCAACTGAGCTTCTACTTGACTCAAGCTAGTACTATATGGCTTCCAAGTCGACCTCTACGTAAATTCGTGGGATCTCTGCGGGACTCACGCGATACTTTCCGTGTTCCAAATCATAATTTGACTCTCCACTTGATTCAAGTCGATCTCTACTTGACTCAAGCTGGTACTATATGTTTTTGTAGTTGATTTTTCCGTAAATTCATTGGATCTCCACTTGACTGACTCAATGCTTTCCATGTTTCGAATCATAACTTGAATCTCCACTTGATTCAAGTCGAACTCACTTTCATTCAATTCAATCTCAACTTGACTCAAGCCGGTACTATATGTTGATCTTTACGCAACTGCATTGCATCTCGACATGACTCCTGCGATACTTTCCGTGTTACAAATCATAATTTGACTCTCCACTTGATTCAAGTCGAACTCACCTTGATTCAACTGAGCGTCTACTTGACTCAAGCTAGTACTATATGGCTTCCACGTTGATCTCTACGTAAATTCATCGAATCTCCACTTGACTCACGTGATGCTCTACGCCTTCCAAATCGGGTTTCTATTGAACCTATTCCGAACTTGAAGTCAGTCATATCAACTCCGAGTGAACTGGAACCGACTCCCAAAAGTCCGGCATTCGAGCACGGACGCTCCAACCACCCTCAATGTGCATAAGCGTCGGTCAGTTGAAATTCACTTGGAGACTCTAGCTACGATTCAAACCTAAGTTTGACACATATTTCCTTTCCAAGTTTCCACTTGAACACTGCCTATATGCTTCACGGTATAATCAACTCAATTGATAATTTATTATCCCATGTTTACCGTTTTTCTCATTTTTAAGAATTCGACTGGCCAACTTTTGGCGAAAAAAGAAAAAGAAAAACACATACCGGAGTCTGGAGGCATTAGTGCTGATGTATTATTCATGAGCCACCGTATATGTGTCCTCAAGCGCCTAGTTTCCGACAACTGTATCTGTCCCACTCTTTCCACCAGCAAGAGATTTTATGAAAAAATAAACTATGTGCTAGCTACTAAATAAAACATCCAAATATACTCGTCGTGCTCATAAATTTCCCACCCACGTCTGATAGATTTACAAGCCACTCCCCCAGACCTATCGCTTTACACCCCCTTTACCAAACTGATATTTAAATTAGTACAACTTCAGTGAAGGTAGTTACTTTGGTAGCCAAAAAGCCTGGGTAAGGGTGCTTGCACGCGAGAAAATGAGCTCGTCGTTGGAGCTTCTACATTGGTACTTGTGTTATACTCTCACCACCTTGCACAGCTTCAAATCATCTCGCTTGCACCCCCCCCCCCCCCCCCCCCCCCCCCTCCCCACCCCCCGCTTAAGAAAGTTTCTCATCCTGGAAAAGTAGTCTCTATAGTAATCCATTAACCCGGAAAAGCCACAGGCATTGAACCAACGGCAGTTCAACTCTTCCAAAGTATATGAAATATAAATTAAATCAGCTTTTCACTTCCCAGATTTTCTCGTTAGTTTGTAAATTAAAGTAGGATGAACACAATTGAATTTTCAATGAAAGTGTATTAAGGGGTTGTTCTGGTTGAAGTCCTCGGTAGGCCTTAGGAACCATCGATAGAGTATTCACGAATGTGGTGTTGGCGTGAAAAGGTTCCACTTTGTCGAACGTAGTTCCATTGTTTTTTCGGTGGAACTAAAACCCTTCCCACGTTGAATGGAACATGAATCCTATTGTACCAATTAAAATTGGAGCATTGTTGAGGAAGAAAGATAAATGGTACCACTTTGTCGGTTGGTTGGAGTCAACATGATTTCTATCTATTTTGCACTATTTATAAGATATTCTTCGTGACGGGCGCGTTTTTTGTATATACACAGAACACACACACACACACACACACACATACACATACTGTCGGGGCTGTGGCGTAGTGGTAGAGTATCTGCCTACTACTCCGAAGGTCCTAGGTTCGCGCCCGGCCGCCGGAGAATATTTTTTTCAAAATATTTTCTCATGGATTCCGACCGATGCAGGAACTTCCGTGTGTGCTATCGGCGGTACCCATAAAATGAGACCGCCCGGCCGAGCGGGAACCTAACCCGACGCAGGGGGGGGGGCGGGTTCCATCATAGGCGCCGGCCATCGTACCACAGGGGTTTCTGGAGGTTTACCCTGTGTTTAGAAATACGATGGCCTAAAAATGGCGAAAGTCGGCCCCAGCCGCATGGGTGGGTGTCCGGTACGCCCCCTGAAGGAATGCTTACACGGCCGCTACCGGGGGCATACAAATGAGAGGGACAGAGGAAAAAAAAAAAAAAACACATACACATACACATACACATACACATACACACATATACTCTCCTTTCGTATCCCATTTTTCATATCGCATTTGGGACCGCCCCATTTTTTCTATACACGTAAATCTTGAAAATAAATAAACTATTCACTTCAATGTAAAAACTAAGGAGTAAGTCATCCCCTAAATGCTACATGCTCTTTAAAGAGAGACTTTTAATTCGCGATAAAAGCCCTGGTATGCACCACCTAAGGGGCCCTGAATACTTCAGCGGGATCATTAAGAATCCACTGCAGTATGATGCAACGGGGAGGGTGTAACGCACCTTCGATAGCCCACTGGCCCACTTGCCTGGTAACGGCCGCGGGATGAATATGGAGGAAAAAAAAAGTGAGTGCATAGCTGTGCGTATGATGTGTGTTTGCACGCGGCGGCGGGGGGTAAGGGGCGAATTGAAAGAACGAGATGAAGAAAAGACGAGAAAGTGCAAGGGTACGCAACCCTTTTCTCCACTCGCACTTTTTTTTTCTTTTTTTTTTTCATGCAACCTGCTTGACGACGCAGAGGGTGTAAATAATGAAGGAAGGGTGGATATGCACCTTCGGGATAGTGGGGTTGGCTCAGTGGGTCAATATCTCACTTGACGAATGTGGAGAAGCTTCATGGATGGATTCAGGGAGTTTTCTAACCCCTGCACTATATGGAGGGTACCTCTGAATGAAACTGTCTTTCTGGTTCCGAGAAAAAGAGATACAAGGTGTAGTTGGAGCGCTGCTTTCGTTAGACTCTTTGCTAAGTGTTGTCAACGCCTTGGCCAAAATTTTTCATCTCTATTGAGTAGTATTTTCGGGGTGTGTGGGTAGGTGGGGGGGGGGGGGGGTGGTTGGATGAGTGGGTGGGTGTGTCGATGGGTGGGCCGGGTGGGTGGATGGGTGGGTGGGTGGATGGGTGGGTGGGTGGGTGGGTGGGTGGGTGGGTGGGTGGGTGCATGGGTGGGCGGGTGGGTGGGGATGGGTAGGTAGGAGGGTGGGTGGTAGTGAATGGGTGGGTGGGAGTGGATGGGTAGATGGGAGTAAAAGGGTGGGTGGCGGGAGGCGGGGTGGGTGAGGAGGCAAAAATTAATCATCAAAATGCAGAAGCGCCATTCACTTTAATTGAATCACCATGAAAGTATCCTTTAATCCTTTTTTATTATCGAGGAAAAAAAAAGTACAACGGGCCAGACAGCGATACCAAGAGATCGAATCACTCGTAAATCTACGGGTAACGGTGTGATCGCATAACGGCGTCGCGGGTGCGACGTTTTACGACTCTATTTTCGATGCAACGTCGGGAGGAAGTTTACGCGCTGAATATGCTAAAATGGTGGAGAACTGGTAGGAAACTTGCCGTAGTTGAGAGTTTTCTCTTGATGCAAATGCTGAACCCATCGGCCTCAGCCATAGGTCTAATGACGATCTGTGTGTATCAGTGAGAGCGCTTCTGGACCAATTTTCTCGGTTTTTATTCAGCAGTGAAACTCCGACTATGTATTCAAATTTGCAATATTCTTGATCATTTTTTGGAAATATTAGCATCGTCAGAGGCGAAAGTCGTAAGACGATTCCTTATTGGTCTCTCATAATTTATTTTTCAATCGTGATTTATTTATTGCTCGATCAGATTAGTCAGATAACATCGTGAAGTTGGTTGGCAATCGCGTTTGCGTCGATAAACATCGACATTTGGGATATCGATTCGAGTTTAGTTTTCAAAAGTATGACAATTGTTCAAGTTGTCATAACTTACGTAGTTATTGAAAATTATATACACAGAATATTTTTTGAGGCTCTGTTAATTTATTAAGTTTCGAGTGTTTTACATATTCTGTCCAGTGTTGAAAATTTTATATGTACGCGATAATTACAGAAAAAGGAAAAGATGCTAGCTCCAAATTGGAAAATTGAGAGCTCTTATTTTTTCGGAATCAATGATTAACAGTATCTTCAACTTCGGAAAAGATATTGTTACTTCAAATTTCAGATTGTAAGCCAGCGCGCATTCGGGAATGTATGTAAAAAAGTGGGAGAGCAGTGGGAAAGTTTTCGCATTCGGCAATTTCCTCTAGATGCAAATAACGAACCCATCGGCCTCAACCACCGGTCTAATGACGTACCCAACTATATATGTAAGGGGGCAAATCGCACCGACCAATTTTCTCCTTTCTATTTCCCGATTTTTTTCCCCCATTTCATTTGCCTTTTTTTCCATCCCTGCATTTCCTCATTCCGCCCTTCGTCGAACCGAGTGAGAATTCTCAAACGCGGAGATACATACCGTAGCCACTATTCGAATGCAAAGCGAGCCGTATCACTTTGCTGTGGGTTAGAGGCAAATGGAATTCTTCGTTCTCTGTCCTACCAGCGAATCATCCCTCGTCGTACATTCGCACAACTATTTTCCCCTGCTCCATTCAGTGTTGGGTATTGCATGAATAATGAACGACTTTCCATGAGAACCTGCAACAAATATTCAAAATTTATTTTTGATTAAATTTACGATATAAACATAGAATTGTTGGCCAGATTTCCAGGAAATCGTCGATCACTATTGACACGATAAAATATTTTTCTAAGCCAACTTCATTTAAATAAAAAAAAGCCCCAACTCCATCTACTTCATGATCTCGATTTTGAAAATTTTTTATAAGTACAGTTGTCATAATTTTTAACTTCACGAAGGGAAAGTTACTGTAAAGGCCCCGAAAATCAAAAATGGAAATCTCATCACGTCTCCACGTTTCAAGCTATTGCCAATCGTTTAAAGCCATTGTAACAAAAATGTGTGTATGTTTGTAACGCTGTATGCGCATCCGTATGTATGTGCCATAAATTTTTGTCCAACGATTTTTTCAACACCAATGAAGCGATTTGATTAATTTTTTTTAATTGATGCGTTTTCACGTATTTAAGAGCTAATTAGATTTTGGGTTAAATCGATACAGTGGTTTCAAATTTATCCAGAAAAGTATGATGCCCCAAAACCATGAAAATTTTGAATGGATCGGCATTTCTTAGCACATGTTATGATCGAGTTAATAAAAGTCATGATTGGAAGATGAATGCGGTTTTCAGGCTTGTGTGAAATTTGGGCAAAATTCATCTCCACATTTAATAGTTCTTCACCTTTTGCAAGTGGCGCGAAATTTGTCTTCACATTCAAACTTGCAAAGTCCCAAATGCGCCATCTGGAGAAAAAATGACTCTCAACTTCTGCCCAAGAACTTTTCTTTGGCTTGGGCTTAATGTTTTCCGATACACCAAAGAGTATCGATACTCTGCGGTGAATCGAATCGAAGCGTTCAGTATCGATCCGCCAAAGTATCGATCCTGTATTGAAACACACTACTTGGGCCGGTATAACTGTGCGTGCTTTGTACAATTTAATTTTGAAAAATTTTGCGATAAAACATCCTACTTGAAAATGTCAGTGTCAATACGTCTATTTACATCATCAGAAGAGATTATAAATTTTGAAGCTGGGGATACAGCCGTGTAAGTAATGCAGCTATCGGGAAGTTTTATGCGTCTCCCCGATGGGGACACACACATTGCACGCCACCAGTTTGCGATTTATTTATCGTATAGGTACTATTGATTGCTGTTGCTAACCTTCATAAAGATATTACAAATAAACAGGATGGGGATATGACCTCCTACTCACAATTTGTCTATAAATATAAACTCATATATTCTTTAACTGGATGTAAAAATTAAACATTACTAAACCCTTCTACGGAAGACTGAATGTCATGAATACTACATTAAAATTTACGTTATGAGTTCCCTGCGATAGTAGGAAATTTACGCTCACTCTGGGTCAATCATAATTCATGATTACGGAAACCAGTAAGCATAAAAGGCCTAATCAGGTGATATAGAGCGGTTTAGGATTAGAATCATATGGAGTATTAATATAAATACCCAGTTACCACCAACTACAACAGTTCAAAATTGTTGGGACCGCTGTTCCCAGTTGACCTTGTAAATAAAAATAAAAAATGTTGTTACTACGTATTATATTGATCATGCCATTGGTGCAAGTAGCGCCATTCATGATGCCGAGTTTGGGTGACCTCTGGAAGCTCGCTAAATTAGGGTGGAAGATTGGAAATAAAATTAAGGATGGTTATGATGCATACGAGTCCTTCATGGATGACACAAGCGAAAGAATCGATAAAATATTAGCGGAAGTAGTAGAAATATCTAACAAAATCGACGGAATGGAGTCCCGTTTGGATCAGCGATTGGATGTTATAGTTGAAGCATTGGTCTCCCGAATCACCCTCATTCAGAAGTTGGACAATTCCTTCCGCGATTTGCATAAAATAATCGTCGATATTGATATGTTGTGGGATAATTTCATCGATTATTCAAAGGACAGGTCAAGTTTCCACAATAACACTATAAGAATGTTTATAAATACGGCAACTGGGCCACAATCGAACGGTCTCCAAGCGCTCCTCAATCAGATGCATAAGTTGATCGTACCACTTAGGACCTCGCATATCAGAGACAGTCTTTTCCTGATGATGCTGAAGCACGAGCAAGTAAGTTCCTAACACTAAATTCTGTTATTTGGAGTTGTAGAGCTGATTAAACTCATTTGCGGCAAACCAATACAGGAAACGGAGCTAATTACCTGCGATGAATACGTCTCCCATCAGCAGGTGATTTACCAAATTTATTCAAGTGTCGCTCTTACTGAGCTGAGGGGATTTGTCATGACAGCATATGCTTACGGTGTACGTCCATTGTATGAACAAGGTATAGTTTTTTTAATTTTCTTGAGACTTGTGAATAGCATCGGCCAGAAGTCAAGAAAAGCCGGTGTAATAGATTTCCACAGGGCGTGAGGGGCGGGCGGTCGTAGTAGGGTACGAAATCCGGGGAAATGGGAGACTAGCGAAGAATTTTCTGAATTCCATTGGAGCCTTTGAAGTTTCCAACCATCGATCAACCCTAGTTCTACCGCTTTCAGGAAAGTTCCTCGGAGAAGTACGAGCAATGGAAGCGCGTTTTACAATGAGAACAAGGGATTTCTTGATAGCTACGAAAGAAGCGATGAAGGTGTCATCCAACCGAATCCGCCGATGCGGTCCTGCAGGAGGACATAAACGCGGTACTGAAATACCATCACCCTCAATCTCTGTTTCTCTAACGTCGTATGCTTTCAGGACAATCGTTTGCCGAGATGGAGGGACTATTCCAAAAGTATGTCATCAATGAAGCAGACATAAATCCACATAATTCTTGCAGTGAAAAATGCTCAACAATTGGTACGCAAACATATCGCAGGTCAACAGACAGTCCTGGCAACTACAACTACGATAGGCCTTGTAGAGGGCTGGTCAGCGATTGCTTCTACGGCGGAGGAAAGATGACAGTTTGTGATACTGTGAGTATCTTCTTCAACTATTGTTAACTTCTTGACATAATCATCTTCATAGACCATCATTGCACTGCAGAAAAAAGGTAACTCGAGACGTTATCATTGGTTCAAATCCGATGATGGAACAGTGTATGGCGATGGCAGCAGCTGCCCGGGTGATTGGAAGTCACCTTCGGGATGGATTCGGGGCTTCTACGCATGTGACTATTGTATTTGTAACTGTGAGGACAACAATGTTTGGAGCACTGCACAGAGGGCTATCAGTTTCCAGTATTCCCGCTCCGATACACGCAACAACATGTTGGTTGCCTATACCTTAGTCACCGTGAAAAACTGTTTCAAGACTAATCAAACTTGTACCAAGACTAATGGGATTGTTTCAGGGTTGTTACTGGTGTGAGGCTGGTCCAGAAGGAGAGGATGATGCATCTTCAAGTCAGACAGGGAAAGCTGATGCCAGAAGGGGCGATCTTGAATGGCAGTGATAGTTGGGTACCTCTCGAAGATTATGAATATGCAACTTTGACTAATAATGGTGCTTATTTCATAAGGAAGGGAAGCCGGAAAGAATTGCAACGCTTGGGTAGAGATTATGCTTTCGCCACCAGTGATCTGAGACAAGTTAATTTGGATGATGTTATGGTACCCCCAGGTCGCGTTGTTGTAGGTAATGAATATGACCGAATAAGATGATCCATCAGCAAAAAATCGATTATCGTGCAGTAAGTGAATCTGAAAGCAATGATTTCATGCAAGCTAAATGATTGCAGGGGTTCGATTCAGACACTCTAAGGGTGAATCCGTGACGAAGGATAATCCCATTCGACTGGAAGTTTATTCCATGCCATATGAATATGAGACAGGGAAAGTGATAAGCTCATGGCAGAATCCTCCCAGATGGCATGGCTACGAAGACACCTTGCCCAAGGGTCAAGCTGACAAAATCAAGAGGTACAGCACATCCATTGAAGCAGCAGTCCAATGTCTTAACAAATTGACGTTGTTTTCTAGGGTCGAGGTGCATTTCGACAAGCCAGACAATCCTACCAAGCACAACCAGAATCTGCCCACCACCCAACCAAACTTGTATGTTAAGATTCAAGCATCAGATATCAAGAAGGATGCTGGTCAATCCACAATTCCGTTTTGGGATATCCAAGAAGTCACAACTATACCTAGTTTTGCACTCCAAGGTGTTGGACTATTCCACAAAGGTCATAGGGATGGACTATATGGAGGGTATCTTGCTATTCGACTACTTTCTTTGGATTTTAGTGACCAGCTCAACACTGATATGCCAGATAATATTGAGCACTCGTATGAGCAGGTCTACGAAGAGCCGTTATATTCGCCTACATATGTATTCTAAACATCATCTTTTCGTTGTGTTTCGTAGGATGCTATGTTCTCCAACTATTCTATGTTCTAGACTCCAAGAAATAAAATCCTAAATCCAGATGATCCTTGTAGATTATCACAATCCTCCTTCCTAAATGTGTTGTCTGGGAAGATTCGATGGTGACGAAGCAGATAAGCAGCTGAATGCATTTAGCACTTCAGGAGTATCAAAAATATCATGGTCATACTTTGATGCTACCTGCTGCCAGTTGAAATCAGTTCCAGGAAGAATCCCGGAGAAAAAGAACAGTCAAAGTCTATCACTTCCTTATGTATTCCAAACTTCCTCTTAGCTTTGAAATAGATATAAACTTGCTGCTTTATGATTTCAATAGTCTGCTTTCAGTTTTACGCCTTTAAAAACGACCGTTGTCAGAAATATGCTACTGATTTTATTATCAATTTCGGTGGTTTGGCAAATAACATCCGCTATAGGGTTTAACGATCTTGAGAAACTCACAGACTTTGCCTCCGGAATTGGGGATAAGATCAAGGGCTACGACACCGATCAATCGGTTCAAGAGGAGACGAATGGGAGAGCTGCCATGATACTGGAGGCAGCACACACTGTTTCAAACAATTTGAAGTCAATGGAAACTAAATTTGACCAAGATTTGAGTGTGCTCATAGAAAGCCTTGTTGAAAGAGTCACTTTGATTCAAACATATAACAGCACTTTCCTGGAGCTCCATAACCTGATTGTGCAGCTTGATCAGATGTATGATAAATTTATATCTGATTCTGGACAAGCTACAAAAGAACCTGGTCAATTCAGTACACTGAAAGAATTTGTCATAGCAGCTACAAGCAATCAACCAGGTGGTCTCCAAGATCTACTCAGCCAAATACATACATTGATGCTGCCCATGGAACACAAGCATATCAGGGGGAGCCTGCTACTGACGATGGTCAGGAATCAGCAGGTGAGTTCAGCTATTTGAAACACTTTTCAAACTGATGTTCTCCCAGGAATATATACTTTTTCAAAAATCGAATTAGAAAACCAAACTGGTAACCTGCGATGAGACTATATCAAACCAAGGAACACTTTATGAGATCTATCATGCTCTGGCCTTGACGGAAGCACGCGGTTACGTAATGACAGTGGTATCGTATGGTTTACTGCCAATATTTTCAAAAGGTATGAAAGGTGAGTAGTTTCCACGAGTACAGAGTTGTAAAAGTGGAAACTTAATGGTTATATTGGATTGATTCAATTTGTTTTTAACACCACTTTGATTGCACTGGAACACTACACACAATTACGATGTTGATTAGGAACATGGCATCATGCCTGTCCTGTTATATACTAGCCAACAACTGTGTTGAGCGATCTGCACGCCGCCTGGCCCCAACAGTGGGAAGCGACACCCCCCACTCCGTTTCGTCACCGAAAAGATTGACGATCCAGATTTCAAGAGCCTTACATAAGAAGTTTCACTTCAAAATTCATTTTCTATTTTGAAGAATATTATATTGTGTTAGAAATTGATACTATCTATACAGATTAAAAGAAATGGAATTCACCAGCACTAAGTAAAACCACACTTCAATTTCTTAATTGTCGTATATTTATCATAAAACAGTGTTCATAGATCGATGACACCTATTCCAACATGTCTAAGTGACTATTCGACATGGTTTGCGATTCAACAAAACCTGACAAGCATCGACGTAGGACGGTGCTCCATACAGCAATAATAATTACTGAATATCTTGCAAAAAAAATACAGGCAACTATAGTGCTGAAGTGGATCGAGCCGAAGCAGACTTCATTATGAGAACCCGGGACTTCCTCCTTGCTGCCAAAGAAGCGATAAGACGGGCGTCCACCCAAATTCTCCGTTGTGATCCCAAAGGAGGACATCGAATGGGTACTCATGACCTCACATTTACAATAGTCCTACCTTATTAACTATTGGCATTTACAGGTGAAACATACACGGAATTTCGAGGACTCTTCCAAGCCTACATTGTGAACGAGGCGGATGCACATCCTGATGACTCTTGCGGCGATGATTGTCCACGCATGAATGGTGAAACATTTCGCCGAAAGACTGATTCCGCAAACTGTAAATATCAGAAACCCTGTTACGGACGTCTTAGTAATTGCCAATATGGGGGTGGAGATATGTCAGTTTGTGAACTGGTGAATATTTACCAAGAAATAGATGATGAAGATCGATGAAGCAGCTGATTCTCTTTGCTACTTTCAGCCGAAAAACCACTCGAGGCGCTATGAGTGGTTCAAGGAGTCCGATGGAACAACCTATGGTAACAGTCAATCATGCCCAGGCCAAATGATCTATCCATCCAGTTGGCATCGTTGGTTTTACAGATGTGACTACTGCATTTGTACCTGTGAAGCTAAACAACCTTCATCTGACTCCTTGGTCGCAATCAGTCTGAGGCAGTCAGAAGTCAATCATCAAGATAATATGTAAATTGCTTTGGAATCAACTATCTAGTAGTCTCGTTGCGATTTATTATTCTGGTATCATGAATTGCAGGGTTATGATTGGTGTTCGAATCGTAGAACAGGATGGATTGATCCATCTCCAAACCCGTGAAGGGAAGCTCTTAGCTAAAGGAGGAATCTTGAGAGGTAGTGAGAGATGGATACCTCTGGATACATTCACCTACGAGTCTAAAAATCATGGCGACCTCGGCGACTTCTACAGGATACATCGCGGTAGGAAGCTGCTCCAACATGTGGGAACAGATGTAGAGGTTATTCGGATGGATCAAAGAATTGTACATTTAGACGATATCATGGTCCCGGATGGTCACATTGCTACAGGTATATAGCGAAGGGTTCATGCCTGGAAGACCTGATTGTATTTGAGAAATTTTAGGAATCCGATTCAAACATACTAACGATGCCGAACAAACCAAAGATAATCCTCTTCAGATT